>JAMBLF010000017.1:0-684774 GCA_030578115.1 Leucoptera coffeella | reverse complement strand
GACCAGATAGTCAGTACTCTATGTGACAGGTAGAAAGCCATGTAGACATTTACAAGCACTAATTATTACCTGTTCGGGGAACAGGTAGGTTTCCTCACGATGTTTTTCCTCACCGTAGTATTCGACGTAAATGTATTTTGTATTATTATGTATTTTTCTTCGCAATTGCGGAGAAGGACACCTGAACCTCTGATTACCCCGCAAGGGTTAATGGTCGTGAACGCGTTTGTCTTTTGTTTTTGGTATATACAGACATGCTGCCTGATCGTCGAATGATTAGTTATTTAACTTTCTGTGACAGGACGAGAAGAATGTCAACTAGGTAGCATTCGTAACCAATCCGAATCGTATTAATTTATAACTCTACAAAGACGCGACAGTTCCGCGATCATAATTGCATTAACCCGAAACTCGTCTGCCCACGTGCTTCAAACATGAATATTTCATCCGCATAAGCGGAAACTAGTGGGAATAAATCTCCCCCTTTAAATGGGTGAGGGCAGCCCGTCCGAAACTTGCTCCCAAGAGTTTGCCAAGTTTTGCAAGCGTATCGATCGCCGACCTCGCGTGTAGGAGTTGCGAATGTATTAACCCCCAAGGTGATGCATCGTTTTGTGCTGGGGCGTAAAAAGAATGGTAACTAGCTGCCGTTCTTCTCTGCCTGAGGTAGTACATTTTCATTTCAATGTACATTTTCTTATATATTTAAAAAAAAAAAAATTAAATGGGCTTGAAAAGTACTTAAAAGTGCCCCAAAAATATAGAGAGCTCTGTACGTAAGTATCAATTGAAATGTAAAATAAAATATAGCTAAACGTTAAGCAAAAGGTTAGGTTTTGGTTGGACTATTATTTTGGTGTTCAATTCAGTGTTTTTGGATTGCATTATCTCGTGTAGATAGTAGCCTATTTTAAAATACATGTATATTTAACAACTAGGTAATAGTGAAATGGTAATAGTAATGGTAATAGTAATTTTCCATCAAGATTGAAATGGAGTCTTTGTAGAGTCGACCCTTTCGCTACGATGGTATACTCAATCAACCTAAATAATTACTTTTCTGCTACAGAAGTGATTTAGAGATTGTTTCACTTTAATTGTCCAAAGCTTTATTTAACTGAAAAAGTCTATGAAGCCAAATATATTTTAGTAAAGAACAATTTAGTTATTTAATTGAGTAACGTAAATAAAATGAATGAATCATTTACGTACATACATATACATCACATCCGTTTCCTTGTAGAGGGGTAGGTAAAGATCACGGATCCCCATCTGACTCGATCCTGACAAGCCACTTTCGCTTCATTGACACTCATACACCTGATACACACTCGGTGGTTATAGGTACGTCTAACGTTTATATATATATATGCATGTCCCTTTGTCCTTTTTGTGGTGGCTAAAAGACACGACAACTTCTTTTTTTCACTTTTAGCGTAACGAATAGAGATAAAATGACATTAGTATGAAATACACAAAAGTTGCTAGCCCATCGCCCAATACATTATATTTTGTGCTATTCCTGTGACATAGGACAGGAAAGAAAATCAGGATCATTTACGTCCAAATTAACTCGGAATTTGACGTTGCGAATTGAATAATTGAACTGAATTTCGCAGAATCTTATCTTTTTCTTACGACACGAGACACCTTGATTTATCAGGCCGTTTCATCTGAGACGAAATTGGCTTTCCCTGTTAATATTGTGAATGTAGACTTGAGTCATTTCATCACGTGATACGAGCATGATTGAGGTGTTAAAAGTGATATTGGGAGGGCATAGTCAAGAACTGTGCTTTTCCTTTATAGTCTGGTCGTCGATTGTATATACTATTTATGTATTTATCTATCTATAATAATTATATATTACTTAAATATACGATCACGAGTATCCCTAACACAAGCTTTAAATGATCTTACCAGGAATTAGTTCAATGGTGTAATGGTGTCTAAGTATGATTATTATAAGTTCTTACGATATCTTAAGTAATTTTTAAAACTATTATTAATATGTAAATAAACATAATAATGTTCATACTTAATATTATAATATAAATCGTTAAAGAAACTCTTATTTCATTGGGTTGTTCTGGATAATAAATACGTGAGAAAGTTTAGAATAATTGTAAACAGCTAGTTCCTTAGTAGCAGTGGTAGTAGTTTTTTTTTTATAAAAATATAATATTAATCAGATATACAGTAGTATTATATTATCTGTGACAGTACTTTAAATAAAACCCCTATATTTTAAAATCCTACTCCATCATGGAACACTGAGTAAAATCGTATTTAAAATATTATTAAACGGTGTTGATCGATAATTAAATTTGTAATTACAAACAATGTGTGGTGATTTTTCGACACGTACGATGTTTTATTATTTAAAGCTTTTGTCAAACTAATTGTGTTGTATTGAAAAGTTAATGTATTGCATTAGGGAAATGCATTATTTAATATCCATTCGTGGATTGATGAAAGGACGGTTACGAAAGGATTTTTTTAAGTCACAGTGGAAGGTAGAGTTGGACGGGGTAGGCCGCGTAGAACCTATACAAATCAAGTGAGAATCTTCTCAAGGCGGGTATAAGAACAGAAGAGCATGTATGAGAAGGTTCATGGGTGTGAGTAGAGCGATTTTTTACCCAGTGCCAGTTACCAGCTATGGCTATTTAATGTCATCTTCTGATAGTTATGCTAATGTTGACCAAGAGTTTATTAAGGTTCTATCTATATCAAATGGAATATAAAAGTTATATGCTAATGAACATATATTATGAGATTGTCCTAATAAAAACAGAACGGTAAAATAGTACTTATAGGGTTTACTATAACCACCTATAACCACTGAATATGTATAAGGAAGTCTCTTGATGCCAATGAATTCAAAACGGTTTTGTCATGGACACAAATGGCGATCCGTGTTCTTTTACCTTTTGTATATGTATGATGTGTATGTTACCTAACATTCAAAACAGAATACACGGTTAACCAAGCTTATTTTTCATGCATTATCTTGTTGCAATATTGCATGTTGGAAAAAGGGTAGTGAGCGTGTACTGTGGGGCAATAAATTACGAACCGCCGCATCGGTACAATATTTGCTCCCCGGCGATGTTCCTGTTGCATAATAGGAATATATGGGGGACAAATTTGCATAGTCACAGGGATACATAGACGGGGATTTGATAAAGAAAGAAAGAAAAGATGATAATGTAACTAGCTGTTTTATTGGCATGGAGAAAAAGAGATGAAGAGATTAAGTGTTATGTATTATTTTTAGTGAAGTATTTTTAGTAGTATTTTTAGTACAAATAAATTACTATTTTTATATAAAGTTACAATTTTTTGGTTGTATCGGAGAAAAGATAAATGTGTGAATGGTTCTTTGGTCGTCTCGTGTTAGTTATTGACGTAAATAAAACGAAAAATAGCTGTCGTTCTTCCCGGGCATGTCGTAGGAGGCGAACAAAGTACTAATGGAATTGCTAAATGGACTAGCAACCTGTCATCAGTGTTACTTTTAATGTTATTAAAAAATCCGATATAACCGCTAAAAGTAACCAAAGAGAAATAAAGTCTGCAAGAAGTCTACCCCATGAGTGATCAGTAGCATGATTGATTTTCATAATCTTCTTCTATCCACTACTACAGGGTTTATCTACTTGAATGCTAGTATATAATAAACCAGAGTTAGTTCGTGCCAGAATAGTGTTATGATGTGCGGTCACAGTGTCTGGCACATAAATTGGCCAATTCTCACTACATACATTGAATGTAGAATAGAACACACAGCCAGGTGACAATTGTGTGTGTTATTGTGATTAATGTGTATGGTTGTGTGTGTTAGAATTGCTTATAATGTGAATTGAAGAATTATATGTTTCACGAATTATATTACTATGAATTAATCTACGGTAGAGTCTTAGTGAGACAACCAGTGCCACTCAAAATATTTCGACGTTCAATGAATGTACTAATACTGATTACTGTGCTTATATTGAATCAATTTTTTATGACTTCTGACTTGAGTTTTCAAACACAACAAGTCTAGTCAAAACTTTGTTCAAATGTAATTCTTACATTTCACATGTTAATTTTTTCTGAAATGACTTAGAATAATTATGATTTTTAAACATTTTACTTTTATCAGACACTATAACGTCTTATGTTTATTCTATGTCAAGTCAACGCTAAAAGTGCAGACCCAGTAACTTTTTATAAGGTTTAAGTTCATAAGAACAAAAGACAATATTTTACATTTTAAAACTGGCCCTACTATGCATTGTCATGGCCACTATACGTTCGCGTACTTCGAAATGAAACATATTGTCTTTTGTTCTTATAAACGTAAACCTTGTAAAAAGTTGCTGGAACTGTACTTTTAGCGTTGACTGTACTTTCAATATTGTGATCAAATATCAAATAAAGCACAACATAGTGTGGAAAAAACTAGATTAGAAATATGTTCTATCTGCGGGCACGGGGACAGGTGAGTATCAAACACGGAAGCTAGTAACACACTGCTTTATTGCAACGACAATCGCGGGGTGGGGCGCAGCCACACTTAACCTATGATATAGCTACCTATAATACACAACATCCCTCCACCATAATCTACGAATATAATTAAAAATATGATTTATAATCAATACGTGGCCGGTCACGTCTTGATCGCATGGGAGCCGGTGGTTCCGTCGGTGGGGTTGCGAATTGTGAACTGATGTCCTCGTGAGACCCGGAAGGGTTGTTGGCTCCGGCCTCACACATGTCAGCGAGTGTACCATCAGTGCGAGGCGGCGGAGGACTGTGTAGGCCGCATTGTTCTAACGAGCTGGCTTGCGCGGGATCCTCATCTTGTACGACACTGCTACTAATCGGGGGTTCTTGTAATACACCTGGTATTTCTACATCCCAGTGGTAATCGCTTGTATTGGGGTAATGTTCGGTACGCTCACTCAGCGATCTCATCTGATCTATATGTTTAGTTACTTCAGTTTGTAACTCCGGCATAAATATTACGTACACTACGGACCCAATCTTCTTTTTTACTACTCCTCTCACCCATGTAAACTTGTTCTTATTTAAAAACTTCTTTACCCATACCTTTTGATTAATTACGAAATCTGGACGCGCCTTTCCACCGTATTGTCTAACCTGTAAAGACTGTTTACGCAACACATGTTGAGATAAGTCTGGACAATGAGACGTGACGTCATCGCTAATTAATAAATCTAATCTCGAGCGTAACGGTTTACCGTACACTAATTCTGCCGGTGACTTGCCTGTGGTACTGTTTTGCGAGTTCCTATAATCGAATAAATATTTAGCTAATTTAATCGTAATGTCCTTTTTATTTTTATTCTCTAATAATATAGATTTTAGTCCTTTTTTAACGATTTTAACATAACTCTCGGCTTGACCGTTGCTGGATGGATGATAAGTTGGTGTAAGAACATGGTTGATTCCATTAAGCAAGCAAAATTTTCTGAATTCGTCTGACGTAAACGAAGTACCGTTATCACTCACCAAGGTATGCGGTAAACCGACCCGTGAAAAAAACTCGCTTAATTTCTCGATAAGGGGTCTAGTTCCGTATGAACCTGGCATAATGAAACATTCCACCCATTTAGAGTACGCGTCTACAACTACTAGGTACATTTGCGTATCAACTGGTCCTAGGAAATCAATGTGAATTCTATAAAATGGTGCCGGCGGCTGCGGCCAGGGGGCTAGAGGCGCGTGTGGAGGGGCGGGTCGCAGCTGCGCGCACGTCACGCACTCCGCTGCTAATCGCTCCAAAATAGCGTCAACGCCTGGAAACCAGAATCTTTTCCTACATTCGGCTTTCATTTTGACAATCCCAAAATGTGAACTGTGTAACTCTTGACATAGTTTTAGTTTTAATGACTCAGGTAATATGACTTTATGACCTCGCATTAGTACCCCATTTTCATATGCGATTTCATTTCGACAAATGTAGTATGGCTTTAATTGAACGTCCGTAATTTTTCGAGGCCATCCTGACATTACATAATGTTTAACTTTTGTTAAAATCGCATCCTTTTCGACTTCCAGTCGTAAGTCTGTTAAAGTAACCGGTAAACTACCTTCTGTTATGAAGTTCACGTAAGCGGCGCGCTCGGGTTCAATAGCTATTTCTTTCTCGCTCTTATCACTACGCATTGATAACGGACTTCTCGATAAAAAATCCGCGCTATTATGGTTACTGCGTACATACTGTATGACGTAATTATAGGCACTTAAAAACATCGCATACCTTTGTAATCTGTTCGCAGATACCTCAGGAATACCCTTGTGTGGCCCGAAAATAGATATTAAAGGTTTGTGATCTGTTTTCAACACAAAAGGTATTGAACGTCCATACAAATATTGATGATAACGCTTTACACCGAATATTATTGCAGTTGCCTCCTTTTGTATCTGCGAATAGTTTTTTTCTGCAGCTGTTAATGTCCTAGACGCGTATGAGACGGGCCGCTCGATACCTTCACTATCTTGTTGCGACAACACGGCGCCTAACCCGCTCGGTGACGCATCTACCGTTAATATAATCTTTTGTTTTGGATCGAAGTGCGCTAATGTATTATCCGATGACAGTATTTTTTTTACGTGTTCAAAAGCTGCATCGTGCTCTGAAGACCAAACCCAAGTGCTTTTTTTTTGTAAAAGATTATATAGCGGACTTAGTATGCTTGAAGCGTTAGGTACAAAATTACGGTAATAATTCGTTAGCCCTAGAAATGATTGCAATTGCGCAACGTTCATTGGTTTTGTTGCCTTCATAATAGCTTCTACTTTTTCTGACGATTTTCTTATTCCGTTTTTGTCAATTTTGTAACCTAAATAGCTTATCTCATTTTTGAGGAATTCGCATTTTTTCCTCTGTACAGTCAACCCAACTTCTTCTAAGCGTTTCAAAACTAAGTTTAATCTGCTTATGTGTTGCTCCTTGCTAGATCCTGTCACTAAAATGTCGTCTATTAGAACTATTACACCCTCTAGGCCTTTGAGTATTCCTTCGATAGTACGCTGAAAAATAGCTGGAGCACTTGCAAGTCCAAACACTAATCTTTTAAATTTAAAAAGCCCGCGGTGAGTGTTAATGCAGGTATACTTCTGACTCTCTTCGGAAAGCAATAATTGGTTATATGCCCTAGACAAATCTACCTTTGAATATTGTTCACCCCCACAAAGCTTCGCAAATAAATCCTCAACTGTCGGAAGTGGATATTTGTCTACAATTAATTGCTTATTAATTGTAACTGAGTAATCAGCGCATATACGGACTTCACCATCTTTTCTTAAAGCTGGTACAATAGGAGAAGCATAATCGGCATACTCGACTGGTTCTATAATGTCTAGGCTCAATAAACGATTTAATTCGTTGTCAACTTTATCCTTAAGTGCAAACGCGACTGGCCGTGCTTTAAAGTATAATGGTTTATGGTCCTCTTTTAAGTGTAACGATACAACACCTCTATTAAAACATCCTAAGCTATCGGAAAATAGATTTGGATATTTCTGCAATAATTCATCAACAAAGGTGTCGTTCTGACAATCAATGTGATTTACAATCGGCGCAATTTCTAAATTAAATATTCTAATGAAATCACGGCCTAACAGCGGCGGTCCGCCCCCGCGCACTACATACACATCTAATACGCGTGAAATCCCGCCATAATAAACGTCAAGCCCGACATAACCCAAGGTTTTCATTGTTTCTCCCGAATAATTTATAAGAACCTTCTTAGTGGGTGATAACGGCACTTTCTGAAAATTATCGAGATATGTTTTTTCAGAAATTACACTTACGGCCGCACCACTATCTATTTGGAACTCTAAAATCAATCCACAGACCTTCACATTTTCCGTCATCGGTTTGCCGTCAACACATCGTATATTATAAATAAGCTTACCGTCATCATCGTCTCCATTATCCAGACCACCCTCAACAAAATTTATCCTATCTTTTTGTTGACACATTTTACGCAAATGACCTTTGGACCCGCACTTTTTGCACTTATAATTCTTAAACCTACACTTGTCGGAATTATGATTAGAATATCCACACACACTGCACTTGTCCTTCTTCGTAATACTGAACACAACATCCTGATTAGAGATTGTGGTGGAGGAGGTCGCCGGTGGGCAGGCGGCCGCCTGCCGCGCGCACCGCACGCTCTCCGCGATGTCCACCGCCCTCGCCAATGTCATGTCCCGCTGCTCCTGACTGTACAGCTTATCACGCTCCGGCCCCGCCGATAAACCCATGAGGAACTTATCGACCAATGCTTCTTCTAGGTTCTTAAATTCGCAGTGTACTGCTAATCCCCTGACACGTGCAGCCCATTGAGTGTGTGATTCGCCTGGCTGTTGCATAGCCGAAAAAAAACGATGTTTCTCCGAAAACCCGACACGTTTTGGTGTGAAGTGATTGTCTAGAAGTATCAAAATATCGCAAAAACTTGTTTCTTCTAACTTCTTCGGCAGCGCCAGGTTGCTAGCCAGTTTGTATGTTTGTTCGCTAAAAGCACTTAGCAATATCGCCCGTCGTTTTATTTGTGCCTTATCATTTTCGTTGGTTATATCATTAGCAATAAACCATTGATTTAATCTAGATTTATAGCTGCACCATTCTTGCGACTGATGGTCAAAAGTTGACAGTAAACCGAACGTAATGTTAGCAGACATTTTAATGTATTAATTATAATAAATTTCGTCGCCACGTGTTCTATCTGCGGGCACGGGGACAGGTGAGTATCAAACACGGAAGCTAGTAACACACTGCTTTATTGCAACGACAATCGCGGGGTGGGGCGCAGCCACACTTAACCTATGATATAGCTACCTATAATACACAACAAAATACGAATGAATTCTCTTTGATTGATAGTGTAGCATAGAGATCGCGCCACATACGGTGGCAGTTGGAGGCGTCGCCACAGTCGCGTAATTCAGTGTTACCAGTAAACACGCCAAAACTAGCACTCACTGTGCCATACGGCTCGAAACATTATAGGTTTCATTTGTAACGATCTTTGGTTGCAGAGCTATAAACTCAAATAAAACAAATTAATATATCAAAGTCAAAATATGTTTATTATACTATTTCAAACATGATTAATAATTAACGGGACTTATCCTTCTTATTATATATTACATATATTATGTGTTCCTTCACTCTGTCCGCAATAGACCGTTTAGTCTGTTCGACATAGGATTTCCCACAGCTGCAATCAATCTTATACACACCCTTATATCTTATATCATGAGTATAAATCGCGAATCTCTTAAAACTATTATTTCAAACATGGCACTGAGCATTGTCTTTACATATTTTTTACCGAGGTTAGATCAGCGGAGACCCTAGCTTGGAGAAGAACTAACAAGAAACTCCGGAAATCAATTTATTATAATCACCCTTAACAAACATAAAAATTACAAAGAGTGGGCAAAAAACACAACGCTGGTAATACTAAATTTACTTTTCATACAAAATAACACGCAATGGCGGAAACGTCAAATTTAGTTCCAAGTTTGGCTACTGCCACCGTATGTGGCGGGTACTCTACATTCTCGTCTCCTTTCAAGAAAGTGAAATATTGCGAGGCTGGAACACTGACTAACTTTTATCTTGAGCAAGATTTATGCTGGAATAGAGTAAGAGGAAACTCGGGGCAAAGTTAGGCAAGACTCGGACAGTGAGAAAGTTGGCCGGTCAGACCGATACTTTGGCAAGTCTCGTATTGATATATCGTCAATGGAAACGCTAAAGTTGACTACCAATTTGACCTATTTACTAAATGGTTGCTCATGTATTTGTGTCTGTTGGGTGTGGTTGGACCTCGGAGATAAATATCACTACATATATATAATATCATATTTAGGTAAGGTTAGTCTTCAGCCCTGATATATTGTGATGGTATTAATACTACGATGAGGGAAAACATAGTGAGGAAACCTACTTGTTCCCCGAACAGGTAATAGTCGGTTCTTGTAAATGGCGTCATGGCTTACCACCTGTCACATTGGGTACTGACTATCTGGTTAATGTTTAGGTTCGATGTGGCCATAGAATTACTACCTTCGCGATTGCAGAGATGGAAACCTGAACCTCTGACTGCCTCACAAGGGTTAAAGGTTGTGAACGCTTTTTTCTATTAATATGGAATGTTGTAGATGGATAGGTAGCTCATCACCTTATATAATATATACCCTTATATTATGTTCTGTTAATAGTGGAATCTTTAGTGACGTATGTTATGTCGTGAAATAAGACATAGATTTTTAATTACAATCTAGATTAGCACTAAACCTCTAATTTACGTAGAAGTAATGTTATAAAGCTTTAAAACTGGTGTTAATTTATGAAGAGTAAACTTTCATGATGAAGTCTAATATTAGCGAGAGTAACCATAAGTTTTAATCGCTTTGTTCCATTATATTTTACGTTTTGGGGTTTTACTAACTACTTAAAGGGGTTCTTATTTCTTTTTATAGTAATAAATCTCCGTCATTAGAGAATAACTAATAATTCTAATAACTAATATTTCTAGTTGAGGGGTTATCATGTATATAAACTCGAATCCACATGTCAACTAGATAGTCACTTTTCATTCTGATAAGCCGTATCGCCATTTACATTAACCTTTTCCCAGGAATAGGTAGTTTTTCGCACGAAATTTGCTTTTACCTACCGAATCGTATATTTAAAGTCTAAATGTATGTATGTGATGGTACATGCATTAAACTCACTGATAGAGAAAAATTCCCACCGATTGAGCTATACTGAATTAATTCTACTACAAAGTACATTTTTACCCAATCTCGATCTAAATCAAAGGAGTCTAAGGTCCCTAGAGATTTTATGGCTTAAAGAACACAATTTACCCATATGTATGTACCTTGTTCAGTGTGACGAACAGAAGAGCATGTGATGATCAACGGAATGGGTGTAAGTGAAGCAAGGGAGATTTGTCCTTCCAGTTAGCGACCGATAGTCTCGTCTTATCTCCTTAAGGACGTAAAAGGGTTATTATGTATATGCACAAACATACATACACATCACGACTGATTCCCTGCAAAGGGGTAAGCAGAGATCACGGAACCCCATTTGTCCCGATCCTGACAGACCACTTTCGTTTCATCGACACTCATACATCTCATACACACTCGGCGGTTATATGTACTCCTAACTTATATGTACATAATATCTACATTCCTAACTCTTCCATTCTTCCTCCAGATAATGGTGATAGATGAGAACGAAGCTCGTCTCCGCGTGAGGGCGCCACTGGACTGTGAGAAGAGACGCAACTACAAGTTCGACATCGCCGCCGTGGGCTGTGACGGGTCTACGTCTAACAGGTGTGTATGGTTTTACTTTCAGAAGTTGTATGCATGGTGTATGGTTTTTCAGAAAGTTCCAGTTTTTAGATAGCAAAGTATTTCGTAAGATACAAAAACATTTGTGACACGAATTGAAAGTATGGAGGTAAAGTTAGTAACTTCTGGTTGACTGTGAATAAACAAAATGTGGAAGTTATTTGTATTAGATTTATTCAATAATAAGTATGCCTTTATAAAAAATATTAATTAGTCAACCTTGAAAACAATAAAATTACTCTTTGCATTGATTCTACTAAATTTATCATGTCACTGAGATTTGTATCATTTATAGTGTTTGTTATAAGAGATGCAATATTTATATAATTATTACTTATGAGTATATACTGAATACTAACCTCATTTTCATTCCAGCGTGCCGGTCCACGTGACAGTGACAGATGTGAACGAGTATGCTCCAGTCTTCGACCAGGAGTCCTACGTGGCTCACGTGGACGAAGGCAGGATCCTGGACGAGGTAGGCAGGGGTACTAGGACATTTAGTGTAGAAGGGTGTGTGCTTGAATTTGAAATATAGGATATTTCCGTACATTGGTATGATGTAGGTAGTCTATTGAGAATAGCTACTCTATGTAACGTCCTTTTTGACTCAATCGCAAAGGCTTATCAGTTTTATTATGTTTAAAAAAACATTCCCTCATAAAAAAATGTCATGCCAATAAGTTAATGTTTTTAAGGTTAATAATAAATCTAATGAACTATGAGCATTACGTATAGAAAAATCTGCAGAGAAGATATGGCAAGGAACTGCAGACAATATTCAACAGTAATTAAAGAATAATTCATTACAGTGTGCTTGAAGCCTCACTTTCTATCCAAAAACAGTTTTATAATGTTTGTAAACCATATACGAATGTTTTAAATATGATTAATATAAAGTGAAGCAGTTTAATGAATACAACAGCGTAATAATTAGTACATATGTATAACAAGTTTGTTTCACATATACACATTGGTGCACCACCTAAACCTAATAGCCCTGATACCTAATAGTCGGACTATTGCAGGTGACCCGCGTGCAGGCGTCAGACCGCGACTGCACCCCTCGCTACGGAGACGTTTGCACCTACAAGATCCTGGGTGACCAGGAGCAGCCTTTCGTCATTGACAGCGATGGTGAGATCACTACATAGTATAAAACAAAGTCGCTTTCTTTGTCCCTATGTCCCTTTGTATGCTTAAATCTTTGAAACTACGCAACGGATTTTGATGCGATTTTTTTTCATAGATAGAATGATTCAAGAGGAAGGTTTAAATGTATAATAACATCAACAACGTAGAATGCTGTATAATAATTTAAATAGGTTAAACCTATCTGTTCCCCGAACGGGTAATAGTGTTTGTAAATGGTGATATGGCTTACCACCTGTCATATTGAGTACTGACTATTTGGTCAATAAGGTTTCGAGGTGTCCATAGAATTACTACCTTCACAATTTCGGACATGGACACCTGAAGTTCGCTTTCTCTGTCCCTATGTCCCTTTGTATGCTTAAATCTTTGAAACAACGCAACGGATTTCGATGCGGTTTTTTTAATAGATAGAGTGATTCAAGACGAAGGTTTATATGTATAATAACATCCATTAAATAGTGGAGTAGGCTGTTTTATACCCGTGCAAAGCCGGAGCGGGTCACTAGTATAATATAAAATTTAATTATAATTACAGTGCCATCTATGTTTCATGTAATGAAAACTTCTGAACAAATAAAAATGTGGCAAATTATTTGATATTGATTGTATCACAATATGTTAACACACACATTTCTCCAGGTATAATCCGCAACACTGAACCCCTGGACTACGAGAAGGCTCACACCTACGTGCTGTCAGTGGTGGCCCAGGACTGCGGGCACCGGGAGTCCAGCCCCGTGCTGGTCACCGTCAAGGTCAACAAGCCCTGCAAGCCTGGCTGGAAAGGTGGGTCCTGGGTTAAGTGGATAATATTAAGAAAAACAGCACAGGTACAAAAACATTAACATTTATTACAATTTACAAGATACTGCACTATAGTCTATTCGAGTTAAGTAAATAGTGACGTCATGATATACAAAAGTAAACTGACCAATAAGACGTTAGATAATGAGAAAACAAGTCTCTTCGACCAGTGGCGGACAACCGTTCAGGTCTCATTGGTCGAATCGTGGGGACATGATGACGTCACTATTTTCTTAATGCGAATATACTATAGAATATAATAGAAAATAAAAATTTACAAAAACAGCGCAGGTACAAAAACATTTACATTTATTACAATTTACAAGATACTGCACTGTCCATGTGAAAGGGCCCAGGCTCAGCATATGTTGCAGGCCAAAGCCCACAACGCCAATCCTCCGCCTGAGCCGTATTGGTTTTAGCTATGAAATGGTGGAAACAGGAAGGAAGATAGAAGATAGAACGTAGGGCATGGGGTGATTGGAAAGGAAGATTGATTATATTGTATGTTGGATTGGAAAAATAATGGGATAATTGGAAGGAGAAAAAATGTACAGATAGCAATAGAAATGTTGCGTAAGTAATTTTCATTTTAAACAGACAAATGAAATATATTAAGAGAGTTAAGAGATAATAAGTATTAAGAGATTCGCGATTTAGTTAGTTATTAATCAAATGTAATAGGTTTCGAATACTAACTGTGTCTACACAATACATTGTTGTAGACAATTCCTCAGCACTGGTATTATGTTTAACCTCGTTGCATAGTCAAATCAACATTAAAGTTCATTGTCAGCTGAATTCAAAGTGTAAAGAATATAAAAAAAAATACTTTCATCCTTTTTATATGTATCAAATGCGACCTAATTTAGAATTAGACTCTCATATAGATTTTAGACTTCCATTCCATCCATTACCAATCATCTCATACTATGAATTGAAAGTGTAAAGAATATGAAAAAATATTCTATCATCCTTTTTATATTGTATCAAATGTGACGTAATTTAGAATTAGACTTTCATATAGATTTCAGACTTCCATTCCATCCATTACCAATCATCTCATACTAACCTTCACGCCCTTTAACCCTTACAGGAGTAGCAGAACGGGTGGACTACGCCCCAGGGAGTGGCCCCTTGTCCCTGTTCCCAGCAGCTCGTTTGGAGACCTGCTCCTCAGATGCCAAGTGTCCAGCTGTTACCAGGATCCAGGCAGCTGTCTCGCTTCAGGCTGCCAGGAGTGGCGCCTCGTGTGATAGAGACACCTATAGTTTGCACGCGCAGAAGAATTTGTGTGGTAAGGGTTCTGATTGAATTGACATTGAAAAAAACAATTTACAGGGACAATACAATACAAACACTTAATAAGTGCACAAATTTTTAGACATTTAAATAAAAAACAAACAGAAACTAATCAGATCAAAAATAATAATGAAAACAATAATAATACTAAGCTTTATTCAAAGAAACACGTTGACATACACAGACAGGAAATTAAAAAAAGAAAAAAGGAGTTTATACAAGTTATTAAATCCTACATGTGCATGTCATTGCCCAGTGAAATGGTCCCAGCTCAGCATATATACAATGATTGAAGTACAATCACTGCGCTGATCTTATGCTAGAACCATGAGGGTTATGTGCATTCGCCAAGCCAGTTGTACAAAAAAAAGATATTGTGTATACCATTGCCACTGTGAAAGGGCCTTTACTCGGCATATGTTGTGGGCAGAAACATCACAACGCCTATCCCTGATTGGTTGCTTCCCATTGTCATATTGTGTCTTGTTGGGAATGAATAGGAGAGGGATTTGTAAATGTTTGTTTTGATGAGTAGTTAATGATTGGCTGTAAAAATGGTAATTAAAAAAATATTTAAATAATTCCCTAGTTCATTAGTACTATATTTAGACTTGTAAATGATACATTCTTATTACTAGTTTCTATATTAATTGGGTCCCAACCTATCAATTTATACAAGAAAACATAGAACACCTGTATTCCAGGTAAAGGAGAAGTAACTAGGGTGGAAAAAAATCATGAGTAATTTATTATTTTCGTAAGAAATGGTAGTATAAAGTTCAATGCATTTCCAGGTATCGAAGGCAGGACCATCGACCTCCTACCAAGTCCGGGAGCCGGCAAGGAATGGGCCAAGTCACTCAAGCCAAGCATGGGTATGTATATAGCGATACTAAATAATGTAGTAAACTCACCTTTATTCAGTTTTAGATGTTATGACAATACTTCATATTCTTAAGCTCATATCATTTCTAATCATAAAGAATATTTAAGAAGTGGAAGAGCGGTTTAGTAGGGGCTGCCCTAATAAAATATATGACAGTCAGATAGACGCCATGTTGAAAAAGGGTGATGTTAGAAGTATCTTTAACCGCCTAGTTTGTATGTAAACGTTAGACGTACCTATAACCACCGAGTGTATACAAGATGTCAGGAGACAGATAAGGATCCGTGATCTTTGCCCACCCCTCTACAGAGAATCAGGCGTGATGTGTATATATTTAAGATTATACCGTTATGAATGAAATCTTATTCTTTATTTATGTATTTTCAATAAAAATTCGTAAAGGTCCTTATACATAATCACTACATAGTATAAAACAAAGTCGCTTTCTCTGTCCCTATGACCCTTTGTATGCTTAAATCTTTGAAACTACGCAAGGGATTTTGATGCGGTTTTTTTAATAGATAGAGTGATTAAAGAGGAAGGTTTATATGTATAATAACATCGATTTAATAGTGGAGTAGGCTATATATTTTATACCCGTGCGAATCGAAGCGGGTCGCTAGTACATAATAAAGAACCCTTTATTTTTATACTACCCTCACTTTATTCCAGGCCGCGACGGCGAACAGACATTCGAGTTCGACGGGGAGACCACAGCAGCCATTGTCCCACCAGCCTTAGTGCCCCACTCTTTAGGTGCGGTGTTCGCCATCAGCACCTGGCTTCGACACGCTGCCACCCCAGAGGGGGACAAACACAAGAAGGAACATGTGCTGTGTCTCGCTGATGACCATAGTGAGTGGTTTATATGGTTAAGTTGTATGACTAAGAACTAACGGGACCGCTTAAAACTTTAAGTTGTATGGTTTCGTATTAGTTTGCTAACTAGCTGCCGATCTTCCCGGCACGTATGTAACTAAATAAATGATAGTTTAGTGAAGTGATTGGCTGCATTTGTTTTTTGCAATGATATGTAAATATGTATTGGTTAATATTTACGGTGAGGGAAAACATCGTAAATATATAAAACTAGCGGCTGTAGCCCAGTGGGTAAGACCTCGGACTTCGTATGAGAAAGGTCTTAGGTTCGAATCCCGCACCTGGCATGTACCAATGAATGAAATTAAAATGTGTGCTTTTCATTTACGTACATAATTTACAGTCGCCCACGGTGAGGGAAAACATCGTGAGGAAACCTGCCTATCCCTCAGGATAGGTAATAGTCAGTGCCTATATACGGCGATACGGTTCACTACCTATCACGTTGGGTGCTGTCTATCTAGTGAAACGACTTCGAATGACCCATACCTAACATGCCTTCGTAATTTCGGACATGGGCACTCAAGCCTCTGACTACCCCGCCATAATAAAAAGGGAGTGTGTAGACACAATTCGTGAAGCGTATGTATGTATGTTATTTAAGATACAAACAGTAACATCATAGAACTTAGACGAAACATAATATTAATTCTAATTTAAACCTACAGTATCCATAAAAATAACAAAACTACTTTGCTACTAACACACAGTAATAAGTAACAATGTACAAAACATAAGTACACAATCAATTATATATACAAGGTTGTCCCATTCTAGTAGTCTGGGACGTAAAAAGAATAGTAACTAGCTACCGTTCTTTTCGGCATAGCAAGACACAGGCGACTAAGGGACTAGGGTGAATGGAATCTATCGGGCGATAGGCTAGCAACCAACCAATGTTCCATTATGACAACGCAAACCGCTAAAAAGTAACTGATGATATCTCCGAGGTACTGTCCACCCCAACAGGGATTAAAGGGCGTGAATATGTATATACAAGGCTCAACGCTAACCTTTATTGCGAAGAAGTCAAAAATAAGGTATAATGGGGGCTAGAAAGGGCTGGCAGGGTGACGAAGGGCGGACGTACGCTGCGCTGATTGGCTGCCAATTGTATACTGTCCAATTGTATTGAATAGACAACTGTACCAATGCACAGCAATCTCCTCCATATTTTACTCGGCGCTAGAGTAAAATCATAGTCAGGACTCGAATCTAGGACCTCTAAGTCAGAGGTACCCACTAGACTACAGCCGCTCGAGCGAATCACTACATAGTATAAAACAAAGTCGCTTTCTCTGTCCCTTTGTATGCTTAAATCTTTGAAACTACGCAACGGATTTTTATACGGTTTTTTTAATATATAGATTGATTCAAGAGGAAGGTTTATTCGTATAATAACATCCATTAAATAGCCAGAAGTGCGAAGCCGGAGCGGGTTGCTAGTTATTATATAATGAACGTTTGTCCCTGCAGAGATGAACCGCCACCACTATGCCCTGTTCGTGCGCAACTGTCGGCTGATCCTGCTGCTGCGGCGGGACTTCGGAGAGGGAGACCTCAACATCTTCAGGCCGGCAGAGTGGCGCTGGAAGATCCGCGAGGTACGTACATGTACAATGCAAGCTAGCTTAATAATAATAAAATAATATTTGGACATTATTACACCAATTAAACTAGCCCCTTGGTAAGTTTATTTAAGACTTATGTTAAGGGTACTAGTCAACGTATATTTAAGAAATAAATACATATTATACATAGATAAATACATATATAGCACATATAATCAACGACCAGACTGGAAAGCAGTAGAAAAGCGTAGTTCTTAACCCTGCCTCCACCGGGAATCGAACCCGGGACCTCACGATTAGCGTTCCGGCGGCTAACCGATCGCGCCACGGAGGTCGTCAAACACTAGCTGCAGTTCTTCCATGTCGTAGGATGGATTATATTCGCGTGGCGTAACTGCGGATCTGTCTTCGGATAGTGTGAGTGTAGTGTGTGGTGTTATGAATTATCAAAAATTGTGAGGTAGACATTTGCTGAGACGGATTTCCCGCTAGTTTAGCTAGCTAGCTAGTTTTCCCGCGACCACGGCATATGCAACTGGGTCGAAACGTCGGGCAAAATAAAGGTAATCACATATCTTTATAAATTTATCGTGATATGACCCGGTCTCACATAATTAATAAAATGTAGTAGAAACTAGAAGCCCCCTAGTAGGGGTTAATCTGTTGGACGATGAGCTAGCAACTTGTCATCAATGTCTAAATAACATCGCAACCCCATCGAATGAATAATGCTAAATAGTGACCTAGGAGATAATTGTGTCTCTGAGGTTCTGTCCATCCCGAAAGGATTTCAGGGACGTGAATGTATATGTTTATTATGTTGTTCAAGTCTTACAAAGTCAACACTGAAATGAGGATGACATTAAGCAACTATGACGCAAATATAATATCCTAACACCATAAGCATGTTACGAGTGACATTGAATGATAGAATTAAAAATAGTGTGATAAGGGAAGGTTGCGGTTTGAAAGAAGATGTAGTGACTAAGATTGATAAGAGCATGATTCGATGGTTTGGACATGTTATGCGGATGAAAAATAGCAGATTGACAAAAGGAATGTATATGAGTGCAGTGGAAGGGCGGTTACGTAGGGGCCGGCCTAATAAGACATATAACAGTCAGTTAGACGCTATATTGAAAAAAGGTGACGTTAGGTGTACCTATAACCGCCGACAGTGTATGAGAAGATGTATGAATGTCAATGAAGCGAAAGTGGTCTGTCAGGATCGGGAGAAATGGGGATCCGTGATCTCTGCCTCTACAGGGAATCAGGCGTGATGTGTATGTATGTATGTACCATAAACATATCTACATCTTACCTGGTGGACCTCTTCGTCTGCGGCAGGACTGAGTTCAGGGGGGTTGCCATGCGTTACATATGCTATGAGCTCTGATTGCCTCTTTTGATGCTCTAAATAATTATTGTTGTCTAGGTTTAGTGTTAAATTTTTTTTTTGTTAATATATAGTGTAAATATTTTATTAGTAAATTGTTTATTGTATTGTCAATGATACCGTATTGGGAATCCTGTAATGGTGTCATTGTGAATAATGTAAATAAATAATTAAATCTTCAGGTCTGCGATGATGAATGGCACCATTACACGGTGAACGTCCGTTTCCCGAATGTGGAACTCCTGGTGGATGGAGTGCCAGCGCCGGCTCCTGAAGTGATAGATGACTGGCCCCTGCACCCTGCGCATCATGTCAACACCACGCTGGTCGTTGGGGCTTGCTGGCAAGGTAAGGCGTGATTTTGACAGATTTATCGCTATCCGAGTATATTAAACGATGAGGGAAAACATCGTGAGGAAACCTGCCTATCCCTCAGAATAGGTAATAGTCTGTGCCCATATACGGCGATACGGTTCACTGCCTATCACGTTGGGTGCTGTCTATCTAGTGATACGCGGGCTTCGAATGACCCTTACCTAACATGCCTTCGAAATTTCGGAGATGGGCATTCAAGCCTCTGACTACCCCGCCATAGTAAAAAAGGGAGTGTGTATTCACAAGTCGTGAAGCGTATGTATGTATGAGTATATTACAAGTCATATGCCTACCATATGTGTTCAATTTTTTTATTAAACAAAAACGAGGATATAACAATTATATAGTGCAATTAAGACACAGAGTCAGCAGAAAAATAGAAATGGCATTGGATTATAACTTATAATATAAATACTCCATGAAATCAATTTCAGCGGACATATTATGTTGTCGACGATATTTTGTAATTTAAGTAAGGTTTTGATCGAGTCTACTGAACTCTTGTACGAAATTAATTATTATACATTTATTTATTGCATGCATTATTATCTTTACAGACTTTTAAACCAATGTAACAAACTTTCATAGTTTTTTAGAAAACCGGACTTGTCGCGTTTATTTTATAAACAAAGTATGAATCATTGATAAGTACTATTTTATTTCTAAGTTGTTTAGTTTGAGTGAGACTTTAACATCGTATTAAATTGAAAATTGAAAACCATTTATTTACAGGGACAATACAGTACTCAATACAAAAATTAAAACATTTAATACAATATTAAAACTTTATGCCTATTAATCCTTATTACAGGCACAGAAGGCGACATGAAGCACTACATGACTGGCCACATGGCGGGATTGGGTATCCTTTTGGGGTCTGAACATAAGCCTGAGCAGAGCCGCTGCGTCTCACAGTGCCGCGAGGGACTTAGCTTGGCGCCTGATCTATGTATGTTGCTTATTGTTATTACATACATACATACATTCCCTTTACGCTACTACTTTACAATCTCATTTAGGGTGGAAAGAACCTAAGAGACACGATATTATCTCCTAGGTCACTTTTTAACATCAATTTTAGGGTTAGATGTCATAATAGAATATTGGTGACAGAGCCATATCCAATAGATTCGTTTAACCTGACCTTGGTCGCCGCTTACGACATGTAGGGGCGAAGTTTTGGTAAATTTGTTATAGGTAATATAATACCGATACTTCGTGCTGAAAAGTTCACATCTTTCATATTTGTAGATAAATCAACATAGTTTTTTTTGCTATCCAGCGGGGCAACGCTGCTAGTGTGCTGGGGGCTTTTGCTTCTGGGTGCTAAATTCAAGACACTAGTGGCGCTGTGTAAATATTTACTTTTTGGTAGATTTAAGTTTTTTTATGTTCTAATTTGTACATATTTAGCTTCATTTTATTAATTAATAAATTTAATAATAATTAAAAAAATTTTAAATAAGCATAAAATATTAAGCAATTTGCGTATATTATAACGAAATTGTTAAAAATAACTCCCACTTGGGATAAAACTCAATCATTCACAATTATACTTATTATTTCGTCACTTATTAAATAAATCTCTTCTGTTTGTAGATCTCAAGTCAGTCTCGGTAGAGGGCGACGGTGTAGCTGACGTGGAAACCCTGCTCAGGAAGGTGTCTTACGCTGACGCCAGACTTCTGCCTACCCCCGGCAGGAGGAACGTGCGATTGGATACCACTATCACGTAAGTAGATAGTTGTATTATATTATAGGAAATATATAGGGTTGTGCAATAAGGTTGTGAATAAGTTTATATCGGAAATCAGTTGCTACGAATAAAATTAATTCTTGTTTGGATTTGTTGATAAACTATGAGTAGGATTAAGTTTGCTTTTACCATTAAACATACATACATATACCCGTTCTGTCAGGATCGGGACAAATGGGGGTCCGTGATCTCTGCCTACTCTTCTACAGAGAATCAGGCGTGATGTGTATGTATGTATGTATTATGCCCGTTTTCCTGTAGAGATCACGGATCCCCCATCTGTCTCGATCCTGACAAACTAATTTCGCTTCATTAACACTCATACCACTCACACACACTCGTATGAATTCAAAGCAACAAATTGTTAGCGTAAATTCTATTGACATTGGGTTAGTCAGTGTATAGTATGTGACATTTATTCTCATTCTCCTATATTTAGTATGTTTTTTCATGATTTGTACTGGTACTGAGTGGGTCTGGCAGATAACACATATATTTAACTTACATATATTAAAGCAGTGCCTATATATGGCGATACAGTTCACTACCTATCACGTTGGGTGTTGTCTATCAAGTGAAACGCGGGCTTCGAATGACCCATACCTAACATGCCATCGAAATTTCGGAGATGGGCATTCAAGCCTTTGACTACCCCGCCATAACAAAAAAGGGAGTGTGTATACACAAGTCGTGAAGCGTATGTGTATGTATTAATTGGGTCGTGATCATTTGATATGGAATTTTAGTGCTAAGTTGCTACATAGCAAAATGCCGTTTGAAATCTATTGTAAATGTTCTATATTAAGTAGTATTGTACTGCATGTAACATTACGAAATTGTATTTATTAGGATATGTATGACTTATATACTTACTCTTCTTTTGACAATAGTAATTACATAGTAATAATAGTAATAAGTATTAGTTTTAATGTATTATCGTAACCTGTCTGTCTATCAAGGTCTATAGAATAAGTAAATAAATAATCATCAACAATTCCAGTTGCGACAACGGCCGCATAATCCGCTCTCTTCCCTCCGAGTCGTACATCATGGTTCTCCAGCCGCAGACCCCCACAGTTTCCCTCCAGGGCTCCGGGGAGCTGTCCCGGGACTACGGCCACTTCAGGGCTGGTCTTCCGGTCTTCAGCGACCTCAGTGTCAGTGTGAATCATGCTGATGGGCAGCGCGATGGTGAGTTTTGACTGTTACTTGTTAAAAGGAATCTTAAAAGTGTGCTTATTAGCTGTTGTTCTTCCTGGTATGTCGTAGAAGGTGACTAAGGAAGTAAATGTTAATGGAATGAAATGAATTATGGGGTTGAAAGAAGTAATAAAAATTGCCGTAATAATGAAGTTTGCTATAAATGTTCGAAGAAATGTTTACTTCGTGTTTCTGGCTACCCTTAAAAGGATAAAAGGTTGTTAATATACATACGGCATACGGTATATATTGAGTAAATTCAGCCGAAGTGATAGATACAAAAAAATAGGTAGCCAGCTTATCACTCAAATATAAGAAAATTAATTCAGCGGAAGAAATGGACAAAAAAATATTTATTTTTTTCGAGGATTTAAGACTTGTAAACAAAAGTCGCTAGCCTTTCATACAAAATCAGGCTAAATTCATTGTATACCTTTCTTCTGTCTATAGATTCTGCTATTTTGCACGGGTATATGTCGAGTATATGTATGTACTGTATACTATACTAGCGACCCGCTCCGGCTTCGCACCAGTATAAAATATATAGCCTACTCCACTATTTAATGGATGTTATTATACATATAAACCTTCCTCTTGAATCACTCTATCTATGAAAAAAACCGCATCAAAATCTGTTGGGTAGTTTCAAAGATTTAAGCATACAAAGGGACATAGGGACAAAGAAAGTGACTTTGTTTTATACTATGAAGTGATAATACAAATGCACCTTCTTAATAATTTCAGATGCGAGTCAACAAAAGCTGGACTCGTGTGTGGTGTCTGTCTACCCCGCCTTGAACCCGGACCACGAGTCTCTGAGTTTGGACAGCAGTCCTCTGGACGTACGCGTCTCCGTATCGAGGGATGGTGTTAGTCTGACCGGGGCAGACAGTGCGCAGAATTACCAAGAGGTGAGATATTGGTTTCATTTCTTACTATATTAGTCTATTCGCGTTAAGTAAATAGTGACGTCATGATAATCAGAGGTCAAACTGACCAATGAGACGTGAGTAAATGAGAAAAGAAGTCACATTGACCAATAACAGACAACCCCTATAAAATCTCATTGGTTAAATCATGGAGACCTTGATGACGTCACTATTTTCTTAAAGCGAATATACTATAGCTATTGTTAAGATACCTAAATAGTCTATGGTTGTATGTGTAAAGGTACTTTGAGTACTTTCTATCTGGTGCAGATGATATAATACTATATTTCGTGTATAGTTGGTTGGATGTAATAATATGATTAAAGATTGTTACACTCATATACTTCAATTTCTTTTGGTATATTATATTTTCAAGACTTTTATCGTATTATTTATATTGAATAATAATTGACTACGAATTCAAATGCGAAACGAAACGAATATAACATGAGAATTAGAGTTGTAAACATGCTGATGTGAATTATTTATGCATGCTAATTCACGATACCCTTAGTCGCCTCCCATTACAAGTTCTAATAAAACAGATATACCATTTTATTGACGTCCCAGATTTAACCTAACCTGTATTATATACATTTCAGATCCTTCGTTCCATCGTGTACAGCAACAAGAAGCCCGCCTACTACCTAAACAGAGTGTTCAAGCTCCTCTGCTCAGAACTCAACGGTCGCTTCACAAGCAACGAGTTTGTGCAAACGGTAAGTAAAAGGGGATCACTATACTCTGTCTACCTCTTAATTGGTAGGGGCGTAAAGTGTATGTAAATATGGAATGTGCAGATCAACGGAACTTGTTGTATGATACAATTTTATACTTTGATATTGCAATATAATTGTGAGAAATATTACTTCTATAATGAGGTAAAACAATGTGAGGTAATCAGCCTGTTTTTCGAAATAAATGAAAAATAATTACTGTTTATAACAGGCGACTCTAAAAACCATTTGTCGTTGTTGGTTGCTGAATATCCTGATAAACAGGATTTTATATTAAATCTAAATGCGAAATTCTTATTATTATTTATTATAATAAATTTTTTAAATTATTTATACCTATATTATATCAAATCTTTATAAATTGATAAATTTTATTTCTAATTATCAAAAATCTTAAAGTGCTAATTTCACAATATACAGGTTCGAATATATCTAGATATTTCCATTTTATTATTACCACTATTGTATAAATCATTATCTTTATATTTGCAGCTAACGGTGGTACACCCGCACATGTCGAGCAACGAGATCCCCATCCACCCCAGCGGCATGGCTGACAAAATGGACGCGGCGCCACGTGACAAAGTTGTAACTGTTGTACCTATTTAATGTGTCAATTTTCTTCAATTAGACAGGATTACAATCTATCTATTGCATAATATAATAGCTACCTTGAGTCTTTAGTCTTTCTTTCATAGGTTTGTCAATATATAAGACTGGTTGATTTAAAGTGATACGATTCACTTACTTAAGATATCATATCCTTAATGGTATGTGCTATTTATGAAAACATGTAAATATGATACACATGATGTCAATGTAGCGAAAGTATCTTGCCAAGACCGAAAGGTATTGATTTCCGTAATAATAATAATATTTGGACATTATTACACCAATTGAACTAGCCCCTTGGTAAGTTCATTTAAGACTTGTGTTAAGGGAACTAGTCAACGTATATTTAAGAAATATATACATATTATATATAGATAAATACATATATAGCATATATAATCAACGACCAGACTGGAAAGCAGTAGAAAAGCGTAGTTCTTAACTCTGCCTCCACCGGGAATCGAACCCGGGACCTCACGATTAGCGTTCCGGCGGCTAACCGATCGCGCCACGGAGGTCGTCAAATAAATCGTCGTAATATCTATCCATCTTTAGTGACTGGACACAGCCATGATGTGTATGTATGTTATTCTAAACTTTACCATCTAACCCCTTTCCAGGCCTCCCACCCAGGTCGCGCGCACGAGCAGATCTCCCCTCGCCTGTTTGCGGCGCACGCACAACGCGACCAGCATTCGGCGGAGATCCCGCAGGTGCGCGTCAGGCCCAACCCAGCACACCAGCCTCACAGTGAGTATATTACTTATGATGTACTAGCGACCCGCTCCGGCTTCGCACGGGTATAAAATATATAGCCTACTCCACTAATTAATGGATGTTATTATACATATAAACCTTCCTCTTGAATCACTTTATCTATTAAAAAAAATAGTTCCAAATACGTTGCGTAGTTTCAAAGATTTAAGCATACAAAGGGATAGGGACAGAGAAAGCGACTTTGTTTTATACGATGTAGTGATAAGGGAAAAGAATAACGAGGAGGTACATGCTAACAATAATTGTTTTGTTTTGGTTTGGTTTATTCGTGTATTGTGTAGTACAAAAAAATAAGTGTCATGAATAGATTTGTGATAAATTTGTACGTGGTAGGTACTGGTTCTTCAATAAGATATAATATAAGAGTAGACTAGGGTATTTTCTGGTGAATTTGGGTAATAGACGCTTGAACAGTGTCGTCTTTCACCAATATTAACAGGTTTCTCTAACCTTTGTCTTCTAAAAGAATATTCAGTTCAAACTTTTTTATTAAATTTGTATTTATTATCTATGGATATCTTTACATTCTCAGGTCAAGTGGCAATCCTGATGGGCGTGGTCGCGGTGGGCGGAGCCTTGGCCTTCGTGGCAGCGCTGGTGGTGCGGATGCGCGGCTCCAGCAAAGCTCCCAAGGTAGTCCAAGCCAAGGTGGACTCCGAGATGGCCTGGGACGACTCCTCTCTCACCATCACTGTCAACCCCATGGAGCAAGCCAGCAGCTGTGGCGTCGCCCCCGAGGTGGCTGACAGCAGCGATGGCGAATCCTGCTCTGATGAGGAAGAATCCTCGGATGAAGAGGAAGTGGCACCCGGCAAGCATCAGTATAGGAATGTTAGTCAGATGGAATGGGATAATACTACTATGTAAGTTTGTTAGAGGTTCTAGGTTGGGTTGTGCGGGATTTGTACGGGAGTATAAAGAGTAGAGGAATATTGTTTTAGAAGGGATAGTAATTCTTGTTGAGAGGTAAAATGTGTTTAAAAAGATATAAACATGGTATGAAATATACTTAAAGTGTAACTCGTATTATGTTTGCTGCGATTTCGTATAAGTCTTGTAAAACGCACAAAATAACCTAGAACGGAGCGAAGAATGGAATTGATTTCGTTCGGTCAAGCCATTCACTCACTCGTGTCAGATCGTTCACTCACCTGTCAAAATTAGCTCAATAATAAAATGACGTGTGACGTACAGCGCTCATATTGATTGTTAATAACTAAAACAAGTGTTTATAATACATAATGTTATATTGTCAGACACTGAATTAAATATTGGAGAAAATAATAGAAATCTACTTTGTTTGTATAGAGGTCAGCTGTGCGTCTGAACGGAGCGCTTTTGCACAAAAATTGGCGCAAAATGACTCTATATATTTTATAGACGATTACTTTCTAAGGTCTGAGATCATATCAGTGTGTAGTTCTTTCCTTGTCGGTGTTGTTTCTTCACCTAGAGTGTAAGCGAGCGAGATATATATTAATGTACTATTGTATATTTAAACTAATGTAGGCGTAACTATTTCTAAGAATGCTTCACTAACTATCCATCGCGAGTCGAGTTCAGTTCAAAAGTGCATTTTTTGTTGAGTACAAAGTTTGTAATACACTTTTAGTAGAGAAAATGGGTAGGGTTAAATGATGAATCGTCTCATGTAGAATTTCCAACATTTTATACAATATATCTTATATTATCACGATATAATTGTGTTGTCAAATTTGACAGTTTAACCGTTACGTAACGTCATATTCGAATATGTAAATGTTGCCATATGAAGATGATAAAGCTACTACGAGACGATTCATTCGGTAAACTTCTACTAATCCCTCGAGCTTTGTTAATTGGATTTTTAAAGCTTGTGTACACTATAAAGCAAATAAGATAAACGTTTATAAAGTATTCACGTTTTTATATATTTTGGATTGATTAATGAGGTATACTAACAATTAGAGTAGATTTTATCCTAGGTTTAGTTAAGTTTATTTTTCCTTCGAACAAAATCGACTATTTTGCATATCAAATATTATCATTATTATATTGTGTTTATGGCCATATTAGACTAGTTTTTTTATCGTTGGATCTTTATTACAGGACCGCTTTATGCATTTATTGTAATGATTGTTTTTAAACTTACCGTAATGTATTAGATTGTGTATTATTGTCCATTATTTTCGACGACCGTCCATGTCTTTTCCTTTACATTAGTTTTATAAGATCTGCTTATTTACTCGTTGAAGACGTAGGGATACTGTATCAAAATAATAAATAAAAAACATACATAATCACATCACACACAATCACATACATACATAATCAATTTCGTTCTTACAGATATTATTCTGGAATCATATAAATGATAAATCTACTTCCCGAGTTCTAACCTACTTATTTTTCAAAGAATAATAACAATGATTACAAAAAAAAAATAGGAATAAAAGGCGTTATTCGATATTTGGTATGGTATCCCTTAAAACTACTTACGGTAGTATTATAAAGTTATTGTGGTAGCTATTTCGTAACGATTGACTTAATTTCGGTGGATTGTGTATTATTTTTCGTTCTTACTGCAGTTTCAATATATGAATGTGTATTTAGGAACTCCTTTATTGTATGAATTATATTTTAGCTAAAAATAAAGTTGGTTTAAAATAGATTGTTGTTTCATTTTTAATTATTTGACCTAATGCTAGATCATCATTACTTACGCCTCTCGATTGATGTTATACGCCTTCCCATTTTTATTGTAGCGGGGTAGTCAGAGGCTTGAGTGCTCCAAAATTTCGAAAGCATGTTAGGTATGAGCGACTCAAAGCCCGTAATACACTAGTTAAACAGCACCCAACGCGATAGGTAGTGAACGATTGTTTATTATGTATGTAAATGAACAATATTTTTTATATGTCATTCTTGGTACATGCCTGGACCGGGATTCGAACCTACCTTTATTGAAAAAGACCTTTATTGAAAAATATCTTTATTGATTAACAATATTACACATGCTTATGAAAGGTGTAGAATCTTCCTAGTAAGCATTCAAGATGCTTGTGGCAGGAAGACCCGATCCTCTGTAACTAAATATAGTATAAAGATATGAACTGGTTTAACATAACAAAGTGAAACATAATGATTTTAAACTTAGTTTTGGAGTTCTGTACATCAGATTTAATTAATAGATAAAGTAGACTTTAACATCCTAGCAAAGTATCCAAGTAAGTATGTTGTGTGTTATGTGGTGACTATGTGTGTGTATGAGGGTTGCGGGAAAACCTGGCAAATATGCAATTAATATAAGTAGATTAACTTATTAATATTTATATAGATAGATAAATATACAGTTATATAATACATATATAGATAGATAGATATAGATAGACATAAATAATTGTTATAACAATAGATAGATATAAATAATTAAGTATTTAGTAGATATTATTTTATAAGGTCCTCAGTTTCTATATATGAAATTGGTATAAGATAGGTTTGTAATTTCTTTTTCACCTCAAACTTAGTTAACTGGTATATGTCAAGAGCTTGATTGAGTCGGTTGTAAATAGTAATAGCACCTGTTTTGAATTGCCTTTTAGCAAAGTTGGTTTTCACTCTCAATGGCAGAATTATTGGTTTTTTACGTCTTGTGTTAGATGAGATGTTTGTTTTATTAAAGGTAAGAGAAGAATGTAGTTTTAGTGTACAATTTAGTATATATAGTTTCCTTACTGTTAATAGCCCAGCTATTTGATATAGTTCAGCTGTAGGGAAAAGAATCGGCTTCGAATAAATGATTTTCAACAAGTATCTTTGTGCACGTTCAGTTTGTAGGAATTTGATCTTCGTGGCTCCTCCCCACACCGGAATGCAGTATGATATAATGCTCTGGGCGAGTGCAATATAAATGCGATTAATTAGATTTTTAGTGGTCACATTCCGTAAAATTTTGAAGATCCATACTAACTTTCTAATCCTATTGTTAATATATTCAATGTGATCATGCCACGATAGGCGTTGGTCTAGAATGACTCCAAGATATTTAGTAACTCTTACTCTATTTATAGAGACACAATCACAGTTTTGAGTTCTGGCAGTCGAACATGTATGTAGTTTAAGAGCAAGCTTTTCATCGGGTTGACTATTACTGTAAATAGAGAAACAAGCATAATTCGTTTTTGTTGTGTTGAGTGTGAGAAGATTGTCTTGGAGCCAATGTGAAACTGCTTGTAGGCCTTCTTCTGCGGACCTGAACACCGAATCCCATGAATCACCCGAGAACACAATTGCTGTGTCGTCTGCATATGAGAAGAGTTGGCCATTGTTAAGATGAAGGTTTGTGAGCTCGTTTATATAAATAAGAAAGAGACTAGGACCTAGGACGCTGCCTTGTGGAACACCGAATGTAATTTCAGCATCCCCACTAACGTACCCATCTAGTTTTACCCTTTGAACCCGATTGTTTAAATAGTCTTTGAAAAGATTAAGTGGAACACCTCTAATACCCACGTTTTCCAACTTTTTGATCAGCATGCTATGGGAAACTGTATCGAACGCCTTTTGGAGATCCAAGAATACCGTCATACATTTTTGTTTTGAATCAAGTGTTTCTGTAATTACTGATGTCAACGCAACAATCGCATCCTCTGTAGACCGGTTCCGTCTAAAGCCATACTGCGAGTCTGAAAGGATATTAAACTTTTCCATATAGTTCAGCAACCTTAAGTTGAGGGCTTTTTTAATTATTTTGGAAATCGCAGGCAACACTGAAATCGGACGGTAGTTATTAACGTCATCTTTTTTACCACTTTTATAAATAGGTGTTATCAATGCTCTTTTCAGTGGGGTTGGAAAAATTCCTTTAGCAAAGCACAGGTTTGCGAGATGATTGATGATTGGAACTACCCGAGGCCGCAACATTTTCAAAAATTTTACTGTGACATTGTCCCAACCGGGAGCACTATCGGAGTTCAGTGACATAAGTATGTTGTCAATCTCATTACAATCTGTCTCTAGTAACACAAAAGAAGATGACATTTGCGACTGCGTACTCTGACTAGTAGAATGGTTCGGAACGACACTTATATTTTGAGCCAAAACTTTACCCACGTCTGCAAAATGGTTATTAATATAGGTAGCAGATTCGCTAAGATTCGATTTAATGTTAATGAGAGCCGAATTACTTGTTTTTGTTTGTTTGTGGTTTGTAATTGAATTTATTGTTTTCCATAGTTTCCTAGAATTAGTCATAGATTTTTTTAGCTGTTCTTTTTCATAGCGATGTTTTAAATTTCTCATTAGTTTATTACAAAAATTACGGTAGCGTTTGTAGGTTATTTTGTTTATTTCATTGTAGGGGTCTAACCTTAGTCTCAATTGCATTTTATTACGATTTCGGATGCAACGCAGAATTCCCGGAGTTATCCACGGCTTTATGATTATTTGCTTGTTTGATAGGTTTTTTAAAGTTTTACTAGCCTGAAGAGAAGTTGTTATGGCATTGACCAACTCCTCTGATACAAGACACGGATCTTCGGAATTGAGTAGATGAGAGATATTTAAGTCATTGAAGTGTGTTGTAGCTTTGATATAGTCTATAAATTCCAAAGCTCGGGGTGTCTTTCTATTCAAACCTACTTTAGTCAGGTATAACAGGGTACTGTAATGGTCAGTAATAGACGTAGTTAAAACAGCAACATTTGCGAAATAAACTTTTGTATCTAGTTTCAGCATAACATGGTCTAGACAATTTGCCTCTCTTGTTGGTAAGGTATGACCAGGTAGTATGCCATATGAGGCGAGCAAATTGAGGTATTCATTTCTATTGCAACTATCTTGATTGGATTCAGTTAAATTTGGAATAAGATTGATGTTAATATCCCCTGTTAGGATAATATTTTTACCTGACTGAATTGTATTTAAATGATTAGAAAGTGAATTCAAAAACTCGGAGGCATTGTAGTTAGAAGGTGATCTATAGATCCCTAGAATTATGAAATGATCTATTGTTGCCTGCAGGCATGATGCATGGGTCAATGGTATTTGTTGTAATTGAATATTCAGATCTTTTTTGCAGTAAATTATTACACCATCATTTTGATTAAGATTGTTTGTTGAAGCCAGCGAAGTGTAATTCAGGAATGAAGGAATTGGTTTATTGTGATTGAGACGACATTCAGTCAGTATGAGTATGTCAACATCGAAACTTAGTTCCGACAAATTAATTTGGAGATCATCAAAATTGCGGTATACACTCCTTATATTTTGAGAAAATATTTTGAGACTATCGGGGACGACTGGAACATGTTCATGAAAGTTATTTATGGTACAGGAAAAAGAGTGAGCTATTTCCATCTCGTCTAATTCATGTATATTTTGCAAGCAACTATCCATAAGAAGGGAAGAAGAGGTATGATTGTGACAATAACATTCTTAACGTAAGACTACAGGGACTGTAATGACATAAACCTTCATGATTGAAACATTTCTTGATCATAAATAAACCTATATTTTTAAAAGGAATTTCAAAACTATTTAATTTATCCGCATAGAAGAGTGGATGGATAAATAAACCAAAAATTTTGGTTACTAGAGATTTATATAAAACATAAGATAGTATGAATACTACATACATAAATAAAATATAATGTGTGAAATAAATTAGATAGGTAGATATATCAGTATATATACAAGTTATATGATTGAGTGGGATGGTTCGTATTGTTTTTGTGTGTGCATGAGTTGGCGTGCAGTATGATGACATTAGAAAACAAAGTGCATTTTCATAATATTTACATGGTAAGTGAGAAATGTTTTGCTCATTATTACAGTAAGTGAGATGAAGAATGATACATATAAGCGCTAAGAGTAAGACAGATACTAATCTACCTATATAGAAAAATAATAGATTGAAATAGATGAAGGGATACACAACTAGTCAATTCGTATTAGTGTTTGAAGACAATGCCTTAAACTGAGCCTCATTTTTAATATTAACGATAGGTAAATTTTCAGCTTTACGCAAATAAATTTTACCATGAGCTGTCCAACAATATTTGTAATGGTTACTCTTCGCAAAATCCCTAGCAAGATAAAAGAGCCGAGAGGCCTTAGCTGTTAATTGTTCGGCCACAAAAATGGGCTTATCATGATTCGCCTCAGAGCGTTCACCCAGATGTTTGGCACATAACTTTGACTTATTCCGTATATTGAACGCCTTGGCTAGTTGTAGAAACTCCATTTTCATTATTGCCGAGGAGGTCTCAATCACAATAGGGGTGTTGAGAGGTCCATCGCGTTTACTCCTTACTCTGTAGATATCCTTAATATCATTTCTTGACAAGGGGGATCCGATATTTTTAGACAAGCATGTTACCATATCGATTAAATCATTCTTTGATTCGTTTGGATTTTTCGGTACATTTCTGATTTCTAAATTAGCCTTTCTTTCACTTCTCTGCAAATCCTCCACTTTGTCTTCCAAAATCGCAATATACGCTTTGTCATCCTTGATCTGCTTATCCATTGACTCAATTTTACGTTTAAAAAGTTCACTTTGCTGGGTCAAAAACTCCATGGAATTCTCTATGGCTGTATTTTGCTTCTTGATGTCCAGAATATGCTGTTCCAGTGTATTAAGCCTGGTTGTTTGTTGCGACATGAACTGGGACATCATTTGTCTTAGATCGTCTTTAAACGAATCAAAAGCAGAGACACCGTCCACACTTGATTGCCGGGGGCGCTTTGAACGTTGAGTTACATGCTCAGTATTCATTGGGGATTTGCTTTGATCGATAAGTACCTGTAGATCCGTTTCAGAGAAAGAGTTCTGCCCCAGTGGTGGCGATCTCGCTAATTTTGGCATATTGTTAAAAGTTTTTTTAGCGCCCTCTAGTATTGTTTCATTAAAAACAAACAAAAATATTTTTAGCGCCCTCTATTTTTAAGTAGTAGTACTGATAGGCGCTCTTAGAAAGTAGTTGACAAATTCGACCACACCGGGCAATGACTTGTTAGCTCGATCGGCAAGAGCTCGGACCGGCGAACACAGGGTCCCGGGTTCAATCCCCACACGGGGAGAGACTTTCTAAGTTATTAATTTTCAAAACTTTTAACTGCAATTTGTCACCTGACAGTTCACTCCGTCGCAGTTCCGTCCGAGCAGGAGGTCCGACACCATTCAAGATGGCCGCGAGCCGTAGAAGAAAGCTCCTAGTGCGAGAGCAGGAGGGACCGAGGTCTCAAAAATATTCGTCTTCCGGTAACACCACTAAATTTAACACGAAAGCCAGTAACTCAAAAAATACGTCCGTTCACCTCGACTGCAGAAGAGAGAATGAGGTCTCTCTCTGAGGCTCTCATAAGAGGTCGGAGAAGTCTTCCATTAGGCTACAGACGCTACTATCATCAATAGAGACGAAAAGAAAATCTATGGTCATAACGAACCCACCCACGTGTAAACCGGATAGTAGTCAATGTAACAGGTGGTAAGCCGTGTCGCCATTAACAAGCATCGATTAGGACTGTTACTTGGTCCGAGGAATAGATAGGTTTCCACTTGGTGTTTTCCTTCACATCGTTACTGAAGTGCTATAGAACTACGACATTGCTAAAACGCATGTATACTTGGAGAGAGAGAGAGAGAAAGCCGATTAAGACGATTCGTTCTTCGCCCAACGATGCTCCAATCCGTGCACAGCTCTGAAGCGTTCCAGCTGGAACTACGCAATCGCTTCGAAGCACTGAATACCACGGCAAGTGTTGACGAGAACCTCGATGATGTGGTGAGGGTACTTCGCGAAGTGGGTGGAAGATGCTTCATGGGAGGGCGAGGCAGCCGAAGGTCTAAACTCTCAAGCGGAAACCTGGAATTGATGCGGATTCGACGTGAATTGCCAGAGGGAGCTTCGTCAGATACCCAACGTCTCAATAAAACTATCCGAAAATCGGTGAGACGCGACCTCCGAAGCTACAATGCGAAACTCATCAAAGAGGCCATTGAGCAGAATCGGGGGTCGAAAGTCTTCTGTAAAAGAATGGGTACGTCTAATCTGACGAAGCTGAAAACCTCAGAGGGCAGAACCGTCACTTCAATTCCGGGGATTCTTAAAGAGGTTGAGGGCTTTTACGGCCATCTATACTCCTCGCATGCCCCGAAGCCTCCACCCGATGCGAAGGACCCAAGAGCCACATTGGTGCGCCACTACACTGATGATCTCCCGCTCGTGGACGAAGACGAAATTGGGAGCGCTCTCAAACAACTTCGTAATGGGAAGGCTCCCGGCGAAGACGGAATAACCTCGGAGCTTCTAAAGGCGGGAGGAGCTCCAGTCATGCAGAAGCTCAAGCACCTATTTAATTCCGTCCTAGCTAATGGGACTACCCCGAAGGCGTGGAGTGAGAGCGTGGTGGCCTTGTTCTTCAAAAAGGGAGACAAGGCCTTATTGAAGAATTATAGGCCTATCGCGCTCCTAAGCCACGTCTACAAGTTGTTCTCGAGAGTGCTCACAAATCGTCTGGCCTCAAGATTTGACGCCTTCCAGCCGCCGGAGCAGGCCGGATTTCGAAAAGGTTTCAGTACCGTAGACCACATCCACACAGTGCGGCAGGTTATACAGAAGTCTCATGAGTATAACCAGCCGCTGTGTCTTGCCTTTGTGGACTACGAGAAGGCCTTCGACTCCATCGAGATCTGGGCTGTTCTGGAATCCTTGCAGCGATGCCAGGTCGATTGGCGTTATGTGCAGGTGTTGAGGAGCCTATACAGCGTGGCATCGATATCTGTTCAAGTCCAAAACCAAAAGACAAGTCCTATACAGTTGCTCAGAGGAGTGAGACAGGGGGATGTCATCTCCCCGAAACTGTTCACGAACGCACTGGAGGACGTCTTCAAAACTCTGGATTGGACTGGGATGGGTATCAATGTCAATGGCAGATACCTCACGCACCTCCGTTTCGCTGACGACATTGTCATAATGGCGGATTCGCTGCAGGATTTACAGGGAATGCTGCATAGTCTTAACGCTGCCTCACGGTCGGTCGGTCTCCGGATGAACTTGGACAAGACAAAAGTCATGTTCAATGAGCTCGTTGTCCCGGGGCCGATCACGATCAGTGGAGAAACGCTCGAAGTGGTCCAGGAATATGTCTACCTGGGCCAGGTTCTACAAATGGGTAGGGACAGCTTCGAGCGTGAGATTTCCAGAAGAGTGCAGCTGGGCTGGGCAGCATTCGGGAAGTTGCGTCATATCTTCTCGTCGCCACTACCGCAGTGTCTTAAGACCAGGGTTTTCAATCAGTGCGTCCTACCTGTAATGACATACGGTGCCGAGACGTGGAACATGACAGTCGGGTTGGCTCACCGATTACATGTCGCTCAGCGGGCAATGGAACGTTCGATGCTGGGTATCTCGTTAAGGGACAGAGTCCGGAACGAGATTATCCGGCAGAGAACCAATGTCGTAGACATTGTCTATCGATGTTGCAAGCTGAAGTGGCAGTGGGCCGGTCACGTCTGTCGCAGAACCGACGACCGTTGGAGCAAAGCGGTTCTCGAATGGCGGCCGCGTCTCGGTAAACGTAGTGTGGGACGCCCCCCTGCCAGGTGGACTGATGACCTGAAAAAGGTCGCTGGTAGTGGTTGGCTGAGGGCCACGAGTGATCGTGTTTTGTGGCGTTACCTTGGGGAGGCCTACGTCCAGCAGTGGACTGTCATAGGCTGATTGATTGATTGATGTATACTTGGGCCACTGGTGTATCGACGCGGTTACGACCGTTCTATACCATAACTAAAATTATTATAGGAAAAAGCCTTAAATGCTATCACGCCACGCCCATTTATAATCAACGCCATCTCGTGATGGGACCATGTAGCTTTTAGGACTCCGTATGCAGCCGGAAACAGCAAAGCGTCATCACATGTCGTGAAACTAGAAAAACGAGAATACTAAGAAATAGTTTATATTATAGCATGTAGGCACTCCTTTAATACCTTTCGAGGCGGACACAAATTCAGAGAAACGATAGTATCTCCTAGGTCACTTTTAGAATGAATATTGGGGTGTTATATGGAACATTGGTGACCGATTGCTAGTTATCGCACATAGATTCCATTTACCTTTAGTTGCCGCCGTAGAATGACGGGAAAAATGGCAGCTAGTTCGCATTTTTTACGTCCCAGCCAGCACGCGCCAGAACCTATGCCCAACATTTAATTTTACGCTTATACCTACCCATTTTGCGAAATGTTCCTAAATGCGGACGCAATAAAAAAGAAGCACTCATTTTTTCCACTGTTTCTTGTCTCGTAAAGGTTGCAGCGTGATATTATATAACCTAAAACCTTCCTTGATAAATGCTCTTTCCAACACGTAAAGATTTTTTCAATTCCAACCAGTACTTCCAGATATTAGGGCACTCAAACAAACACTCTTCAGCTTTATAATATTAGTACATATCGACACCTAATGGCTCACTTGGCGTAAACGCCAATTTTAGCGAAAATGAGTTAGACACAATTTTGGTGTTGGTTTCATGGCGAAATGACGAGTTTTTTGGCGTCTAGGCGGCAAATAATATTAGATATTTTTGCTTTACACGACAACTTTTATTTTTACTTTAAACCGCTCTGTAAAGTTAAATAGCGTTTAGGACAAGTGCGCCGTTAGGTGTCGATACAGATAAATAAACTATCTATATATAGGTACACTACTATATGTAGGTATATAAAAGGCTTATATCCTGTGAATAATTCTATTACGTCACACACAATAGACACAGTTTTTGTTACCATGGAAACGGAGGATGTTTCCGACTAGGCTTAGAGTAAACTGAATAAGGATTTATTGCACAATACACTTTTCTATTTCAATGCGTTGCCTTTATTGTATTTTATTAGTTTCTATGGTTTGCGGAAGTGTATTTGTCACCTTACAAATCATTGGAGACATTCTTCTTACGGCGGGTGTACGTAGTGTGAAGAACAGAAGAGTATGTATGAGAAGGTCAATGGGTGTGAGTGAAGCAAGCTCTCTTGTATATTCACGCCTCTATGTTCTTCAGAGAATAGGCAGACTGCCGATCGCTATGGAACGATCCTGACAAATCTCTCTTGCTTCTCTCACACCCTTCAATTAAACGACATGAATGTATGTAATAATAATATTTATTACACCAATTAAGGTAGCTAATTTAAGACGAAAAGAAAAGTACGTAGATACACGAACACAAGAGTGGGAATACCTATTTAACATACATAGATAAATTACATATTACCCGTGCTAGTCTGGGTCGTAAAAAGAATGCTTAGTAGCGGCCGTTCTTTCCGGCATGTCGTACGAGGCAACTACGGGACTAGAGGTAAATGGAATCTATTGGGCGATGGGCTAGCAACCTGTCACCAATATTCCATATGACATTACAACCCCAATATTTATGCTAATAACTGACCAACGAGATGTTTTCATGTTTCCAAGGGTCTGTTCGCCCCGAAAGAGATTAAAGGACGTGAATGTATATATGTAAAGTACCTCTATATAGCTTTACATACATCAACTAAGTAACGTATATGTATGTAAGACCGATCTGTCCCAATAACAGCTCTGTGCCTGCGAGTGGGGCCATCTCTGATTGGCAAACGCAAACACCGCGAGAGCGCCGAGAGGCCCTAATGAGGGAGCGGGACAGAAGAGCGGACATACTACGCTTATTATGCGGGTTTACTTGTTAAATTAAGATGTTGATATAGTAAGTTAAGAGTACTGGAACGAACCGAAGAACAGAGAAGAGAAGAATTAGAGGTTCGACTTTTTTCTTTGATTGTAGCGGCTGGTGGCGTTGGTGTATCGTGTAAACGCCATGGTGTCAGTGTTTGTACTTGACATAACCTTAGTGGTGAATGCTTATTAAAGAATTAAAAAAAAATTTAGGGTTAAGGTTGTCTGATTATTCTGTAATAGGTATTATAGTTTTCCCGCGACCACGGTCTATGCAACTGGATGATATAAGGGTATCTATATTTATTATATAAGATTATGTACCTTTATTATATCACCCGACGTTTATATATCTCATGTAGGGAAAAAATTCTGCAACAGGTAAGGGTCGTGAAGTACATATATGTATGTGATTGCTTGTTTGTAACAATTATTCATTATGACCTACCTACCTATATACCTACACTGTCATTTTTCTACGCCCCGACGAGAAACATGTATTACCTAGGTAGGTACTATAGAATATATTGACCGTTTGATCGATCATAAAAAATATATCTTGCCTCACTCACATCCATGCAGCTTTTCATGCAGGCTGTTCTGTTTTACACTCTAGGTGGATCAGTGTAAAGAAAATATTATTAATTCATCATAAAATTTCTATGCACTTTATTGTAATTTGTATTATTTTTTCTTATTGAATAAAAATAAGTAGGTAGCTCTGTATATAAAATTATACTTAATATTATTTTATTTGTACCAAGACACAATTATAACATATTATTACGTTGTCTAAGAATTGATCATACTGATTAACGCAACTTCCAATGTTAACTTAACCTCGTTGGCTGAGACGAGATTATATTCACTCGAAAGTGTTTGATTTTGAAAGATATTAGTATCTATTGATACCTATGTATGTTGTCTCGTGCTAGCTGGGACGGAAAAAAAATGCTAACTAGCTGCCGTTCTTCCCGGCATGACGTAGGAGGCGATCAAGGGAGTAGGGTACCTAAATAGAATATATTGGGCGATGGACTAGCAACCTGTCACCAATCTTCCATTGTGACATCGCAACAATATTCCAACCCAACATCCTTCAAAATTAAAGATTTTCGGAGAATGAATATAATCTCATTTCTTAGGACGCACTCTTGGAGAGGCCTATGTTTTGGAAAATAATACTATAGAGTGATTAAATAAATTTAAAAAAAATTAAACTGCCCCACATATAACAAACAAAATATAATATCACTAACACATATCACACTACCTCCGTGGCGCGATCGGTTAGACACCTGGACGCTAATCGTAGGGTCCCGGGTTTGATTTCTGGTGGAGGCAGAGTTGAGAACAACGTTTTTCTACTGCTTTCCAGTCTGGTTGTTGATCTATGTATAATATGTATATAGTTCTTAAATATACGTTGACTAGTACCCTTAACACAAGTCTTAAATGTACTTACCAAGGGGCTAGTTCAATTGGTGTAATAACGTCCAAATATTATTATTATATCACACTCTACCGCCTTACAAACAACCCAACACTCCCACATTCCGCCATATTGTAGTAAGAGCGAGAGCCAACATCGCAAAAGCACATCGTCCGCGAGAGCAGGACCGAGATAGTACAACCCTAGGGGCGTGACAAAGAGGGCGTCCTCGGCTGTGGTTGGCTGAGGGCCTGAATAATTGATGTGTCGACCGCCCTTTATTTTGGCCACATTCGCTCTACATCGCGCCTTAACGGTATGCGGGCGGACAGAATAGTGACAGAATAGTGGATTTGCAGAGCCTTGCAGGTTAGTTCAGTGTTTATAAGTTATCTGTGTATCTAAGGGTTTTTGGTGTTGATTATGAATTAAAAGTAAGGTGTAATTAGTTTGGTAATATGGTTTTTTTTAAAGTAGGCTTTTGTGTACATAATTCTGCTTCTAAGTTAGTTCTCGTAAAATTCTCTTACTTAGGTTCCTATGTATTTAAAAGTGATAAAACAAACCAATGCCACAGATAATATAATACTATACAGCCAATGCCATATCTATTAATGTAAAAAATGCATGGGTATGTAACTAATATTCAGTACCTACTCATTGAAGCGTACATATTATCCTTTTAAAATACCTACCTAATTATGCGCTGAAGTATGATATGTATGATATATGATGTGAAGTAGGTACCTAAATAATGAACCATTAAAAAGTGATCTACCATTAGGTATTCCTACCACATAATAAATAAATCTTATATATTTTTTCCTAAGCAACAGCCAAAATCTTTACATAGTCTAAAGAGTTTTCTGACCAACAGTTTGATTAGGTAGTAATTAGTTTTGTTTTGATTAAAGTAGGTACCTACCTACTATTAGTTTGGTTTGATAGGACCATCTGCTTTACACATTGACATTCAGGATTAGAAAATTAGGTTTCTGTCACGGTAATAAGCGTTATATTAGTACCTACAATTTCTCTATTTACTATGTCATACAGATAGCGAATTTTGAGTTACAAACATGTGTAATTTTCTTTCTATTGTTTTAAGGTGGGTACAATTTTTGTTTAGTTTGTTTGCACAGTGTGTTCCCAATAACATAATATAGAGTATTTCCTAATTTATCTTATTGCACATCACTCTAAACTTTTATTTTATTTATTATATCTCTAAAATCTTTGTATTTCTACAATTTACATTATATGTGTGACGGTGGATGATCCGAATCTTATAGTCATATGATCATTGCAAATATACCAATTATTAAACTAAGTTAGGTTCGCTCTCATTTCATAATATTTAACTTTTCTTTTTGCAATGATTCCAAAACGATTGGAATCTTCCTAAATGGTACCAATGAATTGAATTATTTTTGATCTGTCTAACTATCCGTAACTTTGCAAAGTCCCTTAAAATCTTTATAATAACCAGAGTATCCGACTACATATACTATAAACTAATTCACGAGTCCACGCGCCCATACAGCGAGTGTCCCTGTGTCCCTAATCCTCCCAAACAGCCTTATTACCCCTTAAGCCTTCCGGTTCTACGCAAACTTGTTTACAAGCCTCGCGTCTTTTGTTATCAAGTGTTTATTGCCGCCGACATACGCGGAAGTATGTTATAATAGATACATATTATCATTATTATAACAACATTTGGGACACTATTACACCAATTGAACTAGCTCCTTGCTAAGTAAGACTTGTGTTAAGTCAACGTATATTTAAGATACATATACTTATTATATTTAGATAAATGCATATTATTATATAATATGATTAACAACCAAACAGGAAAGCAGAAAGAAAGTAGTTCTTAATTTTGCCTCCACCGGGAATCAAGCCCGGGACCTAAGGATTAGCGTTCAGATGGTAAACCGCTCGCGCCACGGAGGTCGTCAAAAATACGTAGTCATAATATATCCTTCTATAGCTTAAGGTGGATAGGTGTTATAAGATATGAATAGGTATTTCCTTAGTCACCTTTAACATAGTTATCGTTTTTTACAAGAAAACGGGACTTATCGCGTATATTTTACATACATACACACACATCACGCCTGATTCCCTGTGGAGGGGTAGGCAGAAATCACGGATCCCCATTTGTCCCCATCCTGACAGACCACTTTCATTTCATTGACACTCATACATCTTGTCATACACACTCGTATATTTTATAAACAAAGCATTACCTTTGCAACCCGACGTTGACCCGTGACCATGACCATTGCAACATGGCCGAAACGTCGAGTAACAAAGGTAATCAAAGGTAATTTCTTTCTTAAAATGAATAAAAATCTCGAGTCACTCAAAAATATTATAGTTATCGTGGTTATAATAGCATTGAATATTGGAGACAGGCTTATCGCATTCTTAACCTAATTCCTATAGTCAAAATACTGCACTAAACAAAAGCAGGCTTTTATAAAAAGCTTTCGCATTTAAAACAATACGTACATATCAAGTCAACTATCACTAAATTAAAAAAAAAGTTTTTAAAAAAAAGTTTAAGAATTTAATGAAAAAGTTCCATTTTATATTATTATATTTTCTGTGCTCTATACTTAATTTGATGTTTTGGTGCATCATTTCTACATTTGCTGATGCGTAACCACCCTTTGTATTCACAATATTTGCCAGTAAGTACTCAAAATATGATGTGATGTATGCATAACCCTTGGTAAGAGCTACATAGCTAACTTAAAACTGTTATGATAAAATCACAAGATACTTCAATATCAACTTATCAAATAGTTATTAGATAAGTAGTAGTATCACTAGATAGTATAAAACAAAGTCGCTTTCTCTGTCCCTATGTCCCTTTGTATGCTTAAATCTTCGAAACTACGCAACGGATTTTGATGCAGATTTTTTTAATAGATAGAGTGATTCAAGAGGAAGGTTTATTATGCATAATAACATCCATTAAATAGTGGAGTAGGCTATATATTTTATACCCGTGCGAAGCCGGAGCGGGTCACTAGTTGCAACTAAATTACAAACTTTTTAACCTACCCTCATCTAAGAATCATATTTAATAAACCGATCCATAATATCCCAATATACTCTTTCCATATTATCATTCCAAATTCCAAGGGGTGTGTCAGATCAAACAACTAATTAAATCTGACACGCTTAACTCTGCCTACCCTTAGCAAAGTCGGCGAACTGTGAGGTGTTGATCGCCGATTGAAAGAGGATCAGTGCACTCGGTTCGATGCTCGGGAGGGGCACGACCTCAGGTGGTGAGGGAAATGAGGGACATTGTTAGAGGTGACAAAAGGGTTTGGGATGTTTTAATGGGATAGGCTTGTGGAAATTAGTTCGGGGATGGAGAATGTATGTAGGTATATGTTAAGAAAGTAACGCTGCCAATATTTATGTATAGGTTATTTTCTTTTTTATTAATTTCGTTATGTCGTCATAATACTCAAATCATATTCAATTTAAATTTAATAATTAATTTATAATGAAATTATTAGATTTAAGTTTGTATATATCTTTTAAATTTCTTGTAAAGATTTTATTGTTACAATGCTGTTAAAGTATTTTTCTTTATTTAAATTTTTGAACGAACATAATATTCTGTGTTGCTTAAGTTTTCTATACATATTTTAAGACGTACCTACAAAATGTAGTAAATCAATTTACACTTCATAAAATAAATACGAGTGGGTAGATAATACAAAATTCTTAAAGTCAGCAATAGGTGTTAGTCTTTAAATGTAATAAAAAAGGCATGTTTGCATAATAATACACCTACCTACTTACTTATGTTTTCTTTAAAGATTTCTCATTTGGTATTCGTACGTATTCTTCAAGTTCTAAATAGTTTAAAAGGCCTTTAAAAAATTTGTATTCCTTAGACTGAAATCACATTTTAAGAAGCAGACCATTTCGATCATATAAACTTACAATTAGTAAAACAATTTTAACAACTCTAGAGGTTATTTACCATTTACCTATCTTAATTACCATTTACCTACATTGATACATAATACATTGACGACCTCCGTGGCGCGATTGGTTAACTACTATGGATTCCCGATGGAGGCAGAGTTAAGAACTATGTTTTTCTTCTGTTTTCCAGTTGTTTATAGTTGTTATTATATACAGTACAGTTGATTATATATACTGTATAGGTATTTATCCATGTATAATAAGTATATATTTCTTAAATATACGTTAACTAGTACCCTTAACACAATTCTTAAATGAACTTACCAAGGGACTAGTTCAATTGGTATAATAGTGTCCTTAATATTATTCTTATAATGCACAAAGTTGTATCACCTTTATTACCTGTACTATATATTATATGTATCATTCTATATCAGTCTACTGCTGGACGTAGGCTTCCCCAAGGGTACACCACAAAACACGATCACTCGTGGCCCTCAGCCAATTTCGAGAACCACTTTTCTCCAACGGTCGTCGGTTCTACGACAGACGTGGCCGGCTCACTGTTATTTTAGCAAAAATTGTTGATAAATCAGCAAATAAATAATAATAATATTATAGGACGTTATTACACCAATTGAACTAGTCCCTTCGTAAGTACAATTAAGACTTGTGTTAAGGGTACTAGTCAACGTATATTTAAGAAATATTTACTTATTATATATAGATAAATACATATATAGCATATATAATCAACAACCAAACTGGAAATCAGAAGAAAAGCGTAGTTCTTAACTCTGCCTTCACCGGGAATCGAACCCGGGACCACAGATAATATAATACTCCGGGACCTCACGATTAGCGTTCAGGCGTCTAACCGATCGCGCCACGGAGGTCGTCAAAAATAATAAGAAGAAATAGTTTGTGATGACACCTCCCTTATTCCACAGTTTCCCGAAGGTTCTTAACTAAGCGGTCGCTTAAACCTCACCAGATTTCCATTTCAAAGTACACAACCTTAAGGGCCACTCGTTCCTGACGACAGAGATTATTATAAACGCGACTTAAAACAGATCTAAGGGATATTTTGCATAGACGTGCTGTGGAATATTCATTCTGCTGTGAGTTTTGTTTAAAGGTGCTTTTGATAGGTGACTAGGGATAAGAAAACATGGCGAGGTAGGATTTAGATTATCTAAGTGTAGATTTGCATTATTTTGTAGTAATTTATTAGGTTTACAATGAATTTCAACAATAATAAGTGAGAAATTATTAAAAAATAGCCAGTTTTTTCGATTTGTACAAATTTTTGTTTGTATCTGTTAGACATATTGAATTGAGATAAGAATGACATGAATTTCTGTAGGTACCATGATTTGAAACTCCATACAAAATTACTTAAAGATGAATAGATCTACACAAAAAGGGAATTGGTTAAATTTTCTTTGATATCTATAGGTATTGTTGTTAACATAATTATAACGCTTACAGTAGGTAATTACTCTTTATGATTCTCACAGTCGTATTTGACACACAAATGAAGTCAAATACGTAAAGAGGTAATAGCCTACTTTGATTGGATTATATTATTAACATGGACACGCGACCATCTAACTACTAAGTTTACTAAAATTAGTATTTTTTATTATCTCAGTTAAAAAGATCTTGACCCGAAGAAAATAGGTATTTTTTTACGACAAACATGTTACGTGTTTTAGAGGTTATAATAGAGTCTAGTTACCTAGAGGTTAAAATACCATCGTTAGCAGATTATTTAACTTTTCAACAGATAGCATCAAACGTACATACATACATACGCTTCACGACTTGTGTATACACACACACTTTTTTATTGTAGCGGGTTAGTCAGAGGCTTGAGGGCCTATCTCCGAAATGTCGAAGGCATGTTACGTAAGAGTCACTAGAAGCTCGCGTTGGACTAGATATACAGCACCCAACGTGATAGGTAGTGAACCGTATCGCGGTATACAGGCACTAGCTATTACCTATCCTGAGGGATAGGCAGGTTTCCTCACGATGTTTTCCCTCACCGTTAGTGACTGTACAACACCAAACGTGACAGATAGTATTCCGTGTTTCTGCATACAGTCTCATTCTCTCGGTATATATGATCTTTGATAGGTAAGTTTTAAATCTTCCCTCACCGTAAAGTCATAAACTTCTCAACTCAACCAAATAACACCCAGCAGCCTTCTAACTTGGACAACTTAAGCAAATCCATTTCCAAATTGGAAACAGAACAAACAGCCAAGAAATCCGCGATGCAATACAAACAGGGGTTGATGCCTCGTCCGGGGATCGAACCCCCGACCAATTACGCGACGCAAATATTTGAGGGCATCGCGACGTACCAACCGACCGACAAATTAATAATCTAACCTCAATTGGAGGGGACAGGTTTATATACTTGTAAATAAATATAGTATAAGCAAGATGCAAAGATAAACGTGGGTTCGAGGTGGCCATAGAATTGCTACCTTCGCAATTGCGGAGATGGAAACTTGAACCTCTGACTACTCCGCAAGGGTTAATGGTCGTGAACGGGTTTGTCTTTTTTTTTTTATTTAGATGAATAGCCGGATTTCGTACGCGATTTTGGTAGAATTATCGATACCTAAACCATAGACAAAACAAGAGTCTTAGGCCACTTCTGCGTTTTAGCAAAATTATAGTTCAATAGCAATTCAGTAATGATGTGAAGTTATTGGTGAATAAATATGTTGCAAAAGTGTCGAATATCGCTATTCCAATGACTAACCTATATTTTCATAGCCTAAATTGTGAAATGTATACCTACTTAAATATCAAGAAGTTTACCCAATCCGGATAGTCAAGGTCTATTCGGAAAAAACAGCGGCTGACATGTATTTAGGTGTTCTGTACAATTTCCAGATTCAACAAAGCAGTCAAGAAAAATGATATACTCTACTTGCCTTCTTACAAATTAACGCTTTTTAGCTATCCTTAACAAGATATTTCGCATTGTATATATCCTGTATTAACTAATTTAAATCGCATATACGAGTACGTCTATATGAATGAATATAAAATTTCAGAGAAAATCTTTGCTAAAATAAGTAGGTACCTACCTAATCGTACAGTAAAAAAACCTTTATACCTATCATGTAACAATATACTAATAATAATCGAACCCGGTTGCTTTGAAAAAATAAACTGGCCCTTTTCACTTTTCCTTTTTAAATATCGATTGTGTAGGTCTTAAGCTGTAAATGTCTCTATGAAACATGATGTCGAAATGAATAAAATGCATTGTTTTGGCATTCTTTAGTTCGATTCCCATATATATATATATATATATATATATATATATATATATATATATATATATATATATATATATATATATATATGTGTGTGTTTGTGTGTGTAGGTATATGGTATATTACTGAAACACAATCTGGAACCAACTTTTATTAAGTTGTAGGTTTCCGTGCAAGCAAGTCAATGTAGGTACTTAAGATAAAATTGAGAGGCAATCATTTCTATAAAATTCTATAACATATTATGAAAAATATCGAAATCCTTTAGACGGCTAATATGCTGAGAGAACCTTGAAAAAACCTTTATTCCTTAAGCCATTACTTACGCAATTCCTATCAATCGAATATAACCTCAAAGCATATCAAAATATATTCATTGTATAATATTGGCGACATTTTCAAAAGCTTCCGAAATATCTTTAGAAAAATCCCGCCGTTTTTGCTTTTTTTTATTAAATATGACATGACCAGGGCTTAATAGATTTACGCCCCGGCAAACTTGTGAAGGATAATCCTTTGCGTGCGTTACAAGGGCCTTATTTGATAGAAAAAGCGTCCATTTCCGTCGGAAGTATACGGTAGAAGGTCGCTATTGAGATACCTCCATTCATTTTCAACTATTATGCGTATTAAATAACACTTTCGTTGAATTTGGCAAAAAGTTTCGAGTTATTCATGGTTGTAAATTTAATTCTATGGCGTTTACTGTATAGAATGTGTTAGTAAGTATTCTTGTATCTGTGGTAAGGTGTAAGATGTTCTATGAAAGTGGAATGCCTTTGATTGAGGTTTGCGTAGCGACTTTTAAGAATTGATTAGGTGTAAGCATATTTTGTTACTTTGTTTAATAGTGTTTCGAAACGTGAACATTGGAACATCCAGACACTGGCTAAAACAATTCCCTGTTATAAAAACATATATCCGAATAAGAATGTAATATTATGATCTTTAAAATGAATTACAATATACTTCGTTAAAATTTCACAAGCAAACTTTAAGTAATTTGAAATATAGATCAAAACCATGTTTTTTTTACACCGTTTCGACATTTATTATTGTTTATAGTTATTTTTTTATCTTTATATTACAATCGTATTATGAAGAAAGTATAATAGTAATATATGTTATATTAATACAAAGCACTACATATTTATTTAATAAACATAATTACAAAGCAAAAATAAATCTAAGCTAACCTTATCTTAAATATGTATAAATAAAATTCTAAATAATTCTGTGGTTATTAAGAGTCGAGTAACTGTCAAAATTGCTCCTTGAAATAGCTGTTACTGACATTAATCGCTTTTATACGATTAGAGGAAAAATTGGCTACGTATAAACATAAGCGTAAAGCGTTTTAAAAGTTTCTTTATTATTTATTTATAAAAAGTGCGTTATTTTATTATTTGTATGTAAACAATAAGCATTGTAAATATTGAAAAAAAAACATGTATATCGTAACAGACAGGTAAATTTAAATCATATAAATCCTAACGCTAGGCAAACCTATATACATCTACTCGATGAAATATTATTTCTCTAAGATTCTGTACAAAAAAGAAAAACGACAAACGCATTCTCGGCCATTACCCTTGCAGGGTAGTCAGAGGTTCAGGTGTTCATTTCCGCAATTGCGAATGTAGTAATTCTATGGCCACCTGGAACCCACGTGTTGACCAGATAGTCAGTACTCAATGTTATAGGTGGTAAGCCAGTATATCCGAACAAAATAAATTTATACATAGCTTAGTACGTAGTTATTAAAATATGCAATTATCGCTTATAGCTAAGAAGTAAGCGTTTGGCAGTGTGTCCCAAATATAAGTGAGGGGCGATGGTTTACGCGGACAGATGCTCTCAACAAGCTATTAAAGATTGATTCTGCTATAACAAATAATAATAATATATTAATGCATACATGAAATGGATAGCATTAAAAATCCTGAAAGTGATAAGATTACGTGAATGAATATGTGTATCTACAAATAAAAAGTTGGTTTGTTTTACAGTGTGTTGAGGAGGGTTTGGTACGTAAATGTAATGCAAAACGTCAATATATATATATGCCGTTTTAGATGAAGTTCAAACAATACAATTAGTTTCTTAACAAATTTAATGCCGCAGACACGCTAGGCGTATCATCAAGTTTTCGATTATAAGTCGAAAAATTCGTGAAACATTGTATTCACAATTTATATACATGGTAATTAGCATACGTATAACTATATATTTATGTGTTAGATATTAAAAAACCTAACAATCTATCACTAAATTGTATCTAACACCATAACTATTTCATATAGCTATATACATATATTCAGGAGCTAATATGTTTAAGCACAAACGCAGTTGAAAAATTAGATAAGTAATAGTGTAAAGTTGGTAGTGGATGACCAAAAGTGTCAAATTTCACCATTGATATCAGCAAAAGTGTTAAATTTCGCTATAGAATGGCAAATTTGTCACTTTCGCTAATCCACTACCAACTTTACACTATTACTGATCTGATATAGAACTAATGTTTAGCAAAAAGCATTAGTGGACTTAGGCCCCAAGTTTGTAACACCGACCCCCAATAATATTAATTCTAACCCCCAGTAGAATCACTCTAGCAATTACTAATCCTCACAACAACAATCAGAATCGGAAATGAAATGTTTGATTTTCATAATGAGCCAACCCCTATTACTAAACGATCTGTTTTATTATAATGTGTATGTGTGTATGTGGAGGGCTGTGTGTTTATAACGAGTGTGAAGGTAGAGTTGTTGGGTATAAAAATTAATTAGTTTATGAGTATATTAGAGGAATTGGTTTTTGTTTAGTGTAAATTTGGTTTGAACAGAGTTCGTTATAAAATACCGTTATAGTTATAAAATATTAGTTTTTTGTATAATATTTAAGTATAGTATCATTTTTCTAATACTTAAATACACCAAAAAAATTAAATACACTTTGTTTTGCTTCGGGTGAGGACATATTGTGATAGTATACAAACATACAATCAACATTTATTTATAATTAACAAAAGTCGGTACTACAGATACTACGGATATTGATACTTATTTGATTTACATCCATCTGTCTCATTCATTAATATAAGCGAACTAAATATCTAAACAAGCTAAATAAGAATTATTTAGTATACTTATACAGAATTACTTCATTAAACAATTCCACAATTCAGACATACCCACAATTTAAAACATAAAGTAATAATTACCTTCGGAAAAATAATATTTTTGAGACACTCGCAATTTTAATTCATTTTACAAAAAAGGGAACTTAACGCGTATATTTTATAAACAAAGTATTACCTTTGTAAATAACAACTATGTTACTAATTTCCAAATCTCTAGACATAACTTGACTACTCTGTCACATTTGGCATATAATACTTAAGCTTTAAAGTACCAGTTTACACACTAAGTGTCAGTCCATCACCCAATTTGCTAAATTCTCTTCTATAGATTAGCCAGCCCTTTTCAAAAAGATGATATAGAGATCTCTATCACCCTTCTAGCTGAATAGGCGTGAACATATCTTTTGTTCATCATTAATCAACTAATTTACTGTTAGGGTGTATAAGGTGTTTATTACCTTACAGGGGTAAACAGAAACGTGGGTACAGGTAGTAAGCGACGGAGTTTTTGAATATCTGAGGGCCAAGTTTAGTAATGCGTTTTAGAACAAACGCATTTCAATATCAGATCAGTTATAGTGTAAAGTTGGTAGTGGTTTAACAAAAGTGTCAAATTTCACCATTGATATGAGCAAAAGTATCAAAAACCTCTTTAAAAATGGCGAAATTTGACACTTTTGCTAATCTACTACCAACTTCACACTATTACTGATCTGATATTGAACTGATATTTTGCAGAAAGCAGTAGTGGATTTGGGCCCCAAATAACGCATAATAATCGATGTGCAATTTATTGTTTTTATGAGTTTTTAGTCATCTCTGTGTCAAAATAATAACATACGCTTCACGACATATACACACTCCCTTTTTTATTGTAGTGGGCTAGTCGGAGGCAGAGCCCATCTACGAAATTTCGAACGATGTTAGCTATGAGTTGTAAACAGCGATACGGTTTACTACCTGTCACATTTTACAGAAACAAAGGCAATCTTTGTCTTTTACTAAGTACAACAAATAGGTACATAAATAAGTATTATCTGTGAAGTGTGTATACTAGGTTAGGTGACGGGCTAGCTAAACCTTCAACAAATACCGCAATTCATATATACATTTACGTCCTATTATTCACTTTCGGGGTGGGACAGAACCTTGGAATTAGAAAAACTTCATTGGTAAATTTTTGCATAATCTGGATAGTCATAGCATTGATCGATGACAGGTTGCTAGCCCATCGTGCAATAGATCCTTAAGTCTCTTCACTACATAGTATAAAACAAAGTCGCTTTCTTAGTCCCTATGTCCCTTTGTATGCTTAAATCTTTGAAACTACGCAACGGATTTTGATGCGGTTTCTTTTAATAGATAGAGTGATTCAAAAGGAAGGTTAATATGTATAACAACATCCAATAAATAGTGGAGTAGGCTTTATTTTATACCCGTGCGAAGCCGGAGCGGGTCACTAGTCCTACAATATTTGAAATGATAGCTAGTTAGCATTAAATTTACGTCCCTGACTAGCAGGCTAGTATACTTTTACCTAATCACCAGATAAACTGAAGAGCCTATTAGCCTATTCGTGTCTTATCACGACTGCATCCCCGTAAGGGTAGTTAGAGTTAAAAGATTGGCCTCTATCACTGGAGATAAGGCGCGTCACCCCCCGGAGATCGAATCTCGGACCTTTAGGAGATAACTAGCTCATTATGCTTAAATCTTTGAAACTACACAACGGATTTTGATAGATAGAGTGATTCAAGAGGAAGGTTTATATGTATAATAACATCCATTACTTAAATAGTGGAGTAGGCTATATACGTATTTCATAACCGTGCGAAGCCGGAGCGGGTCACTAGTATACCAATAAAGCACTCAAAGTCATAGTTTACCAGATAACCTAAGATTTAAGGTGATAGATTGTGAGTGAATTGTCATTTTCTAATACTAATTATTCAGATAACTAATTTGTATCTAAAAGATAGGTTTTCTCACGTCGTTTTTCCTTACCGAAACTAAGACACAAAACGTTATGATATTGATTTTAGTAGATGACATTAAAAAATTATAAATGTTAAACAAAATTTAGGATTCTATCTAATCTATGATATAAAACAAATACTGCATTAAAATAAATACGTACATAAATACTTTGTTTTTTTTTTGAGGAATTATTCTATAAACATAGACCTACTTTAATTTGTCTATCCCTAAATATAGATATAACTTTAAATGGGTGTTATAACAAAAAAAACACATTAATTATGCATAAGTATGTCCAATCAGCAATACCTACTGAAGTTACTAAGTCTAAGTAAATAAAGCGAAATATCGTCAATTATTTTCACCCGCTCGGGACCGAACCCGGGTCCTCAAGTCTCAAAGGCTCGAGTGCCCTCACCGAGCACTGCACTCGCTTTGACAGACATCCCACTTTTCTCTTAGGGGTGGACAGATCTACCAATTATTGCTCTCGAAACTTCAAAAGGCTTGTTTTCGTTGTTAATTCTAAGTGCGTATGGTTCGATGGTTATGAATAGAATAGGTTCTCGGTTCAATACCCGATTGTAATAATATCACCGTAAAAGAAAATATTAATAAAAGACCTAATAAGACATAAGACAGTCAGATAGACGCCATATTCACGTTATAAGTACCTATAACCACCGAGTGTGTATGAGGATGTGTATACGTGTCAATAACCTTAACTAACGTAATCCTTAGATCTCGATATGGCGTCTATATGACTGTCATATGTCTTATAGGGCCGGCCCCTACGTAACTTATTCATTGTGTTGTAACTTTTATTGTCTATGTCCAATGAATCTTTCCTTCTATAAATATCTATCTATAAAATATAAGAGATTAAGAAATATTCGCGATAGTAATATTTATGGACCAAAAAGGAATAATATAAACAACCTGTACCTTACAACATTCCGAGTCAAAACAAAATAATCGAAACAATCAGGAATCAAATTCAAAACCTTATGAAACAATTTAAATCATCACTCCATCTAATAATTTAAAATTATTGTTTACTAACTGTTTTCCAACGTTTGATGAACCCTACCAATATAAAATCCATTGTTGGCGAGAGGTTTGTTTGAATAGCGGTTGAGCCTTTGTTAGGCATCGAACCCGGGACATATTTTCCGCATTTGCTCTCTGCTTGATTGCTGCAACCCTTCTGTGTATTGTTTTTTAAAACTGCGATAATAAGGCCCTTGAATGAGTGTGGTGTGGAGGTGCAGAACGATAGCTTAGTTTTGGATAAATTTATTGTATGTGTTTCGATACAACAACAATCCAATAGATACAACTTTACATTAATAGAATAGAGGTATTAGGTTTTAGTGCATATTCTTTTATTTATTTAAAGTTATATGCAGTTTTATTTCACAATATTAAATAATAGTTTCTGTAGAATTAATATAAACAATTAAAAATATTTATATTTGCATTTTGAACAATATGAAATACGCTTTTAAAGACGTTAATGTAAAGAATTATAACCATGTAAATGTAGATGTAATATAATTTTCAATGTTTTTATATTGTTACACTAATGATATAAGTCCAGAATTTTTTAATCAAGCCCTATCCTGAATTGCCTACCTTTTATACCCATGTCCATGTAATCGCAAACTACTATATCTTAATATTGCATAGAATTTTATAACCGAGTTATCCTTCTGCTCTAGTCTTTATCTAAGTCACTTGAAGTCGTTGGTTGTTTCTTTCAAGTGGGCGTGACGTCACTTTTTGACATCTGTCAAAAGAGGAACGTGACTGACGTTAGAATGACTTTTGTATTTGCGAGGGAAATAAAAAAGTACATCGAAAGAAATATTATTTAGAGTACCCGCCACATAAGGTGGCAGTTGGAGGCGTCGCCACAGTCGCGTAATCCAGTGTTGCCAGTAAACACGCCAAAACTAGCACTCACTGTGCCATACGGCTCGATACATTATATTGAGGTTTCATTTGTAACGATCTTTGGTTGCAGAGCTATAAACTCAAATAAAACAAATTAATATACCAAAGTCAAAAGTCAAAATATTTTTATTCAAAATAGGCCCTATCAGAAGCTCTCTTTGAAAGTTATTTTATGATCTAAGTACAAATTAAAAAAACTATATATTGACAAAAGGAATATATATGAGTGTAGTGGAAGGGCGGTTACGTAGGGGCCGGCCTAATAAGACATATATGTAACAGTCAGATAGACACTATATTGAAAAAAGGTGACGTTAGGAGTATCTATAACCGCCGAGAGTGTATTAGAGAATGTATGAATGTCAATGAAGCGAAAGTGGTCTGTCAGGATCGGGACAAATGGGGATCCGTGATCTCTGCCTACCCCTCTACAGGGAATCAGGCGTGATGTGTATGTATGTATGTAAAAAAACTATTTCAAACATGGCACTGAGCATTGTCTTTACATATTTTTACCGAGGTTAGTTCACCAACCATTTCGGCTGCTCAAGATGCCACGTCATGAAGACCACGACTGCTCTGATAAGAGCGTAACGATTGATAAGAAGAAGTTCAGCGGAGACCCTTGGAGAAGAACTAACAAGAAACTCCAGAAATCAATTTATTATAATCACCCTTAACAAACATAAAAATTACAAAGAGTGGGCAAAAAACACAACGCTGGTAATACTAAATTTACCTTTCATACAAAATAACACGCAATGGCGGAAACGTCAAATTTAGTTCCAAGTTTGGCTACTGCCACCTTATGTGGCGGGTACTCTACTGGTTTTGAATTCGACAGATTCTCGGAGATTATACATTTAGTAGAGTAATAATCAATAAATAAATATTCTCTTCTAAACTAGACTACATTTACTCCCAGGGCACAGATAATATAATACTATACAGTACAGCCCAGGGGTTGACACTGTAAGAAGAACTATACGTACCTAACGTATAAAACACGAGAAAATATATAATTCATTTTAAATATATAATTAGATATATAAAAATATATGTAAAATAAGCTCCCGTGTTATATTTTGCCTTTGACACTATATTATTTAGTAAGTTGTTTTAGTTTTAATCGATATTATTCGCCAGAAGAGGTAGTCAATGCTGAAATAGTTATAAGATATGTACACCCTATTTATGCATGTGACTACTAAACAATGAAATTTACATACATTCCATTTATATTACAAAAACCCTAATACAACACATGACCAAAACCACCAACAAGAAGCACCAAAACATCATTCACATACTCATTAACTAAAAACCCCAAAAGTCCCGTATTCTTCACAACACTGGTTCCCATAGCCACATCAAAGGAAAACGTTGAACACTAGGTGAGGTACCACAGAATACCGGCGTTGCGAGAGAGATCTCCCATGTCGCCTCTAATGAGGCGGTCCCTTACCCACTTGGTAGGGTTGCTGTGAATGGTAGACTGAATTGTAGTGCTAGAGGGTCTGTAGTATTAGGTCTAAGATATTAAAGGTAAGTATAAAATATTATAAGTTATATTGTAAATGTTATTAATTATTGCACTTTCAGGTTTTTATAGAATAAATAGTATTTTTAAAGAAAAATTACCTATTAATATTATGAAGCACCATAATATGAGAAAAAAGTAGAAAATAAAATATATTTATTCGTATACTTCATATTCTTTACCTTTGTAAATTAAAAATAGTAGAAAACTTGTGATTAAATAAACTGAATGTATATTGGTGGATAATAAACTTCATTCATTGTATATTTGTTTCGTTTAATCGGACGTATAATTGTAAAATAAAAGCATAAGGTATTGGATATCATAGCACATGTTCGATATCTAAGTAAGTGATATAAGTTTTTAAGAATCCTATATATACGATAATTATATATCATTGTGGAAAAAAAATATTGCTTGACACGAATTCTTTTTCTTTTAAACTACTCTTCCACGAAACTATACCTCTTAAGCCACAAAAGTAAGTTTTTGAGAAACCTATATGTACAATAATAAACACCATTTTTGAAAAAATGTATTTGTATGACACGAAATTTTGTTAATTTATTTTTTAAATCATTATTAATCATCTTTTGCTCAAATATTCCACAAAACAATACTTATACCTTAAAGCACCTACAGCTTTAGTAAGCCCGTGTTTTATTCCTTGCATATTTAGCGACAACCCTCACCAAAGTACCGAACAAAGCCACGAGAGGGCGTGCCGGTGTCAAATGCAGACCGTTTCTCGTTCTGTAAATCTGCTGTGCGATCCACGAAAGCACAAATGAATTTCACTCATTGATTCTTAAGACCTTGCTTAATTATTTTGGTTTTGACACGTATTTGACGTTCTGGGGTTGGAATGGAGGATGTGGCAGCTTTTTTGTTGAGATTAAATGCGAAATAAGTTCTATTTCCCTAACGGAATAGGCAGAGACTGTTAACATAAGTATTCCTGACAAATCTGTCTTGGTTCACCCAACGATAACCATCAATCTACAAACAGGTCCTCATATTTTTTAATGCGTTGTAGTGTGGACCTAACCTTAAAGATACAATATCTCCATGACCCTGATCTGATTAAAGCATTATGTTATTGACTATCGAAGTTTTAGTGGCATTAATTTGAAATATTTGTTACTGGTAGCCATTCACATTAACAAATTTCTAAAACGCCCGTAACTTAATATGTCATAGTAAGGAAGTGAGTACAGTTTTTAAAAGTGTTTCCATTTGTCCCCAGGTGGCGTCTGCGGGTGAGCCATGCAGCCGAGCCAGGGGGAGCCGCGGGGGGAGGGCTCCCCCTCTTCCTCCGCCCCCGCACCCCTCAGCTTCAGCATCGCGCGCCTCATGCAGCCCGACAAGAGACGGAGTCCATCTCCACCTCTCGCCCACTCTTCTCTACTCTCCTACGGAGCTCAACTCCTGGATTCTGCTTTCAAGCAGTACGTACCTGCCGCCGCAGCCGCTGCAGCAGCTCGGAGGCAACTAGCAGCTCACTATCCCCTCCTGTACTACTCTCCGGAGTTAGTAGCCCTTCGCTACGCCCCACCGCCTCCAGCGCCGTCACCGCCAAGGGTACCAAGTCCCAGAACGGAGACCGTATCTTCTACTACGGGAGGGACATCTCCATCTCCAGGCACGAATAAGGGGAAGAGCTTCGCCTGTGGAGATTGTGGAAAAGTCTTCAATGCGCACTATAACTTAACAAGACACATGCCAGTTCACACCGGAGCCAGACCTTTCGTTTGCAAAGTTTGTGGCAAAGGGTTCAGGCAAGCGTCGACGTTGTGCCGTCACAAAATCATCCACACGTCAGAGAAGCCCCACAAATGTCTGACGTGTGGCAAAGCCTTTAATAGGAGCTCCACCCTGAACACTCACGCCAGAATCCATGCTGGATACAAGCCCTGGGTTTGTGAATTTTGTGGCAAAGGGTTCCATCAGAAAGGCAACTACAAGAACCATAGATTAACGCACAGCGGCGAAAAAGCATACAAATGCCACGTCTGCAGTAAAGCGTTCCACCAAGTGTACAACCTGACCTTCCACATGCACACCCATAATGAACGGAAACCGTTTACTTGTAACATCTGTGCAAAGGGATTCTGCAGGAACTTCGATCTGAAGAAGCACACACGGAAATTGCACTCCCAAGCGCATCAAACATCTTCCTCTCCCTCATCATCGCCACCTCAGGAGGCCCAGGAGGATTCCCAAGACCCTCCTCCGTTCAGACCGTACCTTGGAGCCTACACACACCCTTCAGCTTTCTACGCGAAGCTCTTGTGACGTCACACTTCCTCTCACCCTCAAACTTGGAATTGATTCAAGGAATTCTGTCGCAGTTAACGAAAAACTAGATCTCTCGTCCGCTTTTGATAGTGTTGACGTTGAGTGATTGAAACAAAATAACAACATTGAACACAATGTCGAATATATTTTATATAGTTTAAACTTTATCGTATTGTAGTGTACATATGTAAATAATATTAGATAACGCTTAGTTGCTTGCTGTATAGTTGTTTAAATATAACCATAATTGCGTAGAATTGTAGAGAAATGTCGATGCATTTTATCAGTGTAGCTATAAATGTACCTAAATAGGAAAGATAATGTGAAATCTGTCAACATCTACAATTTTAATATTTCTTTTATTTATGCAGTTTAAGAGATGGATATTGTTTTTTATAACTTCATAAATAGAAGAAAAATCTATTTAGTCAAAACCACGGAGGAATTCTTAATACCTCCTATGTAAATGTACCGATCGAACAATGGATTATTTATTTTATGATACGCAATACTCCTTAGGGTAAAATACATATTAAACAGATTAAAGAAGTATACTTATGTGTTTTACTATTTCGCTTTTAACATAATTACTAATTTCGTAGCTCTACCTAAACAATGTTATAAATGTAGTAGGTAAAATATATATGTTGGGTACAATCTTTAGTTATTTCAGGTATTATTTTATGGATCATTTAGAATATTATAGATTTATCTAAATCCAGTTTTAATATATAGATTTCGGTCAAAAAAAGTCAAAATTTGCCTTCTATAACGCTCTCTAACAATGTAAGGTAAAATTATTTATCCCTAGCAATACGAACTCAAAATTACTACTGTTAGAAAACGGTTAAGTTCAGTCTCAAAATGGCAATCCCAAGTCTCACTTAGGACTATAATTACATGCGTTCAATTCTCATACGAGACTGCCAGTAGGGGACAATAGAAATTCGTCCAAATGGCAATTCGTAATTATTGGTTCGACCTCTTGAACGCTGCGTGCAGTTTAGTTTGTGTGGTTCTCAAACTTATATCAAAAGTTTACTTAATTTAATAACGTCAAACTATGAATTGAAAAAAGATAAGGAGTTCTTATGTTAATAATGTTGATATTTCAGATAGCTAACATTACTAAAAAAAATATCTAAACTTACTATAAGTTGCATAGTTTCTACAGATAATGAAGAATATACTTAAGTACCGAATATCTAAATTATTATATCTTTATTCATAGGATCATACATACGTAGTCGCCAAGCTAACTGTGACAATTGATGACCACAATGGTCCAAGATACAAAGTTATAAAACGAAAAAGTATTTTTAGGTAAATTCTGTATTTTTGACAACAAGGGTTGACAAAACATACTTCAAAAAATATGAACACATTCCATCATCCAAAAGTCCAATATGCATTTATAATCTCTAAGTTTGAACTAGCAAGCAGTAGCTATTAACAACTACCCGAAATGTTTCTCCTAGATATGAACAATGCAAATGAATTGAGTAATTTATTAAATAAGTCGTTTAAGTTTGGAAACAACACAAATTGGTCAGAGTCAAGGCCAAGCTGCGCGTAATCTGAGCCCTAGATCACAACAATAGGTGGCGAAAGCTGCGTTCACAGCGCGCCAAATAACGGCATGCGTCGCGCGCGCATTGTCCCAACCGGAAGCGACGCGGCGCCATATTGTTTTGTTCTCAACAATGGCGGCCTCGTCACTTTTGACTTTAATTAAATCGACGCTCTTTTAAAAAGTACAGCTGCAATCAGCGGAGGTTTGTTGAATGACCCAACGTTATGTTTTCAAACATATGCAATGTGGGAAATCAGAAACAATAAGTACTTGAGGAAAGCAAAGAAATTCAAAATAAAGAGGGTGGACTACTATTTGAATTGAGCTTGGCTTTGTAGTTATTGAACTTATTGATATTGTGGTTAAGTACCTGCATATGGCAAAGTATTGGTTTGAAATATGTTAACTTTTTGATTGATTGCAAAATTTGAAGTATAATGACAGTGCAGTCATCATGACCACTGCTATTGTCTTTTGCTGCAATTTTATATACAAACAACAGTTAGTATAGCTGTTACCTGTGATTCTTAATGAGAACTATCTTTTTTTTCATAGGCGATCCCTATTACCGATATACCTACCTAAATTTCATAAAAGATCTTTGGATCGCAACTTTTTGACATATTTATTCCTTCAGAACTAATCGAGACGTAAACAACACAACAACATCCATAAATAGACAGTTTTTTATGATCTTCTTTATCGAATTGGGCTGTTGCGTCGGCAAAAAAGAGCTTTTAGTAGCCATATACCGAATTAACTGTAACGCTGATCATTTTATTACGTGTATGTAGGTATTCCCAAAAAGAGGACCAATTTTTTGGTGCTACAAATATCATATATTTATGATAGCAACACCATTGCATATACGGATCCTATCCTAGCATTATGTTATATGTAACCGTAGTCTAAATGAAGATAGAACGTTTATTAAACTTGCTAAAGGTGACAGAGACAGAGATGAACCCAGAATGGGAAAGAAAAACGAGAGATTAATGATAAAAGACCCGCCTATCACCGTAAACAATTTTAAATGACAACTCACAAGCAATCGTTCCCGTCTTCACGAATTCGAGCGCGTAAATTGGCCTGCCACTGACAGCGCACTTGACAGATGACAGGTGTCAAGATGAGGTGACAGCCTAACCACTCTATTGCGATGTCAGTGCCGCGGATTAGGGAAATCGGATGTTATGCCAATTATTTGAAGGGTTGTGTCGGAATAGTTATGGTGGTTATTTTCGATTTATTTTCTGCTAATAAGCTTATATTGGGGTGCTAACACTTCGATTTAGCTAAATGGTTTTCCACCCTCTCGAAGTTTATGGATGAGATGTGTGTTATTAGAATTACATATACTGGTATAATATTTTTCAAATAGTCTAAGATGCAATAGGCTCATTCGGACTATTGCCATAATAAAACTCATAATGATATCATTACCGATCCTCTGACTATCCTACAAGGGTTAATGAAAGAAAACACTTTATTCACTGCTAACATATGGTCGTGAAAATGAAAATGTTTGTATGCAGTAATTTATAGTTAGAATTACATAAAGCGCTAAATAAAGCTTATCTCATAATTATAAGTAATGTATAATGTACTAATTTGGTATTTCGTGGTGTACTGAACTGCAGAGTGATACGAATATTTACTATTTCAATCAGGTACTACCAATTATGAATAAAATAGCGACTTCATTAAAAAATTCGACGAAGCTCAGTTGTTTGGGGCTTGACTCTGTATCAGTGGGTACAGGGTTCAAATCCCGCTTGAGAATGTACCAATGGAAATGAAGTTTAATGAATTTCTATGTACATTTTCGTAATTAAAATATATTTACGAAAAGCTTTGAATACTACGGTGAGGGAAAACACCTTGAGGAAACCGACCTGTTCCTCGAACATGTAATAGTTATGGCTTGTAAATTGCGACATGGCTTACCACCTATCACATTGAGTATTGACTATCTGGTCAACAAAAGGGATCGAGATGGCCATAGAATTACTACCTTCGCAATTGAAGAGCTGGACACCTGAACCTCTGACTACCCTGCAAGGGTTAATGGTCGTGAAAGCGTTTGTCTTTTTGTTTGTTTTTCCATTATAAATCAAAAATATTATTTCGTATTACAGGATTTCTTACCGCGAAGTTATGCAGCTACTATCATTCTATTATGTAAACTTTTATACAATATACCTAGCTACTATTTCCCGTGGTAGCTGCGAAGTAAAACGAATGCTTCTTTACATGATCTAGGAGGCGAATAAGGGACCAGGGGTATTTGAAATATATTGGCCGATGGACTAGCAACCTGTTATCATTATTCCATATGACATCACAACCCCAATATTCATGCTAATAAGTGACCAAGAATATAAAAAATAAGTATTTTCATGTGTTTTCCAAGGTTCTGTCCACCCCAAAATAGATTAAAGTCGGTGAAAGTATAAGTACTTATAGCACAGGACATATACAGATGTATGTATATTTAATAAATCGTCGAAAGAAGTTATTGTGCGTTGTCATAGCAACCGAGAGGGAAGCCTTGAGCCTGATTCGAACAGACAGACCACTTCTCTGCTCACCCCAGACGATAAAGAGTGCGCACAGACCCATTAATTATTGTTCTGCTAATCCCGCTTCATATTAAGAGGGTTATATTAGTATAAATGTTGTTTTTTATGTTTATGTAGTAGTTCGTATTTGTTGATCCGTTGTCATGGCAACCAATAACTTATCGTCAAAAATGAATATAAAAAGAAAGCATTGTAAAATTAAATCTATGAAATATTCAGAATAATCAACAGTATGATGTATTTATTGATCAGTATAAATATTATTGTTGGAAATTAATATAATATGTACTTATATCTATTCGTGTAGTTCGGATGAGTTCAAAGTCATAATTTAAGTAATTATAATATATAATGTATGCATACGCATAAGGTATTTGCCTGTAAGGTGTGTTATACTGTTGTAAAAAAAAACAAACAAACGCATTCACGACCATTAACCCTTGCGGGGTAGTCAGAGGTTCAGGTTTCCATCTCCGAAATTGCGAAGGTAGTAATTCTATGGACACCTCGAACCCACGTGTTAACCAGATAGTTAGTACTCAATGTGACAGGTGGTCAGCCATGTCGCCATTTACAAGCACTAACTATTACCTGTTCTGGGAACAGGTAGGTTTCCTCACGATGTTTTTCCCTCACCGTAGTATTCGACGCATTTCGTAAATGTATTTTTATTACGAAAATGTACATAGAAATTCATTAAACTTCATTTCCATTGGTACATGCTCAAGTGGGATTTGAACCCTGTACCCTCGATACAGAGTCAAGCCCCTAACAACTGAACTACGTCGAATTAACTGAGCCACGTCGAATTAACTATATATATACTGTTGTAAATAAATAAATTAAATTACTAATAAATTACTTATCTACATTCTATCAATGTTTAAGTCCTAAAATTAACTTACTAAACGATCTATGCACGTATTCATCAAATACCTACATAATAGGTATTCAATATATTCTAAATATGGAAGCATTTGTGGATCAGGTGATGGGATAAATGATTTGGAAACTGAAGGGATCAGGTGCAAATTGTACGGAACGATGCATCAATTAAAATTGACTGAAAATCTTGTGTATTTGGAAATAGATTTTGATGTTTTTTATTACAATCAAATTGCGACACCCTTCATTTCTGCAGTAGGTAAAATGTTGAGGAAACCTGTATCAAGCCTAACTGAAACTAACACGACCATTATCCCTTGCGGGGTTAGAAGTTCAAGAGTGCCCAGGTGTATACTAGAAAGTCAGCAGTAAATGTGAGATGTATTAAATAGTGTCGCCATTTACAAGCACTGACTATATTACCTGTTCCGAGAAATAATAATAATAAATCATTATTAAAAAGGTTACACATTCGACATATAGTAACATAGTTTTAAGAGATTCGCGATTTACACTCATGATTAATAACTAACGGGACTTATCGCGTATGTTTTTATATAATAAAATTACCTTTAATGACCTGACGTTTCTGCTACATTGCAGCAGCCATAGTCACGGGCAGACTGATATATAGTAATATACTGCTGTTATCACTAGGTTACCAAAGGAACCTGTATCGATGTCAGCTTAAATAGCTAAAATACCCTTACGATGTTATCTATCATTGGTGCAATTCACAAATATATTTGTTATAACTCAAGTGTACATTACATAGAATATCTGAAACCTTTAATCCCATTGGTACCTGCTCCAAGATTTGAACCCTGAACCCACTGATACAGAATCAAACCCTCAACTACTGAGTTACTGACTCTGTTTTTAATCTATGCGTTAGTAGATCTGTACGTAGGGGATGTTAGTAGCTCTGTGCCGAGATGAGGAGCATATTGTGCAAGTTTTTTATTGTTTCCTCAGAGAGGGTTCGCTTTGAGGGCATAGAATATGAATTTGTAGATGGGATGCATGAAAACTATGAATTTAGAGTTGAAGGGTATAGAAACTTATATAGAGCATGTAGGTTTATTTACATACATATATGTCCTTTAATCTGTTTTGAGGTAGACAAAACATTGGAAGTACAATAATATATTTAGGTAAGTTTAATTTCACCCATTACTTTTTTTCACTGGTTCTGTATAAAAAGCAAGTAAATATATTAAAGTCTCAATTCCAATCACAATTATTTATATTTATCTATTGATTCTATTCAATGAATACCTTCACTGTACATATCTTTGCTTTGATAAGAATAATTATGATTGTAAATAACCAAAAATATTACATGTAAATACGTAGTTAGATTGTACGAGTAATTATAAATTAGATATTTTGAATTGGCACAGTTCACGGCAAAATCACCAACCTCTACAACTTTTCACCACAACTTTTCCGACCATAATTTCCCATCTAACCTTCATAATCATTGCATGTAGTGCACAGATTAAGGAGAGGCAGTTAATTGGATGTTGTGTGGGGAGACTAACAGTGTTTAAATAGCCCATAACAATGTTAACATTTGAATTTTTATATTGAGTATAGGATACAAGGGGTAGTTCTAAATATTGGAGCAACAATATTGTTTAAAAATTGTGTGTTGATAAATATACCTAGGTATGTGTATATGAATATTTCCGTGCTAGTCAATAACGACAGTAATTCGATATAGCTCTGCTGTGTGGGGCTTGACTCTGTATCAGTGGGTACAGGGTTCAAATCCCTCTTGAACATGTACCAATGGACATGAAGTTTAATGAAAAGCGATGGGCTTGCAACCTGTTACCAATATTCCATGTGACATCACAACATCAATATTCATACTAATAAATGACCTAGTATATATCTCCGAGGTTCTGTCCACCCCGAAAGGGATTAAAGGACGTGAATGTATATGTATTTATGTATTGCGTACTATATATTATGTGTATTATATAATAATAATATTTGGACATTATTACCCCAATTGAACTAGCCCCTTGGTAAGTTCATTTAAGACTTGTGTTAAGGGTACTAGTCAACATATATTTTAAGAAATATATACATATTATCTTCTTCTTCTTCTTCAGCACAATTGGGTCCATAGTTGGACGTATGCCTCCTGCATTTCTCTCCATCGGGATCTTTGTGCGTCGCATCTACTCCAGGTCGGCCCTGCCGTCTTTCGGATGTCGTCCGACCATCTGGCTGTTGGTCTGCCAGCGCTTCTCGCTCCCGTCCGAGGTCGCCACATCAGACATTTATATGACCATCTGTCATCTTTGCAGCGACAAACGTGACCGGCCCATCGCCACTTTAGTTGTGCGACTCTCTTTACAATGTCGGCAACTCTGGTGCGTCGTCGTATTTCGACGTTCCGCACTCTATCTCGTAACGAGATGCCAAGCATTGCTCTCTCCATCGCTCTCTGAGTGACCTCTAGCCTTCTCACTCTTTCGGCTGTCAGCGTCCACGTTTCGCAAGCGTACGTTAATACAGGGAGGACACATTGATTGAAAACCCGTGTTTTAAGGCTCTGTGGGATTTTTGACTTGAACACGTTACGTAATTTCCCAAAAGCGCCCCATCCTAGTTGGATTCTTCTATTGGTTTCTGCGTCTAGTGTGTCGCCTTCGAGTCTGATTTTTTGTCCAAGGTAAATGTACTCTTGCACTTTTTCGATGGTGGTGCCTGTGATTTTAATCACATCTGTGTTCTGTGGGCCCATCCATTTGGTTTTTTCCGAGTTTATTTTGAGACCAACTCGTAACGACGCTCGACTCAACTCACAAAGCATCCGTTCAAGGTCATGGGCCGATTCCGCTAGCAGAACAATGTCATCTGCGAAACGCAAGTGGTTCAGGTGCTGTCCGTCAATGTTCAAGCCATAGTTTTTCCAATCTAAAGTGGTGAATACGTCTTGCAGAGCATTAGTGAACAGTTTTGGCGAGATTACGTCACCTTGACGTACGCCTCTCTTCAACGGGATCTTAACCGATTCACCCTGCATATGTACCGTCATTGTTGCCGATCTGTACAGATTTTTCAGCAATGTAACGTATCTGTAGTCTATACGACACCTTTGTAGGGATTGAAACACCGCCCAGTGTTCCACTGAGTCGAAGGCCTTCTCATAATCCACATAGGCTAGGTAGAGAGGCATGTTATACTCTTTGGATTTTTGTATCACTTGCCTTAATGTGAATATATGATCCACTGTGCTAAAACCACCTCTGAATCCCGCCTGTTATATGGGCTGGTGTTCATCCAGCCTCCTAGCCATTCTTGATGTTAGAACACGCGAAAATACCTTGTAGATTTGGCTAAGAAGAGTGATTGGGCGGCAATTTTTCAAGTTCGACTTAGCACCCTTCTTGTGGAACAAAACAACCAAACCATCCATCCACGAGCTAGGTATCACACCTGTAAAGAGTATCTCATTGATCATTTTTCGGAGCTCTTGTAATACTGGCTTTCCACCTGCCCTCAAGAGTTCCGTGGTTATGCCATCTTCACCAGGTGCTCTATATCCTTTGAGTCTCTTTAGCGCTTGTCTCACCTCCCGTAAGCTGAATTCTGGGATACATATTATACATAGATTAATACATATATAGCATATATAATCAACGACCAGACTGGAAAGCAGAAGAAAAGCGTAGTTCTTAATTCTGCCTCCACCGGGAATCGAACCCGAGACCTCGCTATTAGTGTTCAGATGCTTAACCAATCGCGCCACGGAGGTCGTCGAACCTCAAGCAGATATATCTCCAAGATTCTGTCCACCGCGAAAGGGATTTAAGGACATGGATGTATATGTATTATTAATATTAATAACAAAAGTTCAATAGCATGTTTATGAAACATTGATGGAGAGCGCCCATATACTCGACGAGTGTAGACAGCAATCAAAGGCCATTAAGTGCCGTTGGAGTGGAAAACGGAAATCAACTAAAACCAATCGGTTTTTATTAACCCTCACCGTTATTGGTTCATAGTGCCTAAATAACGAATAGGCACAACTTCATATTGAATACGAATAACTACATATTGCTTAATCCCTGACGGATAGAAAACACGAGGGTCCGAGGTGGCCATAGAATTACTACCTTCGCAATTGCGGAGATTGACACCTGAACCTCTGACTACCCAGCAAGGGTTAATGGTTAATATTTGTGTTGGTTTGCGAAGTAAGAAGAATGCTTACTAGCTGCTATTCTTCCTGGCATATCGTAGGAGGCGACTAAGGGTCTAGGGGTTAATGGGATGGGCTAGCAACCTGTCAACAATGTTGCATAAAACACCACAACCCCAATATTCATGCTAAAGAGTGACCTTTTAGGTTATTATCGTTTCTCCGAAGTTCAGCCCACCTTGATAATTATTTAATACGTAAATGTATATGTATTTAAAAACAATATTTTTATAACTTAATAATTAAATAAAATTTAGGTTCCTACCAAGATACTTACCAAATTGTGTACCAACATTTAGATTCGTCACAAAACAACTTTTTTATCTCAACCTTTTCTTATTTTAATTGTTTACTTCTAGAATACAATCACTACTGACATAAAAAGTTTCTAAATGGAACCTTTTGAGCTATATGATAAAAACGGAGACCAAAACATTGATTCTATTACACTACAGCATTTTGTCGAGAATTTTAATATAAAGTATCATTGTGACGAATTAAGAAATAGGTTAAGTTTAAATCCGAAATTTTAATTTTCGAAGCTGAATTTCCAAAGTATTTCCATGTCATGTAACTATATTGAGTGTGATACATATCTTATAGCTGTTCGTACATACATACACATCACGCCTGATTCCCTGTAGAGGGGTAGGCAGAGATCACGGATCCCCATTTGTCCCGATCCTGACAGACCACATTCGCTTCATTGACATTCATACACTCTCGGCGGTTATAGGTACACCTAACGTCAACTTTTTTCTATATAGCGTCTATCTGACTGTTATATGTCTTATAGCTGTTCGTTGTTGGGATACAAGTAGATGATCTTGTCAATCAATAAAAGACTTAAAAGATTGATAGATATAATAAATTTAAGCAAGGAGATATTGTATAGGGCTTTATTACACATTAAACCAGATAAATAACTTAATGATCAAAAAAAACAAAACAAACAAACGCATTCACGACCTTTAACCCTTGCGGGGTAGTCAGAGGTTCAGGTGTCCATCTCCGCAATTGCGAAGGTAGTAATTCTCATGATCATGATTAATAACTAACGGGACTTACAGACTACAGATTCTGTCCGTGACTAAGGCTACTGCAACGTAGCGGAAACGTCAGGTTAATAATAAAGGTAACTTTATTATATGAAAACTTACGCGATAACTCCAGTTAGTTATTTATCATGAGTATACATCGCAAATCTCTCAAAACTATACTTATGATCGTTGCTTATTTTAAAACCATCAATAACTCTTGCTTATTCTCGGAAAGATCGTCCCAAAAACAAATCGTAGTAAACACGTAGTTCAGGTGACATCCAAAACAAAATCTCTAATCCCCTTTTTGTCCAGAAATTGTACAAAAACCTCTCTTTCTTCACAAAACCCAACCATAATAGAATTATCTTAACAATAATACTGACAAAATATACCCTATTCCTTTGAAATAAGGTTACGGGTCGTATCAACGTTTGTTTTACCGTGCGTCACTAAGCCTATTAGAGCGACATCTGGTGTCAAAGCTCATCAATGTCGCGTGGCCGGTGATTCGGAAACTTTAGCAAAATATTTTGAAATACAAACCTTCTTATGTTGTTACACGAAATTATTTACTTAAACTTAACAAAAAAATGCGTTCACGAGATGGTTCACTACCACTATACACTAATAGTTTATGATATTTAATTTAAATGTATGTACATATAATATTCTCAAATGAAGTGAATGTAATGTTCTTTTTTGAGAAATAAAGTTCTTTAAACCTAAATGTTGATTTCATCTAAGTACGAGAACAGATATAAAAGACAAACGCGTTCACGACCATCAGAGGTTCAGCTTTCCATCTTCGCAATTGCGAAGGTGGTAATTCTATGGCCACCTCGAACCCACATGTTGACCAGATAGTCAGTACCCAATGTGACAGGTGGAAACCATGACGCCATTTACAAGCACTAACTATTACCTGTTCGGGGAACGAGGGTTTCCTCACGATGTTTTCTTCTCCGTAGTATTCGACTCATTTCGTAAATATATTTAATTTCGAAAATGTACATAGAAATTCATTTAACTTCATTTTCATTGGTACATGCTCAAACGGGATTTGAACCCTGTACCCACTTTTCTATACATATACTAGGAATAATCCTATGTGACAAACCTTCAGGCCCCTGGTGAAGTATAATAACAAAATAAAATAAGTAACATAACAGTCATATAGACGGTATATTGAAAAAGGGTAACGTTAGCAGTACCTATAACCGCCGAGTGTGTATGAGTGTCAATGAAGCGAAAATGGTCTGTGAGGATGGGGACAAATGGGGATCCGCGATCTCTGCCTACCTCTCTACAGGGAATCAGGCGTGATGTGTATGTATGTATGTAAAATAAGTAACAATATGTAAATATGATTAATAAATAACGGGACTTATCGCGTATGTTTTTATATAATAAAGTTACCTTTATTAACCCGACGTTTCGGCTACGTTGCAGCAGCCGTGGTCACAGGCAGATGGTTAGTTAGTATAAATCGCGAATCTCTTAAAACTATAATATGTAAATAGGTAAATGAAACAATCAATCACATACCAAATTCTTTAATTTCCATAGAATTGTTTCTTACGCCGCTCCTTTGAAATTATGGAACCAGACCACTAAAAATGGCAGCCACAAAGCCGTACAAGAATACCAAATGAAGAATCCAGTGATTGCGTACCTTGACGACCCGTATGACACAGGGGGTGGATAGCCGTGTGAAGCCCGTATTAACTTGATAGGATTCACCATCGGGTTTGTAAGGGATTTTGTTAACGTTGGTACCATGCGAAGAAATCGCGACATTGTTGGTAATGTATAAATGTTTTCAATTATTCACGTGAATGTATTATAGTATTGTTTGTTGACAGAGATTGTCAAACTGACGTGGTGGTTTATGTATGTAATGATTGAATTGTTGCTATGGGGATGTCTTATAGTCTATGATAAAATTATAAACGTCTATTCTACCAACATTATAAAGCTGAAGAGTTTGTTTGTTGGTAACGTTAACTGCTAAAAGTACCTACTATACAATTACTTAAGCTATTTATAAGACCAACGTAAGGCTTACTGTAGCTCTTGAAATGATCCAACACGTACATACGAAACTTATTTTCGATTAACACAATTTTAGCAGACGTACGAATTTTTAAAACTCATTTTATAAAATGTTTAAAAAGAGTTTGTTTTAAAAATGCCTTTTTGGAATTAATTGGTCCTAAGTACTTTCTACTTAAAATACCCCAAATTGTAGGGTAAATATCCGATGGTAGGAACACTTTAGTGTTGTCATATAAAAAGTTTGCAAAATAGTCTAGTATCTACTTTCGTTAGCCAGACTATATATTGCATTGAAAAAAAAAAATGTTGAATAGAGCATTTATCAAGGAAGGTTGTAGGCTATAAAACATCACACTACAACCATTAGACAAGATACGATGGAAAATGGAGAAAAATACGATCACAATTTTTTTTCATCATACACGTTCACGTCCTTAAATCCCTTTCGGTGTAGACTGAACCTCAGAGACATAATATATACTAAGTCACTTTTTAGCATGAATACTGGGGTTGCGATGTCATGATGGAACATTGGTGACAGGTTGCTAGTACATTGCCCAATAGATACCGTCTACCCCTAACCTTTCGTTGCCTCCTACGACTGGCTGGGAAGAACGGCAGCTAGTTAGCTTTCTTTTTGCGTCTCAGACTAGCGCGAAATTTAGGAACATTCAACCAAAAACACAACAACGTATTCGACGTAGCTCAGTTGTTTGGGGCTTGACTCTGTATCAGTGGGTACAGGTTTCAAATCCCGCTTGAGCATGTACCAATGGAAATAAAGTTTAATGAATTCCTATGTACTTTTTCGTAATAAAAATACATTTACGAAATGCGTTGAATGCTACGGTAAGGGAAAACATCATGAGGAAGCCTACCTGTTCCCTGAACAGGCAATAGTCAGTGCTTGTAAATGGCGACATGACTTACCACATGTCACATTGAGTACTGATTATCTGCTCAACACGTGGGTTCGAGGTGGCCATAGAATTACTACCTTCGCAATTGCTGAGACACCTGAACCTCTGACTACCCCGCAAGGATTAATGGTCGTGAACACGTTTGTCTTTGTTAACCAAAAACAAGTGGGTTTTCTAGATGGATCATGTCCATAATAACTATTCCACAACTAGTCTTATAGTGTCATATAATCTAAGCTTCTAAGGTTATACAAGAATCAATAATCACGTCTAAATAGAGTCCATACATCGGAAGAACTTCAAAGAAGTCTTTGTCATCATTGCGACTGAATTGCATTGGGGGTGCGAGTTGGGGTGTGAATCCGGAAAGATATTCACAAATGTTTAGGGATTATCCGTTGATGAAACTCAATGGGATGGGCCGAAGTGTTTCCGTATTTTTTTGTTACGTATAATATACTCAGAGATATAGATGTACCTTATTTTGTTACTGAGATATAGGTATAAGTATCTTAAGAAACCATAAGTATTTTGTTTTGGCATTTGTAAAAACAATTATATAATGAGTGACGTTACATGTACCTATAACCACCGAGTGTGTATGAGGTGTATGAGTGTCAATGAAGCGAAAGTGGTGTGTCAGGATCGGGACAGATGGGGATCCGTGATCTCTGCCTACTCCTGTACAGGGAATCAGGCGCGATGTGTATGTATTTATTGTTAAAATCTATATTATACGTCAGAAAAAGCAACCAATACTGAAACTAATTATAAAAATATATACACCCTATTTATGCATGTGACACAATTAATTAATTAAGTCGCTAACTATGTACGTATGTATTTAAATTAATTAATTGAGAAATTTATCAGTTTAAAGTCAGTAAATCCTGTAGGTATTTATCTTGTATTTGATACAATACATTCATAGAACTATCATCATTTCACATCTTATTGGGGTGAAACAAATCATAACCCATTACTCCACCCCTAATAGTTGAGTGTTGACCCTAAACGCCATATGGTCTCATCGCAGCAAGTGATTTGGAGGCAAATATTTGCACTAGCTTGTTACTTTAATGTTGCTCTATCAAATGGATGATTAAAAAGGATACTTGAATATATATAGTTCATAGTATGATTATATTCAAGTTATTATTGGTAATGATATTCATAGTTTTAAGAGATTCGCGATTTATACTCATGATTTATACTCGCGTAAGTTATTATATAATAAGTTACCTTTATTAACCCGACGTTTCGGCTACGTTGCAGCAGCCTTGGTCACGGGCAGACTATAATAAAGGCAACTTTATTATATAAAAACTTACGCGATAAGTTCTGTTAGTTATTAATCATGGGTAATAATAATATTCAAACGTTCTAGCATCATTTCCTCTTGGAAATATTAAATGTTAAATTATACATAAAAAGTAGGTAAATACTTATTTTGAATTATTAAATTGTTTTTAATTTGTGGTCAAGTAGTAGTATGGGATGTAAAAAGAACGCTAACTAGCTGCTGTTCTTCCCAGCATATCGTAGCAGGCGACTTAGCGACTAGGGGTAAATAGAATCAATTCAAAGTGTAATTTACTTTTTTATTTTTACTTATGCAAAAACGTCTCGGATTATCGAAGTAATTTCACTTTACTTATGTAGATAAGAATACACTATTACACTAATTGAACTAGTACCCTGGTAAGTTCATTTAAGACTTGTTAAGGGTACTAGTCAACGTATATTTTAGAAATATATATTTATTATACCTATATACATATATAATCAATGACCAGACTGGAAAGCAGAAGAAAAGCACTAAACTCTATTTCCACTGTGAATCGAACCCGAGACCTTAACAGTAGCATTCATGTTAATCAATTGCGCCTCAGACTTCCTCATATATATAAACTTAAAGACTAATTCCTTGTTTTCATCCAGAATTACTATAAAGGTAAAGTATTAATTATATTGAGCTAGGTACAAATACCAAAATTAAAAATAATCCCACGAAAACCCAATCAGCCGTGACATGCGTGCCAAACCACCGTTAGCCCATCACTCTAAAACTCAATCTCCACTATTCCCACGCAGAAACAATAGAGGCACGTGCCGGAGCAGAAGGGCAGGTAATTGGCACCGTGTGCAAGTCCCAATGGAGCGAAGAACGACTATTGTTCTAATCAAGTCATATGGTACGTGGTTAATTGTAAGTGGGGAGGCATATTTGTATGCTATAGATATGTACTATTCACGCTAAGGCGTTTACGTAGGGGCCGGCCCAATAAGACATAATAGTCAGATAGACGCTATGTTGAAAAAGGGTGACGTTAGGAGTACCTATGACCGCCGAGTGTGTATAACAAGATGTATGAGTGTCAATGAAGTGAAAGTGGTCTGTCTGGATCGGGACAAATGGGGATCCGTGATCTCTGCCTACCTCTCTACAGGGAATCAGGCGTGATGTATATGTATGTATGTACATGTCACAAAGTTATATAGGTAGCTAGATATAATATTATATAATAGTGGTACTAGATATACAGGGTTATTTGTAAAACATCAACAACCTCGCAAGACCAGGTAGCTATCATCGTGAACAACAACATTTGTTCTACGACTTTTGATAATTTGACACATTTTACTTTCATACAAAAATAAATATCAATTTAATTTTACGTTTGAATGTTCTTAACTCTATGCGCATCGCATCGCAAAATAATAGCTTGAAAAATCATTATTAATTAATGTATTGAGTTATGATAAAACTCGTAGAACAAATGTTGTTTATGATTTTAGCTATCTAGTCGTGCGAGGTTGTTGATGTTTTTCAAATAACCCTGTATATAATGGATTAGAATGCTAATTAGCTATCTTTCTTTTCTGCATGTCGTAAGAGATGATAGAGACGGAAGGGTGAATGATTTGGTTAGGAGAACTTCTCATAAATACCAATTACAGTACCATCGCAACACCGATAACGCTAGAAACGTGATAAGAATTATAATACACCTACGTAGGTAACCTACCATATTATTATTATTTTCTTTCTTTAAACGTTTTTGATATGGACACAACCTCGGGGTATCCCCTTCTCAAACACCTAGAAGCACTGACATGAAATAATTGTTAACAGTTCAATCTCCCACAAAAGTTTTGTTTTAGGTACCTATTTTAGTTATATTTACCTGTAGGTAATTAACACAGCTTACAAACAAAACTTTGTTAAACACAGAGTTTACTTGTTAATAGGCTTTGGGACCTTCGTCCACTAATATTTTTTACAAAATATCAGATGGGGCCTTAGTCCACTAATTCTTTTTTCAAGATCAGATCAGTAATAGTGGTAGTAAATGAAAGTGATAAATTTTGCCATTTTTAAAAAATAAATAGTCACTTTTGTAGAATTAAATATTGTATTTTGATACTTTTGTTCATCCACTACCAACTTCACACTAGAGATCCCGCCATATAAATTGGCAGTTGGGGGCGTCGCCACAGTCGCGTAATTCAGTGTTACCAGTAAACACGCCAAAACTAGCACTCACTGTGCCATACGGCTCGATACATTATAGGTTTCATTTGTAACGGTATTTGGTTGCAGAGCTATAAACTCAAATAAAACAAATTAATATATCAAAGTCAAAATATATTTATTAAACTATTTCAAACATTATTAATAATTAACGGGACTTATCCTTCTTATAATATATTACATTTATTATGTGTTCCATCACTCTGTCCGCAATAGACCGTTTAGTCTGTCCGACGTAGGATTTCCCACAGCTGCAATCAATCTTATACCCACCCTTATATCTTATATCATGAGTATAAATCGCGAATCTCTTAAAACTATTATTTCAAACATGGCACTGAGCATTGTCTTTACATATTTTTTACCGAGGTTAGATCAGCGGAGATCCTAACTTGGAGAAGAACTAACAAGAAACTCCGGAAATCAATTTATTATAATCACCCTTAACAAACATAAAAATTACAAAGAGTGGGCAAAAAACACAACGCTGGTAATGCTAAATTTACCTTTCATACAAAATAACACGCAATGGCGGAAACGTCAAATTTAGTTCCAAGTTTGGCTACTGCCAATTTATGTGGCGGGATCTCTATTACTGATCTGATAATGAGCGTTTTTTGCTAAAACGCATTAGTGGACTAAGGTCCCTGGCTCAACGCTTTTGCATAATTAAAAATTAAATTTATATTAATCCTTCAGTTTTTAGGGTTAATCCCCTATCACTCATACACATAGATAGACGATTGAACAGTCCTTCAGACAATTGATTCATCCTGATTTCATAATCGAAGTTCATGGAGGTCAATAATTCGAATGTTTATAGAGATACGTATAATACATACATACGCGTTCACGACCCTTGCGGGGTAGTAAGAGATTCAGGTGTCCATCTCCGCAATTGCGAAGGTAGTAATTCTACGGCCACATCGAACATATATACATATATATATATATATATATATTAGTGAAGTGGAAGGGCGGTAGCGGTACGTAGGCGCCGGTCCAATTAGACATATGACAGTCAGATAGACGCCATATTGAAAAAGGGCGACGTTAGAAGTACCTATAACCGCTCAATATGTATGAGGAGGTGTATGAGAGCTGATATAGCGAGAGTGGTTTGTCAGGATCAGGACAGATGCAGATCTGTGATCTCAGCCTCCCTCTATAAGGAATCAGGCGTGATGTGTATGTCGGTATTATATTGTCTCTACATATAGACCTACTAATATAATGTCGTATCGGCCTATAGGCAGGGTAAGGTTAGGACCAAAGATATTAGCAGCAAGGTAATATCTCTCAGGTTCTATCGATCCATAGAGGCAGTCAATCAAAAATTGAAAGTAAAGTAGTATTTATACATATCTATACTTATGTGTGACAAAAAGTATAATGTTTAGAACTTTTTCCTCTTTTCTGAATTAAATTGTTGTTTTTCCGTTTTGTTTGTATTATGTTCGTCATGCGTCTTTGTAATTTAATATTATATGAATGAATGAATTTTTTATATATTAATTTTGTCACATATCTACATGTCGTGAAAGTGGAATACACCAACTACTGTTTCCTCTAAACTTACTTACAATATCTTAAAAATATTACTTATAAATCCCTTTTTATTTTCCTACGACATACCGATAAGAAAGGTAGATACTTACCTAGCTTTTAGCGACCTTCGCGATCGTTTAGACGCCTGAACGTTAATCGTGAGGTCCCGGTTTCGATTCCGGTGGAGGCAGAGTTAAGAACTACGCTTTTATTCTGCTTTCCAGTCTGGTCGTTGATTATATATGCTTTATATGTATTTACATATAACAAGTATATATTTCTTAAATATACGTTGAATAGTACTCTTAACACGAGTTCTAAATGTACGTACTTAGCAAGGGGCTAGTTCAATTGATGTAATAACGTCCTATAATATTATTATTCTAGCTAATTTCCCAAATCACTCAGAATCATATCCAATTAAGTCTAAATTAGCCGAAGTACTAAATAGTCACGTGTCCCCAATACACTATAGAGGGGTGTACTAGTAAACAAGATAATCGTTTATTAACATTGAGTACTGACTGGTCAACACGTGGGTTCGAGGTGTCCATAGAATTACTACCTTCGCAATTGCGGAGATGGACACCTGAACCTCCGACTATCCCGCAAGGGTTAGTGGTCGTGAACGCGTAGTGGTATGTAGTATTAATATTTCCTGTGTCCCATTCGAGTCTGGGACGTAGAAAGACTGATAAGTACCTACCTTTCTTTTCGGCTTGTAGATTAAGGGCTATAAGTAAATGGAATCTATTGGGCGATGGGCTGGTAATGTCGCTAAGATATTATTTCATGTTACAATAATAATAAAAAAGATTATTTTACAAATACAAGACACATACGAAGATTTAATACAACTTATGTACCTACCTATAACAAAGATTTAAATATAATATTAACTTCGACTCTATAATCAAAATTAAATTCTAAAGATGACTGAAGTACCTAATATTATGTGCCCTTGACCTATAGAAAATATTTGTAGAAGGTACCTAGGTAATACATAGTTATGTAAGCAATCCTATTTCCGAAGCAAATATATAGATATAGACCCCGAAATGAATATAAATAATATGTAGAATAGTTTCGAATTCTATTCCCTAATTTACCCACTTAGGTATTATTTATTCTGAATTTTTAAATAAATTTTAATTAAATCTTTATGTTTGAAGATGGATATTTTGTTTTTAGAAGGTTGGTATACTTTTAGTAAGGTGAAAATGAAAAAACATGCATTTAGAAAAAGTCTGGTGTTTCCGAATTTTGAATTTGTGCAATCGATTTGTGTAGAGGTACTTTTTTAATAATATGTATATTTTATCTACTTGTTAATTTACTTATTAGGTTACCCACGTTTAATTTTATAAATTTTCGTATATATTCAGCACATTGCATGCAGAAATAAATACTCTTTGCTGTTAATAGCTAAATGGCCTCCTTTATATCAACCTATAGGTATCCAGCGAAGGGCGGCACATTAATAATGCACGCCCTGAGAGCATACACTCTTCTCTATCTACTAAACCACCCTTCACCCTTATTTCAACGAAATAAAGTTCATTTTCAAACAACATTTCTAATTTTCTATCTTTTTCAACTGAAATTGCTCTTTCACCAGTCCACTGTTTGTCTCTTTCTGGCATGCGGAAGGGGCGTAAGCGTGTCTCCCTCCCACTTATTAGGTTAGGCCATGTTTGCTGACGTTTGACAGTCGACTTGGATCGAACATCGGGTATAGATTCAAAATTTTTATAGATGGTTGCAAAAAATTTATTGAGACAAAAATTATATTGCTTGATGTTAAATATTATGTTGATTTTTAAATATATTGATTCAAATTAACATGATGAGTGATAAGACACTTTGATATGAGGTGCTTAAAGTGAACTGACAAAAATAAAATAAAATATTGGAATAATTCTGATATAGTTTTTATAATATTTAAATTAATCGGCGAGCTATTGTAAAATACTGACTTGCTCTCGGTCCGGTTGTTGCACGGAACAATACATACAAAATGTTTATATTTATTATCTTCAAAAAACCATTATATTAAGCTAATACATATAAAATCAGACAAAAGACAAACGTGTTCACGTCATTTAAGTTTTAACACTTAAATGCAGGCATGCATGCACTTAACTGCAGGATAGTCAGAGTTTCAAGTTTCCATGAAGCTTGGCTTGAGTGCCAATCTCCGTAACTTCGGAAGCATGTTATGTATGGGTCACTCGAACTATAGGGTCTATCCACTAAGGGACTATGCGTAAATGGAATCTATTGGGCGATGGGCTAGCAACCTGTCGTCGCTGTTCCATTATGACATCGCAATCCCGATATCAATGCCAAAGTGACCTAAGTGGGAGATATTTCATGTATCTAAGGTTCTGTCCACCCCGAAAGGGATTAAAGAACGTGAATGTATATGTATGCAACAACAGAAACACCTATTTAGGTAAGTGCAAAAATGTTACCTAATAATAATATCCAAATATTATTATTGTCATCACCATGTTTAGATGTACAACTAGTTTTGAAGATTTAGGTAAAAATAACCACCACTTACCTATATAGTAAGCATTTGCACAGCACATATCTGTCTACTAACATTAGATTTGGGGTTGAACTGAAAATCGGGGACATAAAATTCACTATTAGCATTTCTTTTACAAAATGCCTATAGTTTAAATAGTTTGGTTAGATTTACTTTAATAATTTAAAATTATCTAATTTTAAGGTGGTGTTTTTTTTTTATTTCACTTTTAAAAGGTATGTGATTTTATGATCCCTATGTTGAATAAAAAGCATTTTATTTCATTTCATTAGAGTCTGGGTCATAAGGCAATTTCATACTTTGGTCACAGATAATATAATACTATACAGTATTATATTATCTGTACTATACAGTACTATACAGCTTTGGTGACATGGTGATAGCTTATTGCTCCGTTGACCCATAGCATAGTAAAAGATATAGTATTCTTATATCTGTACCCATTCGTAATCCTAAAATAATTACATATTCTTACGACATGCCTCGAAGAACGGCAGCTAATTAGCAATCTATTCAAATACCAGGTAGCACGGGAATAAATTAATATAAATATATAATTAATTATAATAAGTACTTATAGAAAATAATATTTGCACCAAGAACTAAAATTCACGACGCCTAGCGACATCTGTTAAAGGTTAATAACATCTCTTGAAACTTTAATGCCATCTATACGTCATCACGTAAAACATCTTGTGAGGAAATAACCGCAGATTTGCATACTTTGTCCTTTTCTCTACAGATGCAGTTAATTTGTTTGTGGTTTCATGCTAGTTGGGATGTCAATGAGATACTAACTAGTTGTCTTTCATCTCACATTTTGATAAGTTACCGAGGAGGACATATCTTAGAGGTTCTATGTACCCCCTTGCGGTTTAAGTGAATGTATATAATTTACGTAGGTAATATTAAATATCTACCCTGGTTTAATGAAAGGAATGATTCGTTTAATATGTGTAGTTTACGGTGAAGGAAAACATCGTGAGGAAACCTACCTATTACTACTTCCGCGATTGCCGAGATGGATACCTGAACCTCTGACTACCCGCAAGAGTTTAATGGTGGTGAACACGTTTGTCTATTATGTGTAATTTAAAATACTAAAAAAAGTTTTCTTAAATAATGTTAGTGTTCTGCAATATTATTTATATGTTAATTCACGTCCTTTAATCCCTTTCGGGGTGAGTGTGCGTTCGCGCAGCGGAATGTTGTTGAATTTAAAGATTTTAATTATGCAGATATTTAGTGTATGACGTCGTATAATTGTGTATGGTAAAAAAAAAATTGTGCACGCAGCCATTGTGGAGAAATTCACCAAAAACTGATTTGAACTTTTGTTGATCCATTGACTTTAGAAGAAAAGAGATGTGTCCAAAAATTAGTGTGTATTTGTGTGTAATTGTGTATGTATGAATAAAATTAGACGAAGTACATGATCGTCGATCGCGATAATGATAATTCCAGAACGCTGTATGCAAATGGACAACATTTGGAACGAGTACGGTCATACAAGTACCTTGGTTGCATTGTGGATGAGAAAGACGATCACAGTGTCGAAGTAAAATGTCGCATAGAGCAGGCACGTCAATCTTTCCTGAAGATGCAACAACTTTTCCGCAATCGAGCTCTCAAAATCCCCACAAAAACACGACTGCTTCGTTGTTATATATTCTCAGTTCTCCTGTATGGAGTCGAAGCTTGGACCCTGGCCAAACAAATGTGCAGACGCCTTGAAGCTTTTGAAATGTGGTGCTACAGGAGGATACTGAGAATCTCATGGCGGGATAAAATAAAAAACGAGACGGTTCTACAGATCATGAACAAAAAGAAGGAAGTGCTCAATGAAGTCAAAAAACGCAAACTGATTTATTTGGGCCACATCATGCGCCATGATAAATACAAGTTGTTGCAGGTTATAATGCAAGGTAAAATCATGGGACGACGTAAACCAGGTCGAAGAAGAACATCATGGCTCAAGAACCTGAGGGAGTGGTTCGGCCTAAGCTCACGATCCCTGTTCCGTGCCGCTGCGTCCAAAGTAAAAATAGCCATGATGGTCGCCAACCTCCGCTGAGGAGATGGCACGAGAAGAAGAAGAAGATGAATAAAATTAGTGCATGCATAAACTTCGGAGAAATTCAAGTTTCCGCTACGCGAACGTTTTGCCATTAGCTAGTTTTCATACAAAGCGCTTACATAGAGAGCTGTAGATTTTTACATACGTTGTTTTGAATTTGTTTAATAAACAGATTTAGAAAAAATCGTAAGTCTTAAAAGAAAAAAATATAAACGTAAAATACGCTTATTAGGTCTTAGTTCTTAAAGTATGCACTTTGGGGTCTAGATTTTCACGTTTATACAAACCTTGTAAGTGTCTGCAACACGTTGCCAAGTATCAATGATGTTCCGTTAGTAATTAAAGAGTTATAGGACAATTTACCACGAATAGATCACTGTTTACAAAGCAGTCAAATATCATGACGTTCTAAAGGAATTGCATGGTAAAATGTATGCCAATAATTAGTGTATTCATTCAACTATTCACATGCAAAATTTCATGTCATTAAATTCAGTAATTAAAGAAAAACAATTATAATACTGACGAAGCATCGAAAACCTACATAACCCGACCAAGTTCGGATAGCTACAAAAAAGCGGCCGTGCAATATATTTAGGTAACATCCCAAAATTTACAGTATAATACCGGTATTGAATTGGTACAGGTGATAACACAATTGTTGTTTCGATATAATTTATAGGTCATTTATTTTTGTACACCTACTTTTTTAAATGTATAATTGACTATGGCAGAAAGTAGGTACCGTTTACGTAGGTACTTTATTTAAGTATGCGCTTGAGACTTGAGATATAATCTAAATACAGTGTAAACTCTTTATAACATTATTCTCTATAACGATAAACTCTCTATAACATAGAAAAGACCACAATTTGGTTGGTTTACCTTAAAACCCATACATTGATACACTCTTTATAGCGCAGCCGCCATTCTCTATTACGAAGAATACTTAATTGTGGTCTTTTCTATGTTATAGAGAGTTTATCGTTATAGAGAATAATGTTAAAAAGACTACACTGTATTTAGATTATATCTCAAGTCTCAAGCGCATACTTAAATAAAGTACCTACGTAAACGGTACCTACTTTCTGTCATAGTCAAATACATTTAAAAAAGTAGGTGTACAAAAATAAATGACCTATAAATTATATCGAAACAACAATTGTGTTATCACCTGTACCAATTCAATACCGGTATTATACTGTAAATTTTGGGATGTTACCTAAATATATTGCACGGCCGCTTTTTTGTAGCTATCCGAACTTGGTCGGGTTATGTAGGTTTTCGATGCTTCGTCAGTATTATAATTGTTTTTCTTTAATTACTGAATTTAATGACATGAAATTTTGCATGTGAATAGTTGAATGAATACACTAATTATTGGCATACATTTTACCATGCAATTCCTTTAGAACGTCATGATTTTTGACTGCTTTGTAAACAGTGATCTATTCGTGGTAAATTGTCCTATAACTCTTTAATTACTAACGGAACATCATTGATACTTGGCAACGTGTTGCAGACACTTACAAGGTATGTATAGGTAAACGTGAAAATCTAGACCCCAAAGTGCATACTTTAAGAACTAAGACCTAATAAGCGTATTTTACGTTTATATCTTTATCTTTTAAGCCTTACGTTTTTTTTCTAAATCTGTTTTTAAACAAATATAAACAAATTCAAAACAACGTATGTAAAAATCTACAGCTCTCAATGTAAGCGCTTTGTATGAAAACTAGCTAATGGCCAAACGTTCGCGTAGCGGAAACTTGAATTTCTCCGAAGTTTATGCATGCACTAATTTTATTCATACATACACAATTACACACAAATACACACTAATTTTTGGACACATCTCTTTTCTTCTAAAGTCAATGGATCAAAAAAAGTTCCGCTGGGCGAACGTTCGCCCAGCGGAATCAGTTTTTGGTGAATTTCTCCACAATGGCTGCGTGCACAAATTTTTTTTTACCATACACAATTATACGACGTCATACACTAAATATCTGCATAATTAAAATCTTTAAATTCAACAACATTCCGCTGCGCGAACGCACACTCGGGGTGAACCTCAGAGACATAATATCTACTTGGTCACTTTTAGCAGTAATATTCATAGGGGCGTATTGCCCTTACTCACCACGCTGGGCAGGCGGGTTGGTGAACGCAGGTCGTAGCTCTTCGCACCAGTGACGCTGCTGCCCGTCACTAGTGTGTTGCATTTAGCTACGCTTGATCTTGAAATGGTTAAACCGCCATTTGTCGGTCGCCAAAGCCTCGTTCGTTAGACAGCAGGATGCACCACTTACAGGTGAGATTGGCTTGGGGCACTAGGATGATAGAGTGCCCCTTTACATCCCAAAAAAGGGGTTGCAAGAATATTGGGGTTATGACATCATTCATATGGAACCTCGGTGATAAGTTGTTTACGCCATACCTAATATATAACATGCATGCTGGAAAGAGTGGCCGCTAGTTAGCACTCTTTTTACATACCAGGCTAGTATGACACACTGACATATTTTATTTACATATTTCTAATGTAAATTGGTTCCATCCCTGATATGGCGAGGTTATGTGGGCTCACAGATAGTCTACATCTATAGCAGATGTATCAGGTTCCATGTAGTTAAGGTTGGTGAATATAAAATACTTTATGAAAAATATTTCCATGGACTAGTAGCGACACCTATGTTACGATAAGAGAAACTAAAGACTGATTCGCATTAGGCCTACAGAGGAGTAATATCACTTTTTAAGATATTCTACGTATTATTGATTTAATATGATAACTAGAACAATGGAATGATAAAACTTTGCTAGATTTCATAAACATCATGGACAAAGAAGTAGAATATTACCTCCTTAACATTCTACTTGGATTATTCCCCGGTTTACTTTGATTGTTGGATGCAGACGTTCAATTGGATCAATTAAGTTAACTTTTTAAGAAAAGTGGACAATACTCTGTTTATGCTATATTTATATTATATTATTTAACGTAGGATAGTCTTAATAATTTACAATTTACGCTGATAAAGTGTCCTAATCATATTTCACATATATTTCTTTTCATGTCTGCCTACGTTCTACGTCCTAAGTAGGCTGTGTGGTGCAGTGGCGTGGCGTGGCGCTTGGTGCCGGTGGGCGGAATGAAAGCGGCTGGTGGGCTTTCGTAATTAGTTTATTAGAGTCGGGGCGGGGGCGGACTCCCGCGGACGCCTTGCGCCTGCCCCGCCGCCGACGACAACATCACTATACATGCATCATACTGACATATCACAAACGTTGCGCCGCGCCATCAGCGGGCGGCCATATATATAATATCTCGGGGAGGCGCGCGGCCTCAGAGCTGGTGGGGCGGCTGCACCTTGTCGCAGTAGTCGGCCAGGATGTCCCGGAAGCGCGCCCAGCACTTGTCGGGCAGCGTGATGGCGGTGCGGAAGTTGCTCTTCACCTCGCTGACGCGCAGGTAGACGCCGCGCTCGTTCTGGCCCACGTCGAAGTAGAAGTTCTTGTTGTCGACGCGCAGGTGGCGCCCCTCGGGCAGCTCCCCCGCGAACGGCTCCTCGCCGAACTCCTCCAGCAGGTCGGTGAGCGCGTCGCGGAACTCGATCATGCCCTGCGCCGGCAGCGCCACCTGCGAGCGGGGGCCGCCGCGCGCGTACGTCTGCGACACGCGCAGGAAGCGCCCGCGCGCGTTCTCCTTCAGGTCCAGGTAGTAGCGGCGGTTCTCCTTGAGCAGCACCTCCGACTTGAGCTTGCCGTCGTCGGGCGCCGCGTCCCCGCTGGGCGGCCCCAGGGACGCGTAGAAGTCGCTGAAGGCGGACAGCTGGTCGCGCAGCTCGGCCGCCGTGGCGAGCGCCAGGAACACTTGGCTGCGGCGGCCGTCGGCGCCGATCTCCGCCACCTTGAGGTAGCGGCCGCGCCGGTTCTGCTTCACGTCCAGGTAGAACCGCTTCGACTGGATCTGCAGCATCTTCGTCGCCAGCTCCTGCTCGTTGCCGCCGCCGCCGCTGCCCCCGCCCGGCCCTGCAACCAACACACACACACACACCATTAATACTATAAAACACTTACAGGATACGCAGTGTTCCTATCGTTAACTTTTAACTTATATTCTTTGCTGAGGGTTACACGTGCCATCTCATGAACTATCATAGTGCTCTTAATAAATACAAATATATTAATCTAACGTCGCATAGATGAGTCTTGTAACAGACGTGTTATATATTAATTGCGTCGCCTAACATTAAACTCGCGCGCCCCAACAATTGCATTCGATTGCTCCCCATCTATTTATAACGTTGCACATTGTGCCCGCCTAGAATGGCACGTTAGTCATTATTTTCCATTAACGGAGACTGCGCTGCCATATCCTAGATACGGACACTAGATCACTGCGACCGACCTACGAGTACATACTAACTTTCAGGAACAATTTATGTCCTAATCTCATTATTTTTACGTTCAATATCTAGACTGTTCATTTATGTAAAAGTTATAATTTTAAAAGGGACTAGGGGTCCTTACAGCAATGTTCCATCAAAACATCTTCATTCTGTAGTGACCCAGGAGATATTATCGTCTTTACAAGGTTCTGTCCAACCCGAAAGAGATTACAAGAGGTACAATTTAAAACAATATTTTTTTATTTAACTACCTTCAAAATGTCGAGAATTCAAACGATAATAAACTCTAGTATCTTTTCAAAGTGGTAGCGAGTACATTTACTTAGATCTTTTATCCATGAGTTAATTAGTCACTCATGTTTCCTTGTACTCATCCATTATACTCTTTTGGAAACGATAAAAGGTTAGATGAAAAATACATAAGTCTATACAAAAATCCTTCTTGGCTAAACATTCACGTGCACTTATCCTTTTTAGGGTGGACAGAACCTTGAAATCTTTTGACACTCATTAGCATCAATATTCGGGTTCTAAAGTCAAATTGAACATTGGTCACAAGGTACCAACCCATCGCCTAATAGATTCTACATACCCCTAGTCCCTTAGCCGTCTTCTACGACTAGCCGAGAAGAACTGCAGCTGGTAAGCAATCTTATTACGTCCCAGACTAGCACTCGACATATTTACACTATAGAATTTTATAAACAATTATTGTATATCATAATAATAATAATATTTGGACATCATTACACCAATTGAACTAGCCCCTTGGTAAGTTCATTTAAGACTTGTGTTAAGGGTACTAGTCTACGTATATTTAAGAAATACATACATAGATAAATACATATATAGCATATATAATCAACGACCAGACTGGAAAGCAGTAGAAAAGCGTAGTTGTTAACTCTGCCTCCACCGGGAATCGAACCCGGGACCTCACTATTAGCGTTCCGGTGGCTAGCAGATTGCGCCACGGAGGTCGTCAATAAAGTATATACGGCGTGTGTACAGTGCATAGCTGTAGCACCTTAAGTGTGGGAATGCTACCATTAGTTACTTAATTTTTAATGCCCCTTTGCATTAATACTTAGCATATCAATATTATGACCTAGACACCAGTTAGGTCACAGGAAAGATTGATATGACCTCGCCTATGATTATGTTTATTATTGCTTTGAATATTTATATAGGTAAACATCAACAGATGTTCAAAACATATGCTTCACGACTTGTGTATACACACTCCCTTTTTTATTGTGGCGGGTTAGTCATAGGCTGGAGTAACCATCTCCGAGATTTCGAAGGCATGTTAGGTATGAGTCACTCAAAGCTCGCGTTTCACTAGATAGACAGTAGTTAACGCGATAGGTTGTGAACCATATCAAGAGATATTCACTTTCTTAGAAGGTTTCATGTAGTTTGGAGACAGAATATATCATAGATCATAATATTCGGAAAGAAATAAGAACTTTTTCGGTAACCAAATTGATAACTCTGGGAGACCTATGTCCCGCAGTGGACTGCAACAAGCTGATTGATTCAATTAAATCACCAATTTACTAAGACATCGTTGTATTCTAATTTTCTATAGAGAAAAGTAGCAAAATTAAGTTGCATTTACAATCATTCTGAAACAATCTAATTTTTCTAGTCTGACGTACAACGGGAACGGAAAAGGGGTGTAAAAAGAATGCTCACTAGCTGCCGTTACCGGCATGTTGCAGTCGCGATGGACTATCAATCCGTCACAATTGTTCCTTATGACATCACAACCTAAATATTAATGCGTAAAAGTAACCAAGAAATAATAGATCTCCTGACAGAACCTTAAGCGATATTATATCTCCCGAGGGTCTGTCGACCCCGATAGGGATTATAGACCTTTATCTTTAAAATGTATATGTATGTATGTAAATTGAAATAATGTATACATCAGCAGTGCCGTTCTGTTACCAAAACTGAGAGCTAACTATCTGCCTTTCTTAATGACACATCGGAGTGGGTGTCTTCGAGACTTAGTAAATTGAACCTATTGCACTAAAAGTGTTTTACTTCCTGTCATATCAAAACTTTCACAACCGAAACTAACTTTAAAATTGACCAAAAACCTACACCTCAAGTTGTATCCACCTCAAAACGATACAACGTCGTGATTATACTATTTATGGATGGCATAGAAATCATAGAATATAATCTATTAAACGATGGGCTAGCCACCTTGTCAACAATAATCCATTATGTCGCAACAACAATATTGAAGCTAAAAAGTGACTTAGGAGACATTATATCTCCGAAGTTCTGTCCACACCGAAAGGGTATAACAGCGTGAATGTGTGTGATGGCTTAATAACATATCACCAATATTGGATAACAAATCCTTCACAAACCAAGAAAAGATAACGTCAAGCTTCTATCCATCCCAAAAGGATATTACCGTGAACATTACCAAGCAGAGAATTGAAAAAAGGTGGCGTTAGCAGTACCAATAACCGCCGAGAGTGTATGAGAGGATGTATGAATGTCAATGGAGCGAAAGTGGTCTGTCAGTGGGACAAATGGGGATCCGTGATCTCTGCCTACCCCTCTACAGGGAATCAGGCGTGATGTGTATGTATGTATTACCAACCAGCCCATTCCAGCTCAAACCACTCGCTAAGTTGCCAAGAGGGCGTGGCAGTGGATCGATATCTGCACGCAAGACGACCTTCAAACGACCTTGCCGAACCGCACTGCACTTATGCATGACCTATATACGGCAGCTGGTTACCTTTTACTAGTCCCATGCGAGTCTCGTTTTATTTCGTTACACTGTTATAGTATAGCAGTTGAATTGAGTTTGTAAGTACGTTTAAGACTTGTGTTAAGGGTAACTTATATTTATGAAATATACTAAGATTGACGACCTCCGTGGCGCGCTCGGTTAGACACCTAAACGCTAATTCGTGAGGTCCCGGGTTCGATTGCCGGTGGACGCAGAGTTAAGAACTACGCTTTCCTACTGCTTTCCAGTCTGGTCGTTGATTATATATGCTATATATGTATTTATCTGTATATAATATGTATACATTTCTTAAATATACATTGACTAGCACCCTTAACACAAGTCTTAAATGTACTTACCAAGGAGTTAGTTCAATTAGTGTAATAATGTCCAATTATTATTATTATATACGGCAGCTGGCTACCTTTTACTAGTCCCATGCGAGTCTCGTGGTTTTATTTCATTACACTGTTATTGCAGTTGAATTGAGTTTGTAAGTACGTTTAAGACTTGTGTTAAGGGTGCTAGTTAACGTATGTTTATGAAATATACGCTTACTACACTAAGGTAAGTCCTGTGCTAGACTGGGACGTACAAAGAATGCTAACTAGCTACCGTTCTTCTCGGCATGTTGTAAGAGGCGACTAAGGGACTAGGGGTAAACAGAATCTGGGAACTTGGGAAATTGGCTAACAATCTGTCATCATTATTATATCGCAACCCCAATATTCATGCTAAAAAGTGACCTAGGAGATATGATATCTCAAAGGTTGTATCCATCCCGACAGGGACTAAAGGACGCAAATGTATACTAAGATAAATACATATAATCGAAGACAAAACTGGAAAGCAAATAAAAAGCGTTATTCACAACTGTGCCTCCGCCGGGAATAGAACCTTGGTTCTCACGATTAGCGTGCAAGTGGTAAACCGCTCGTGCCATATAGGCTCGTTATACTACAGTTCCATGCTAGTCTTTTACTTCAATAGAATACGATGAAATAGTGTATGTAGATGTATATCACTACATAGTAGAAAACAAAGTCGCTTTCTCTGTCCCTATGTCCCTTTGTATGCTTAAATCTTTGAAACTACGCAACGGATTTTGATGCGGTTTTTTTAATAGATAGAAAGATTCAAGAGGAAGGTATATATGTATAATAACATCCATTAAATAATGGAGTAGGCTATATATTTTATACCGGTGCGAAGCCGGAGCGGGTCGCTAGTGGATATCTATGAAGTGAAAGTGTTTTGCCAGGATTAGGAAGACTGGAGATTCGTGGGACCCCTCTATAGGTAGAAGGGCGTAATGAGTACATATTTATTGTATATAGAGTTTACTACCCTTATTCCTCAATAGTCAAGGTTGGTCAAGTCAAGTCGGGGTTTGCATGTCTATCTACTTAATATCGAAGTTACTATCCAATAATGTCCTTGAATATTCCATATCGTAAGAGATTTTAGTAGCCTATTACGGGCTTACTTACTTAGATATTTTTTGATGTTACAATATCGAAATAAAACTAAATAATGTATATGTAAATTATGTATATGTAGGTAATAACTTCTCGGCTATAGAAATTTACCAAATCTTAAAATATTCAGAACATCTAGAATTAAGTTAGAAACGTCTACTACTATAGTATTAGTTATAATGATATTTCCAAACATGTACTTGTTCATATTTGTTCACAACTTTTTTTATATCAGTAACTCGTCTTTTTAATTGTTTGTAAACCTTTAGATTGCGAAGTTTACGATATATGCTGTTGGTATGCTAAATAAATAAATAATCAAGATATCTATTTTACCATAGTTCAAAGAATTTTGTTAAAGTTCTTTTAATATTTTATTTTAATTTATTGCGTGCTAGTCTGGAATGTAATAAGAATGCTAACTAGCTGCCGTTCTTCCCGGCATGTCGTAAGAGGGGACTATGCAATATATAAGTCGATGGGTTAGCAACCTGTCACCAATGTTCCATGTAACATCACAACCGCAATTAATGCTAAGGTGTCTTAGGAGTATCTCCAAGGTTCTATCCACCCCGAAAGAGATTAAAGCATGTGAAAGGCTAGTTCAATCTGTGTACATACCTGAGTCGAAGTTGTTGCCTCCCGATTCCATCGCCTGACCATGGTACTCTGGAAAATGGAAAAATATAATAGTCAGTCTATATAAAGACTATAACACATTAGTACATAACATACACCTCACGCCTATTATCCCTTATAGGGTGAAAAGCAAGTTTAAATCCGCATTTGCGAAGTACAAAGAACACATTTTTCAGCAGATAGTCAGCACCCAAGGTTGTGAAAAAGCGTTGACTAGTGCCTATACGTGGGTTCGAGGTGTCCATAGAATTACTACCTTCGCAATTGCAAAGGAAACCTGAACCTCTGACTACCCCGCAAGGGTTAATGGTCGTGAATGCGTTTGTTTTGTTTCGTTTGTTTTTATTGCCTATATTTGCCCGAAGAATAGACAGATTTATTCATAATGTGTTCCCCCACTAAGGATGTATTACGTAGGTACATATTGCGGTTATTCTATGCTGCGTTTACATTGGCACTAGTTAAGACTTAATACATACAGATTTAAATTTTTGCGAACTCTCTATTATGGTATGCAGCAGTTGGGTAACTCAATTTCTAGACGATTATCTTTAGGACTACTATTCGGGGTTACGACATGCCGGAAAGAATAGCACTAGTAGCATTCAATATACATAGGTCCCATACTAGATAGTACAATAAAAATACTAAGTACCTTAAAATGAAAGAAATCATACATTGAATGAAATATTATTCATTCATACATGAGACACGTTTGTATATCAGACTAGGGATTCTTAAATTTGTGATAACTTCAATTTAGTTGGTAATATTTGGAAGATCGATGAAAGAACAATTGATAGAAACGAAATCATTCGACTTTAATCTATTATCGTGATAACATCTAGAAATGTGTTTTCAAAAAAACTTTTTTTAAATACACATCTTATATGTAATTATTGAACCCTCTCAGATACATATCACGTCCATCTCCAATAAGACATACGCTCAGCGAAATGACGACATAATTAAAAAAGTTAGAAGTACCTAAAACCGCAGAGTGTAAATATAAGTTGAAGGAGGTTAATGAAATATAGCTTAAAAAAATGGCAAAATTCGATCTCTACCTACTCCTCTGAAGAGAGATCGGCGTGAATGGTAGGTATGTATTTTTTATTGCAAAGATGTAGACAGAAAATCAGAAAACTTCATTACCACGTACTCAAACGGAGATTAAACCTTGAACCTACTAATTCAAAGTTGAAAACCCCAACCACTGAACTACAACTAACAACTTTCAACTAACACACCTACTAATACCTAGTAAACGCACCTACCATCCCCTGCTCTAGCCGATCGATACCAGCTGATTCGAGGTCAAGGCCACATACCTAGTCTCGAATAAAAAGGTGGCAAGACGCGACCTATTTAGGGACGAGCTTTGAATACTAATTCCGTTTAGAGGGGTAGATTGTAATGGACTTTATGTATGTTATGATGGCCGTCTTGGCATATTACAATAGTGATGTGAAATGCCAATTTATTATCGAAATAAATATAATAACATTTAAAACTTTTGTTGACTATAATAACTGATTAAAAAGGTTTAATAAAATAAATGTTGAACTGAATATTGGAATGAAAATTAATATCCATTGTTACTTTACATGCATATTTGCAAAATGCATCGACTAGTTACTACAGTAAGGGAAAACATCGTGAGGAATCCTACCTCGGAACAGGTAATAGTCAGTGCTTGTAAATGGTAACACGGCTTACCACTTGTCACATTGAGCTATCTGATTACACGTGGATGTGAGGCCATAGAATCTCTAACTCGCAATTGCGATGGACTCGGTAACCACTGACTACCCTGAGAGGGATAATAGTCGTGATTGATTATGTTATGTGTCTTATGTTTATATGTAATGGTAGTAGGGATAGAATGGTATTTTGATATTATCTGCCTATCCAGATAGGTTAGTGGTAACGTAGAGGAATAATAATCATATTTAGGACATGATTACACTAATTGAACTAGCCGCTTATTAAGTTAATTTAAGACGTGGTAAGGGTTAGTCAAGGTATATTTAATATGTACATACATAAAATCATCACGACACATACTAAAAAAACCAGTGTTGACACTGTAACCCCACTGGGAATCGAAGGGGCGACCTCAGATTTAGGTCACCGTATATGCTAAAGGGTACACGTGTTATCGAGACGACTAGGGAGATGTGAGACCTTGAGACTTTTAGACTTTAAAGCCGGCGTACTATAGTCTATTCGCGTTAAGTAAATAGTGACGTAATTATATATAAAAGTTAAACTGACCAATGAGACGTTAGTTAATGAGAAAACAATTCACATCGACCAATTGCAGACAACCGTTGTCACGTCTCATTGGTCAAATCGTGAGGACATGATGACGTCACTATTTTCTTAATGCGAATATACTATAGCAACTATTCACTTGGGAATGGTTCGTTAGTAGATTATATGTATGTTAGTTGTTTATATGTATGTACCTACTGTGGTCTTCGGTATAATAAATACATACACATCACGCCTGATTCCCTGTAGAGGGGTAGGCAGAGATCACGGATCCCCATTTGTCCCGATCCTGACAAACCACTTTCGCTTCATTGACACTTATACATACTCGGCGGTTATAGGTACTCCTAACGTCACCCTTTTTCAATATAGCGTCTATCTGAACGATATAGTTATGTCTTGAGTATAAATAGGGTGATAAATTGATAATAATACTGAAATAATTCTGATACCAATGTTTACATACATAACATTAAATTAACATTTTTTCATACGGTGGAGATCAATCATTAAGATAATATAAAACTAATTTATCTTAAGTCCAACTCACTTTCTACTATATAGTCACCACCCAACATATATGGTGATCCATGTCACCATACACAAAATCTGACTATTGCCTATTCCAAAGAGGCAAGTTTCCTAACAATCTTTTACATAGCCATAAGAGATATATTTCGCACATTACCAAAAAGTACCTAAACAAAAATTCATTCATCAACTATGGTAAATAGATACGTTCATTTGTTCCAACCCTGTATTTTCCCTAACGAACCACCACAATCACGGTCACCCATCCAGTTACTAACCACGCTTTACGTCGCTTAACATTACGAAGAACCGGTATAGCGAGATATCTATGGCCGTTTTGCTTATTATATTTGGATAGATACGGCAACGCGTGTAAGGGTTAATGAACTATTGCGATTTACATACGATACTGTATTACGAGTAGCGGTTTCAACAATCATTGTTTCATAAAAGGACGTCTACTATATGTTGAATTTTCAACGTGATTAGTTCATTCAAGATTAGAGGTTGAATTAGGTAGTTACTTATTGTGTAAACGTACCTATGTGAATTGTTTACTTACGTGTAAATAAAAGCAATTGAATTTACATAATATGTATAATGATATCCTCCTATATATATTTTGAGGTTGTATCGTAATTGGTTGCTAGCCCATTGTAGACTAAATTCAATTATTTACAAAAAAGATGACTTGAGTTTATATAACCATTATCAAGTAAACATCAAAACTACTTAACTTTTTCGTATATGTTATTATATAATTAATGACAGATTTCAAAACAAAAACATCTTAATCGTTCATTCATTTAGTAGTCACACACATATAAACTTGTAAAACACCGTTTTGCATTCTGTGGTTTTATATATCGAATATCTTGTTATCTTCAAATTAGATATATATAAAAATAGTGTATGTTTTGATTTATTTAACTATTTTTTTTATAGGTGTAAGATCGAAAAGTATAGAAGAAAACATTTCATTGTTATATAAGTGCCGATAAAGTTTAAGTTGTTATAATTAATACGTAGGTTATTTGAAATAAACTTATAAATCCGAACTAGTGTATATTTTCATCTTAACCAATACACATTCATAATATTATATTATATATATCATAGAAACATACATATAAGGATGAATCCTGTAATAATAGACTAAGATTGAAGATAAAAATAAATACAAATAAAATATTACATCATTAATATGAATAAGAATAACACTATTATCTAATCCACATAACTATAAACCACACGCTTGATTTAGAAAGAAAGATTTCTTAACATGTTCACTACTAACAACCCAAGCCATTTTAATGTCCTATTGCTTCATTTCGCTTCACTACATTAGAATTATAAACTTACATTACCCCACTATCCAACCCTAAATACACCAATAGTCATTACACCAAGCACCATAGTCTATCCAGCAATAGTCCTAGATTAGGTTATAATACAATTTCGGCGTGGCGAGGGGTTAACGACCTCGCGATACCCAGACGAAGGCCAGACGTGCAAAAAGTTAACCCATTCGCGGCCGGCCCCTCAACGATGGCAGTGCTCAGCCTTTAAGCCGTGCTGGGGACGAAAAAATGAGCAAACTAACTGCCTATCTTGTCTACTTGTTGCATCACTACATAGTATAAAACAAAGTCGCTTTCTCTGTCCCTATGTCCCTTTGTATGCTTAAATCTTTGAAACTACGCAACGGATTTTGATGCCGTTTTTTTTAATAGATCGAGTGATTCAAGAGGAAGGTTTATATGTATAATAACATCCATTAAATAGTGAAGTAGGCTATATATTTTATTCCCGTGCGAAGCCGAAGCGGGTCACTAGTGAGACTATAAGGAAATGCTACTCAACGTTTTGTAAGGGTTAATAAAAGGTTTTGGTACTCTCACATATGAAAATACTATAGATATACATACATCATCTTCAAGCCATGGTAGGAACGTAAATATGATGATAAATAACTGCCTTTCTACATAGTTTATTGTATGCTAAATAATAAGGTTACTATGGTTTCTACACGACGTTTTGTATGGGTAAATAAAAGGTTTTGCTACTGTTACATATACATACATTTACGTCATCTTGAAGCCGTTCTAGGGACCTAAAAATAATGCTAAAAAGCAGGCTTTTTTGTCGACGTTTTGTGCAGGTACTAACACGATTACTAAGGTTTCTAGACGACGTTTTGTATGGGTTTATATACTAGTTTATTGGGGTTTTTCTAGTTACACATATAAACATACATATATTTTTCCCTACAAAGGTGTAGGCAGAGATCACGGATTTGTCGAGATCCTGACAAACCACTTTCGCTTCATTGACATCCATACAACTTTTAGACACTCGACGGTTATAGGTTCTTCTGACGTCACTCTTTTTCAATGTCACTATCATATTCCAAAATATTACTTTAAAAGACAATTAAACTATAAACCCATATACGAGTAGATTCATATCTTATTAACGTATAAACAAATATAAAGCAAACTCAATATGTAAAAGTATTTTCGACCCTGTTTATCTAACTAGCTGTCGTTCTTCGCGATGTTTTGTATGGGACTATGGTTAAATTAATTTTACTACTGTCACAGATATCTCTATACAATATTAAATCCATTTAATTGCCTCCACTAGTAACTAATAACTTAATTAACAGTTTTTGTTCAAAACATGCAAATAATGCCAACTAGCATTTACGCATCATGTCGTAGGAGGCGACTAAGGGACTAACGGTAAATGGAATCTATTAAGCGATGGGCTAGCAACGTGTTGCCAATGTTCCATACAACATCACAACCTCAATATTCATGCTAAAAAGTGACCTTGGAGATATTATCGTCTCCAAAGTTTTGTCTACCCCAAAGGAATTAGAGGACGCGAATGTACATATATGTATGTATGTTCAAAACGTCTAAATAATGCTTACTATAATAGCACCTTTGCGTCGTGTTGTAGGAGGCGACTAAGGGACTAACGGTAAATGGAATCTTTTAAGCGATGGCCTAGCAACGTGTCACAAATGTTCCATATTAAAGCTATCAATGTGTCCAAGTATTGTCTTTGAGGTTCTGTCCATCACGAAAGGGATTAAAAGACGTGAATGTATATTACATGTATGCTATCTTTGGATGTCAATGAGGCGAAAATTATATACTATAGCGGTGTTAGTATGGGACGTTAAAAGAATGCTAACTAGCTGCAGTTCTTCCCGGCATGTCTAAGGCGACTAAGGGACTATGGATCAATGGAATCTATTGAGCATTACAACCCTTATTATCATGCTAATAAGTAAGAGACGTATAAAGATCTTATTGTGTCTCCAAGGTTCTGTCCACCCCGAAAGGGAATAAGGGACTGTATACATATGTATGTATTATGTAATTCAGCTTATCAAAAACACTGATAAAAGTAAAATAGTAACTTTAAAGCAGACGTGATATATATTCAATTGATTTTCTTTTACAGTCAGCGAACTAGCAATAAACACAAAATTTATAACTGAACTACATTCCTTCAACGCTAGCCAAGCAATATAATATTTAATGGAACTGGAAGGTAAAAGGTATATAAAATACATTTATATATTCACACCTTTATTTCCCTTACAATATAAACTGAGACTATTGATCACTACCTTGAACTATTCATTAATAAACACTGTTTATAAGAATTAGTAATACTTAAGTTTGAATGTCTCAGATGTAAAAAGAATGCTAAGTAGCTTTCTTCCTTCCTGGAATGTAATAGGAGTTTAAGGGAAATGGGTTAAGTGGAGTATAAAAGTGATGTACTAGGAACCTGTACCAATTTGATAGAAGTGAATAAGGATATGTTTCTTAGATTCTGTACACCTTGATAAAAATGGATTATTAAACTATATATTATAAGTACCTTACTTAATTTCGATATAATATTTTACTTGATAGAAATTACTAATTGAATTTGTTATCAATAGAAAAATTATTACTAGGATAATGGTTGTGAGTTAAGCAAGAGAGATTTGTCAGGATCGTTCCAGGTGGCGATCAATAGTCTCTGCATATCCCGATGGAGACCTAGATTTGTGAATATATGTATCTATATACAAAAATTGTTTAAACAAGTTTTGTTACTATAATATGGACTATGACAGATAGTTTTTAGATCTCTGCCACATGATGTTTATGTATGTATGTATAGTTTAAGCAAATTGATTTCCTATTAAAACTAGTTAACTAACTTCTTCACAAAACTAATGAAGTGAACCAATCAATCACTACATAATACATGATTTTAATAGACATTAATGCACTTACAACATTACCATTACATAAATTCCTATTAGTCTACTGCTGTGCTCATAACTACTGGAGCGTATCACCAGTTACTGACAAATGAATAGTCAGTCAGATAGGACAATATTTAAGCTAGTAAATATACTGGGAGTTACTATTTTATACATTCATACACATTAGGCCAATTTCCCTACATAGGGATAGGCAGACGTCATGGATGTCTAAAATATTTATTTCATTTCTAGTTTATAATCATCACAATATATCATACATATCCTTTTATTCCGTTAGGATAGGACAAAACCTTGACTTAAGATCTCTTGGTCAATTATAGCATTAGAAAGGGGAGTGTTATTATATTAATATGGAAGAGCGGTTAAGTAGGGGTTGGCATAGCAAGACGTGTAAGAGGCAGATAAACATGTTGAAAAAGGGTGACATTAGAAGTGCCTATAAATGCCAAGTCTGTTTGGCAAGGTGGAAAGTAAAAGTGGTCAGTCAGGATCAAGACAAAATGGGGATCTGTGATCTATGCCTTTAGTGAAACTCCTATGTTTGGTCTGGAAGGGTATTTATTGCAATCGTATTGGGGATCTAATGATAACGGAAATTAGTGCTGAATAGGTAGCCAATCGCACAATAGCATTTCTTTTACCCCTAGCATTCTATTTGCATCTTAGACTAGCATGGGATGACTATTATAGATAAATGACTATTATATAAGAAATAAATTAACACATTTTGATTCTAACACATAACAGTTATGACTGATTGGAAATGTGTTTATGAATCCATAAAAACATACATATACATCACACCTGTTTCTCTTCAGAGGGATAGACAGAGATCACAGATCCCTATTTGTCTCGATCCTGACAACCTGCAGATATGACATATTTGAAGTGTTTATGAACTGTCTCCCTAATTAAATAATGAGAGTGAAAGTGTGTTATGTAATAATGTGAGACAGTTTTATGGAGATTAACGTTGCTACACTGTACTTTAAGTACCTGTTTTGTGGACAGTTGCCAATTTATAATTTTCTATACTTTTGATACTTTAACAATATAAATACTGTATATTTGCCAAACTATGTAAAGACAAGAACAGAAAAATTTTTTTGTAAATGTTATTACTTATTATATAAAGTGTATGCATTATGAAATAGAAATCTTCACTTAGTAAATATACATACTAAGAGTAAGAAGTAAGGGACTAAGAGAGAAAAGATTTGCGTAAACATTCCTATTTAAGTGTCATGCAAAATGAATCTACTAATGCATTCAAAATAAGTAAGTTACCTAAATAAACTATCACTAGTGTGATATGTTATAAGATTACTTGGACAGCATCTAATGCAATTGTTTTGTTTTAACTACTTCTTTATATTAGTATTTAGATAAGGTGCCAATATAATGTCTTATAAGATTCTTGTAAGACTTAAAATATTTGTAATAAACAATGACTATAAAGTATCTTGAATTACTTATGTTCTTGCAAATGGTTGTTAATGTTTACTACCTTGGCATTACGTATGATCAGAATACAGGAAGATCATTGTACCAATATTAGAAATATTTTATATTACAATACACTTATAATATTCTCAACTGAAAGATTATATGCTCAGAATTAAGCATTAAGGTTCTAAATGCTCCCAAACGTTTGAAACCTAGTCTTGCAAAGCTTTAATTTAAGCTGACACTAGGCTACGGCGTGACCTAGTTTCCTGTGACCCTACACAGACCATTCAACTACACAGAATACGCTTTGACACAGCTTTAAGCTTTGCGCTTAAAAGCTTATTATCATGATAATGGATGAGGGCAAAACTGTTTGTTAATCAACAAATACTTTAAGGATTCATTTCAGATACTTTGAAGCAGATGGTGTTTTGGTTTGTTATGTTTCATTTCTTTTTTGTTTTCAATATGGTTAAGATTTAAATGTATGTTACTAATTGTACACTTCTTAAACACATACACACACATGCTTAAACTAATAACTGTAAGTATTGAATTCACAGTTCATTGCATTGATGAAATAACTAATTGCTCTACACCTATGTATGTGCTCTAGTTAGGAAAGGTACTAGTAACTTGATTGGCTAATGTATTCGCACTCATTGACCACAGGTTGTGTCCGATGTACACAACTACATATATTACTATGTCTACAAATCAGATCCATTTACACAATAACACAAACTGTTAATAATTGACATTCATATAAATTTACCATCAAGAATCAAATAGTACTGGGACAATTAATTGGTAAGGAGCAAATCTGTGTATCTAATTGGAATATTGAGAGTGAGCATTGCTTATTCAAACTACTGCAAACAAAAAGTAGGGCAGGTTTATCCAATTTGCAAATGGGGTCACTAAGCCTCAGTACTGGTCAATCTGCAGTGGATCTGCAAGACCTGGTGTTTAGTTTACACTACATACCTGAAGCGCGGGAACAGAGCATCGGAGGCATCGATCCCGCGAAACAAAGGGCTGGGCCGACGCAATGCGCCCCTGAATAGTCGCTGGGGCCCGGACTAAGGGCACGGCGCCAGCCCTGGGCGCAAGCCGCTGCAGCAGGCTCAGCCAGCCCAGCTGGAGGCCAGCTGATGAGCGCCGCACTGCCGCCGCGCCCGCCGCCGCGATCGATAGGGCGACAACCTCAGGGCCTGTGCGACAGGCCCCGTCGCGCCTCCCTCTGCGCCGACCTCTCTCTGATCGGCGCTCAACCGCAAACGAGCCGATACGCCATTTTGAAACGGGAACGAGCGAATATTTACATCGGAGGCGCGCTCATCACCGCAACCCTGGGCCTCTCGCCGCCCGGCCGGCCGAGAGCGTAGCACAAGTCTTGAATGACCGTAGATGGATACGTACTTTGACTAGATATTCCCTCGTCGCAGCTGCCAATATCGGACATCGCACAATCCGCTCCAAAACCAACAAAACTCGGCACCGACACACCACACTCCGGCCCTCTCGCTCCCCGACACCTCTTTGACGGACGAAGGCTGCCGGTTTGTCGATGGTCGCTGTACTGTCAAACGCGGCTTCTTTGTGGGGGAAGCGTTTCTCGCTATCGTTTCAAGCGACATAACAAAGGTGCGCTTGAATATTTTTTGGAATTGTTCTAATAAGAATCTGGTTGGATTAAATTTTGTATAATTATTACATGCATTAAAATAATGTATTTATTTTATCACAGTTTTTAGAATCTCTTTCTTTTCATTAATGAAATTGGTTAACTTGCTGTATGATTGAATTTAGTCGGCAGTTTGAAAAAGCTTGACCCCGAATGTTGACGTTCTTTGTTCGCACTGTCAAAATTTCGCAAACATAAACAAAAACAGTTTCGCTTGCAAAATAATGATAAAAAATGGCGTTTGGAATTTGAAGTTTGTTACGAACATATCGCACGAATTATAAAAAAAGTCCGCGACTATACGATTTGTTAAACTCTAATAGCACTATTTTTAATGATCTTATTAAACATCTGTCCTCTATTCTGTAAGAGGACAGACAACTTATGACCAAATTAATAGAGCAATGACCTTGTATAGTTACTACTAGATTGGACAAAGACCTTCATAGGGATTCATTTGATTCTATAAAAAATATATAGCACCTACAGTGTCATATGTTCAAATAATAACTGTTATTAATTATAGTGTCGCGTGCAGCCTGGTTATTTTAATGACATAGTTGCCTTCTTTGAATGTTGTAAGAGGTACCTACGGGACTAAAGGGTTCTAGATATAAATTAAGCTTTTTAATTTTTCTTATTTTGTAGTCCTACGTCGGAATGAGTCGAAAGAACCCTTAATTGAACTTCGAGGATTATGATAGGGCATGTATGTACCACATTGTATATTTTGGGATGGACAAAACCTTACCGATATAATATCTCGTAGGTCACTTTTATAGCATCAACTTTGGGCTCGTGCTATAATATGGAGCATTGGTTGACAGCCCATCGCCCAATTAATTCTATTTACCCCTAATCCCTCAGTCGCCTCCTGCGATAAGCCATGATAAAAGGCAGCTAGTTAGTATTTATTTTACGTCCCAGATAGTATGTATTGTAAATACATTAACTTTATTGTGGTCTTTTAGAACTATAGCTATCAATCGCAATCGATTATGCGAATTTTATATTTTCTGCATCGCAATACACATAATACGTACATATCATTTTTCCAAGGACATGTTCCGTAACGTAATTTTTAACTGAGTTGTAGCTTTGGGTCAATGAAGAACATAGAACGTTTTCGGTCAACATAGAATTAAATATCGGTGCTGTGTGTTTTGTTTCTCCGAATGCCTTCCCGCATTATATTAAGTAGGTAATTAGCATTGTAGTAACATCCCGGACTATCATGGGACAAGTTACCTTTTAAAGAAAACTTACCTTTTATCTGATTTCTTTATTAATCAGTCTGTTTTAATACATTGTTTTGTAAGTTTTATTGTTTACGTGTAGTGACTATCAGTTCGACAATTTCTGGAGCTTAATATTGTGTAGTTGTGTGGTATATAGGTTGGAAGTAAGATTAAAACAACAATATAATATTACAAATGACTATAATCTGTCACATTGCGTACATGTTAATCGCGTAATCAGCGGCGGCGTGGCGCGCCTTACGTATGATACACTAGAAATTAATTCGATTTATTATGCTATAGTATTATCCGCTTAGCCTAACGAAGAGTGGACTGTACAGGGGATGCTGAGATTCCTACGACACGAGACGAATTGAGCATGGAACTCTACTAACGCCTAACAAACGTACACCGAATATTGCCAATCGACTTCGAGGGTTCTATTCACACTGTACAGGCGCACTGGCACGGGTCGCCCCTCGCTCACTCTTACAACGGCAAGAAACCATAGACAATTCTTAGTTTTAGTTCAATCCCATTTCGCTAGAGGTCACTAGGCGTATATAGATAATTATGTAATAAAATATAATATAAATTTGTATAAACAAAGAATAATATACAGTTACAAAAACATTTATACAAAAAAAAATCCCTTTTAGACCTATTATTATATTACTGAACAGAATGAACATAATTTTTCAAATGGTTTCCATTATAATTTAAAAATTGTAAAATACGACTTTCGACTTGATTGTTTGCCCATAAAAAGCGACCTCTAGGTAAAACCTCTGTAGCTTTTGCTATTGCTAGCGAGCCCGCGCCAGGCGTACAACAGAGCGTCGGTGCGCCCGCTCACAAATAAATACATAAAACAACCAATACGAATTATTAGTAAGTAAATTAATAATACACAATTACAAAAAACCTTAAGCAAAGTTAAAATACCCTGTTGAATTCGCGAACCGACCAATCGCCACTTACGTATATCGCACGTGCCTATGGCTACGGGTGTTCCTGCGGACTAGCACGCTCTATCGGGCGAAGCTACAACAAAATCACTTAGTTCATACACCGTTATCGTTACGAAACAAACATTATTCATATAACATAAAAAATGCGTTATCCTTAACTTAATCCAATCGCGATTAGGAACTTAATAACAATTTACGTATTTCACTCTAAATAAAACACTATCCTAGCCTAGAATGGTTAACATTATGATTCCACAAGACGATCGAACGTACTAGTACACACAAAAGTGGATTCTGTTAATGAAATGCGTCTTTGTGCTGAACATAACAAAGAAAACCACACTGACAAGCAAAAATAAAGTCCCTAACTCAATGACTAAAATTATGGCATATTTAGTAACCTAAACGTTGTATAATGGTGATTCCATATTTAAAAAACAATAAGTCTTAATAAAATATACGATTTGTACTCATTCATACAATTTGTAATAAGACAATACATTTGTTACATAGAATAGAGCTCTATGGTTACAGAATAAAACACCTTGTCGTCTAAATTTAGCCTATTTTACAAAGATTTTAAATCACACAAGATACTTAGCATTTAAAACTTCATATTATATCTATTTTTGCTCGCCAGTACAATTTATCCGTTGACGAGCTACACACATCTTTTAGAGACACCCAAATAAGTAACAAAATAACCTTTCCAATGAAATAAACAAGGAATAATAAAGATTTAAATGGTATGTACAGTCTTTAAATAAAAAATACTTTCTTCATGATTATAGACCAAAAATAGTTTTCTTTTCTGAGAAATATAAAAAAATAGTTCCAATTTACTCATAATATGTTAGCTATAATTTTGTAACGGCAATTTAGATGTACAATCATAACGTGTGTAGCTATCAACAGATTGCAAAAACACGGTTCCATTATCTATCTATAAGTGATCCGCAGCACATAAACACCGTTTTTATAATAGCTGCATTGCTTTTAGTAGTTCTTATAACAGATTCCACGCATATACCATTATAATGCTTATTTCTTGTCACTCCATTTGTTATTTCTTTGATAACTGTCACTTCATGGTGTTATATGGCTGCAGTTTCCGAATAGATATACTTAGAACCGTGCAAATGAAGATTCCTCTTAGATAGAGATGGCTAATTATCACAAGATATTGACGCGTACACGCTGACGTCATTCCGGGGTTTCGTTGTAAATGGTACAGCGCACCTCAGGCCCTAAAACGTAAAGCCTAAACTTAAGTACTAGGTTACATCTGTATTGTTGCTAAAAAGCGTATAAATAAATACAAAGTCACTATTTTAGTCTATTTATACGGAATACGCGTTTGAAAAGGTAATAGCTAGTATGTATACTGTAATATTGCAGAGATTGAGCGATTTATTCATTTAAATTAATTAGATTGATGACGTAATAATAAATATGCAAAAATAAACAAAAATACACAATAAAATAAGTTAGCGAAATGTCCCTTGAAAATATGTAATTAAGAAACGCGAAGTATAAATAGGCTTTCATAGTTCACCTTCAATATCATTACGAGAAAAATCCATAAAAATTAAACTAACTACTACTATCGTTCTCTAATAAAAGTTATAATATACAAATTGCTTTTACAAAGGTAAGTACAAAAGTTATTAAAAAAATTTACTAAAAACGCTTCATAATAAATGTACATTATAATGAAATAGAGCAAAGAATATAAATATATTGTAATTCGCTAATATACGTTAAAGAAACACGGTAAACATGACATAGAAAATGTCCATAACATTCGCAGGTATAGTATACCTTTAGGTTAAAACTAAAATACCTAGAATGCACCTAGACTCAGAGACGGACATTTTAAGATTATACAAGACATGTTACCTCATGATATTAGAAACAAAACCCAATAGTATTCAAAATAGAATAATTTTCGTTTAAAAACTAGAATCAAACATATTTTCAAAATAAACCTATTTGTGTGTTACCCCTCCCACTTGCACTTTAAAACCAATAAATATATACAATGGGAAGGCTCAAAGGCCTTATTAATAAAACCTTCTAAGAAAGAGCAACATTAATATTGGTATCACGTATCTGTGTCTAGTGCTGCCTCCTAGGTAGAATTAAGTACGATGTTGACGCGGGCCGAGATGCCACTAGTGTCCGGAAGGAACTGAATAGCAAAAAGCACCGTAAAAAGAGTGTCCTTTAACTGTACTTAGGCTAACAAGTCATTAATTAATATTTATTTATAAAGAGCGCTATGATTTAATGTAACTTACTCAGCTAGAGATAGTATATCTAGTGTTGGACTAGAAACCGCATTTTAGACTTTAAAAGGGAAATTTATACTAGAATCACCTTAACCAATATTCCACACGTCACGGCAATGTCAACGGGCGAGGCCCGCCTCACGCGACTCCTAATTATATCGCTTTTCACGTCAAACCAACAGTAGAGTAACGGTATTGCTGACAGCTCTGTGCTCCAAGCTTACTGACTACACACGCGACATTCAACGACTAAATTGGCAATTTCGAATCACTGGTTCTAATCAGACGACATAATCCGTTGAAATATAAACACTATAGTGACTAAATTTCGACATAAAAGTACATTACTGTCAATTTGACTAGAAAATTAGATTAAGACAACCGTTGTTTTTCTTTCACCATAATCTTAGCTAATTTATGTGAATTTTCGCTTCCCCAAGTCCAACGAGGCCTAGCAGTAGGAGGGGAACCCGGTGGGGGGGTCCTGGTTCTTGTGCAGGTCGAGCAGCGGCGGCGGCAGGTACTGCTGGTGGTGCGCGGGCGGCGGCGCGTAGTACGGCGCGTTGTACGGCGCGTACGAGGGGCTCACGGCGCCGTAGCCGTACTGCCAGTCGGCCAGGTACCCGGGCGCCGGCCGCACCAGCTGCGTGGACCCCACCCAGCCGCCGCCGTAGCCCACGAGGGGCGTGCCGTACCCGTTGTTGTAGGCCCCGCTGTAGGCGCCGTAAGGGTTGTAGAGCGGGGGGTATTCGGTGAGGGGCGGGGGCGCGGCGGTGGGTTGCTCCGGCTGCGGGGGCACCCCGTTGGGGCCGTCGCCGATGGACGGGATCTGGTCCACCAGGGACTCTAACCCTGACAGCGACTTGGCAGCCACGTCCTGTGGCTTCGGCTTCGGTTGGTAATCACCGCCTACTGGCGATTCTGAAACAGAAAGTAGTAGGTTTTATAATTATCTCAAATTGCTCATTGATATACTTGAACCTATGACGTGCAAAATAAAGTAAAGTTTTAATTTTCCCTTCCCCAAATAGAAATCTCGTCTATATAGTAACGGTATGCCGAAAAGAATTTTTTTGAACTAGCTCGAGACCCCAAGTATTTGACACCATTAGATTTCGTCAGTTGTATGACATAATACTTACCAGCGGGATGCGACGTGAGGTGCGGGGTGTGTGCGTCGGGAGGTCGGAAGGCTGCGTGGCCGCTAAACGGCGAGCCTTCGCTAGTCGCTCTGGAATAAGAATTCATTAACTTAATACACAGCCATTAACATAATTTCGATTAACACAGTAAAACTTATTCGAAATATTTCGTAGAATATATTATTTAATAGTATATATGTGGTCTGTCAGGATCGAGGCAAATGGGGATACGTGATCTCTGCCTAACCCTCTACAGAGAATCAGGCGTGATGTGTATGTATACATGTCAATGAACTCAACTATCTTGTGTTTTACGCAATACAATCTCAACTCTGATAGTTTAATTAAATTTACCGAAAGAGCTTTTTCATTTATAAAAATTTAGATATATCTTTGACACAACATTACCTATTATAATCATTAGCATACAATCCTTGATGTGCATGCAACGGACTCCCTAGAGCCTGCGGTTCCTGTGGGAAATGGTCGGGATGTTGTACGGCGTGGTAGCCGAGTCTCTCCGGCTCGAATATCGCTGTGTTCGTTGGCGGAGGGTTCGCGCCTTGGTTACTGCCAGAGACGCCTGATAACTCCGAACTCACCGAGTTTGACTGTAAAGAAGAAGAGAGGTTGTTAGTTAAAAACTGTTGAAGTGGTGTAAGTGAAATATTACTAGGTGTCTTTTCTTCATAAGAAGCAAAGAGATCTGTTTTTAGAATAGTGAATGCGTTCGTTAGCCAGTAACCTTTAGTCAGTGGGAACAGCGCGAAAAGTCGAATATTTAATTATGTTATAATTTCCAATTGGGGTATGTAAACATAAATGTCTCTTGTAAGTGTATGCCATTTAATATATACCTAGTTCTTTAGTTTCATACAACTCACTGACCGATGTAGCAACGAAAATGAATTATTACGCAATAGCTACGATGAACACGCGAAATTCTTAATGAAAAGTGTATGTGTTCTATATATCTAAAGCCTCACCTTATTAAAATCATCTAACTCATCATTATTGTTGTGTGCCGATGTGGCAGGAGTAGCGGGGGTTGCAGGGGGTGCTGCGCGGTCCGCGGGGGGCTCGAAGTCCACGTGCATGGACGGTGGCGACCCCTCGGGGGACAGCGGGGCGCCCAACTCACATAGAGCCCCCGCGTTACCTCCACTGGACGTTGATGTCGCTCCACCGCTGTTGGACGCCTATAGGGAGAAGAGAAGATATATTTAGTATAGTTCGGGGATACATTTGTAATTCTGTGATGGTTTGATATTTGAATAGAATGTTTGTATTTATTATAGTTCGGGGATCAATTTACATTTGTGTGACGGTCTGAAATTTGAATACAATGTTTGCTACTTTTCAAACTACGAGTAACTTATTTTATAAGATTTCATGGAGGTTTTTTGCCCCGACATGACGTCAAACGTGACTACGGAACTATGGTTAACACCGGATTTCTTATGTCAACAACAGGCTAAAACCGACAAAAAGTTTAGTCGTAACGTAAATACAACCTCATACAGCAGAACATAATATTAACGCTTAGATATTCCTTATCCAGTAAGGCAGGCGTAATCCTTCTCATCCAAAATAAAAAGCTTACAAAAAGATGTTTCGCCAAAAATAATACACTACTATCTATACTGAACATCGCAATCTCAACCATCTCACCTGTGAATTGAAGTGATGCGGCGACCCATACGTGGGCGTGCGCTGCGGGGGCGGCGCGGGGGACGAGTGCGCGCTGTACGCGGGGGAGGGGGCGAAGGCCGCGCCCCCCGCACCCGCCGCGTTCTCCCTCTCCGCGAACGCGTGGTGGTGGAACGGCGCCGGCGAGTAGCGGGGGGAACCGGCGTACGTGGCCGGAGATCCTAAGTAATAAAATTAGTATTATTGATAGTTAAATTCATAAAAATAGTTACACCAGTGCAATTAATGTAGGATTATTATATACATGCATATTCACATTTTTCTTTTACTTTTGAGGGTAGAGAGAACCTCAAAAACATAACACCAATATAACCTTGGTCATATTCAACATGCTATCTGGGCTGGCTAATGGCTTTGGTATGTAAACTAAGGACAGATCTAGCCCATAGCATAATAGATTCCATCGACACCACTTTCGCTCTAACGACATTTCTGGGAAAAATCAATAATGTAATTATTTACGTCCTAGCTAAGAAACTAAACACAGTATTCTATAAATGAACAAACCTGCAGCTGCGGCGAATGGCGATGGGCTAGTGGGGAACTGGTGCTGGGGCTGTGGCGTAAGAGGTGCGCGGGGTACCGGGGATCCCGGATATCCTCCGCCGGGACCCATCCGACTGGGCGACGCCACGTAGCCCGACTGACCTTGTTGCTGCTGTTGCCTGTAAGGTAAAATCGATAGTGCATGAGCATACTATTTGTATTGAGGTTATTTTTTACAGGCATTTGATTCATACATGTACAAATGTTCATTAATACAACTTGTAGATATACTCATGGATCACTTTCAGCATAAATAATTGATAATGTGATAGCTGTAATATGCTGTATCTATTACAGTTATTTGTACTGTTGTAACATGTGACGTTATGCTAAATATATAATACACCACGGCGGATTCGTTGTTTCAATAAATCTACATACGTACATACACATCACACCAGCCTCTTTACCTAGAGGTAGGCAGATATCACGGATCCCCTTTATCCCGATCCAGACGAACCACTTTCGCTTCATTCACATCCACTTCCTTACACACACGCGGCGGTTATATATACTTTTAACGTCACCCTTTCAATCGTCACTAATTCTTTACATCGTCAATACGGACAAAGACACGTGAACGTAACTATCCCTGCACGTAATTTAATTTGAGCATGTACCAATCTAAATGAAGTTAAATCAATTTCTATGTACATTTTCGTTAAAAAAAATACTACAGTGAGGGAAAACGTCGAGAGGCAACCTACCTGTTCCCCGAACAGATAATAGTTAGTGCTTGTAAATGACGACATGGCTTGCCACCTGTCACATTACGTACTGACTATCTGGTCAACACGTGGGTTCGAGGTGGCCATAGCATTACTACCTTAGCTATTGCGGACATGGACACCTGAACTTCTGACTACGCGGCAAGGGTTAATGATCGTGAACGCGTTTGTACTTTTATGAACTTTTGTCTTTGTAATGTTTGACGACCTCCTTGGCGCGATCGGTTAGACGCCTGAACGCTAAACGTGAGGTCCCAGGTTCGCTTCCCGGTGGAGGCAGAGTTAAGAACTACGCTTTTCTACTGCTTTCCAGTCTGGTCGTTGATTATATATGCTACATATGTATGTATCTATATATAATAAGTATATATTTCTTAAATATACGTCGACTAGTACCCTTAACACAATTCTTAAATGTACTTACCAAGGGGCTAGTTCAATTCGTGTAATAACGTCCTAAAATATTATTATTATTAATGTTATTTTTCAACTAACCGTGGCGAGTAATGCGCTCTAGGCGAGGCGCAGTAAGGCGGGTGTGACGGTGAGTGCGCGTACGGGCGTCCCAACTCTAACGGCGGCTGTTGCTGCTCCATGGGGGCTGGTGGCGCTTGATAGTACTCCTGGCCGGGGTACAGCATCTGCTGCGGCGGGGGCTCTTGGGCTCCAAAGTGCTGTTGCGGGGGCGGAGGGACGCCTTGTGGGTCCTGCTGGAAATACCACAATGCATAATTAAGTTAGGGCAAAAAGTACAACTTATCACATTTTCAACAGTGTTCTACGCTGTAGTACTAAATTAATAAATCACTTAGTTGGAGTTTAACAGGTGACAATCACAAAACTCTTAAGAACTACTAGTCACAGTTTTGACTTGAGTTTTGTCTTTAAAATGTCAGGAAGAAGGCATCTTGTAACATTATATGCGAATCTAACACAAGAAGAATTAAAATATAGTAATTAAACGGTTTAGTCAAATCTAAGGGTGGAGTATTCCCTCTGTAGTGAGACGATATGCATGTATGTTTTATTTACCTCCTGTCCCCCCATATATTGGCTCTGCTGCTGCATGAGGAACTGTTGCTCTTCAGGCCTGATCTTCTTGGGCCTCCCCCGCTTCTTCTTGACGGGGTCCGTGCCGGGGGCTGCGGGCGGAGGCCTCGGCCGGGGCGCACGGGGGGTGGGGGGAACCGCCTCGCCCCCCTCAGTCTTCACCTTCTTGGGGCGACCTCGTTTCTTCTTTAACGGGACTTCTGTGCCGTCTTCTAGGATCATAGTTTCGCCTGGCTCAGGCTCCATCGTTAATCTGGAATTGTTAGGTCTGCTGAGTTAATAGATAGTTTGTACATGTGGTGGTCGGTTTCGTTGTTAATACATAACCGTCATGACTCTGCCCTTTTGCCTATCACACAATGCTGAGCATTTTTGAGACATGCATCATCATTATCATCCTATTTATTATTATTACCATTATTATTAGATTATTGAGATGTTCTCTTATAAAACTCAGCAATTAATTAAATAAAACAAATTAAAACTGAAATAAAAATTAGTTATAAAAATAAATCACCCAACCTGTTAGTCCATTCCTTATACTTCGACTATCACAAATTCTTTGAAATAAGCAAGTTATCCCACCTCAGAAATACAAAGACACCTATCGCTATAACTATAACCAGTTCCAAATCAATACCAAAAAGCCGTACGTGACGGGCGGCGAAAGTGGTCTGTCAGGATCGGGACAAATGGGGATCCGTGATCTCTGCCTACAGGGATTCAGGCGTGATGTGTATGTATATCCCTCGTGCCGTCTAACGCTACCATTTACCTGCGTATCTCCAGCTCGTCCTGGGGCCTCCTCGCCGTGTTATCCGGGAACACCAGCTCGCTCTCGTCCAGGTGGGCTAGCAACCCGTTCAGGTAGTCCCGGAACTTCTTCAGCGCCGCGTAGAATGGAACCTTGTCCGCCGCCCTGGGCAATTGCGCACATCTACCATCAAACGGAACCACCATGTAGGCAACCAGTTATTGCTACTACTGGCTAATGTGTGATGGATGGATGATATAAAGGAAAATGGTAACTGTTCGGGTACTGGCAGTGTACCAGCGTTGAAGTCTGGTTGAGGCAGTGCCCGTTTACTGCATTCATTCGTTTTGTAATTTTATTGTCTACGCGCAGTTAATGAAGATGGTTTGTTCTTTCCATACATGTACGAAAGTTACATCCGTTAACAAAATCTCATTGAATAGCAATAAGGCAGTTTATTTCGACTACTATAGTAATGGTGATGGATGATGATGGCAGAATGTGTAATAAAAATTAACCTTTTATTATACATACTCCTACACATTTCCTTCAATCGAACCTAATATATATTACTTCATCAATAGCATAATTAACGAATCGATACGGAATTATTGACAGGCTGCAGTTTATCGTTTAAATTCTTACATTACATTTACCCTTAGTCACCTCCTACTACATGCCCATAACAACGACAACCCTTTGCATTCTATTCACATCCCAAATCAACATGGGACTACATTTCTACATTTTCAGATACACCAGATATTAAATAAAAAATTTGCGTTCTATATATTCTACAAGTGATTCTACATAACCCTTACACCAAATAAAGCATTCTCACACTCACCTAGCGGAGGAGGACGGCATAACCCACATGTACGTGTTAGTCCCGGCCACGGTATCCGGCTGTTTGCCGAAGCAAAAATCCTTTTTACCCGAGAACACCTCGTAGATGAGTTTCCCGTTAAACACCGCCACCTTGGGCCTAAAAGTTTGCAGCTTCTCCAACAAGATGGCGCTACCTTCTTTGATTTCTCTTCTGGTTAAGTCTGCGCTGCCTTTTGTTGGACGAGCTACCATGTTCGTGAAGCCTGGAATGTGGGAGAGAGTTTAGTCTAAGTGTTGAAAAAGGTGATGAGAAGTTTCGATGGTATTTGAACAGCGATATGGATTTCTTTAAACTCTTTAGAGTATTTTGAGGATATCATTTATCTAGAAGGATAAAGTTACGTGATTCTATTGTTCAAATGTATAAATCGCAAAATATATCGTTTTCTTTCGTATTACATTTATATGGTAGATAAATTTATAAATAATTTCTTAAGTACACGTCAAAATCATTCACACATACACTCACATCCTTTATTCTAGACAGACTGTACAGAAGCTCGAAGTCGTGACATATTACTAAGGTTTTGAAGACATTAACTATTATCAATTAATACCACATAGCTACCCTATCTCCCAACTGATTCTCTGACCTTAATCATGTAATATTGTGTCATATGTGTAATAATTTATGCAATGTGAAACTCTGTTTAAGTTATATTTTATTTTGTATGTGTGGAGCTGACAAAATTACGGTTGTTGCTATTTGGAAATTCTAGGTGCTGTTTTGACTTGGTCAATTGTGAATTATATTCCTTGAATCTGTAACTATAAAATTAGCTTTTTTGTGTGTCCAATGGTTTTGAGCCTGCTGTCATCGATACAGGTTATCTCGGTAATCTAGTGATGACAGTAAGGTATTTGTGATTATGTTGCCTCTTTTATGAATAAATATATTATTATTATTATAATACAAAAGGCAGGGTACCCACCTATACCAAAGTTGAGCAACTTGTAGTCCTCGTCAGCGCTCATCTGCTCCCGGGTGAGGCCGGACAGGTACAGGCACTTCCAGAAGTGGTTGCCGGGACCCGCGTAGTGGTGCCCCTTGTAGGCCGCGAACAGGCCCGGGTTTATGCCGATCTGGAATGGGTGCGATTGTACTGTTAATGACGGAGAGGTTTTGGGTGTTGTTAGTTTATTCGTATACGTTTATATACATAACCATAGTCTCAGATGATAGCCGGCCTTAGTATATATTATACAGAAATACATATACTTCACGCCCGATTCCCTGTAGAGGGATAGGTCGAGGTCACGGATCCCCATTTGTCCCGATCCCGACAGACCACTTTCGCTTCATTGACACTCATTCTTCTTCTCATACACTCTCGGCGGTTATAGGTACACCAAACATCACCTTTTGACCACCAGGCGTGATGTGTATGTAAGTATTTATGTATGTGTCATGTCATATTCTAACAAGTGATAGACTGTCTGTTTGAACGGCTATCACGTTGGGTGCTTGACTAGTGGAAAGTGGGCTTCGAGTGGACAAGACTTTCACTAAGTTTAACGGTGACCATTTAAGATTAAGAAGTCTGGCAATGTTGACACATATGTATTATATAGATACATAGTCGCCAGTCCTTATATCCATTCGAGATTGTCAAAGTTTAGGAGACATTATAACATCAGTCACCGTTAGCATAAAAGTATAAAATATTAGTATTAAGCTCCCACAATCTTCATCAAAATGTCTTGAGCAATTTAGTCAGTACCCAGCTTTAGAGGTAACATGAATTAACAGTCTTTCGTATACGAACTTTACACACGTCTGTTGACAAAGCTAACGTAGTTGCTGCATAACTTATTTTTTATTACACATACAATCACAACCTTTACTCCCTTTCGGGACGACTTGACATTGGAAACCAAAGTCTTGGTCTCTTTTAGCATCTTTTTAACGGCTACAGTCCATCACCCGATAGATTCCATTGGCTATTAGCTCCTAAATCACCTTCTACGACATGCTAGTACCAAAATAGCTATTTAGCAATAAACTTTGTTACTTGTTCTAACGAATAACGTAGTGTTAAATAGATAAAGCGTGCAGATATCATACTCACAATGATGATGTCGAGGTTCTCCGCGAGGTGGTCGGGCAGCGTACGTCTGGCCACCTCTTCCTCACTCAGTCCATTGAACCTGTCGTGCTTCTTTCGTTCCTTCACTGGTCGAGGTACCAGGGCACCTGTCACCGCGTCCACGCATCTGAAATGAAAAGAAATGGACCTTATCACTACATAGTATAAAACAAAGTCGCTTTCTTTGTCCCTATGTCCCTTTGTATGCTTAAATCTTTGAAACTACGCAACGGATTATGATGCGGTTTTTTTAATAGATAGAGTGGAAAGAGGAAGGTTTATATGTATAATAACATCCATTAAATAATGGAGTAGGCTATATATTTTATACCCGTGCGAAGCCGGAGCGGGTCACTAGTTATGATATAAACAATAATATGGTTAATATGACGACCTCCGTGGCGCGATCGGTTAAACACTTGAACGCTATTAGTGAGGTCCTCGATTCCCGCTGGAGGCAGAGTTAAGAACTACGCTTTTCTTCTGCTTTACAGTCTGGTCGTTGATTATACATGCTATATATGTATTTACCTATATAATATGTATATATTTCTTATGTATACGTTGACTAGTACCCTTAACACAAGTCTTAAATGAATTTACCAAGGGGCTACTTCAATTTGTGCTATAGTGTTTGAATTCTTATTATTATTAAACAAAGAATAGAACATATTATCATCGACGTACACTTAGACCAACTAGTTTTTCATTTTTCACTTCCATACTCTTACATCAGCCGTCATTTTAGTTACTCCCTTACTTTTCATATCGTTCTTTACACATTTCGAAACAGATCAAATCGAAGACTTCCTACTCAAGGTGGGTGTAGCGTAACATATATTTGAGAACAGAAGAGTAACCTACATATGTGCTGGTTAAAGGGTAAATGTAAGGTAAACATAAGGTATATCATTTCTAAGACATTGATAGTCTATGTCTATCCCGTTAGTGAAGTAAAAGCATAGATCTATGGATGTATGTATAAACTATGACCGTGGGTACATATTTGGATCGGATATACGTATGAATGTATAATTACCGTTAGCGTTGACACATAAATATCTGGATGGGTGAAGACAGTTTTAATGAGATAAAACATCGTGAGGAGATCTACATAAGATATAGGACTTACGTGGGGTAGGTATTGACCATTTAGAAAAACGTGGGTTGTAAGTGCCCAAAGACCTTCGAGAGGTTTAAGCCTCTGACTACGAAACAGTTTTAAAATACATATAAATACCTATAAATTAATGTTTTCAATTCAATTTAGATATGGATAAAACGTCCTTTGTCTACTGATATTGTTGTGTGAAGTTATTATATTTTTAATAAATACATGATTAAACCTACATAAATCTAAACCTGTCACATTGAGTACTGACTATCTGGTCAACTTGTAGGTTCGAGGTGGCCATAGAATAACCTTCGCAAATGCGGAGATGGAAACCTGAACCTCTGACTACCCCGCAAGGGTTCATAGTAGTGAACGCGTTTGTCATTGTCGAAATTAATATTCACTAAATAATAATTATACCCAAGGACAGATCAAAGTGAAGTGACAACATATATACTAGTATTAATAGGACATAAACGATTAAATAATGTGTTAGTAAATGGGGTGGACTATTAGCTAAATCTAGTTCATAGTCCGTTTTTAGCACATTCGGCCTATTTTAAATAGTCGCGTTAACTGATTCTAGACTAAAAACAGCTGATTTATGTAATAGGGTAGGTAAGTTTGACCACAGTCTCCATATACAACGCTCTGATGACTATCTGGCGAACAGAGACCTTCGAGAGTCCATAGGACCACACAAAAATGCAATTTAATATAATAATAATATTAATAAAAGCGTTTATATACAATCACAAAAAAATGCACTAAACAAAACGTTTACAATTAAAACTTACAAACTAGAGGATAAAACTTGTGCATGTTGTTGTCGCAGCAAAAGGGTTCCAACTCAGCTGGGTATGTTGATAGCAAACGCAACGCTGGTCTTATGTCGGGACCATTGGAGAGCAATTAGACAAACAAGCTACCGCCTACTACTATAGTATTTACATTCGTGATTCTTATACTATAATTTCAACTCAATAAACCTTAAGATTGGTTGTAGAATGTGCTATTCTCAGTAAGTAGGTACTAATCGGATTTAAATATTTTTGCGGATGGTTATTGAATGTAAAAGGTAGTTAATATTCAATCTAATGTTTCAGGGACTAAACAGGATGTTTAGAGCCTCTCTTCTCATTCTTATAGTTTTTCCATCTTTAATATTAGGACATGAATACACATTCACGGCGTCTCAAACCCGCCTGGCAACGAAACACGGAACTAAAACTAGTATTGTTTTACTCGGATTACCGAATTTATTACATAATACAGAAAATTTTGGTCAAACTGAATGTAGCTATATGAAAAACTATACCATAAGACGATGGGGTAGCAACTTTATGATAATTCCCTTTCACTTCACTTAGATCCATTAATCTTGCATACTCTAACTTAGATTCTCATTGCCACACATACTTCTCAACCTTAGCAAGGGTATTCAGAGGTTCACATGTTACATACATACAAATCAGCCTAAATTCCTGCAGAAGGGGTAGGCAGACATCACGGATCCCTATTTGACCCGATCCTGACAGACCATTATCGCTTCAATACATCTTCTCATAGACACTCGGCGGTTATCGGTACTTCTAACGTCACCCTTTTTCAATATAGCGTCTATCTGACTGTCATAACATGTTCACATGTTCTAATACACAATCGTAAATTCATTTCTGACTTCTGAATCCACTATCAGCACCTAACGTGACAAGTGGAATTCCATATCACCATTTTCTATACCTAAACCAAAGATACGTTTCCTCACGATATAATCCGTCAACTATAGTCAGTCATAGTATATGTACCTCTACGTAGACATAATATCAATCAATCAATCAGCCTATGACAGTCCACTGCTGGACGTAGGCCTCCCCAAGGTAACGCCACAAAACACGATTACTCGTGGCCCTCAGCCAACCACTACCAGCGACCTTTTTCAGGTCATCAGTCCATCTGGCAGGGGGGCGTCCTACGCTACGTTTACCGAGACGCGGTCGCCATTCGAGAACCGCTTTGCTCCAACGGTCGTCGGTTCTGCGACAGACGTGACCGGCCCACTGCCACTTCAGCTTGCAACATCGATAGACAATGTCTACGACATTGGTTCTCTGCCGGATAATCTCGTTCCGGACTCTGTCCCTTAACGAGATACCCAGCATCGAACGTTCCATTGCCCGCTGAGCGACATGTAATCGGTGAGCCAGCCCGACTGTCATGTTCCACGTCTCGGCACCGTATGTCATTACAGGTAGGACGCACTGATTGAAGACCCTGGTCTTAAGACACTGCGGTAGTGGCGACGAGAAGATATGACGCAACTTCCCGAATGCTGCCCAGCCCAGCTGCACTCTTCTGGAAATCTCACGCTCGAAGCTGTCCCTACCCATTTGTAGAACCTGGCCCAGGTAGACATATTCCTGGACCACTTCGAGCGTAAGACATAATATACTTATACATATTTGGCCTCGGAAGGACGTGCATATATACAGGCACGTATAGCTAAAGCACCCATCACATTAGCTAGCATACTCACACGCAAAACGGCCCGTGTGAATGAAATGTTGGCTTCACTCCAACGCCGCCCGGTCCACTTTTCCCACATATTTATAAACAAGGCAGCCGCGTAATCAGGCCTACGACTCTTCATACTTCACGCAGAATATTTCAATTATTACCACACTTTGTCCCTAGGTGGCGCTTTAGTAGTTGTAAAGGGTGACGTTAGGAGTTCCCTGCCTGTCTCTGTATTTCCGGAGGTATTTAATCCACAGATGTTCAAAACTAGGATGCATGGACATTTTTTGGTCAAGCTCGCTACATTTTAGACTCTGTCTGTCGCCTCCTTTGAGGTGCAAACAGGGTCAAGAGTGAACCCATTTCATTTAAAAAAAAAACTTTAATCGCCAAGTGTGTATGAGAAGATGTACGAGTGTCAATGAAACGTGGTCTGTCAGGATCGGGACAAATGGGAATCCGTGAGCTCTGCCTACGCGTCTACAGGGAATCAGGCGTGATGTGTATGTATTTAATGGGGTAGGTAAAAGTAAAAGTGTGTAAAAAATGACAGTTGTATACAAAATCACATACGCTTTCGTTAAGTCATGTGATCTTAAAGGTATTCCATACATTTTTATTTCTATCACTTGCATAGGCTGTCTTGCTAGTAGATTAGTGATGGCTGTATTGGTCAAGTAAGTAGTAGTTAAGAAGCTATGGTGGAACTAATATATAAATATACTTAAAAAGGATATATTGATTGTGCGATTTGTGATCTTCTAAGATAAGAGAGAATAAGTAGTACTGAGACATTGTCAAAATAGAACTACTAAATAGAAATGTAAGAGATATACAAATATTCATGCTCCAAGTTATCTTATATTCCAAATACATTACAACATCGCCTAGCTCCTTAACCGCTTCTTACGCGCCAAGAAAAAACAGACACATAGTAAACCTACTACGTTCGCAAGAAACTATAATACTATAATTAACCCTTCTAAATTTCCATCTTATTTCGCAACCCAAAACATCGCCTATACAAAATACTGTGGGAGAAACCTCATAGACACTAGTATCAAATAGTACATCTAGGTAGCCAGCACAGGCACTATAGATCGATAGAACACCTATAGAAGTACAGCTTATGCAAGTAACGTGCGGTAAGCTCGCTCGGGTCGGGCGGGCTTACCATCTATCACTTTTCCCGTACTTCGTTAGAATACCGGGGCCAAGTCCACTAACTAATGCTTTTCGCAAAATATCACTTCAATATCAGTAAGAGTGTTAAGTTGGTAAATGATTAGCAAAATTGACATACTTTGTCTTTTTTAAAGCGAAATTTGACTCTTTAGATGATATCAATGTTGAAATTTTACACTTTTGGTCATCTACTACCAACTTCACACTATTACTGATCTGATATTGAACTGCGCTTGTGCTAACGCATTAGTAGACTTGGGTCCCTGTGTAATAGGTACGTATAACATATTGGATCAACCGGGTTTGGGTTCAGATCATATAGACATAGTTATATTCATATATGTGGTGTACGTAGCGTGAAGAATAGAAGAGCATATATGAGAAGGTTAATGGGTGTGAGTGAAGCAAGAGAGACATGTCAGGATAATACTGCCTACGGTGTTAGGGACATAGAGGCTTGAATATATGTATGTATGTATATACGTCGATAACGGAATAGGATCGATATTAATCGTGAACTTGAATGAAACTGACAAAATAATTTGATTATATAACTAGACAAAATGTATGTTTCACTATACTGTCTGCTTTATTTATTTATATATGTATAGTGAATCTACTTACCTACTTCGAACTATAAGTTTATAAATACATACATACATATCACGCTTGATTCCTTATTGAGGGGTAGGCAGAGATCACGGATCCCCATTTGTCCCGATCCTGACAGACCACTTTCGCTTTATTGACACTCATACATCTTTTCATACACACTATAAGTATATGTGTAAGTAAATAGTTTTAGCATGTCTTGTGCGATAACCAAACTGCAATACTATTTGCAAAACCCACTTGTCACAACCCCTCAGTATTATATATACATACAAAAAAGAACCTAACATTACATACCAAATCTACAATTAATTACCCTTACTATATTATAACTCATTCCTTTCAAAAGCACCACCTACCTAACTCTACAAAATCCTTTTACCTCACCTCAATACCTTCATTACTAACACTGCTATACCTACTTATACCTTTGTACCGTCCTTTTAGCTTTGTGTATGTATGTGTGAGTCTGTGTGTGTGTGTATGTGTGTGTGTGTGTGCAGGGTCGTCCGGCGGAGGTCAGCGTAGCTTTGCTTTTATTGTGGGCCGCTCGCTCGCGTCACGACTTTACCACCCTTCGTGCACTATGATTTAAGAGCCTTAAGCTATACTACGCTGGCTATACAGCGACTCATCACTGAATTATGGGAGGGTTTTGACCCACTAAAAACGTGGGGAAACGTACTCAAATTGAGTATGTACATACTCAAAATGTTTGCTCAAAATCACGCTAAAATTTTGATGATTTTGGATGACTTTGCATTCTTATAAATTAGACTATATCATTGTATATTTTGTAGTTGACTGCTTGATACCATTTGGGGTATCCAGAGAACGTAAGAACGAAACATTACAGCTATACTTATACTTAGATATCACTCGTTAAGTTGGCCGTAATACCATTCGGGTTAGTCATGGTAGGTAAACATATAACATTACAACAAACTTTGTCCTTAGTTCTGTAATAACAATAATATTATTTGGACATTATTACACCTATTGGACATTATTACATTTAAGACTTGTGTTAAGGATACTAGTCAACGTATATTTAAGAAATGTATACATATTATACATAGATAAATACATATATAGCATATATAATCAACGACCAGACTGGAAAGCAGTAGAAAAGCGTAGTTCTTACCTCTGCCTCCACCGGGAATGGAACCCTCACTTTACTCTTTCCTTTTGCCTTACACCAACAGTCTGTATACCCCAAATAAACGTCTTTCTTAACCAACCGACCCATCCCGGCCCGTGTGAGCACAAAATCCGAGAACAATAAGAAGCGTTGACCCCGCCGGACTCGAACCCGGGACCCCAGGGAGGCGGGGCGATCCTTATCTGTGCTAACGGCCCATTTTTTGTAACAGGATGGACGAAAAAATCGGATAATATATAATCAAGGGGTTTTGTCCACTCTTGTCCTAACCTTACTAGCTTAGGCCTTAAGACAAATGGTAGAACGCTAAAAGAAGTCTAAAAGTATTGAAATGGGATAAGTTTAGACAGATCACGTGACTTAGAAAATGTCTAATTCAATCTCATACATTTTCATCTCTATTCCCTTATTTCCACTAGTTTAGCGGCCCTAGTATGTAGATAGAATGCTAACTAGCTGCCGTTCTTACCAGGTGTCAATACCTATTAAACTATGGCGAAGTGACCCGTCACCAATGTTTCAAATTAACGTTATTTGCGTTCCAAACTTGCTAAAAAAGGTTAAGAAGATATAATCATCGTTTCGTTTATCACGAACACGTGAATATAAAAACATACACAGTCTCCCTACAGAGAGGTAGGCAGAGATCACTGATCCCCTTTACTCTTAATCCTTTAGACCACTTCCGCTTCATTGTTACCATACACCTCCTCATACACATAGTTCAATATTTATGTGATTCCCTTATACAATCTTGGTCACTCTACCGTCCCAACACAGCACACGGGTCGTAACGCTACAATGTCATCATTTGGAGTGCCTGCAGAGAGAGGCTTTACGCAACGAACCCACAACCTGTTATGTTCGGGCCGTTTGGCTAATCACTCAGCCACTGACGCAACCGTCCTTCAACCTCCGCGGTCTCGGCTCTAAGCTCGGTTGGTGTTCTAATCTTGTAGATGTGAATTTCCATTAATTTATTATCGAGTCTCCGAAGATCTGTACACCCCCAATGGGATTAAAGGACGTGAATTTATGTATATGTTGGATTTCCTTAGCAGCTGTAGCCAAGTGGGTAATATCTCGACTTCTTATTAAAGGTCCTAGGTTCGAATCCTGGCCCAGGCATTATCTATATCCACTCAGTTATAAAAACATTATCCTGATAGCAGTGATATACAATATTGGAGCCGAACTATGCCGAGATGAAAGTCTATTAAAGTCCAAGCTAACACTCGACAATGTGTATTATACGAAAATGAAAGCCTGAGAAAACCATACTAAATGTTTAAGTAATATTTGAAACTCTTTGGCCAAAATTAACATAAACCTTCACGACTATTATTTAACCCTTACGGCGTAGTTAGAGCTTTAACTCCTCATCTCAGCAACTATGGAGATAGTGATTCTATAACCAACTCGAAGACATATATTTACTAGAGATAGTTACCTAAGGTGACAGTTGGTAATCCATATCGACATTAACAAGGACCTACTATTACCTGACATATTCCTAATAAACTTATATGGATGTAAGTACACTAACATAGTAAAATAACTGTGTTATTGAGTCGCCTACAATTTATATAAAATTATCAATATAATAATCTTAATTGACTGAAGAATATATGATTTAGTGATGTGATGTTTAACACACCTACCAACCTTACAAATATCCTTAACAAATAATATAATACACCCCTTTTTTCCATCAAATTGTTGTTTTCCGTTTTATTTCTGTCATCGTTGGTCTTGTGGCTTTGTGAACAAAGTGTTTTTTTTATTATCTAAAGTTCTACTAATCATTCTACCTATCCCTTCGGTCATTATAGCCGTGAGTGTATATATGTATCCAACATAACTGCAACTATAGCCAGCCAGGGAGTATGCGGAGGTGTACGGATGTAACCGCAGGGAAAGTGGTACGCCAGGATCGAGAATTATCGGGCTCCGATCTACACCTACTCAACTGCAAAGCGGTCGTGATGTACATTTAACTTATAGTTCATTAAACGGTGAGGGAGAACATCGTGAGGAAACTTGCATATTCCGGCAGTAGGTATTTCCTATGTACGTATAATGACAACGCTATTGCCTGTCATATTAGGTTATTGTTGACTGTAAGATAAAAAATGGGTTCTTCTTTCTAACACTACAAACACCTATGATGGCTTTGATATGACAATCTATTATCTACTCGTCCAATTTATTCTGTTCATTCCATCGCCACATAATACGGAGCTACATATTATGACCTACGTACATATATCTTGTCCCGTTCTGGTCTGGGACTTAAAAAAATGCTAACTAGATTTTATTCTCGGCATGTCGAAGCGACCAACCGACGATAATGTTCCATATGACATCCCAAGCCCTAATAATTACACTAGGAAATATAATATCACACAAAAAAGGAATTGAAGAACTTGATAGTAGTGTACTACACTAACTAGATCTACGTATACACTAAAGACACTCACGTCTCCTCCTCCTTAAGCTTCTTCTTGCGCCCCCTCTTTTTGGGCTGCATCTGGGGCATCTGCTCCATCGGCATATGCTGCAAGTGGGGATGCGGCATCGGCGCCTGGCCTTGGAGCATCGCGCACACCGCCTCCTCCTCCACGAAGGAATAGGGATCATCACACTCCCTCTTCACGGCGCCATTGAAGAGATGTGGCTCGAAGTCCCGCTTGAAAGGGAACCCGTATTGGTAGTCCTGGTCGTACATGCGGTAGGGGGGCTGGAAGGGCGCGGGGAGGTAGTGAGGTGGGGAGGGGTGCGGGCGAGGGGGCGAGGCGCGCGGGGTGCCTGGCTGCGGCCGCGGCTCCCCACTGTTGCTCGTCTCGTAGCCGTCGTCCTGCACCTCGCCGCATAGTGGCTGTTCGCCGCCCTCCGCCCTGCGAATAGAAAGGGATTAGATGTAGTACACGTAAATGAAAAGTGTATGCTTAGTCTTCTAAGGGGAGGTTGGTGTATGTAAGCTTAAATAAGTGGTTAAACTTCACTTCTAAGGATAAATGAGGATGTATGAATAAAAGCTATTCACGATGTAATAAATCTTCGTATATTACATAGGTTTCTAAGGTTTCTAAGGTATTCATCGTAATATGTCAAACAGTTATAGTATGCTATGTTATATAAACGAGAGAACAATGACGGTTATCATACGAAGCCCATCCTACCTAGTTTAAAAAAGAACCTTAATTCGACAGTACTTATCAACAATATACCTATATAAGACATCAACCCAAGCCTAATACTAAACCTCTTTTTCCGCAATTAAACCTCATTTACTTTCAAAAACATCGACCATCCATAAACCACTCAACCCCCGAACCTTATAAGGAATGTGGATGAGTGTGTTGCTTCAGTGGGCACCATGACAAAGGAAGCGCAGGTGTGCCCTGTCCGGGAACCGAACCCGGGGCCGCAGGTAGTCGGAGCGACGACCGTGCCACGCCTCGTGAGCACAAGGACGACTATACATCGCTGCACAAAGATACGAACTCGAGTTTCCAAAATATACAAAAAAAGCAGACCAAAACCTGATTTGTACTAGGTAGGTGCTTGCTGCTAATTGTATGTATTATGTGAATATAGTATATGGAAATTACATACATACATACACATCGCGCACGATTCCATGTATAAGGTAGGTGTGGGTAGGCAGAGACCACTTTCGCTTCATTGACACTCACACATCTTCTCATACACACTCGGCGGATATAGCTGCTTCTAACATCACCCTTTTTCAATATAGCGTCTATCTGACTTATTGTAATAATAAGAGGTTGAGTACTCAGAGTGTATACAGACATAGGCATACTCAATCACTTTTGGGTGTGGATAGAACCTTGGAGCTATTATAATCTATTTATACATATTATTGTTAACGAAACATTTAGTTTCATTACGAAATTTATCTTGCATGTCAATCGCAATAACTACTGGCAATCAAAAAAACAGCAGATTATTTCTTACAAAAACGTCGTTACCATACCAAATTATTAGAGACATTATATTGCAACTAAAATTCTTATATTTCTTACGGACTGGAAAGACCCTCGAAGAAATATATCACCTAGACTATTTTAGAAATAAACTTATAACATACATACACATTACGCCTGATTCCCTGTAGAGGGGTAGGCAGAGATCACGAATCCCCATCTATGTCGACCCTGGCAAGCCACTTTTGCTTCATTGACACTCACATACAAAATCGTACCTATAGCAGTAACTCTAACTATATAAATATCCACCGGAACTCGAACCCTGTACCCGGCACCACAACCCACCAGCCAGATACCACCAAATACAAATAGAACTGGGAGGGGAAAGCGATCAGCTGATTGGGGGTCGCCATGTCCGATTTACACGAACAGAAATAGAACGCGAGACTACGCGGTCGCCTATTAACTCACTATTCCACTATAGTGTAGGAAAACGTGAGTATTACGACTGTGATACGTTCGGAGGAATTCAGGAATAATAGACTCAAAAAGTTGTTATATTATTAAATACACATCACGCCTGATTCCCTGTAGAGAGGTAGGCAGATATCACGTATCCCCATTTGTCCCGATCCTGACAGACTACTTTCGCTTCATTGACACTCATACACCTTCTCATACACACTCGGCGGTTATAGGTACTTCTAACTTCACCCTTTTTCAATATGGCGCCCATAGGACTATAACATTATTAATATCTTTTAATCCCTTTCGGGAGGAACAAAACCTCGGAGACACGATATTATCTTCTAGGTAACTTTTAAGCGTGAATATTGAGGTTGTTATATTATATGGAACATTGGTGACAGGTTGCTAGCCTATGGCCCAATTGATTCCATTTATACTAGTCACTTATTCGCCTCCAATGACATGCCGGTATGAACGGTAGCTAGTTAGCATTAATTTTATGTCCCAGTCTAGCACGGTTAACTCTTATGTGAATATAAAACCTGTACAGGTTAATAAACAGCAAGTATAGTGCGTTTTCAAGGTTATAGGTGTGAGCAGTATTTTTCAAGTACCTACACTTTAACGCCCATTATCATACATACGATTCACGCCTCTACGACCCTACCGAGATAGGCAGACTATCGATTAACACCTGGAACGAGCCTGTTAAATATCTCTTGCTTCACTCATTAAAATTAACCTTCTCATACATGCATAAAATAATCCGATAATTCTAGAAGCATAGTTACACAGTTTCTAAAATTCTGAAGAAATGGACAAAATTTTACATATAAGCAATTTAGGAATACCAAAGCCCAAACAGCTTGCTTATCACCTAAAACTACTAGTCTCTAGTAGTAGAATGACAGCTAATTACGTATAGACCATACACGGTATAAGTCCCTTGCTATAGCAGTCATGTATGTATGTATTATGCATGCATGTATTATGAGTGTTTACATCTTAGAATCTGTAGAACTTATACAGCTCAAATGGAAGACATTCTCAAGGCGGGTGTACGTAGTCTGAAGAACAGAAGAGCATGTATGAGAAGGTGAGGTGTGAGTGATGCAAGAGAGATTCGTCAGGATCGTTCCCAGTGACGATCGATAGTCTCTGCCTATCCTGTTGGGGAAGTAGAGGGGTAAATATATGTATGTTTACATCTTACACGTAAATATCGTATCAAACGTGCGTAGCGTGCAAATCTCAAAGAAAACTTACTTTTAACACGTTTGATTTTTAAGCACGTCTAACGATGCGTGGTTTGTAAATAAACTAACGCATAAAGACTAAAATGTCACGTGTAGTGGACTGAAATGGTTAAACCAAAACTACAAACAAAATATATTTACATACATATTACTCTCATATACACCGTCTAACGATGCGTGGAGTTTGTAAATAAACTAACGCATAAAGACTAAAATGTCACGTGTAGTGGACTGAAATGGTTAAACCAAAACTACAAACAAAATATATTTACATACATATTACTCTCATATACTGTTAGATATTAATTAAAAGGTAAAAACAGGGTTTTGAGCAACCAAAAACCATCTTAAGAAACTTTTTGATGGTGGATACACAACCTCTGACTACCCCCGAAAGGGTTGTAGGAAACATGGAGACATAATATCTCATGTCACCTTTAGCCTTACTACTATCGAAGTTGTGATACTAGTCCATCGCTTTTTATACTTTTAAACATGATTTCATTGATCTGTATGAATCTTGCTACGAGAACTTTTATTAACTACTCTTTCAGTTTTCTATTACGTAGTCTTCTATAATTCCATACTAAGGGACTAGCGGTCAATGGATTCTATTGGATGATAGGCTAGCAACCAGTCACCAACGGCCCATTATATAAAACATCACAACCTCTAATCATGCTAAAAAGTAACCAAAGAGAGGTTTTCATGTTTCCTAGGTTCTGACCACCCCGAAACGGATAACCTCGTGAATGTACATTATGTCAAAAATGCTTAATATTGTACCTATGCATACATACACATCACGCCTGATTCCCTTTAGAGGGGTTGGCAAAGATCACGGATCCCCATTTGTCCCGATCCTGACAGACTACTCGCTTTATTGACTCTCATACACACTCGGCGGTTATAGGTACTTCTAACATAGGACAATAATAGTACCAACTACATAACACACTAACCCCACTAATTATACGCCTTTCATTTAACCACTTAGGGTTGGGCACGCGAGGAAAATCGATAAACGTCACTCACTCCCGACATATTTTTCCCACGGGTAACCGAACGGAACCCTATTTACACTGGCCGGCACGCACTTGACAATATTTTTCATTACTTCGAGAGCAAACTGAAATATACATATATTTATACACATCACGCCCGTTTCCCTATAGAGGGGTAGGCAGAGCTCCCTATTTTTCGCGATCCTGACGAACTACTTTCGCTTCATTGGCATCCATAACCTTCTCATACACACTCGGCGGTTACGGTTACTATAACAGTAAGCCACTTATTTGATACTTATATCTAAAAACTATGGTTTATTTAGAATATATACATAGTTAAATTTTCGTTACATATTGGTTACCATAATGAAGGCAAATATAAATCTTAACTGTTCCTCTGCATAGTACGTAATATCTGCGAATGGTGACAGACTCACTACCTGTCACGTTAGATACAAGGCTACATAAATAATGTGGTCATTTACGCCTAATCTTATTTATCCGTGACGGATTAACGATTGTCAAATGTGTGTGTATTATTAATATAATCACAAATCACGCAACACTGGTCTTCATTAAACCATAGTATTGAACACCCTCATACATTAATATTTGAAAGACACTTTACCTATACATACATAATTCAAACTCATTTCTTAGTTATATCGACCCCTACACGGAGTATCTAACTACATTCTATTTATACGTCTATTACAAATCATACACCTCAAAATACATAAGATCCTCAATCTTCAAATCCTTTGCGGTAGGCAGAACTTCTGAGACACATTTTAACTTAAAATATCATTGTATGCCACAGTTGATTAGGTTTATAGTTATTTGTTACGGATTACTCCACTAATTATTATCTTTTATTTTTAACTGACTATTAGTCCGTAATAACCACCTACGAAAAGCATAGCAGAAATACAGCTAGTTGTCTTTCTACTTCACTACTAGCTCGAAACCTACGGCGACAGTTTACCACCTATCACGTTGGGTACCAAATCAGATCAAAACTTCGAGTTTCGAGTGACCAGGTTAAAATTTACATTCAACCTCTGACTACCCCTACATTTCACTGTCGTGAACACTTAATACCTCAAAAACACAGGACAGTGTAATCCCTAATCCTGGGGCTAGTTCAATCTGCGTTCCCTTGTCCCTTCTAACCACTAGTGGTCCGCGTGAGCAAACATTTGGGGTGGGGTCACGGCTGCACGCGGCCCATTGTGTTATCTTACTACGGCTTAGGGTGTCTGTACACCCGAGCTGGGATATGGTACGTATTATTAAACAGAAATATATAGTTACATCACTACATAGTATAAAACAAAGTGGCTTTCTTTGTCCCTTATGTATGCTTAAATGTTTGAAACTACACAACGGATTTTAGTGCGTTTTTTTTCAATAACTAGATAGAGTGATTCAAGAGGAAGGTTTATATGTATAATAACATCCATTAAATAGTGGAGTAGGCTATATATTTTATACCCGTGCAAAGCCGGAGCGGGTCACTAGTATACATATAAACAATTACGTTCACAATGGAGATTGGAGAAATGATGGCGTTTGAAGTACCTATAACTGAGTGTGTATGAGATGTATGAATGTTTAGAAAGTGATATTGGTTTTCAGGATCAAGACAAATGGTGATCCGTGATATCTGCCACCCCTCTATAGGGAAACGGATGTAGTGTATGTATGTATATTCGTAGGGAAAACATCATTCCTCATACGAGAAGCATTTTGGTTTAAAATCATATTTTATGGTTACATATTACATACCTATATTACATACAAATCACGCCCATTTCTAAACCTCAATTTGTATACTACATCCACACACCTCCTCATACACACCCAACATCAAATAGTTTAAATACCCTTATTCATACGATAGCGTATATAACGTAACCATAGAAACGCAGCATAACTAGTGGAAAGACACCCTTAGTGGCACAACAATACCCTAGTGGCGAAGGAATAACAACCCGGTTTTAGCAACACGTCCACTATTGTTGTTACCTCGTACCTAGCTGGGTACAATGAGGTGAAAGAGCGCTATATACACACCTCATAATTATAGGGTAAGGTTTTAATTTTATGAGATTTTAATTTGACATTTTATCAGTATACTAGCGACTCGCTCCGGCTTCGCACTTCTGGCTATTTAATGGATGTTATTATAGATATAAACCTTCTTGTTGAATCACTCTATCTATAAAAAAAACGCATCAAAATCCGTTGTGTAGTTTCAAAGATTTAAGCATATAAAGGGATATAGGGACAGAGAAAGCGACTTTGTTTTATACTATGTAGTGATTAACTAGTTAGATAATGAACTATATAGATACATATGTACATTCATAACGTATCTTAATCCCATTCGGAATAGACAGAACATTGAAGATAATAATATCTCTGTACTTTTTATAAGAAAACATACCTAAAGTTATTCTCAATTGCTTAAATTTAACAACCTATAGATTAGGTAGAGGCGTAGATTATACGCCTCTACCTAACCGGAAAATGATTACGGTCTCTAGTCAAGATTCTTTGTCTTTCACAACTCTACATACCCTAAAAATGATTATGGTCTTGAGTCAACTCTTAACGCTTGTAGCAGGTATGTATTACCCCTGAGGCACTTAAAAGCGAGTAGATTCTGATTAACATGGAATGTGAACGTCCATATACACACTCGCCTCCTATACATCCAAAGGGTAGATTGAATAATGAGGTCCGAACATCCTTTTCTGTATATTTAGCCTGTTATTGTGGATAAAGATGCTAACCATAAGTACTGAATGTGAAATTAAGCAAATATCAACGTGTTACCATTGACAATACCAAACTTGCTTGGTGATGACCTTATCACGGAATTCTAATGACAGTATGCCAGCCTATCGATCAATAGATTCTATTAATCGAATTATTCTATCATAATTATATTCGCTGGGCATTCAACTTTCTGACTACCCCGCCACAATTAAAAGTCAGTGTATACACAAGTCGTGAACCTACGGCGACAGTTTACCACCTATCACGTTGGATACCGAATCAGTTCAAAAGATCGAGTTTCGAGAGACCAGGTTAAAATTGACACTCTCTCTGACTACTTAAGTATTTTACTGTCGTCAACACTTAATACCTCAAAAACACAGGACAGTGTAATCCCTAAACCTGGGGCTAGTTCAATCTGTGTTCAAACATTTGTATCTATAATTTAGCATATTCCCAAGTTCCTGTCCATTCCGGATCACATATACGACTTGTCACTATACTAACACTTGCCCACCATCCACCCACTGTGGTAAAAAGCTTGATAGTATGCAGATAAGGCTATCGCTGAGCGACGGCATTGACCTCAATGCTGACGCCATGTCCTCTTTCGATGTGGCTGCTCATGTTTTAACCGAAAACGTCACGCTTACACCCTTTTGGGGCAGACAGGGACCTTACTCCACTAATGCATTTTAGGCACTTCAGTAGGGGCACATAGTGGAGTGCCAAAACTGTCAAACTACGGCCACTGAAGTATTACTGTATCGCTACTGAAGTAATATGTGGCTAAAATGCATTGGTGGAGTAAGGCCATGGTTGTTAGTTAGGTACCTGAGCGTTTGGCCATTCGAAGACTAATGAAGAAGGGAGGGATTTATAACAGCCGGGAGGTCGTTTGTCTTGGGAAAAATGGGGAACCCGTGGAAGTCCTTTAAGTGTACGTAGCGTGAAGAACAGGAGAGCAAGCACGAAAAGTTATGTATGTAAGAATGAGGTAAGAGAGATTTGTCAGGATCGTTCCAGGTAGCGATCAATAGATTCTGACTATCACTTTGGGGAAGTAGAGAACAAAACATACCTGTGTCGGAATAAGAAAAGAAAATGCTTGTAAAAAGACATGGAGAATCTAACTACTCTATAAGTAAGTGTTAATGGTCGTGTTTGTTAAATGTCTAACTACTTACATAGGTATACATTCACGACGTCTAATCCCTTTCGGGATCGACAGAACTTTGGAGACGATAATATCTTCAAGGTCACTTTTAAGACATATAGAACATTTATCACAGGTTGCCAACCTATCGCCCAATAGACTCAATTGACTCCCGGTGCCTTAGTGTCCTTCTACGACATACCGGGTAGAACAGCAGCTAGTTTGCATTATTTTGCTTCTCAGACTAGCACGGGACTAAATACAATAATTAGAGTTCCTTTGTAAAATTTTTACACAAACGGAAACCAAGTTAGAAGACCCCACTATCGTAAAGAAACCATCATGTTAGCGCACTGAAGCGGAACATGCCTCCCTGGCATTTTAATTTGGGACAGGTGACTAACTGTACACTTAAAGTTGATGTATGCACACAGATTGAAGCGACTCCGGTCACTTAACATACGAAAAGAGATAGTAAGAGATGTATGTGAATCGGACTGTGAGGTTGTTATTGAATTTTACAGCTTAAAGTATCAGAATTATAAATTCCATGCTATAGACATCAACCCTGTCTCTCTACGAAGAGGTAGGCAGAGATCCCTATCACTATTTATCCCGACAAACTTCTTTCGTTTCATTGAAATGCATGCATCTTCACAGACACACTCGGCGGTTATAGATACTACTAACATTATCCTTAATTCCCTTATAGATATTGTTTTATTTTATGCCGAGAGGATAAACGATCAACGAAAAGTTCATAATACATAGTTAGGTGAGCTCGAATAGTGGTTACGTAGGGGTTTTTTTTCCTAGTATGTCGTACATACATATAATGCTAACATACAGAGACATACTGGAAAAGGATGACAATAGAATTACTATACTTGGCGTGTATGTATGGATACTAATGAAGCGAAAGTGTATATGCCAATAAAAAGGTCGATCCGTGATCTCTGCCTACCTTTAAAGGGAAACTTTACATATATGTATGTAGGCAAAATAATTAACTATTATTGTTATGAGCTGTATGAGTGTCACTACAACATTAGTACCACACTATTACATAAAGTGCAAACTCGTAAAATGTGTCGTGGCTAAATAGCATAGATAAATAACCATACAATACATATTATGTAGACGTTCATACATAGATATGTATGAATATTCGTCCATCTTCCTACACAAGGGTATTTAGAGATAAAGCATCCTCGTCATTCAATTTCGGATCTCCACGGCGCTCTATGTGACTGACATTAAATTGTAAATTTTAATTTTATTGTAATTGTTAATTTTTATTTTTTTTTATTTTCGTAAACATTTTTTTTGTATCTTGTTTCATTAATATTATTTTGTGCAAAGAAATATTATTATTATTCCTGATCCATAGAAACCACTTTCGCTTCATTGGCATCCATAAAACGCACACTTGGTTAAAAGTATTTCTAAGATCACACTTTTCAATATATCTTCTATTTTACATATAACAAGAGAACAGTAACTAATAAATGATTTCAGGACCATTTTATCATTACCATTTAGGTGATAGTAACCTACTACTATTAAACCTACTTACCTCCTAATCAAGCTATTACGATTACGTATAGGCAAGTTGTTTTACCAAGAACAATAATACGTTACACTAAACATACTGCTAACACCATTGTTCTCAGATACAGTAAGGTAGTTCCGACATCGCATTTCCGGCAAACCAACGGTGCCAGGTTCTCTCCCTGGATTTGGCAAGGCATTCAAATATTGTTTGTTCATGGGGTCACTAAGACGCAACATAGATACGGATATATGTTAGTATCTTCTGTATACCTATATAATACTAGCGACCCGCTCCGACTTCGCACGGGTATAAAATATATAGCCTACTCCACTATTTAATGGATGTTATTACACATATAAACCTTCCTCTTGAATCACTCTATCTATTAAAAAAAAACTCATCAAAATCCGTTGCGTAGTTTCAAAGATTTAAGCATACAAAGGGACATAGGGACAGAGAAAGTGACTTTTTTATACTATGTAGTGATAGTGAAGGAACGGTAATAGATAATTACGTTAGGAAACCAATCTATCCTTCCGAACCTACTCTATAGAAGACATAAGACAACATAAACATTAACGATCACTAACCCTTTGGAAGTTAGAAAGAGGTACTAACTAGTATCCATATCAAAAACTGGTGAGTTAGTCTATGGCTATCCTCAATCACTACCAACTAAACACTTTTATTGAAGTGATATTGAACTATGATTGTGTAATATTGAACTATGAACTCTTCACTATCCTGGTAATGTTATTGATCATTTCAACTTCAATATCAATGAATAAGCCTATAGTATTCTAATGCTGGACATAGGCCTCCCAAGTGTACGCCACAAAACACAAAAATTACAAAATTGTAATTATATCATGTAAGCTATAGCATGTACTTGGTGCAGAATAGGTAATGAGCAAGCCAAGTAACGTGTTAAAGGAAATAGATAATAAGTGTCTGAACGAATGATAAGCTATGCTACACAACTGATAGACAATTCTCTGTTACATGCCTTTAACAACTACCTAACTGCAGAATACATTAATCGATAGAAACAAAAGACAAACACGTTCATGACCATTAACCCCAGCGGGCTAGTCAGAAGTTGAGGTGACCATCTCCACAATTGTGAAGGTTCTATGGCCACCTCGAACCCACCAAACCAGATAGTCAGTACGGTAAGTTGTGGTGGCATTCACAAGCACTGTCTAGTACTTTTTGGGGAACAAGTTGGGGTTTCTCATGGTGTTTTCCCTCATCATAGTAGTTATTTGGTGCATTTCACAAATGTATTTTTAAAAGAATTTAAAAAAAAAACTACAATAAAAGATGGCTGAGAAAAACAAATTCCTAGTTGATATTCTGCACTGTGATAAAGCCTGAACGAGCATAAAATACCCTAAACTCACCATTTATGAAATATTAACACTATATTACTTAATAAATGTAACCAAATAGACAATTTTCAATATATAAAATAAAATTAATGCTAAATCAAAATAGTGTTTGTAAAAAAACAAAAATCACGTAAGTAAACATAAAATTTTCTGCCTGCCAACCTGTTATCAATACTCCAATGAAAGGGCATAACAACCTTAATTGTTATTAAATAGCTGAAGTTCTGTTTATACTAAACAGGAAAATGGATGTGCATGTGTTTTTGTCCTACTTGTTCGTCCCGGCATGTCATATGATGCGACTAAGGGACTAAGTCACCAACATTCAATTATGACATTGCGATCTCAATATTATAGCTAAAAAGTGACCTAGGAGTTATTATATCTACCCTGCAAGGGATTAAAGGATGTAAATGTGTATGTATGTATGTTTCAAGCTAAGCTGCAATTCAGATAAATGACACTTTTGTTAAGTGTGATATAAGAAGGAATCTTTCATTTACATATTTCTCAATAACCAATATAGTTACTGTTGATGTTAAGTTTATACATAGACAGTAAAGCCGTTCCATCATTACTCATGTGCAGATTCAGTATTCATGTACAAATTATCCTGTATTTAGGTATAGTATGAATCATTCAACTTGGCGGTAACTAGAAACTATGTTCTCAAACGGTTGAGTTCAGTGTGTATTAGTTATCTGGGCTTAAAACCCAAAACAAAGCTTTAGTAATCTATCAACTACATAAGGGTAAGCATCATAACTGTGATGAAATGTAAAAGCTATTGGTAAAGGAGACACATTGAAATAACCATCACACACATAATTTAATGAAAATAATTAAAATCTCATCAAAAAGGATACAATGTACACCAAAATATAGCTAAATGCACACCAAAATCTAGCAAAAGTTAAGTTTTTTGTTGGGATTGTATTATTTTGTGTAAAACAGTGTTTTTTGTGAGTTTAAACATAAGCCATGATTTAATGCACCAATGATTTTAAGAAAAGCTGTGTCTATCCATGAAATACAAACAATGCAAGTTTCAACATCACAGTAACCATCTCATATAGTTTCAAAACCTAAGCTGAAGCCTAGTTGGCCAGGCATGTTGAATGTGGCTATAAAACGGTCAGTTTATGACGTTCCTAGTACCAATTGTTCAACTGGATTCTAGTACAAGCCCTTGAAACAAATCTATTATGAGCGAATGTGGCACAGAAACCTATGTTGCAATAGGTTTAAGTTAAAAGTAAGCAGTAAATACCTATGTAATAATGATAAAACCATTTAACTAAAAGGAAAGAATGTAAATAGAATAATTATAAGAGATCAGGATAATAAAATGCCTAAAGGAAAGAATTCAGCTTGAAAGCTGTAAGGTATCCCAACAGACATGTAAACTACAACAGAATGCAAGCACAACCTGAATGTTTCTATGAAATATGAGAAGAAAGGAACAAAAAGCCAAAACTATATGAAAGTTTTAGATTGTAATAGATTTCATGAATTAATTCCTAACAAATATATCCCTTTCACAGACATAAATCATGTGGAAATATGGCTTTGAGTAAGCTCAAATCTCATCTAAATATCTCTACCAATCAATACAGTAAACAATTTAAAATAAAGAATGTTCTTATATGCATAATGGGGCCTTAACCAACTAATATTTCAGTTTAAATTTCATTTCGTAAACAAACCAATGAATTCACGACACTAGCGAACTTAGAACAATGCACCACAGTCATGTTGTTTAGCTTACCAGTCGGAATCTTATTGTAATCAATCCTTTCTCTGCTAAAACTATTGCCCAATACGCACAGACGATCACTTAAAGGGGTGTTTAAACGGCACGGGACGCCCGCAGCTTCAATCTGGGAGACGGAGGAGCGAACGGAGCGTGTTGTGGTGCAAAGGAACAGGCACGAGGTAGACGAGGTCAGCGCGGTTCTTTGTGGCCACGGCCGTGACGCGCGTCCGTAGCTCGAATAGTGCGTCGGGCGTCCTGGCTCGGACACAAAAGGCTACTTACGGATGGGCGGCATGCAGAGGCTCGTCCATGGAGCGGCTGCAGCAGGCTGGACGCGCTGGGACTAGTGGCCGCGCGGCGCGAGGGTCCGTCGCGCCATCACGCCCGCGCGCCCGTACAATCCGACACCTTCGAACACATTCACACGTTGCACAAACACTGTTTTGTTACATTCGTCCACTTTTCTTTGAAAAATCAATAGACATTTTCTCACAATTCACAGCTAGAGCGAGTCGATGTCCAGCGCAGGTTAGGACCATGAAGTTTGCAAGCTTTTTTAGCAGCGCACCGGTGGTGTTACCAACTTTTTTTTTGCTACTTTTTGTTTTGGCTGCTGAGATTTTTTTCCTTCCCCACTGATTTGTGTTAACTTCGGACTAGTCGCGCGGGTCTTTCATAATACCCGGAGGTTGCCTTTCACGCACGCTCACTTCGGACTAAACGCCCCGCCGATGCGAGAGCGCGCCATTTTCAAATTGAACACGCCTTGTATTCGTACCGAGTGCAAATCTTATAATAAAACTAACGTCTGATGGTGATTTTGTGAGGGAAATGTTTAAAAACGCCGTGGAGTGTATAAATAAATTGTTATATAGAACTTTTTATTGTTGCAAGATCTGAATTACCAATATGGAACGAATTGAATTTACAGTTGTATTTTTTGCATATCTGATAGTAAAAAAGCAATTAATATTTTTTGTAAAGAAAACTTGAAATTGTATGAGGTTTAACGTATGTAATATAATAAAATTCTTCTTATTTGGAAATTCTAAATCTCAACGAATAAGCTATGAATCTTAAGCATAGCGCATAAAATATTAAGTGCCTCACGACTTTCACATGCTCCTCTGTTTTTTATGTTATGTACCTCCTACCACCTGCCTTGAGAAGAATGACTTCAATTTGATCTGTATATGTTCTACGCAGCTTACCCCGTCCAACTCTACCTTGTATTATTTACCTGTGCATTTAGTTAACCTTTACCACACATCTATTGGAAAATGACACTAAATGACAAAAGTCATTATCTACTGTAAACAACGGTCAATCAAGCCTGTGATTACCCCAAAGGGGTTACTGCATTTATATTTTTGTTAAATCAAAGAGTATGGTGATAGTATTGTAGTTTGTTAAAATAAGAAAGGCTATAGGTGAAACATAGAAGTGAAGCAATCAAACAATTTATCTATCATATCGTAGTTATCAGCAGCCGATAAAAAGTAAGTATCCTTGAAGTACTTTGTCAAGATTACGATACTAAAGTCCCATATCTAGACATTTGGAATGACTTCTCGAATAAAAACCTTATAAACACAGGTGGTTTATGATTGAAACGCAAAATTTAGTACACAATTAGAATTTATTTATCCAAACATTAGTTTCGCCTGCTGATATTCTTCGTCATCGATGCTATTGCGTTGTGGATTAAGTTGGAGGAGTTGAATCTCACTTTAACAATAAAAAGTGAAGAGATCACACCTCCACTTGACCCCTGACGCTAAGAACGAATGGCGGTGACGACGTAGACTGGCTGACGAAGCGGCACCACGCGTGAGCTGGAAAGTTAGATCTGGCAGGAATAGGGGAACTGTCAAGACCTCCTGTCCAACTCAGACGTGGAGCCTCCACAGCTGATGTCTGCAACAAAAGACACGTTTAGAGAATTCACAACTAAAGAGACGCGCACTCGCCTCGACTGCGGCCCACTATCGCCATGGCGGATAACGGCTCCTGATAAGAGCGATATTTCTTCATAATGTTGGCATAGTGCATCACTCGGTTTAATTCGAATTATTTAATAAATAAAAAGCCTCAACTGAAGAACACAAGTAACCGCGCCGTTTGTTACGTAAGTTAATTGCTTCGGTACTAAATTACTGTAAATATCATCTATTTATGGCAAAGTTATGATTTGAAAATGATTAATAAACAGTTCAAATGTCCAGTAATAAATCTAGTTATAAAGAATAATGTCACCAGTTGAAACAGTATGAGTTAAAGATCCCTGCAAAATTGTCCAAAAACCTCTCTTTGGCGGCCATCTTGAGCACTAACACTGCAACACGTCAATTACAGAACCGATGACACGTCAATAGGAACCCATTCGATCGATAGCCCTATATTTATACTTTCGATAAATCAGCGATATGATATCAGGATACGGCGAGGAGTGAGTGTTTATCGGCCGATAAGATTCCGATGGAGGCGATTGATTGGTCGCCGGCGCTGGTATCTCCTGGCCGTCACTCGGGCTGGCCAATGGGGGCGCGGGATCTCGTGATGGAGCTCGCCAGCGTGCGAGGCCCGCGGCTCCGACCGACTATCTGCCGCAGCAGCAGCCTCGGCGCTGTTTGCACAAGAGATACAACTTTACGATCTTTATCAACGCAGATAGGCTTCAATCATTTTCACTCACAACCTGGGCTGTGTGAACTGGAGGTAATGTTGTTGACCTCTGATAGAAGTGTGCATTTCTTTAATAATTTGCAAAAGGAAAGGTTTTGCTTAAAACCTAGGTTAATCATCTTTGATGAGCACGTGCTTTGAAACCAATGTTAGATGATTCTAATTTAAAGTTTACACATGGGTTCCATATTTTAAGATTATAAACAAGTTTAGTTTATATCCTCTTGTGTATAATCTAGATACATAACTTTATCTATCGATAAATAAATCCATTCATGACCTGGAAAATGATTCAACCTGGCCTGAGAAAAACATCTTGACAAAAGATTAAGCGAAAAACTAACCTAAAAAACCACATTGCTTTCACGATACCTGCAACCAATTCGATTACACTATCTAGCGCCCTGATATCGACGCTAGAAAAACAAACAGACCTTGGCAAGTGTGGCTCACTTCGCACAAATCGTGGAAAAGCGAAACGACGACGACTTCGAAATATTTTGACAACGATAACAAGAAAGAGGTTGCTATCAAATGGTGTCACTGATAACAGACGACCGGGCAGGTGCACGCGTGAGCCAACCGATTAGGGACAGTTCTGCCTACAGAGGTCCTAACACTTACATACTAGGTTAGAAATACACTTGAAATAATAGACCTCCATTTATGGCCATAGGCGATACGCCTATTATAAATTAAATTGATGTGGCGTTGTCGCATATTATAAATAAAAATGATGTTTGACACTTTAAAAGAATTAGTAATTGGGGAATAAGTCATTCGCTACATATTTGTAATATTTTTTTATTAACTACCCTTAAAGTTAGTATAAAATAGATTGTCTAACCTTCCTTGAAAAGGAATAATAATATACTGTATTTAAATGAATTTCTTCGTCCATTTCTCTCGACATTTCTATATAAGGGGCATTCAAGAGTTAGCTACGGAATAGTATTCTTATATCTGGGCTACGGTTAAATTACATTTAGGATTTGTAAATGGCGACAATTCCACCATTTGTCACTTTGAATGTGGACTATCAGATGAAACCTAGAGATTGAATGTAGTCTTCTGCATATATACGAAGGTGGTCACTCAAGCCTATGATTACCTTAAAGAGCTAATGTACGTATTATTTTATATATTTAAAATGTATTTCTCTATAGAAATGTAGGCAGAGATAATAGATGACAAATCAGAGATTGAAACTGTACTCAGCTCTATCACTTTATGTGACTCACGTGAACATATCTATTATCTGTTCTGTGATATCATAAAGATGAGCGTGTTTGTTTGCAACATCGCTTCACAAAGGATCATCTCTTATCGACACTAAATAAACGTACTTTGTGTCCAGCACTAAGCTATGGATAAATAAGAAAAATACAGCTAGAAGAACATGTTACACAATTTTATGTAATACATACATATATTGTCTCTACTTTCCTAACGGTATAAATAGAGACTATTGATCGCCACTTTGAATAATCCTGACAATTCTTACTAGCCTCACTCAGATCGATTAACCTTTTTCAAGTATGGTCTTCTGTTCTGTTCTTCAGACTTCTTCAGACACTTGCTTTAAGAAAAATGTCACCAATTTGATCTGAAATTATGTTAAGTTCCGTACTCATGTCCACTATATACCACTATATTGTTTTTCATAGCAGAATTATCAGGTTTCTGATGGTATAAATAAGAACTGTAAATATAACCCTTTCGGGGTAGTCAGAGATAGTGTCCACCACCATGTCGCATTAATTGTCTTTGGACAATCAAAACTCATTTTCTACCTGATCATTAATAACCAACGTGACATCTGCTACACCATATCACAATAAGAATCTTCATATAAAAATTATATTATGAATAACTGAAAATATGTTATCAATAAATAAAACAATTTATATTTCTACAAATTGATTCCCGTTTATTGCCAAAGCCTCCCAAACAGCGCAACCGCCTAGCAGAGGGCGGAAAGCGAAAGGCGGGGGCCGTTGGCAGTCTCTGGTGGGGTAGGGCGGCGCCCTTGGAAACTTGTTGTTTACATCCAACTTCGAGATGTGGGTTAAAGTGCCGGCGCGACCTGAGCTCAGTTCGGGAACTTTGGAACTGCTATTTATGGGGTGGCAAAGTTAAAAATGAGTCTGCCAAGTATAGATATTAAAAACTTGTTGCTAGATGGGTTTGTTCGAGGGTGGAAGTAATGGCTATGGGATGAGAGGTAAATTGAATTTAATAAGCGATGAGCTTGCAACCTGTTAGGAATGTTTTATGTTACATCATTCACGACCATTATCCCTTGCGGGATAGTCTGAGGGTCGCGTATCCATCCCAGCAAATGCGGAGGCAGCAATTCAAATGCCACTTAGAACCCAATTGTTAACTAGTAAGTACTTATAGTGACAATGAAAAGTACTAGTTTATATTGCCAATCGTAGTTAGTGAAGTAGAGATCCCCTCTAAAGAAAGCTACTTTAGCTATTGTTCTTTATTAATGCTATATATCCAATTGAATATCAGCGCATTTACAGAGCCTGCTCTCCGTCGAATTCTGCCGAGCTGGATGTCATTTATTGGGACCTCCACGGCACGTATTTATTGACTGACATTTGATTGTAATTATTACTCGTATTGGTAATTTTTAATATAATAACGTTGTGTTGTAATGGATGCACCATTCAATTCAAACTTACTGCCTACAATATAGCACTTATACAAAGGGATAATAGTCGTGAATAATTAACTACAGGTAAAGCTACTAGTTGAATTAAGTTAGAAGTAATCTTCTTAAGGCGTGAAGAACTGCAGCGTATGGATGAAAAAGTTTTGATGTCTGTGAGCCGAGAGAGATTTATCAAGATCGTTCAAGGTAGCGATCAATAGTCTCTGCCTATCCCGAAGTAGATGCGTTAATAGTATATAGTATAGGCACAGATAATATAATACAGTATAGTAGATATAGGTAAGTAACATGGTTCCTTGTAGGCCAGAAATTCACACGTACCCAACCGTATCACTATCGCTAAATGTGTCACGAATTCCGTTGATAAACGACTACGATTTTGATAAAGACAATCTCTACACCTCAACGTGTAGTGGAACATTTGCTCTACATACACATTTATATACGTATATAAACGTCTCTATTTCACAATGGGATACTCTTTTGCCACACTCAGACCCATTATCCTTCTCATGCATGCCCTTCTGTTCTTTATGCTACGTACATACGATTCTGTATAATAATAGATAATAAGTTTTTTATTCAGTAAAAGATACAATATGTCGAACATTAACGTACTCCCTAAAAAAGGGCCGAGCCTTGTATCTTAAGGTCAGTATGCTCAACCTACAAATATGATAATCGAAGACATGAAACGAAAATTTCCGAAAAACTTCAGCTTAAAACGTATGGACAGAAATTTCGAGGATGCTGTCTAACATATGACCCTGGATTACTAAAAACACCCCTTCTCTTTGTAGTTTCTTTATAGAGAACATTATATGCTAGTCCCAACAAGGTATATTACAGTAAATACATATATGATACAGTCACCTCTTTTAATCCTTTTCGGCGGACAGTACCTCGCAGACTTAGTATCTCCTAGGTCATTTTTGTGCATGAATATTAGAGTTGAGATGTCTAATGGAACATTCGTAACAAGTTGCTAGTAGTAGTAGTTGCTAGTCCATCGCCCAATTGCTATTGATATTGCCTACTCTTTGATTTAGAAAATGGTGGTGCTAGTAGTGTCCTTACACATATTCAGTCACGGTGGATGATAATATCGTGAGGAAACCAACTTTCCATTCGTCAGGTGATTGGACGATGGGCTAGCACTCTGTCAGCAATATAGTTATACTAAAAGTTACTAAGGATACTTATACAAATAATACTGAGAAGATTTCAGGACAACTCAAAGTATATGTATGTATTTATTTTTATCACGTTTCCTTCACCATTCGTCACTATACCTAAAGGTGCCTAAAGCATAATTTTATAAACCTTTCCACTTTAATATATATTTCAAGTGAACGTACCTATTCTTATCTTTCACGGCATATTTGCCAATGGTGCGATAAAGATAAGAAATGAGTTTATCGTGGCCGAGTTACAGACGATGCCACGTCTCTGGTACACGTATACAGTTATACGGACCTGTGCTGATCTGGGATTTAAAGATAATAACCAGCTAATTGACAACATGTCTTAATTGGCGACTAATGTGATAAGTCGTAGAATATAACACACGTGAAACTCTCAGATAGTCAGATAGACGCCATATTGAAAATGAAAAAAGGTGATGTTAGAAGTACCTATTACCGCTGGGTGTGTATGTGTCAATGAAGCGATAGTGGTTTGTCAGGATCGGAATAGATGGGGATCCGTGATCTCTGCCTTCCCCTCTACAGGGAACGGGCGTGATGATTATGTTTATGTGTAAAACCCTCCTCTATACCTCGCAAAAGATAAGGTCGTGAAGTGTATTTGATAATCACCATAAGTATTTTTATAAATATGTAATTTATTAGTTTGTTGGAAAACGACAAAGAGTTTAACATCTCATTCGTACTTGACTATTTCCTCGGAATAGTCAAAAGTTATTTCTTGTAATCCGTATCCAGTGAGATGGAACTGATCTGATGAAAAACGATTTCACACTTACTCTGACTTCATGATGGGACAAATGGGGATCCTTGATTTCTATCTACCCCACTGTAGGGTAACATGAGGACGTGTCTGTATGTACATACATGCCAATGCCAATTAGAAATTTTTTAATAATGTCTCAGTATAAATTTAGCGGATAAAGATAATTTTAGTAAATTTATTGTAATCTCTGTATACCCCACTGTAAGCAGGTCTATAATACAAATATCAAACATTAATTGAGAAAAACTCTACACTACCTGTTAACTACAACATATTTGACATTTATAATGTTTAATAAACACAGCATAATAGAATACATAAATTACGTCCACAATTTCTAAAACTAAATCAAAATGATAGAACTCTGCTTGCCCCGGTAAATAGGTACAGGTACTCACATGAATATAAACTTACTTTTAATACTATTTACATTATTTATAATAATAAAACTATGTACTACGGGTTATGTATGTAATCCATGATACGAGCAAATATTCCAATAATAAATATTCAACCACAGTGTCTCTTAATTCTACCTTACAATTAGGAATGAATATAATTTTACTCGTTGTCTGTACTGAGAAGACAGCTAGTAACATTTTGATCAACAATGTTCTATCTACCCTTGAATAGATTTCTGAAGCAATACGTTACTACGCATCCTTTGATATCGACCCCCGTAAGACAAAAAATAATGTGAAACGAAAAAAGGAGTATCGAAAACGCGAATCAAATCGGGAGCACGTGAACTCTATTGAACTTCACGTATGTTTGAGGTCATGTTCAATAATTCAGTTTAGAGAAAGTAAAGTTAACTTTATATCGTATTCATTAATCAAAAGTTTGGCGTGCCTCCATTTGCCTCCCTCACCATTCTACGAGCGAACTTCATCTTTGCTATGCGTACTTGTAATGTACATATAGCTGGGAACATGGCGACGGGTCTTTCATAATACCTTTATTGCAACTGGTAACACTATTTGGTGTTAAGGTACAGTCACACTAGAAAAATTCTAATGTAACATTAGATAATACATTTTGTGAATTTATCGTAATTTCTTGTTTAAATTCAATGAATTAGAGAAGCCTCATGAGAGATGACATAGAAATTTATTAAATGCGTTACTGGTAACGTATTCTTTTACAATGATTATGAGATACCATTTTAAGTAAGGATTTCTCATTTTATTATATATAAGCTTCACAACCATAATGCTTTGCGGGGTAATCTTGATAACCTTATAAATAAACGTAGATGGTTGTATAACATGGGTGAATGAAGCCACAGACTATGTTTATAGGTGTTCGGTGTAAATTTAAATTATAAGATAGTAGATTAAATTTATTGCTACTTATTTATTTCTTGCTTTGCTTGGTATATAGTTAGTAGATAACTAGTAAAAATAGTTTACTAGTGTGCTGATTGTTACCTACCGCCACATTTACATTTTGCAACTATGATAGTCTGTAGTAGGTTTATCATTAAACTGCCTGATAAAGGCAGAAATATTGACTATATTGATTTTGAAATTGAAGAGTTTCATAATAAATAATTTATATACCTAATATCAATGAAATTGAGTTTGGATTTTGCTCTAGAAGTTTTATTTGTATAATAAATTTACTTGATAACTACAAATTACATTAATATAATGAAACTTTTATTGTATTTCCTGTAAACGTTGTGTGAAGAGAAGAAGTTGTCTAGAAGAACTCTTTATTCAAACATGTTCAATTCTTGTTTCTAATAACCTAAGCATTGGATCAGAGTTGTTGACATGGATAATCCAAATATCTGTCGGCTCTGCTGCTACGCCACGGATGTGAAGAACTACCTCTTTGATGAAACGACAGCTTTGCACGCTAAAATGGCCCTTTACATGCCAATAAAGGTACCTTTACAGCTAAATTACTTGTACTTATTAAGTGTGTAACTCTTATCTACTTTTTGTTTTTATCATAATGTTTTAATTTATACACCTTTATTGATAACTTCGTAGTAACTGATACGTTTTAAGTAACAGCTTGTAGTTGCATATTATTGTTGGATTGAAAAAGAATCCTCATTTTTTTGTTGCTATTATTGTTTGTTTATTAAACAATCATTATCAAGTCATAACACAAAAAAGCGGCAAACCTTCCTTAATGCCTGAAAAAAGCCATGTGCATGTATAGACACACTTTACGTTATACATATATATATATATATATATAGCCAGCATCACCTGGTAAATTCCAAGTCTATCTCTGATATATTATTTCGACAATCTCCGTGGTGTGATTGCCTAAACCACTTGAACATTAATTGTGAGGTCCTGTTTTCAATTCCCAGTGAATGTACAGTAAAGAACTATGCTTTTCTTCTAATGTATAGTATGGTTGTTGATTGTATAAGTTATCTATGTATAATAAATATGTATTTCTCAAATATACGTTGAAGGGTACTAGCCCTTAATACAAGTCTTAAATGTACAATTTTATACCAACAATATTATATTATGCCTCACTAAACTATTTTCACAGAATAAGTAGAATGTGGTTGCAGTATATTTCAGTGCTAACTGGTTAAAATGTGGGTTTGAGATTGCCATAGATTCATCTTCGCATAACAGCTCACATTTGCACCTTTGACTACTCCATTAAATTGTTGAAAGAATTTGTATTTAATCAGATTCTACAAAATTTATTTCCATAAATAGAGATCATTTGACAATTTTTTCCTATGGTATACAGAAAGATGGTATTATTTTCATTTCAGGTATCAAGGGATGATAAGCTGCCGCACTACATCTGCGACCGCTGCAGCTGCAAGGTCAACGACCTGTACCAGTTCTGCAATGAAGCGCTGGATGCTCAGAATAGGTTAGAAATGGAATAAGAATTATGTTCACTACCATATTTACATACATGACCTAATACCCTGACATGATTAGGAGAGATTATCAATTGCTATCTTGAAAGATCCTGCCAAATCTCTCTTGCCACTCTCATGTATTACGGGCATCAAAATTATTAAATTTTAAAGTTAAAATAAAATAAATTTTCAATAGCACCACATAGAATACATACATACACATCACGCCTGATTCCCTGTAAAAAGGTAGGCAGAGATCATGGATCCCCATTTGCCGAGCCTGACAGACCACTTGCGCTTCATTGACACACATACATCTTCTCATACACACTCGCTATTGATTGATTAATTTGATTATTTTTTTGGGATTAAGAGTGTATATGTATGCATGTAACCCATTCAAAATTTATCCTATTCATTTACCTACCATTATAACATCTATTTTCAGGCTATACAAATTATTCGCCTCCACCAAAGAGGACACAGACCAACCTAAACAGGAACTGGTTCAAGAGTCACCGGCCAAGGTCACTGACTCTGATCGGGTGCCCATGAAGGAGCTGGTCATCAAATTGGAACCCCTAGACGATGACCTGCCGGAGATGCAGCAGGAACCAGATTTCAGGTGAGAATATGGAGTAATTAATAAGAGGAAGGCCTTACGCAATATTTGTATGGAAACTAGCGTCGCATTACGCGGGGTGAAACGAGGTACGCGAGATGGAGGGGAGATGTTATAACCAATTAAAACACGGAATTTTGTGAGACAAAACATAGGTATCTTCATTTTAATATTTTTAGACTCCGCACCAATTAAAACACGCCATTTGGACTCCGCACCGCGTAACGGGGACCGCTCCTTTCGCCGGGTCCTCTTTATATTTGGTTCTTGGGTGAGAAGATGATATAGGTTAGAAAAATAAATATGTATTACATGTACAAGTACATTATTGCTTACAAAATACACATTGTTTAGTCAGTGTATCTTTGTCAATAGGCTCTGGCTCAGTGTTTGTGCATGGCACACTAGCGTAGTATAGTTATTTTCTAGCCAGATCTTTTTAAGGTGATTGTACGTAGAGTCAAGAACATGGAACATGTATAGAAAAGTTCATGGGTGTGAGTGAAGCAAGATAGTTTGTCATGATCGTTCATGGTGATGGATAGTCTCTGCCTATCCTATTAGGGACGTAGGTGTGCCAATGTATACTAGGAATAAGAAATTTTCTTGTTGGTATTTAGATCTAGATGTGTACAGGGGCCTTACTCCACTTATTTATTGTAGGCACAATATTACTTCAGTATCGATACAGTAATACTTTAGTGGCCGTAATTTGACACTTTTGGCACTCCATTATGTGCCAAAGTGTCAAATTACGGCCACTGAAGTATAACTGTATCGATACTGAAGTGTTTCAGTGGCTAAATTTGTTAGTGGAGTAAGACCCCTGATTACTTGTTAGCATGTATATTGGGGTTTTGATTGTCCCATGCTAGTTTGCATGGGTACTACAATGGTTTGGACATGTTATGCGGATGAATGATAGCAGATTGACAAAAGGAATATATGTGAGTGAAGTGGTAGGGCAGTCACGTAGGTCCCAACCTAATAAGACATATGACAGTCGGATAGACGCTATATTAAAGATGAGTGACGTTAGAAGTACCTATAACCTCCTTTATCTACTCATTATAAACTACTAGTGACCCGCTCCGGCTTTGCACGGGTATAAAATATATAGCATACATGGAGTATGTATTAAATGTATATGGAGTCTGTATTAATAATATTTAATGGATGTTATTATACATATAAACCTTCCTCTTGAATCACTATCTATTAAAAAAAAACCGCATCAAAATCCGTTGCGTAGTTTCAAAGATTTAAGCATACAAAGGGACATAGGGACAGAGAAAGCGACTTTGTTTTATACTATGTAGTGACTTAGTACTATATCTATGTACATTATATTCCAGATCGGACGATAGTGCTGACATTCCCCTAATCTCCCTGAAAAAGGAGAAACAGAAAAGAAAAAAGAAGAAATCCACTCCGGAGAGGAAGAGAAAGAAGGGCTGCAGCGAGTGGCAGATGTTAGCTGAGATATTGCCCACTGGTATGTATATTGGTGATGGACTAGTAACTAGTCATGAGTATTCCATATTAAAGTGAGCGATTCTGATATGATGCATTCATGATTTTGCTAAATAAGATCGAAATGATAATGATAGACGCTATATTGAAAAAGGGTGACGTTAGTTGTACCTATAACCGCCGAGAGTGTATGAGAAGATGTATGAATGTCAATGAAGCGAAAGTGGTCTGTCAGGATCGGAACAAATGGGGATCCTTGATCTCTGCCTACCCCTCTACAGGGAATCAGGTGTGTGTATGTATGTATGGGCTAGTTACCTGTCATTATATTCCGTTTACTTTAGTCAGCAATTCTGATATGATGCATTCATGATTTTGATAAATAAGATCGAAATTATGTTATGACTGCTATTTTTGAGTAAATTACAAATATGGAATGCCTACTTACATATTCCTATCCAAAAGCAATAAACAAACAAAAATACTTTCACGACCTAGCCCTTGCGAGGTTGTCAGAGGTTCGTATGTCCATCTCACCAATTGCAAAGAAATTTTATGGTCACCTCGAACCCACCTATTGACCAGATAGTACTTAATGTTAAAAGTTGTAAGATCTTGATAAGCTATGACTAATCTGTTACAAATAATAGTTAGTTTTCTCTCACCGTAGTAGTCAGTGCATTTCCCCAATGTATTTTTAATCCAGTCCCTTTGAAGATAACCTAACATACTTAGGGCTCAGACCCTAGCTAACATTAAATGTATTAATAAAATTAAAGAAAACACTATCCATTGCATAATTACCACGAACATACAAAATATCTTACAAGTATTTTGTTCCTCAGGCGGAGTGCTATCCCAATTACAACCCTCCCAAATTAAGAAGGAGGGGGACCTGAAGCGGGAGGGGGAGGGTGCGGGAGAGGGAGAGGTGTACAGCTGCTGTATGTGCTTCTCGCTCTGCCACGACAAGAACCAAATGTACAAACATTATAAGTGAGTATGATAGTAGTAGGAAGGGCTTGAGTTGGGCTAAATGAGAACGCTTGTATTTCCAGAAGACATTTATTTATTACCTTTTATACACACGCTAGAAACTAGTACGAACGAAGACAATGTGGATTTTTTCCACGGACTATTAAAACATTAGTGATGTGCTCATAAATTAGTGATGGATAGATACATTGACTACCAACAGTGAGTACTGTGAATATGACGTATACCAATTAATGGCCCAAACTTAATATAGATTACTAATGACCCGCTCCGGCTTCGCATTTCTGGCTATAATGGATGTTATTCATATAAACCTTCCTCTTGAATCACTCTATCTATTAAGAAGCATAAAAATCCGTTGCGTAGTTTCAAAGATTTAAGCATACAAAGGGACAAAGAAAGCGACTTTGTTTTATACTATGTAGTGAAGACACGCTTTACCATGTATTCAAATATTTGTACACTGAAACATTTTCTTCTATAACTATGTGTAATTTTAGCGAATACGACCAGTATAGAACACGTTTTGACCCCTGTTCTGAAGTAGAAAGTTTGAAGGCAGGGGTCAGCTTAAATGGTCACGTCGCAAGGCCGCGAATTCGATATTCTATTTTGAATTTATTCTCTATGGCATAATGACGTCACATTTTAAAACTAAGTGTAAAGACAATTTATGTATATTTTTTTATATACTAAATTTTTCTTATTACATACATACTTTTACGGCCTTAAATCCTCTTCGGGATGACAAAACTAAGATACTAAAAACTCCAAGGCACGAAAATTGGGGTTATAATGACATAAGAATGTTTGTATACTAACTATTGCTATTCAGTCGTCTATGGTGCGTCAACAAAGTCAGCAGCTCAGTGAAAGATGAAAATACAAATAATTATTTTCGGCTCAATATTTAGTTAATTGTGATGCCAAACTGGCTAAATATGTTCGCTTTGGGATAAGATTTGGATCCTCAACTGGAACGAAGCGAAGAACAAGGAAGAGAGCAAGGAATTGGAGCATCGATTTCGTTTTTCTTCGGTTGTAGCGGCAGGCGGCGTTGGTGTAACCATGGCGATGAAATAACAAGAAGTTCAAACGCCGTGGCATCAGTGTTTGTACTTCAGCCGACATAACCTTAGTGGTGAATGGCTTAATAAAGAATTAAAAAAAAAAACTATTGCTATTAATTGTGTGTTGTTTTATCTCTGTTATAAACTGCTTTTCATACGTTCATTCATTGAATTACTTTCATTCATTACATTCATTCATTCACAAAATACAAGTGAAAGACGCTATATTGTAAAAAGGTGTCGTTAGGTGTACCTATAACCGCCGAGAATGTATGAGAAGATGTATGAATGTCAATGAAGCGAAAGTGGTCTGTCAGTGGGACAAATGGGGATCCGTGATCCTACCCCTCTACAGGGAATCAGGCGTGATGTGTATGTATGTATGTACAAGTGAAAGTCTATGTTTTTCGTACCTTCAGGGACCATGCGACGGAGATGCAGCCTGCGGAGCTACCACCAGCGCCACCAATCCCCTCTGACAAGGACACCCTGAGGTGCTCAAGATGCGAAAAGGTGAATTTACCTTTCTTTCCTTATAAGTGTCTTAGTTAATTGTCCAGTGGGACGTAAAAAGAATGCTATCTAGCTGCCGTTCTTCCCGGCATGTCGTAGGAGGTGACTACGGGACTAGGAATACTATGGGCTAATTGAATCTCTTTCGGGGTGGACAGAACCTTTGACATATGAAAAAATCTTCGTGGTCACTTATGAGCATTAATATTGGATTTGTGATGTCATAAGACACATTGGTGACAGGGTGCTGGGCAATCGCCCAATAGATTCTACATATCGTAGTCATGCAGTCGCCTCTTACTTGCCAGGAAACACGACAGCTAGTAAGCATTCTTTTTACTAGTCGCAACAAAAACTAAATTACATATTTAATACATTTCCCTACCATACTACCTTCCACCTACCTACCTTTACCTACCTTTGATTAATAACTAACGGGACTTATCGCGTAATTTTTTCTATATTCACACTTGCGCGGGGTTGCCATGTGCGCTTGGTTCCATTAATGTAAATTATTATATAATTAATTCTTTTCTCTATTTGTGTATACGTATTACTGCGTCTAGTGTGAATAAAAGGAATTTTATTTATATAATAAAGTTACCTTTATGAACTCATTAATGGTTAATAAAGGTAACTTTATTATATAAAAACTTACGCGATAAATCCCGTTAGTTATTAATCATGAGTATAAATCGCTCTTAAAACTATAATCTGTACCTTTAATTAACCTTTACCTCAATTCCAGGCGTTACAACGTACAGAATGGGAGTCTCATTGGGCAGCCCATTGGTCGCGTGACCGTCGCCCCTTCCGATGCGCTCGCTGCGAACGGGCTTACAGGACCCCAGCACAAATATTCCAACACGGCCTTTCCCACCAACCACCTAAACCTGAAACACAGCCTACCCCAGACGTGCCTAAGAGGTTTATGTGTGATCTATGTCCGGAACAGTTTGTCTTTATGCGTTATTTGCTGTCTCACCGCGCGTCAGTACATAACGCGATGGCGTCGGGTCCGTTAACGTATAGGTGTGCCCAATGTGCTAGAGGATTTACTCACAGGAATTCGTTAGCCAGGCATCAAAGATCCCATTCGCAACAGAAGAACTTTCTTTGTAATGTTTGTGGGAAAGGGCTGTCGTCCCGAGAACATTTGAAGTTCCATCTCCGTATACATGCGAATCACAAGCCTCATGTGTGCGCGACTTGTGGTAAAGGTTTTGTGAAGAAGTGTAATCTAACGTTGCATGAACGTACACATACAGGGGAGAAGCCTCATGCCTGTTCGACGTGTCATAAGGCGTTTAGTCAGAGGTCTACCTTGGTCATACATGAGCGTTATCACTCGGGGGCTAGACCTTATGTGTGCCCGTTATGTCAACGAGGGTTCGTGGCTAAAGGATTGTTGTCTGTACATTTGAAGACTACTTGTGTTTGATGTGTGTAAATGAGGATAGTTAAAGATGTTGATTGAAATACGATAGTCTAAAAGCGAAAATAGGGACTGATTGGGTTTTGAACTAAGACAGGCATTGACCAATGAGAAGTCAGTAAATGAGAGCAAGTAATATTGACCGTAGTTGTAAGAGATTCGCGATTTATACTCAGGATTAATAACTAAACGGGACTTATCGCGTAAGTTTTTGTATAATAAAGTTGCCTTTGTTATTAAGCCTAATAATAATAATAAAGGTAACTTTATTATAAAAAAACCAACGCGATAAGTCCCGTTTAGTTACTAATCATAATATTGACCAATAGCAGAGCACCATTTTTACGTATAATTGAACAAGCGGCGTGGTTTAACTGAATGAATGAAACTGAACGAGAATGAGTCATTATTTCCTTAACGCGAATAGACTATAAAGTTATCTGACATGTCGTAAGGTAACTAAAGGTCTATAGAAGCTATTAGACAATGGGCTAGCAACCAATGTTCCATATTAATGTCATCACGACCTATACGGCATAGAGGGTTCGCTGACAATGTTCTCCCTTTACCTTGTACGTAAAAAAATGATCATATACTCATGTGCGGGTTTAACCAAAATTGGACGATTTATTCCGTGTAAGGGTTTTTAGTGTGTAAGTTTAATGATCGTAAAATTGATTTAAAATTAAGCCTTTGATAGTGCTCGATCGATTGTAATAATTTGTATGCAAGTTTTCCCGTACCTATAAACGCCGAGTGTGTATGAGTGTCAATAAAGCGAAACTGGTTTGTCAGGCCGACCGGTGGGGATCCGTGATCTCTGCCTACCCTTCTACAGGGAAACGGGCATGTATCCTCCCCACGAACCAAATATAAAGAAGACCCGGCGTAAGGAGCGGTCCCCGTTACGCGGTGCGGAGTCCAAATGGCGTGTTTTAATTGGTGTGGAGTCTAAGAATATACTTGATTTGATTGGCCGATGCCGTGTTTTAATTGGTTGTAATATCTTACCTCAATCCCGCGTACCTCGTTTCACCCCGCGTATTGCCACGGTAGTTTCATACAATAGTCAATCAGTCCGCATCCTGACTAACTTTCGCTTCATTGACACTTATACACACTCGGCGGTTATAGGTACTTCTAACGTCGTTTTCAAAATGGCGTCTATTTGACAGTTTCATGTCTTTGTGTTGTCTTTATGTTGTTGTTGATACTATTTACGTAATATTATATTATACGTAGACTGACAAACGAGCAATATTAAAGGCTGGTTTCTAATTAGTATAGATTGTGCCACAAACTTTTCTGACTGGGTGAAACTGTTGCTTCTTTTGAAATTTAACTGTTTAAAGACAAGAATATAACATACATTTGTATGAATTTACGACCGTTGAAAAGATTAAAATTACGAACATATATGTATTTTCTACCGTACAACTTTTTGAAGTAGTTAGAGGTTGAATGGTCATCAACTGAACATTATGATGGTCGTTGGCCACTCGATACTCACTTTTACCTGATCAGTATCCAACGTTACAGATGGTATACCATGCTATACACACACATATTCTTTAATAAGCCATTCTGCTCTTCCTTGTTCCTCGGTTCGTTCCAGTTGAGGATCCAAATATAATCCCGAAGCAAACATATTTAGCCAGGCATCACAATTGACTAAATATTCTGAAGAAAATAAATATTTGTATTTTCAACTTTCACTGAGCTTCTGACTTTGTTGACAAACCATAGACGACTGTTTTCGAAAAAAGACTAGTAATAAGTAGTTCTTATTTTGGTAATCCCGTCAGGAAAGTTTGTTGGTAAGGAATTGTAATTGTAAATACATGTAATTGTAAAATGAACCACGTCGTTGACCAAACAAGTTGGCCTCTGAACGGATCACACGGTGCCTTGATCTTTGCCTATGTTGGGAATAAAGTAATAAGTTTTTAAAGAGGTTTTTTATTTGCCCTTACAAACACTTGTAAACAATCATCATCAGCCTGTTTCAATCCACTGTTGGACATAGGCTTCCCCCAAATGACGCCACTTCTCCCTGTCAGTGGCCGTTCGCATCCATTCGATGCATCAATGACATCATCATAATACATTGTAATGTATTTTTTGTCTTTGTCGGTTGCTTTAAAGAAATAAATATACCCACGTTTCATGACTAATAACAGTTTCAGGGTAGTCAGAGGCATGAGTGACCGCTGTGACTAAGATAATCTGGTCTGTATGACGACACAATTAAATTATCTTATACTTTAAAATACGAGTATACTACCTATGTCTTTGATGGTTGCTATAAAGAAATAAATAAATAAACGTATGTTTCACGACTATAAACTCTTTAGAGGTAGTCAGAGGCTTCAGGGACCACTGTCGTGATTAAGATAGTCTGGTTTTTATAACGACGTTTTGACCAGATAGAACCCAACGTGATAGTTAGTGTACCATGTTTCCATGTTAAAGCGCTGACTATTTTAAAGAATGGGTAGATTTTATGACTATGTTTTCCCTTACTGAAACATACTAAATTTATGTTTATTCACGTCCTATAAACCCTTTCGGGGTAGATAGAATCATGAAGGTTTGCACTCAATAAACTTTTCAGTCTAGCACGGAACTAGATTGTGAAAATTCTTTCTTTTCTTTCTTTCTTTCAAAAATAGCCATTTGTACTCTAAGTTACCACATATCCAGTCCTCTGCTAATCAAGGAGTTAAATAGAATCCTAACAAGATTTCCGGCACGATGTAAGAGGTGACTAAAGGACCAGGAATTAATTGGGTAATGAACTAGCAACCGTTATCCAATATACTCGACTCCGATACTATTACTGAAAGTGACAAAGAGATGTTTCTAGGTTCTGTCCACCCCGAAAGGGATAACAGATGTAAACATATATGTATGTGTAACAAAGCCATCGTATGGTATTGATTAGTAGCAATCACATGTGTGGACGTGTGTGCAGAAACAATCAGTCTCAATTTATGCGACAGGCGCAATATCAGCTGATTAGGCCAACGATGCTATTTATAAGAATATATGCATACAAATGTATAAGACGGGTGTGGCACATTTAATTCGGAATTACTGGTTCCAGGTTCGATTCCACGTTACAGAAACCAATGGAAAGTTTACTTATTTTTCACAATATAGTGCATAAAAATGACCTGTTAGTCTGGGAGGTAAAAAGAATGCTAACTAGCTGCCGTTCTTCCCTGAATATTTTAGGAGACTACTAACGGATTAAGGGTAAATGGAATCTATTGGGTGATGGTAACCCGTCACCAATGTTCCAATTGATACCAAAATCCTAATATTCATATAGTGGACCAGGGGGGTGAACCGTGTATTCGATGTAGTAAACTGTAGATTTACTTATGTGCTGTTTAATACTGGGTGAAAATATATGAATATATACAGATCACGCCTGTCTAACTAAACACAAATCTTTTTTTCTCTCGATCCTGGTAGATGTTAGACGAACTTATTACCCGAGGATGTGTATAAGGGATCTATGCATACGTAGGTAAACGTGATGTGTATGTTGCTTAATTGTATTTACAATACTTTTACAAAATTAGTTCCGTACGTTATTTATATAATTCCGTTATCTCAACCTGGCGGACAGATGGCGCTAGTAAATATTTTCAGCATTCTTATCATTTATTTTGCTTTTCTTAGAAATTTACGTGCAATAGAGTATAGGTTATCGTAATGTGAATCTCTTACGCAGGACTTACCTAAAATGTACTTGATTAAACTATTCAGATTTAAAAATACGTACGTTAAAGATAACTATTAAAAGATCGAATCGGTTATTTTTTGTTTCGTAATAAGTAGGTATGGCATGTACGTATCTATCTGGTAAATAGAATTTATTAGGCAATGAGCTAGCAACCTATCTACAATGTTCCATTATGTCATCGCAACCCCAATATCCATGCTAAAATGCTACCTAGAATATTTTATATCTCCGTGGTTCTGTCCACCCCGAAAGGGATTATGAAACATGAAAGTATTCACGCACATTTACGCGGCGATATGTATAGAATGTTGTTTGCAGACTGTGTGGAGAAACGCTGGTTCGATGTAAGTATAACTAAACGTGACCAAATCACAGATAATATAATACCAAACTATTGTCTACCCCAAAAGATGCAAAGCTTCGGGACGAAGCTATCACTAGATTGCTATTGTAAAATTATATATGGTGATATTTCATACATGTAAGAGTATGAATGTCAATGAAGCGAATGTGGTCTGTCAGGATCGGGACAAATGGGGATCCGTGATCTCTGCTTACCCCTCTACAGGGAATCAGGCGTGATGTGTATTTATGCAGAATCGACCTGTTTATATTTAACGTGAAAGTTCCAAGTTTGTTTATTTAGGACAATAATGGGACTTGGATATATTACCCGTATGCCGATTGCTTGATTAAACTGTGAAATTAAGTACAGGCGGGTTGAATCGATTATTGAACACAAAAGCGTGAAAGAAACTTAAGTAGTAAGTGATAAATAAGTACATACATACACATCACGCCTGATTCCCTATAGAGGGGTAGGCAGAGATTACGGAACCCCATCTTTCCCGATCCTGGCAAAACACTTTCACTTCATTAACACTCATACACCTCCTCATACACACTGAGCGGTTATACGTCTAACACCACCCTTTTTAAATATGGCGTCTATCTGACTATATGTATAAACTTAAGTAATATAACATAACCTTCACGCCCATCATCACTAGCGAGGTAGTCAGAGTGTCATGTGCCCCTATTTGCGATTCCATATGCGAACAGCCACTGACAGAGAGAAGTGGCGTCATTTGGGGGAGGCCTATGTCCAACAGTGGATTGACACAGGCTGATGATGATGATGAGATCTATGGCTAACTCGATATTTCACTGAGAACCCAATGTGACAGGTTTTGAAACCATGTCGCCATTTCCAAGCTAAATTATTTATTTCGAGAAGTAGATTTCTTCTTCATTCACTCATTTTCGAGAAGTAGATTTTTTATAAACACTGATTCTTGTCTAACCGGGGCTTGATCCTCGAACCTACTGATTATGCAGCTCTATCCATTGAAATATATATCACTGAACCACTTAATTAGTTAATATAATGATCAATAGAGAAAACATCGTGAGGAAACTGGCCTATCCCTCGGGATAGTTAATAGCCAGTTCCTATATACGGCAACAGTTCACTACCTATCAAGTTGTGTGCTGTCTATCTAGTGAAACGCGGGCTTCGAATGACCCATACCTAACATGCCTTCGAAATTTCGGAGATGGGTACTCAAGCCTCTGACTACACTGCTACAATAAAAAAGGGAGTGTGTATACACAAGTCTTGAAACGTATGTATGTTCAAAGAAGATGGTAGCAATTATGAAAGTACATCTATTATAGTCCATACCTCATAATCAAAAAAGACAAACGCTTTCACACCATTAACTCTTGCGGGGTACTCAGAGGTTCAGGTGTCCATCTCGACAATTTCGAAGGTAGTAATTCTATGGACACCTCCAACCCACGTGTTGATAAGTCAGTACTTAATGTGACGGGTGGTAAGCCATGTTGCCTTTACAAGCACTGACTATTACCTGTTCGGGGAACAGGTAAGTTTCCTCACGATGTCTTCCCTCTCCGACGCATTTAGTAAATATATTCGTAAATATATTCCTATTCGACGCATTTCGTAAATATATTAATATAACGAAAATGTACATAGAAGCTCAAGTTCATTAACAAAAGTTCATTACCAATGGTAAATGCTCAAGCGGGATTTGAACCCTGTACCCACTGATTCAGAGTCAAGCCCCAAACAACTCAGCTACGAAGAATTACCTCATAATCACTGCCTTAAATTGTGCTTCTCATCGTTTTTTACACTTATTATTATTGTATAGATATGACTATGACTATCATTTGACAGGTAATTAAATCAATTAAATACATTCTTAATAACATTATCGATTGCTGTATTATTATAATAACAGAGATCGCAGATCCCCATCTGTTCCGATCCTGACTAAGCACTTTCGCTTCATTGACACTCGTACACCTTCTCATACACTCCGCGGTTATGGGTACTTCTAACGTCACCCTTTTTCAATATGGCGTCTATCTAGTGTCATAACTCCCGTTTCAGTTCATCCAAATATATTCCTTTTGTCAATCTAAAGTTTGAAACGAGAGGAAATATAGTGTCTGCATCATGACGAAACCTTACTAATCCTCGTGTGTAAGTCCAAGTGTTAGTGTTTTTAAAGTTAAGTTGTTGTTCAGAATATATCGTTTGATTGCTGGTCAGGCTGCAGTCATATTCTGAAGGATTATTATTCAATTAGTGTTTAATAATGTCTGCAGAGTTTCTTGGAATTTCTTCTCTGCTGGTTTTCCTTTACGAAATGACAATACTTTAATTAGATTTATTTTCATTTTTAAAGATTATCTAATTTTAAGGTAAAATTTTTTCATGTGAAATTTTTTCAGGAAAAGTTGTGGACTATAATATCTTGCTTAACCCATTTTTTGGTACCAGTTATCAATTGTCTTAGCTTAGTAATAATATTATGTATGTTTATTCCTCCTAGCAGTATTGTACAAACATAATCTATCTCAACGTTGTAAGATCAAACAAATAACTGTCTTTCTTTCTTACTAAACCCCTTTTGTCGCTAGGGGGCGTGTCGTAAGGTGTGACGGGCCGCGCCGGCGGAATATTTTCGCAGCTTAAGCGATTAGATATGCCATATCTGACTACTGTAGTATCGGAATCCGTCTGGCGATCAATGTGGACGTCACATCATGTTTTTATATATATTATTAGCTTAAAAATATAGGTTGTTTGTTTGTTCGGGCCCCGTCTAAAATAAATAAAAAGCTAGGCAGCTATTCTTCCTGACATGTGAAAAGCGGACTTAGAGACATTTGTTTGGGTCAATTTTACGATTTAAGATTTGTGTCATTGGAATGACCATGCTCAAAAGCATCAGTAAATATTCATTCTTGACCATGGTTTCAACGAAAATCGAATAATTGTGCTGATTTTCATTCATGGGGTAGACCTTTCGCGCTATGATGCGTCATATTTAGTTATCTTTCGAATATGATTTTATGTAAAATACAAATAAATATTTATGTATGTTTTATAAGTTGAAAATATATCGCCTATATGGTATTTTTAAATAAATAGATAAAATAAATATACACTTTAGTCAAGAAATATTTCTTGTGGAAACTTGGCTATATTTACCTTTATCGGAATGTGCAATAGTCAGAACCAGTAGTAGTTTGAGTGAAAAAAGATCTTTGTAGAGAAGATGTTAATCATTCAAGTCTTTAAATACCCTGAAAGAACCGAAAAACACAAGCAAAATCACGTAGAATTGTTAGCATAACATTTTTCAAAAATCCACTCGTGTCAATTTTAATTATCATTGTGTAACTAACTTATTTTTATGACTTTTACACGATATCTTATCATCTACTGTTTGGGAGTTGACAATATTGTGTTTTATAACAAAAAAAGTATTATAATACCTTTTCCTCAATTATATTTAATCACCACCTATTTAGCAACCGTAATTACTTTATTTACAAACAGTTCCAAAGTTTAAATAAGCGTCGATTTATTTATTCACTTTTCATAAGTGAATACATATTAAAACTATCTATCAGTATGACTATCAATATTTGAAAAATCTTTTTGAATTTCGGAGCTGTGTCCAGGAAATGGTTGTTACTATTAGTATAGTCTTATTTTTTTTTATTCTTTAATATGCCATTCCCCACTAAGGTTAAGTCGGCGAAAGTACAAACACTGATGCCACGACATGTGCACTTCTTGGTATTCCGTCGTCATGGTTACGCCAACGAGGTTGAAGCTCCAATTCTTCTCTTCACTGTTCTTCGGTTCGTTCCAGTTGAGGATTCAAATCTTATCCCAAAACGAACATATTTAGCCAGTTTGGCATCACAATTGTATTTTCAACTTTCACTGAGCTGCTGACTTTGTTGACAATCCATAGACGTCAGTGAGTATGAAGTCTTGAAGGACTAAATATTCCTTTAAAACTCTGCCTCTCGACAAAAAAGGTACAGATCGATAGTCACATTGAACGATTCTGTCAAATCTCTTTCTTCATTCAGTCGTTCATTATAAACCTTTTCACGAATACTCTTATACTTATGATACACAATTGAGCATTAAGAAGAATACTCTTAACTTTGATCTAGTATACTTACTTATGTAATAAACCAAAAACTTTTCTGATAATCGTATCGTAGAATTCAACGTAGCTCAGTTGTTTGGGGCTTGGCTCTGTATCAGTGGGTACAGGGTTTAAATCCCGCTTGAGCATGTACCAATGGAAATGAAGTTTAATGAATTTATTTGTACATTTTCGTATTAAAAACACATTTATTGAGTACTGACTATCTGGTCTACACGTGGGTTCGAGGTGTCCATAGAATTACTACCTTCGCAATTGCGGAGATTGAAACCTGAACCTCTGACTACCCCGCAAGGGTTAATGGTCGTAAATGCGTTTTTGTTTTGTTTTTTAATATCGTTACTGCTGACGCAGTTATTGTTTTAAGAAGAAAATTTTTAGCTAAGACGGTCGACCTAAGATATATGACAGTTAGATAGACGACATATTGAAAAAAGGTGACGTTAGAAGTACATCTAACTACTGAGTGTATATGAGGAGGTTTATGAGTGTCAATGAAGCCAAAATGGTTGGTCAGGACTCGGACAGATGGCTATCCCTGATCTCTGTCTACCATTCAATAAGGAACTTTGTATATGTAAATGTTTACATATGCATTTTTATAATTATATGAAATTTTGTACTTCCTTATTTGACCATCGTGTCGGAACTTGTCACAATGTCTTTTTTCATGGTCTTTCTCTTCCTAAATAAATAAAAGATTATAAAGTGTACATCATACACCCGTCATGGACATATCAAACCTATTAATTTATTATTGTAGCACAGAGCACAGATAACACTAGAGATAAAATTAGTCAAGAATCAGTTGCTTGGAGAAAAACTGATGAATTTATCTCTTTTATTTATATTTACGGTCAGTAACTTTCCGTCTGCGTCATAGTATGAGATAGTGACGAAATTGTTGTTAGATAATATCTCTTGATGACCACAATGAAAAAAGATTCCGAAAATATCTAGAATTCGGCAGTGGGCTAGCAAACTGTCACCTAATTTCATATCAAATCACAATCCCGTTCAGTCTCAAAGATTCTGTCAACGTCTAAAGCCATTAAAGTAAGTGTATAAGTATGTATGTCATTAAATGAATGTATATGAGTGAAGTGGAAGGGCGATTACGTAGGGGCCGGCCAATAAGACACATGACAGTCAGATAGACGCCTTATTGAAAAAGAGTGACGTTAGCAGTAACTATAACAGCCGAGTGTCTATGAGGTGTATCAGTGTCAAAATCGGGATAAATGGGGATCCGTGATCTCTGCCTAACCCTCTACAGGGAATCAGACGTGATGTGTATGTATGTATGTGTATAGGTATATACCTTCCTTTTAGCTATGTATTCGATATATCGATTTGATTGATATACCAAAAAGTTATGAGTGTACGAAAGATATGTAATGTGGTGTATATCTAACATTACAGTAGTTTTGAAATTTTAGGCTACTAAATCAACTTAAATGAGACACAAGTAGTTTAATTTCCCTGCTTACCCCCTATAAGGAAACGGGCGTGATGTGTATGTATTTATATAAGTAGCGTACAATGACATTGTGATGTAAATAGGGTTTTAATTGATTGTTTGTCTACTCAGAACTTTCGCTCATACAAGCTTAAAATTTATAACAATATATAAAATTACATATAAAACAATAACGTCCTTACATCCTTTCAGGATGGATACATCTCCTAGGTCAATTCTTAGCAAAAATATTGGGGTTGTGAACTCATATGGAACATTGGTGCCAGATTGCCAGTCCATCACTCAAAACATTCCATTTGAAATGAAATGAAAATCTTTTATTCTATATATCTTTGTCCCTAGTCTCTTAGTCACCTGCTAAGACATGTCGAAAAGAACGGCAGCTAGTTAACGTTCTTTTATATTTAATTTCTTTATCTTATATGAAAAATATAAATAAATACGACGGTGACGGAAAACATCGTGAGGAAAACCTACCTGTTCCCCGAACAGGTAATAGTTAGTGCTTTTAAATGGCGACATGGCTGACCACCTGTCACATTGAGTACTTATTATCTGGTCAACACGTGGGTTCGGGGTGGCCATAGAATTACTACCTTCGCAATTGTGGAGATGGACACCTGAGCTAACTACCACGCTAGGGTTAATGGTCGTGAACACGTTTGTCTTTTTACATACAATACCACTTAGATGTACATGTACATATACATTTACATACAATACCAATAAAATACATACATATACAACAGCTATATATTATTCAATAACATCTCAAAGCCTATGTTAACAAAATAGAACATCTAATATGACATGTGGTGAACCATTGCGGTTTACAAGTTCTATTACTAATATCACAGTACACTTACTAAGTTCATGTTCATAGTTTTTCTGATCGTGAGAATGTAGCATTTCTATATAAATAAAAATGTATGATAATAATGGGTGTGAGTGAAGCATGAGAGATCTGTCAGGATCGTTCTAGGTGGCGATCGATAGTTTCTGCCTAATCGTTAAGGCAGAGGAGGTGTGAATACATACATACAAATCACGTCTGATTCCCGGTAGAGGGGTAGGTAGGTAGGTTCCCCATCTGACCCGATCCTGACAAACGACTTTCGCTTCTTTGACACGCATACATACTCGGTGGGTATAGATACTTCTAACGTTACCCTTTTTCAATATGGCGTCTATCTGACTGTCAATATTCCACTTAAGCCACATATAATATTTTTTGTCAATCTACTATTATTCATCCGCATAACATGCCCAAATAACATAAGAAGTGTGAATACGCAAGTATGTAAATATGTAGTTTTATTTAGCATGAATCAACAGCTCCACAATTTCCTTTTCCATACACCTATCTCTATATAATATAAATACGTATACGAAATGCGTCGAATACTACGGTGAGGGAAAACATCGTTAGTGCTTGTAAATGGCGACATGGCTTACCCACTGTCACATCGAGTACTGGCTATCTGATCAACACGTAGGTTCTAGCCATAGAATTACTACCTGCGCAATTGCAGAGAACCTGAACCTTTGTCTACCACGCAAGGGTTAGTGGCCGTGAACGTGTTTGTCTTTTATCTATCCCAACTTACTTGTAAGAACTGACTGAGGGGTACAGCTTCAAACTCTTCAATTAGGGAGCCGGCTCCATCAATGTCACGGACAGAAATAATCGCCTGACATACGTCAGAATGACGTCAGTCGCGGAGGCGGGAACGGGGCGTATTCTGATCTATAACTGCATACAACTGACGCGTTATGAAAATGTATACTGTGCTAGATTGGACGTTTATACATACACATCACGCCTGATTCCTTGTAGAGAGATAAGATCAGATAAGATGATAATAATTTAATTATATATGTAAATAATTTAGTTATATTTTTTTAAATCATCTAAATTTAAGGACGTTTTTTCATGTGAAAATATTTTTCTTTTGACTTTCAAAAAGTGATTTTATGATCCTTATGTTAAATAAAAAGCATTTCATTTCATAACGGATCCACATGTGTCCCGATACTGACAAACATTTGATTGACACTCATTGTGCCTCATATACATTCGTCGGTTATAAACGTAACTGTAGTGTTGACTATATGCCTTTTTTCCTTGAATAGAAGGCTCAATGCAAACAGATTGGTAATAGATATTAGGAAATGTGTATTTATTTAATAGTTCCGTGCTATATGGGACGTAAAAAGAATGTTAACTAGCTGCCGTTCTTCCCGGCATGTCGTAGGGGGCGATTAAGGGACCAGAGTACATAATTATGTAATCTTTTGGACGCTGGGCTAGCAACCTAACTTCAATGTTCAATATAACGTCATAATTCCAATATTAATGCTAAAAAGTTAACTAAAAGATTATCTCCAAAGTTCTGTTCATCCCAAAACGTATTAAAGGACGTGAATGTATATGTGGTTTGCCTTTCGATGTAAGTAGCTTTTCTTCTTCATTACCACTATTGGAAAGAAATAGGGGTCAATGAAATGTATTGGGCGATGATTTGGAACTCTATTAGCAATATCGTATAGGCATCGTAATTAATTTAAGTTCTAGATAGAATAATATTTGTTCGTGGGTATGGGCACACTATAAAGTGTACTGAAAGTGAGTATTATGATTTATATCCTATCGAAGAATTCCTTAGTTCGCAATGATGGGTATAAACACAAGAACTTCTGTCTACCATCTAAGGTTATATTAACGTAATGCTCTTATTATTTAATTTATATGTATTACATTTATAACTAAATAAAAATGTTTATTTATTCTTGCATATACTCGTAAAACCAACCAGTTGATCCACGAGACTATACATTATTTTAAATTCAGAAACTGTTCTCATTAATATAAATAACCCTATATACCAAACAATACGAAAAAAGATCCACAGGAAAGTAAGAAAGATCTTTCCTAACCGAAAGAATCTTGCTGGGTCATGACCCCGCCTCCGCAAGGTTCTCGAGTCGTGTTTATCAATGTTCAGTGTGTATTGAACACTCGACCGCGCCGGACGTATTTCACTTATCATCGTTAAAGACGACGATCGGAAAACACACTAAAACATCCAAAAAAACGGTAAGTTTTTCTCTATTATATAAAGAAAAATATGTGTAATTTTTTCTCTTGTTTTTTCGAAACATTCTCGGTTATTTTAGTGTGACAAGTCCACGTGTGAACGTAAACAAGTAGTAGATTTAACAATATTCTTGCGTGTTTTTGATGAAACGTTTTTTTATCTGTAGCGTCGTTAATTGGCTATATTACGGATAAATTAGATAGTGGTATTAAATGTCATAATGATATATGCTTTTCACTTTGCAAAGTCATCAGAATTTCGTTTATTCCTACAAGGATTAGCACTTATGTAATGATTAAAATTATTTGACAGCTAAGTATGTGTAGTAATCAATTCTCTTTTTGTCTTTATCTATGTCTATGATTTAATCTCAAGATTGGCTCGTCTTTTGCAAAATCAGTATGACAAACAAAAAAACCGGCTATTAACTAAAATATAAACAAGACTTAATGTTAATGAATTCATAATTAAATTTGTGAGAATCCTTTGAAAATTTACATCGGAAATTAGCATAGCACAACAGAAAAATAGACATTCTTGAATAGTTAAATTGAATACGAGTTTCGAAATACTTGTAAAGAAGGCCACTACTGCTTTTTATTTATCTATGGCTTGAACAAGAGACTATTTAACAAACTAAAATATTATTACATATTTTATTGTTCCCGTGCCAATCTAGAACGTATATTGGATATAACTAACTGCCTTTCCACATAGGAATTCGTGGTAGCAGGAATAAATATAAGATATTCTGGTGTAACTTCTAATAAATTATTTGTTGTTTAGGCCTTACAATTATATCGAAAGATTAAGTCGACCTTATGTTAGAGTTATTACGTAGTTTTTAACACTACAAATATATTAAACGTAAACATTCACGTCGTTTCACACGTTTCGGGGTGGACTGAACTTCGAAGCCACGATACTATAAATATAAATTATATAACTTTTTAGCACGAATTTTGAGGTTTAATAATCTCATAAAGAATATTGGTAACCATTCACTAGGCCATCGCCCAATACATTCAATTAACCCTAGCCCTAGCTTCCTACGACTAGCCGGGAAGACAGGCAGCTAGTTAGAAATCTTTTTACGTCCCAGTCTAGCACGAATACGGATTCTATGTCCTATATGTATGGTTAATTGAAGAAATATACTAATATATTATGTAAACGTGTGTTTCTCTACATAGTTAAAGACGTAATGGTGATGGAATAGATTATATTTATGGATATTTATTAGTTCGGAGGCTTGTTATTTATGGTTGACGTTGACTTAGTAGTAGTTAGTGGCGTGAAAGGGTAATCACTTGAACGCTAATGGTGTAGGTTCGATTCCCGGTGGAGGCAGGGGTAAAAATAGGCCTTCCGTTCTACGTTTATACGTATATAAACGTAAGTTATAAACGTAAATGTACGTAAATGTAAGTATATAAACGTAAATTATTCACATATATTTTAAGATGTTACTAAGGGACTATACGATAATAAATTAATTAGTTAAGTTTTTTCGATTAAGTGTATGTAAAAAGGGGAGTGTTACACAAGTCGTGAAGCGTATGTATGTAATGTTCAATTTTAATCGACCTTCCACCTAAGTTAATTAAAGTCGCATGCACTAATTAAGATTAATTCTGATTACTTTTATTGCTCCTACCTATTCCCGATTAATGCTTCGGAATGGCGATAACCTTCCAGAGGTCATGGGTGGAAAAAAACTGTTGCTGTTTACTTGTCAAGAAAGGGAATATTCTCATACATACATACACGCCCGTTTCTCTGTAGAGGGGTAGGCAGAGATCCATCCCCATTAGTCTAGATCTTCACAAACTATTTTCGCTTCATTGACACTCTTACACCTACTCATATATACGCAGTTATAGGTACTACTAACGTTACTCTTTTTCAATATGGCGTCTATCTGACTGTCATGTCTTATTGGGCCGGCTTATTCTCGTACACGCATATACATTCACGTCCTTTAATACTTTCGGTGTGGATAGAACCATGGGACACGAAAATATGTCCTAGGTAATTTTTTAGCATGAATATTGTGGTTGTGAGTGATATGGAGCATTGGTGAGGATGCTAGCCCTTCGCCCAATAGATTCCAAAGACAAACGCAAACCCGTTCACGACCATTAACCCATGCGGGGCAGTCAGAGGTTCAGGTTTCTATCTCCGCAATTGCGAAGGTAGTAATTCTATGGACACCTCGAACCCACGTGTAGATCAGATAGTCAGTACTCAATGTGATAGGTGGTAAGCCATGTCGCCATGTACAAGCACTGACTATTTATTACCTGTTCGCGGAACAGGTAGGCTTCCTTACGATGTTTTCCATCACCGTATAATTCGATGCATTTCGTAAATGTGTTTTTATTACGAAAATGTACATAGAAATTCAATAAACTTGATTTCGTATATACATACGTATTATGAATGCTTAGTACTAAAAATAGCTAGTAATATAATTAAGAAATATAATTTTAGGTCACGCCCACTTTTTCCCAATAGTTATTTTAATCTGTATAATACAGTAACAGTGTTTTTAGACGTAGTATTTATAGCTTTGAGAAATCAAGGAGTGTATGTAGTACAAGTTTTCGTGTCTGGTAGATTTATGATCATCCGATTTAAACAGTGCGTAACCAAAACCTATGTACCAAAACAAAACCTATGTACGAGTACGTAAATATAATCACGTCTGTATTCTCGATGGGATGGACGGAAAAACACATATAATCAGTGGTTAGGGATAAAGATGTAAGAAACATTTAATTATTGTTACCAACCACATAAATATATAGGATTAAACAGGCTTTCAAACTATAACTCATAAATTCCTTAGGAGGTTAAGAAGACAGTACTCTACTATAGTAAAATAAATATAAAGTAGTCATAAATCAAACATAAGCGGTTTCGAATTGCCAAAGACCATCACAATACACAACTGATGGTGGAAACATAACTTCTGACTACAGAGGAAGGGTTAAAGGTCGTGAATATGTTTTATATTTTATACTCCCCATAATACATACGTAAATTCACAAACATATCTACTTCTCTATCAGGATAGACAGAGACTATCTATCACCAAATTGAATTTGACCAATCTCTCTTTATAAAACATAGGGTATTTACCAGTAAATATTCTGACAACCCTGTGTACAGTCAGCGCTAAAAGTGCAGTCCCAGTAACTTCTAATAAGGTTCAAAAGGCGCCACTATGCATTGTCATGGCCACTATACGTTCGCGTGCTTCGAAATGTGAAATACTGTTTTTTGTTCTTATAAACTAAAACCTTATAAAAAGTTACTGGGACTGCACTTTTAGCGTTGACTGTACTTACATCGGAGGCTATGACGTCACTCCATCGACGTATAAAACATAGAGCAAACAAGACACACCTATTCTGCAGTTGATATAGTTCGCAAATGATGTTTGTTTTGCTTTGTATAACATACACATACGCTTCAGGACTTGTGTATACACACTCCCTTTTTATTGTGGCGGGGTAGACAGAGGCTTGAGTGCTCATCTTCGGAAATTCGAAGGCATGTCAGGTATGGGATACGCGAAGCCCTAGTGTCACTAGATAGACAGCATCATACGTCATCATCATCATCAGCCTGTAATAATCCACTGTTGGACATAGGCCTCCCCAAAATGACGCCACTTCTCCCTGTCAGTGATAATAATTATAACCGAGGGATAGGCAGGTTTCATCACGATGTTATCCCTCACCGTTAGCGTCTGTAAATTAAGACATTTTAAAATCTCATTTATTGGTACATGCCAGAACAGTGATTCGAACTTAGAACCTTTACTTAGAGAAGTCACAGGTCCACTTGGCTATAGCCGCTATATATCCGTGGCGGTTAACCCTGTTGCTAATCGAGAGGTCCCGGATTTGATTCCCGGTGGAGGTAGAGTATATCTCCACAGTTACCTTTAGCATAACGTACATAAATAAACAACCAAACAGATTTCTAGTCCATCGCCCAATAAATCTTTCAACAAGCTTCGAAGAAAGTTAATAAAATATTCTATTTATAACCCGGCACGAGATTTATAAATAGATGGTTACAAATACATCTAAGAATACATATATTCACGTGCTTTAATCTCTTTCGGTGTGGACAGAACCTTAGAGACATAAAATCTAATTGGAAATAATAATTTTTAGGGACTAGGGGTCAATGGAATCAATTGGGCAATGGGCTAGCAACCTGTCACCAAGTAACATCACGACCCCATCCATTGAATGTTCATGCTAAAAAGTGACCTGGGAGATATTATAGTGTCTCCGAGGTTCTGTCCACCCCGAAAGGAATAAAAAGACGTGAATGTATATGTATCTAAGAATATATGTAGACTTACGTGTTTCAATATCTTACGGTGTGGACAGAACCTTGGATATATAAATTGCTTGATCACTTTAAGTATTACTATTAGGGACGTGATGTCTTATTGGTGACAGGTTGCTATCCCATTGGACTCTATAGATTCTTTTTACCCCTAGTCGCATAGTTGTGAAAGAACGGCAGCTAGTTAGCATTATTTTTACGTCCCGACTAGCACAAGACTATATCTTAGATGTAAAATAAATATATTATATTATTATATTTACCACAATTTATATTAAAAACTTACCATAATGTAAAAGGGTGACAATAGAAGTACCTATAACCGCCGAGTGTTTAGGAGGAGTGGTATGAATGTCAATGAAGCGAAACTGGTCTGTCAGGATCGGGACTTACTCTGCTTACCCCTCTACAGGGAATCAGGCGTAATGTGTATGTATGTATGTAACTTACACATATGTATATTATATTAAGATGTAATGCTTTTAATTAACTTATGTATTAATATATTTATCTAACATTAATATTGAAAAATAATAAGAAAATACGTAAATAAAAAAATGCGTAAATAAAAAAGTACGTAAATTTTACATTTCATTTAGTTTTAAAATGTGACGTCATCATGTCATAGAGAATGTTTTCAAAATAGAATACCCAATTCGCGGCCTTGCGACGCGACCATTTAAGCTGACCCCTGCAGTCAAACTTTCTACTTTGGTTCAGGGGTCAAAACGTTTTCTATACTGGTTGTATTCGCTAAAATTACATATTGTTATAGAAAAAAAATGTTTCAGTGTACAAATATTTGAATACATTGTAAAACGTGTGGTTTACGACTGTATTGAGTGTGGGGTATACATAAGTTTGCTATTATTATATATTTCATAAATATTTGTATTATAAAGGATAGTTCGACGTACGACCTTCCATCTTTTCGGAGTAGACAATGTTTTAGAGGAATATAACATATCTATGATCTCTTCGGCCGGTGACGGGATGATAGCCCATTGCCTAATATATATTAGTCATAGTATTAGTAGTAAGAAATGCCAGGAAGAACGGCAGCTAGTTAACTATCTATTTACGTTCCAGATAGCGTGGGACATACGTAGTTTTTGTACAAATTATATATTATTGTAAAAAAATATATTTTCTCTATATAATTTCGATACACGTAACTTATACGAGGAGTAAAATCATCATGAGGAATCCTGCTCATTCATCTAAATAGGCAATAGTCAGTACCTTAACTAACTATTTGGACAATCACAAGTCACATTAGATTCTGACTATCACATAAAATGTGGTTTCTATGAAGCCAATGATTTTAGCTAGCTGTTCACTCAAGCTTCTGCCTACCCCAATAGCCTTAATAGTCGTGAATCGTGTTATTCGCACCAATTACTGAAATAGCTGATAAAATAGTCACCTTTGCCATTTGAAGATTTGCGCATTGGATTTCTGCCTGCCTCTGTTACATAAGTTGTTTACCCTTCTTTGGAGTTAGGGGTTATCAATCCTTCGATAAGCAAGTCTTAACAAGCAAATCTCGGTCTTAATGTTTTATCTGGTTAAGTTACTTACTAAGTCATATATTGTTTAGTATAGGTATGATACTACTTAATATAAGCTTTATATAGAATGCTGACTAGCTGCCGTTCTTACAGCTATGTAGTAGGAAGAGATTAAGGGACTAGGGGCGAATGGAATCTTTTACTTCACTACATAGTATAAAACAAAGTCGCTTTCTCTGTCCCTATGTCCCTTTGTATGCTTAAATCTTTGAAACTACGCAACGGTTTTTGATGCGGTTTCTTTTAACAGATAGAGTGATTCAAGAGGAAGGTTTATATGTATTATAACATCCATTAAATAGTGGAGTAGGCTATATATTTTATACCCGTGCGAAGCCGGAGCGGGTCGCTCTTCCTCCTCCTCTTGAAATCCTCTTGAATCACGCTATCTATTAAAAAAACCGCATCAAAATCCGTTGCGTAGTTTCAAAGATTTAAGCATACAAAGGGACACAGGGACAGAGAAAGCGACTTTGTTTTTATACTATGTAGTGATTATCTTAGTATTGTGTGTGTGTGTATAAAATAATGAACCAAGATTTTTTATCTACGAAGTTCCTTTTACCATAAGGAATTAAAGAACTTGAATACCTAGACGACCTCCGTGGCGCGATCGGTTAGCTGCCGGAACGCTAATCGTGAGGTCCCGGGTTCGATTCCCGGTGGAGGCAGAGTTAAGAACTACGATTTTCTTCTGCTTTCCAGTCTGGTCGTTGATTATATATGCTATATATGTATGTATCTATGTATAATATGTATACATTTCTTAAATATACGTTGACTAGTACCCTTGACACAAGTCTTATCTGAACTTATCAAGGGGCTAGTTCAATTGGTGTAATAATGTCCAAATATTATTATTTATATGAATTATCTTGTTACAGGTCTATGAAGATGAACGGTCACTCGCATTCCCCCCCTCCTAAGGACCCTTTCTTACCTCCCTCTTTGGAGTTGGCAGACATCAGCAGAGCGAAAAAGGTAAGGTTTAACATACGTTTAACGACCTTAGATAGTCAGTCTTGAGTCACTATTGAGAAATCTATGAAGGCAAGATGCAAACATCAATGGAAACATATATGTATGTAAAATGAAATTCTTAAGGGTTTTAAAGAATAGTTAGATGAATAGCTATCGTATTAAGGCGAGAATTTTTGGTAATGTAAATCTCACATTTTACGACATAATAGGTAATGTTTCAAATCCCTGTTCATAAATACTGACATTAATATAGAAAGTTTTATCATATTGTATGCCTTTATGGAATTTCAAATCATCTGATCCCATTTTCTATTCCCGGTGGAGGCAGAGTGAAGAACTAGGCTTTTCTTCTGCTCTCCAGACCGGTTGTTGATGATTAATACTATATAATATGTATTTATTTGTATATTTCTTAAATATACCTTGAATCGTACCCTTAACACAAGTAAATGTACTAACCAAGGCGCTAGTTCCATTGCTGTAATAGTGTCCCTAATATTATTATTATAATGACCATGTTAAAGTTATTTAACGAGAGCCAGAGATTTCAATGCGGATATAGTACTTGTCAAATGTAAAAACATGCTATTTTTATCATATAATTAGCATCCTCTGCAAAACATAGTAAGCATGCAATCTAGGTTTAGATACCATCTAGTACATCTAAAAGTTGTTAGACTGCAATTGAACTAGCCATTTGGTGATTAGGTGACTTGCTACTTCATTTTCCTCTATAAGTAAATAAAGGTACTTCCTAGTTGAACACTGTGTGTTTCACGCCATCTGTATACATAAGTACGCTTCACGACTAATGTACAGTGTATGTGTACAAATACCTCGTCAAATCTCTTTTGAGTAGCTAGAATTAGAAGTCAAAATAATTCGCCACTTTAGCATTTAAATTGTTTCTTAGTTTCTCGGCATAGATTAAATGACGTGAATGTATGAATGATAGGTGACGCTACATTAAAAAGGGTGACGTTAGGAGTACCAATAACCGCCGAGTGTGTGTGAGAAGATGTATGGGTGTCAATGAAGTGAAAGTGGTTTGTCAGGATCGGAAGACATTGCAAATCTCTGCCTAACCCTATACAGGGAATCAGGTGTGATGTGTACGTATTGAATGGTACAAAACGTATCCGCAATATGTATTTTTCGAAATGGTTTTTTATGTTTATATGTGTATTTATATGGCTTAGGTAGGGATAATTCTGCCACAGCAAACGAAGTCAGGTTTTCATAATCGTGTAATAATAAATATGACTATACAATTCATACATACATATTTTATTATCTGTTTAACAGGCTACTGTAAAAATCTAGAATTTTTCCACTTTAGTACATAAACAAGTATAATCTCTTGATAGGAGGCATTTTCTATTTGTCAAAAAATATTGCAGCAATAAAATACATGTATGTTTATGATACATGTATCTTATATTACTCAACTTTTATTGTCTAATTGCCGAGCAATGAGTATAAAACTAAAGGAGGTACTTATCTGATTCGTGGGGTATGATATTTATTACATATATTATATTCACATTTTCCTTTAGGGGTATACACAGATATAAAAATACTATCCTTTGGTATTACTATCGGGGTTATAATGATATTTATAAGAAAAGCAACTACAAGTTTAGTTGTGTAGTTCTATTGTTGTTGCCTTGACTCTAAATCAGTGGGTTCAGGGTTCAAACCTCGCTTGAGTATATACCAATGAAAAAAGTATGCGTATTTGATATCTACATTTTAGCGTAAATAAAATAAAAATAAAACGGTGAGAGAACCTACCTATTCCTTGTAAAAGGCGTCACGGTTAAGTACCTGTCATATACGGTACTGACTATCTGGTCAAACCGTGGCTCATAGAATTACTACCTTCGCAATTACGGAGATGGACACCTGAACATCTGGCTACTGCGCAAGGGTGAATGGTAGTGAACGCGGTAGTATGTCTTTTTTTTGGAAAATTGAACCTCTGTCATACCCGCATGGAATAATTTGAAGTATATGTATGTAATGTTAAGGATTAAGTTTATACGACTGTGTTTGTGTACATGTTTTACAACTGTACATTGGTATCTTTACAAGATGGATTTGTGTTTATACTCTTCATACGTTTCTAAGCAAATATCTCTATCTTTATGGTTTTATTGTCCAAGAAAATTTCCTTTATACCTCCTAGGGTATTAGATATTATTTATATTTCTTATTAAGATTATCTCTTTGCAATAGTCATTACTTCCACTTTGGACTTTTACAGTCGTTAACGGTGAGGGAAAACATCGTGAGGAAACCTGCCTATGCCTATATACGCCGATACGGTTCACAACCTATCACGTTGATGCTGTCTATCTAGTGAAACGCGGGCTTTAAGTAACCCATACCTAACTTGCTTTCGAAATTTCGGAGATGGGCACTTAAGCCTATGTAACCACCCTACAACAAAAAAGGGAGTGTGTATACACAAGTCGTGAAGCGTATGTATGTTATGTTTCGACTTGGAAGTATAGTTACCTCCTGACAAGTTCAGTGCTGACTATCTGGTAAAAAGTTCCAAGAAATGAGTATGTTTCCTTATGTTAATTTATTTAATTCCTTTCATTCATTCATTCATATGGATTTTAAAGAATAATAGTTCTTTTAGTTAGTCATAAAATAAATAAAAATTGGTTTCCCCATTGCGTCAGGATGAATCGTGTAATGTTTAAAATTAATAAAAAAATGTTTTCCCTCCCCGTAGTTGATGCATTTTGCAATTTAGATTTCTTACAAAACATACAAAATAAATAAACTTAATCTTTAATATAACATTATGTATGTAACAAATAAGTTGCTTGAAGAATTGATTGGTTATACATATAATTACGTTTTTAAAAGCAAAAACGTTCAAGGTTACATAACATATGTTTCCTTATAAACTCTCACTGTCATTAGCTAGTCTCTAGTTATTGTTGAATATAATGGAATTAACTATCTTTTGTACCTGTATAATATAATTAGGTTACAAGTAAGAAAAGCCAATACTAATGATTATCATACATATATTCACGTCCTTTAATCCCTTTTGGTGTGGACAGAGCTTTGGAGATATCTCCAAGGTCATTCTTAGCATTACTGGGGTTGTGTGTCATATGAAACATTGGTGACAGGTTGCTAGCGCATCCCCCAACAGGTTCCATTGACCCCTTAACCTCCTTGGCCATGCTGCAGAGAACGGCAGCTAGTTTGCATTCTTTTGCGTCCCAGACTACCACGGGAGAAAATAATAATGATTATTTCTATGTTATTCGTTATTATAAGGTAATACTATATCTTAATTTCGACGTAGCTCAGTTGTTTGGGGCTTGGCTCTGTATCAGTGGGTACAGGGTTCAAATCCCGCTTGAGCATGTACCAATGGAAATGAATTTTAAGGAATTTCTATGTACATTTTCGTAATAAAAACACATTTACGAAATGCATCGAATTATACGGTGAGGAAAAACATCGTGAGGAAACGTACCTGTTCGTCAAACAGGTAATAGTTAGTGCTTGTAAATGGCGACATGGCTGACCACCTGTCACATTGAGTACTGACTATCGGGTTAACACGTGGGTTCAAGGTGTCCATAGAATTACTACCTTCGCAATTGTGGAGATGGAAACCTGAACCTCTGACTACCCCGCAAGGGTTAACGGTCGTGAATGCGTTTGTTTGTTTATTGTTTTGTACTATATCTTAAATGTTTATGCAATAAAAGGTAAAGGATTAAAAAATAAATAAAAAACCTTTCCTTACTGAATAAATACATTTATACTCTTAACATTATAATACTAGTATATTTTTCGGAATCTTTAATTCTTTCCATCCAGTAGCGAATTACTGCCGTGAGTGTATATTTTTTTATACGACATACGTTACAAGTGGCTTTCCTTAACATGTCAGTGACCTCCATTACTCCCTGGCACACATACACACACGGTGGTTATAGATACTGCAACAACCTTTTCTTATTTGTATGTCGAACTAGGGCAAATAATTTTTGGTAGCTGCACTACATATGTAGTATAAAACAAAGTCGCTTTCTTTGTCCCTATGTCCCTTTGTATGCTTAAATCTTTGAAACTACGCAACGGATTTTGATGCGATTTTTTCAATAGATAGAGTGATTCAAGAGGAAGTTTTATATGTATAATAACATACATTAAATAGTGGAGTAGGCTATATATTTTATACCCGTGCGAAGCCGCAGCGGTTCACTAGTAAGAGTATATATTGACTGTTATTCTATGTATGTTTTTATATACTGTCTCCAATTTTATCTGTATATGTTTTACGCGGCTACCCCGTATGTAATGGTAAATAATATATATACATATGTTCACGCCTCTACGTCCCCAACGGGATAGGCAGAGAGTATCGATCGCCACTTGGAACGATCCTAACAAATCTCCTTTGCTTTACTCACACGCATTAACTTTCTCATACATGGTAAATAGTTATAATGTAAATTAAATTCGTATGTTTTCATGTAATATTCGTGAGATTTACATATTATGTATTATTTATAACGTTTCCTATGGTACCTCAATAATATAATTCTTTGTTTAAAATATTCCATTGTTTTTGATCAAACATATCATCAAAAGCTTTTAAATATTTGACGAATATCCACACAAAAACAATTCATACATACATTTAACATACGTAGATAAATATTCAGTCACGTTTTAACTAAAATCATAATAAATATTAATTATTATGGCCATACTGTCTTTCAATACATAATAATAATATTTGGACATTATTACACCAATTAAACTAGCCCCTTGGTAAGTTCATTTAAGACTTGTGTTAAGGGTACTAGTCAACGTATATTGAAGAAATATATACTTATTATATATAGATAAATACATATATAGCGTATATAATCAACGACCAGACTGGAAAGCAGAAGAAAAGCGTAGTCTTAACTCTGCCTCCACCGGGAATCGAACCCGAGACCTCACGATTAGCGTTCAAGCGGGTAACCGATCGCGCCACGGAGGTCGTCAACATTTTTCTAAAATTTAAAACTAAACTCCCATAAAAACCATATGGTTATATGTTTCAAAGCCCAGATAACATACATACAATAAACATACCTATACTCACGTCCTATACTCCTAAGGGTGAACAGAACATCGGAGACACAACAATATTTCCTTTGTTACTTTTTAGCATGAATACTAGTGACCCGCTCCGGCTTCGCACGGGTATAAAATATATAGCCTACTCCACTATTTAATGGACGTTATTATACATATAAACCTTCCTCTTGAATCACTCTATCTATTAAAACAAACCGCATCAAAATCCGTTGCGTAGTTTCAAAGATTTAAGCATACAAAGGGACATAGGGACAAAGAAAGCTACTTTGTTTTATACTATGTATTGATTCGGACGTCATTATGGAACATTGCTGACAGGCTAGCCCATCGACCATTACATTCCATTTACCTTTACTCCATAAGTCGTCTTCTTTGACATCCCGGTACGAATGGCAGCTAGATACCATTCTTTTTACGTCTCAGACTAGCACAGGACATACGACATAGTAAAAGCAATAGGCACGTTCAAATACCGGTTCTGGCCGGGTCAGCAACTTTGGTCTGTACTTGCTGGGATAGTTAGTAGTATTTGATTTAACCATATAGATGCTATATAGGTAACGGTTAAATGGTGAAGGAAATAGTCGCGAGGAAACCTGTCTATCATTAAGGATTATCAATAGTCACAACTTGAATACATACATACATACATAAACATATTCACGTCCTGTAATCCCTTTCGGGGTGGACAGAACCTCGGAGACATGAAACATCTTCTTGGTCATTTTATAGTATGAATATATGGGTGATGTCTCTTAGTCGCCTCCTACAACATTACTGTAAGAACTGCATTCTTGTTACGTCTCAGACTAGCACGGAAAATATTTGCGTAGTTAGTTATTAATCACATCAATACAACGGTGCTTCTAAATGGTGGCATGGTTTACTACCTTTGACTATTCCTAGGTACTGACTATCCTGTGCACGTGAGTTCGCAGTGACTATTGGATTAATGTAATATGTAATTATGTATGCACAAGATATATTCCCTGGTTTGTAAGTTTTAATCGTAAACGTTTTGTATTGTGAATGTTTTACATACATAGCCATCACGCCTGATTCCCTGTGAGGGATAGACAGAGATCACGGATCTCCATCTGTCACGATCCTGACAAACCACTTTCGCTTCATTGACACTCATATATCTCTTTATACACACTCGGTGGTTATATGACGCAGAGAACTGAATATATGTATGTATAATTTGGAATTTGAACCTTGTACCCAATGATTTAGAGCCAAGCGCAACTGAGGTACACCGAAGGTATAGTTAAAGTTCTGTTATGCTATATATGTATTTATCTATATATAATAAGTATATATTTCTTAACTATACGTTGACTAGTACCCTTAACACAAGTCTTAAATGTACTTACCAAGGGGCTAGTTCAATTGGTGTACTAACGTCCTACAATATTATTATTATTAAGATATACCTTAGTAATTTTACTATTCAGAATGTACTCATATGATTTAACGTCACTAACCGATGTATAAATCAATATTGACTCGATAGGTTCAGTGTGTATGTAACCTAACAATCGGCTATCAAGCCAATTGACAAGCTCATTTAAGGATAGCTACATATCAAATGGAACATCAGGGAAAATAGATATTTTGTATGTACATACATACAAGAGCGTTTTGGAGAGATAGGCAGAGATCACTGATTGAAATTTTTTGAAAATAAAAAAAGCGTTTATTTACAGCCACAAAAACATACACAATACAAACCGTTTATAATTAAAACTTACAAACTAGGGGATAAAACTTGTGCATGTTATTGTCGCAACAAAAGGGTTCCAACTCAGCTGGGTATGTAGCGTTTGGTGGCAGACGCAACGCTGATATTATGTTAGAACCAACAAGAGGGCAAAATGAACAATAAGAGCTTAATGATCATACATAAATTAATAACTGTGAACTTTACTGACAACAATTTCGCTTCATTGATACACCTCCTCATATACACTCGGTCATGAAAGTTGTAAACACTAATATTCTAATAATAGATAATTACGAATCCTTAAGAAGAGCTAGTTTAACAAGTTCAAATCTCATACCCTAACGTAATACTTACATACACATCACGCTCGTTTTCATACATAGAAGTAAGCAGGGGCCCAAATCTAATACGTCATAGAACAATGGTTCTCTAATATGACTTCAGTCATAGTTTCAAGTTGGTACTGAATTAGCAAACGTGTCAAATTTCACAATTAATTACAGCAAAAGTGCAATTTCTTTGATACTTCACGAACAACGTCACACTGCTACTGAAGTGATATTGAAATGACATACATACATACACAGAGGGGTAGGCAGAGATCACGAATCCCCATTTGTCATTGACACTCATACATCTTCTCATACACACTCGGCGGTTATAAGTAATTCTAACGTCACCCTTTATCAATATAGGGTCTATCTGACTGTTATATGTCTTATTGGCCAGCCCCTACTACGTAGCCGCCCTTCCACTTCAATCATATAAATATTCCTTTTGTTAATCTACGAGTACCATCATCATTCATCCGCATAACATGTCCAAACCATCGAAGCATGCCCTTCTTAATCTTAGTCATTACATTAAAATGACATTTAGCAAAAAGCTTTACTAGACTTGGGTCCCAGATATTAAAAATCCCCATTTGTCTCGATCCTAACTAAATACTTTCGATTTATTGGCATCTAAACACCTCATACACACTAACTTAAGACGTAATATCCTTACGATTTACGAGTAGGTGTGTATGCATATAAATTGATTATGATTATTGATTATTCGTGTATGAGTAATATAAACATACATATATATATATATATATGACGACCTCCGTGGCGCGATCGGTTACTGAACGCTAATCGTGAGGTCCCGGGTTCGATTCCCGGTGGAGCCAGAGTTAAGAACTACGCTTTTCTTCTGCTTTCCAGTCTTGTCGTTGATTATATATGCTATATATGTATTTATCTATATATAATAAGTGTATATTTCTTAAACATACGTTGACTAGTACCCTTAACACAAGTCTTAAATGTACTTACCAAGGGGCTAGTTCAATTGGTGTAATAACGTCCTACAATATTATTATTATTATATTATTATACATAGTTTATGAATACCCATGCTAACTTTAATGTAAGTAGAATGCTGACTAGCTGCCATTATTTTCGGCATGTTGTAGGAGGTGACTAAGAGACTAGGGGTATATAGAACCTGGGATAGCAACCATCAATACATAGATACATATATGCCTCTACGTCCCTAAGGGGATAGGCAGAGACTATCGATCGGCACTAGAAATGATACTGACAAATCTCCCTTGCTTCACTCACACCCATTAACTTTCTCATACATGCTCTTCTATTCTTTAAGCTATCATTATCATTAATGTGCTATATTAATAATGACATTAATTTAGTAAATAATATATAATAATAAGAAAAAATGGTTAGTTATAAGTCACAAAAAAATACTCTAAGATTCAGTTCGAACCGAAAAACATATATGAATGTATATGTACGTAATATTGATTATTCCAGCATGAGAAGCATAAACATACATTATGTTAGCGAATGTGTAAGGAGACAATTATAGCTCCAATGGCGACGTAAATTGAACCAATCGTATTGGCCTCTGATATCACTTCACTACATAGTATAAAACAAACTCGCTTTCTTTGTCCCTATGTCCCTTTGTATGCTTAAATCTTTGAAACTACGCAACGGATTTTGATGCGGTTTTTTTAAATAGATAAAGTGATTCAACAGAAAGGTTTTTATGTATAATAACATCCATTAAATAGTGGAATAGGCTATATATTTTATACCTGTGCGAAGCCGGAGCGGGTCACTAGTTTATTATAACACATACTTCTTAGGGGTCAAGTGTTATTGGACGCTGGATTCAGTATTCTGTACATTTATTGAACTGCATCGTAACGATTTGAGAAGTTATTGTAAATATTAAGGATGTGATTGTAACTTTTTTCTTTATTTCGTCGAGTGTGTATGAGGAGGTGTATGAGTGCCAATGAAGCGAAAGTGGTTTGTCAGGATCGCGATAGATGGTGATCCGTGATCTTTACTTACCCTTCTATAGGGAATCAGGCGTGATGTGTATGTATTAATTATTGTATCTTACTAATTCTTTCATTTACTGTATTAGTATGTTTGTTTATATAAATTATATTACTAAAACTAATAAATATATACATATTTAAAAATCAGACTAGAAAGCTGTAGAATAACGTTATTTAAATCTGTATCCAGCGGGAATCGAACCTTAAACGTCCCATTTACACATAGTTCTATAATGTTGCACCCTTCTAACCTTTTAGAATAGACAGAACGTCGATGAATTACAGAAAATTGTAAAATCGTACTGGCATTGATAGCCCAATAAAATCCTTTTATCTATACCTCTCAAATGCCTTCTTCAAAGAGAAGTAAGGCAGCTAGTTGTCATTATTTTACGTCCCAGACTAACATGGTTAACAAATAATAAACTGGACAACACGCTATGACATAATCCAATTGACACCATGTAGCGAAAAATCCCAATAATTTATGCGAGTTTTATAATATTGACACCAAATATTAGTATCGTTAGATTAACATAGCTATGAAAGTATTGTGAATCGATTGAAAAGGATTAGTTGCAGAAAATACATAGATATATAATAAACTGAAATACAACATATTTAAGTGTTATAACGATAATAATGGAATTAATAAAATAAAACTATGAATCACAAAAAAACTAAAGGAAAATCTCAAATAGGCACGGTCCCCAACAAACTGGCAACATTACCTCTCCGAATGTCCAACATAAATATAAACTGAAATGTTTTTATTTAATATAAGTACATATACAGTACCTCCATAGAAGTCTAATAATGCTTTTTGCAAAATAACAGGTCGACCTCACTTCAGTAACAGTGCGAAATTGTCCTTATAATATCAAAAGTGACATATTTCGCCTTTTTCAGCGATATTTGAAATTTATGCTTTCTTCAATGGTGAAATTTAACGGCTAATACTAACTAATATAATAACTAATCAACTACACACTATGATTACAGTGATATTGAACTAAGATTGTGCTAAAACGCATTAATAGACTTAGACCCCGAATAGCGTTCAAGCGTTTATAGTCACTGATTATATGGATGAATTTAACGAATTTTTGACTTACACATTGAACCCATGAAATCTTTTAGGCCATGGACTAGCAACCTATCACTTGGCCTATAATACATCACAACCCAAATTTTCATGCTAAAAGTGACCTTAGAGTTTATCGTCTTCAAGGTTCTGTCCACCCTGAAAGAGATTAGAGGACGTAAATGTATATGTATGTATTAGTATATTGAACCTAGGTCCTTAAGTTCCTCTTCTTTATATACCACCTCATTGTCACCAATAGTTAAGTAGAGTGCTGGTAACCTAGAAAAACCTTTGCACGAACGATGACTGTCACTTACGTCTCTGACTATCCTAAAAGACTTATCAGTCGTGAATTATAAGTATATATTTGGTATAATTTTGATATTCGTCACATAACTGATTACAGCATATCACATATACATACATACATACATTTATTGAAACACTAATCATGCCGTCGGTGAGCGATTGATTGGTAATCTTTAGATATGCTAATCTTTAATGTAATTCGACGTACCTCAGTGTTTGGGACTTGACTCTGTATCAGTGGGTACAGGGTTCAAATCCCGCTTGTGCATGTACCAATGGAAAAGAAGATTAATGAATTTTTATGTACATTTTCGTAATAAAAGAAATGCGTCGAATACTTCGGTGAGAGAAAACATCGTGAGAAAACCTACCTGTTCCCCGAACAGGTAATAGTCAGTGCTTGTATATGGCGACATGGCTAACCACCTGTCACATTGAGTACAAACTATCTTGTCAACACTTGGGTTCTAGGTGTCCATAGAATTACTACCTTCACCATTGCGGAGATGGAAAGCTCAACCTCTGACTCCGTAAGGAATGCGTTTTTCTTTTTTTTGTCTTTAAACATTTTGACACGGGCAGAACTTTGTATATATGAAAGTTTTCAGTTAATTTGAATATTACTATTTGTTTGTGATGTGGAATACAACAATTTGCTTCTCCGTTTACAAACAATTTCTATATGTTCCCTTAGTCGCTGCCTCCAATTTCTATATGAAAGGCAGTTAGTTCACATTCTATATACATCTCAAACTAACACAGGAGCAATTAAAGATAAAAGAAACTATATATTTCGGAATCAGACACTTTCCCGTAGCTTTGTATGAATTCTTTTGAGAAAGAAAACTTAAAAGGGTAGCAATCTAATTAATCTCACCATAATTGACATATGTATGTAGATACTACTAGCGTCTAAAATTTACGATGGGTTGTTACATAACGAATAATTTATTAACAACCCGTGTCCTTGTCACCAGATACATGTATATTCACGTCCATTAATCCCTTTCGGGGTGGTACTTACCTAGGCGATATTTATTGTAGTATATCAAAGTATACAATAAATATCGCCTAGGTAACTTTTTAGCGCGAACATTGGGGTTACCACCCACCCCAATAAACATCATTTACCCCTAGTCCCTTAACCCCCTCCATGTCATTTCATGTCGTTAAGAACAACAGTTAGTTAACATTCGTTTTACATCCTGGCACTGAATGATTAAAGCTAGTAATAATAATATTTGGCACACTTTTGCACCAATTGAACTAGCCCTTAGTAAGGATACTAGTCAACGTATTTACGATATAGATACTTATTATAATATAATTTACAGTCGCTAACGATGAGAGAAAACATCGTGAGGAAACCTGCCTATCCCTCAGGATAGGTAATAGTCAGTGCCTATATACGGCGATACGGTTCACTACCTATCCCGTTGGGTGCTGTCTATCTAGTGATACGCGGGCTTCGAATGACCCATACCTAACATGCCTTCGAAATTTCGGAGATAGGCAGTCAAGCCTCTTACTACCCCGCCATAATAAAAAAGGGAGTGTGTGTATACACTAGTCGTGAAGCGTGTGTTTATGTTAAAATCTTACCCCTCTTCCAGATCACTGACGCATTATCCCCCCTAGTTTTGGGTGGGGAGACCCTGGACCGAGTGGGGGCAGTCTTCAGGGATGAGCTGGAGAAAGGACTGAGGGAAGAACCCTCGTCCCTGCAGATGGAGAACACCTATGTGCCTGAATTACCCGATGGGACAGGTTAGTAACATCATCATAGCCTGCCTTTATCTCAACTATATACGAGTATATATGTATATATATATGAACTCGTAGATATTTACAAAGTTCTGATATAATATCGGCGTTGCTCTCACAACCGATCAGCTGATTTGGAACCTTTTTGCTTTGACGTATTGAAGTATCTCGTTAAATCCTAATGGAACTGGCAAAAGTAGATCTAACTTGCAATGCCACAACGGTCACGAATCACACTATCCCGTACCCTATCACTCAATCTTACACATATTCCTGGGGGATCTCATCTCTTTGGATTAATTGTGCTTTCATGTTTCATTTCATAAACTTTTATATATTTTATACTTACATATAGCCTACCTAATAAAAATACATCTGTGAAAAGCATCGAATACTACGGTGAGGAAACCTACCTGTTCCCCGAACAGGTAATAGTTAATGCTTGTAAATGGCGACATGGCTTACCACCTGTCACATTGAGTTCTGACTATCTGGTCAACACGTGGATTCGAGGTTGCCATAGAATTACTACCTTCGCAATTGTGTAGATGGATACCTCAACGTCTTACTACCCCATGTATTCGATAAATGTATAAAGGTTTTTCCATTGGTACGTACTTATACCAGCCTATTACCATTTCCAGAAAAGGGCCGCTTCTTAGCCCTAGACCTCGGAGGCACCAACTTCCGAGTCCTTCTTCTGGAGCTGGACCAGGGCCACATGGTGAGGGAACAGGTGCAGCACTACCACATCAGGTGGGTGGTAATGAAATGAAATGCTTTTTATTCAATACCGCACCTTCGGGACCAAACTCGCACTTATGCAACAAACCTAATTTTACAGGAGAGCGATTTTACACTCTAAAATTCTCTTTTAATTATGCGTAATGACATAACATACTCCCCCGCCTCACCGCTCCATTTTTCAAAGGATTTTAAAAATTTTTGCTGTGTATATAAAGTCGATTATCGCGGTTAATTCTGTATACTTAAGTCATTTTCGTAAAAAGTTGCACAAGTGCGAGTTTGGTCCCGAAGGTGCGATATGAGGATTATAAAATCATTTATTGAAAGTCAAAAAAAAAACATTTCCACCGGAAAAGTTGTCGTTACAATTAGTTAATTTAAATAAAAGATAATAAATAAATCTAATTAAACTAAGGTAAGGTATTCACGGCTATTAGCCCCTGTGGGGTGGTTTATAGCCCATTTGTAACTTTTTATCAGACAAAGAATATCGTATTTGACGACCTCCGTGCGAGATCGGTTAGGCGCTTGAACGCTAATCGTGAGGTCTCGGGTTGGGTTTACGGTGGAGGCAGATTTAAGAACTACGATTTTCTCTTCTGCTTTCTTTTCTGGTCGTTGATTATATATGCTATATATGTATAATAAGTATACATTTCTTAAATTTACGTTGACTAGTACCCTTAGCAGAAGTCTTAAATGTACTTAACAAGGGGCTAGTTCAATTGGTGTAATAATGTCCTATTATTATTATATTGATGAGTAATATTAAGACTATTATCTTTTGCTAAAGTACGTTTTAACTGTGCAAGCTACATGAGAAAGATAAACATGTAATCTATAATCTTTTACTGGGTAGTCAGAGGTATGAATGTAATTTATCACCACACTTTTTTACAATGCTCCAGGTGTATTTTTTTTCTTTCTATTGAACCTGCTGATAAAAACAAAGACAAACGCGTTCACGGCTATTAAACCCTTTCGGGGTAGTCAGAGGTTCAGTTTTCCATCTCCACAATTGTGAAGGTATTAATTCTATGGACACCTCGAACCCACGGGTTGACCAGATAAATTAAATATCAATAATAATAATGCTGATAGTAATTTATTATTATATTTACTCCATCTTGTAACGTACATGTAGTAAAACTAAGTGTAGTGTAGTAAAACTAGTGTAGTGTAACTAAGTAAGGAACTATTGGTAACCATAATCTAATATATTAGCAATCAGCTATAATCCCAGTAATTTAACAAAAAATACCCAAATATATTTTATATCTCTAAACTCCTGTCCACCTCAAAAGGAACTAAAGCTATATATTACTATTTCCAGTGACGAGCTTCGTTTAGGCCCTGGGACAGACTTGTTCGACTTCCTGGCAGATTGCGTTCAAGACTTCGTTACTCAGGAGGGGCTACAGAACGAACATCTACCTTTAGGTAAACTACATAAATATATCTATATTATATAAGAAATAATCTATACAAAGACAAGGCAAACGCATTGACGACCATTAACCCTTGCGGGGTAGTCAGAGGTTCATGTTTCCATCTCCGCAATCGCGAAGGTGGTAATTCTATGGCCACCTCGAACCCACGTGTTGACCAGATAGTCAGTAAATAATGTGACAGGTGATAAGCCATGTCGCCATTTACAAGCACTAACTATAACCTGTTCGGGGTATTGAATGTCTAGCGATATACCTAAAAATAAATATTTCTTGCTATTTCATGATATTTGGAAATTAGTAAAATCTGTTGAAGAATTTTAAATATAATTATGAGTAAGATTATTATTTAGATAAAATAATAAATAATCAAAAATAAATATAGAGTACCCGCCACATAAGGTGGCAGTTGGAGGCGTCGCCACAGTCGCGTAATCCAGTGTTGCCAGTAAACACGCCAAAACTAGCACTCACTGTGCCATACGGCTCGATACATTATATTGAGGTTTCATTTGTAACGATCTTTGGTTGCAGAGCTATAAACTCAAATAAAACAAATTAATATACCAAAGTCAAAAGTCAAAATAGTTTTATTCAAAATAGGCCCTATCATAAGCTCTCTTTGAAAGTTATTTTATGATCTAAGTACAAATTAAAAAAACTATATATTGACAAAAGGAATATATATGAGTGAAGTGGAAGGGCGGTTACGTAGGGGCCGGCCTAATAAGACATATATGTAACAGTCAGATAGACGCTATATTGAAAAAAGGTGACGTTAGGAGTACCTATAACCGCCGAGAGTGTATATAGAGAATGTATGAATGTCAAATGAAGCGAAAGTGGTCTGTCAGGATCGGGACAAATGGGGATCCGTGATCTCTGCCTACCCCTCTACAGGGAATCAGGCGTGATGTGTATGTATGTATGTAAAAAAACTATTTCAAACATGGCACTGAGCATTGTCTTTACATATTTTTACCGAGGTTAGTTCACCAACCATTTCGGCTGCTCAAGATGCCACGTCATGAAGACCACGACCGCTCTGATAAGAGCGTAACGATTGAGAAGAAGAAGTTCAGCGGAGACCCTTGGAGAAGAACTAACAAGAAACTCCAGTAATCAATTTATTATAATCACCCTTAACAAACATAAAAATTACAAAGAGTGGGCAAAAAACACAACGCTGGTAATACTAAATTTACCTTTCATACAAAATAACACGCAATGGCGGAAACGTCAAATTTAGTTCCAAATTTGGCTACTGCCACCTTATGTGGCGGGTACTCTAAGTAACATTTCATTGAATACCAAAATTTCACTAACTACACCAAACACACAACAGATGTCGTTAACAGTCCACTAACTTCCTCTTTCTCTTTTCCAGGTTTCACCTTCTCGTTCCCTATGAAGCAACACTCCATATCTTCAGGGGAGCTGATCACGTGGACCAAAAGCTTCAAGTGCGGAGGCATGCAAGGGGTAGACGTGGCTGCGTTGCTCCAAAAAGCCTTGGACAGGAGGAACTTGGATGTGACTGTACAAGTCCTGCTAAACGATACTACTGGGACTTTGGTAGCTGCTGCTAGGACCGAACCTAATGTTGCGGTAAGGAGACGTTTAAAATACTAGTCTAGGAGTAATTTGACGTAGCTTAATTGTTTGGGGCTAAAATCTGTATCTTGGTACAGGGTTCAAATTCCGCTTGAGCATGTATAAATGGAAATTATTTATTTATTTCTACTTTAGGCTTATAGTTTTAATTACTTGTTGTATTGTATATAAGAAATAAATGTAATATTGTTGTATTAAATTATGATATATTACGATTATAATGTAAGTACGTATTCAATTATAATGGAAATTAACTTTAATGAATTTCTACGTAAATTTTCGTAATGGAAATAAATTTACGAAATGCGGTGAGGGAAAACATCGTGAGCAAACCTACCTGTTCCCCGAACAGGTAATAGTACTTTTAAATGGTGACTTGGTAATGGCTTACCTCCTGTCTCATTGAGTATTTACAATATTATTTCAATATTGATACAGTAATACTTGAGTGACAGTAATTTGACACTTTTGGCACCCCACTAACAAATTTACTGTAGAGTACCCGCCACATACGGTGGCAGTAGCCAAACTTGGAACTAAATTTGACGTTTCCGCCATTGCGTGTTATTTTGTATGAAAAGTAAATTTAGTATTACCAGCGTTGTGTTTTTTGCCCACTCTTTGTAATTTTTATGTTTGTTAAGGGTGATTATAATAAATTGATTTCCGGAGTTTTCTTGTTAGTTCTTCTCCAAGCTAGGGTCTCCGCTGATCTAACCTCGGTAAAAAATAGTATAAAGACAATGCTCAGTGCCATGTTTGAAATAATAGTTTTAAGAGATTCGCGATTTATACTCATGATATAAGATATAAGGGTGTGTATAAGATTGATTGCAGCTGTGGGAAATCCTATGTCGAACAGACTAAACGGTCTATTGCGGACAGAGTGAAGGAACACATAATATATGTAATATATAATAAGAAGGATAAGTCCCGTTAATTATTAATCATGTTTGAAATAGTATAATAAACATATTTTGACTTTGATATATTAATTTGTTTTATTTGAGTTTATAGCTCTGCAACCAAAGATCGTTACAAATGAAACCTATAATGTTTCGAGCCGTATGGCACAGTGAGTGCTAGTTTTGGCGCGTTTACTGGTAACACTGAATTACGCGACTGTGGCGACGCCTCCAACTGCCACCGTATGTGGCGCGATCTCTACGATGCATTGTCAGTGCTTCAATATTAGTTCAATAAAAAGTGATTGATCAAAATTTTAATAGACGGGCGCGTGGGCGTCTTTTTGGTACTCCACTATTGTTTTGTCAGGTTTCTCAATGGTCAATCGTAAGCGAGTGTGCCATTGAGATGCCATTGAAACAGGCCTGACGCGCTATTGAGTCACTATCGAGGTATTACTGTGATAAAAAATTTAGCAGACTACCACTTTTACAGCAGAGACGTAGAAGCAACGCAGTTTTATCGCCGTCATAGTTAATTAGTGGACTAAGCCGACTACTATAATGCTTTTGAGGTTTACTTAAGTTAGAGTATATGTTACGTAAGCTTTGAAAATATATATTTATCACATTTTCCAGATCGGCGTAATCATGGGCACTGGCTGCAACGGGTGCTACTTGGAGCGTGCATCCCGTGTGTCCCATTGGGAGGCGGCCCACGATTCCGTGAGGGACGTGGTCGTGGACGTAGAGTGGGGGGCGTTTGGAGACAACCACTGCCTCTCGTTTATCAAGTCGCAATTCGACGAAGAAGTCGACCAGCGGTCTTTGCTGACTAATAGTTTTACGTAAGTATTTTGGGTGAATGAGTGTAATGAAAGAATGAAAGTAATTGGTAACATAAGTAATAAAATGAAAATAATATTGTAAGAATTGTAAAGAGTTATATAGGCAAGTTACAATTAACACATATATTTAAGGCTATAGTGGTTTACTCACACATTTTTGTAATAAAATTGCCTAGGCGGAACGCACCGCATATTATGCTGCATCCTGAGGAAACCTACCTATTATTTGTGAGAAAAGTTAGTCATATTTTGTAAATGGCGTTTAAGTATGTCTATAATTCTGGATAATAATAAAATAAAATAACACGGAAGTTTCTTATGAAATCGGCTGATTAAATCCAAGTATTTTTTGACACTTTATCCGTATGACGAGGATGTTTGAATTATTTTAGAATATTATGAGTTATGTATAATTAATACATGTAATAAAACATATAACACTTATCTAATGATTAATTTCCGTATATTACAGATTCGAAAAGTACATAGGCGGTAAATACCTTGGCGATATAATGACGTGTGCCTTGCGACACTTGGCGAAGCTACAGCTTCTGCCTGCCTCCCCTGAGCATCACTCCTTGACTACTGCGGACCTCAGTCTGTTTGAAGAGTGAGTATATACATACATGTATGCTAGTTTTTCCTCCATAAAGGAATAGGCAGAGACTATCGATGGATACCCTGAACGATCCTGACAAATATCTCACATATTATATTAACCTCGTCATAAATATTCTTCTGTTTTTCACTCTACGTACACTTAAAGAAAAATGATCAATTCAAACTATATTATGTTTTACATACATATATGTGCTCTTAATTAAACGAGATAATAAGTACTAGCTATTGAAATAAGGGGTTTTTCATAATGTTAAGGACGATCTAGTGCTGATCTTGAAAGTAAATATAATGTTCATTAGCTGCATTTTCCCCGCCATGTCGTAAAAGACGACTATGGGACTAGAAGCCGATAGAATCTACCATACGATTGGCAATCAACCTATCACTAGTATTTTACTTAAATACCATTGCAAACCCGATAGTTAATAACCGAGAATCTAGGATTACACATATTTGTCAATGGTTTAATAATAACTCGTGGTTCTATAAATAAGTATAACAGTCGTCTATGGTGCGTCAACAAAGTCAGCAGCTTAGTGAAAGTTGAAAATACAAATAATTATTTTCGGCTGAATATTAAGTCAGTTGTGATGCCAAATTGGCTAAATATGTTTGCTTTGGGATTATATTTGGATCCTCAACGAGAACGAACCGTAGAACAAGGAAGAGAAGAATTTGTGGTTAGATTTCGTTTTTCTTCGGTTGTAGCGGCTGGCAGCGTTGGTGTAACCATGGCGATGGAATAACAAGAAGTTCAAACGCCGTGGCATCAGTGTTTGTACTTCAGCCGACATAACCTTAGTGGTGAATGGCTTAATAAAGAATTAAAAAAAAAGTATAACTTAACGAAACTAATGCCATCTACAATTTTCACAGGGAACAAGAACGCAACGTGACAGACCAAACTCTCAAGCGTTTGAAGGAAGCTTCTTCATCGGATTCCTGGTCAGTGCAGGACGCCTTAATAGCGCAGCATGTAGCCAGATTAGTAAGCAACAGAGCTACCCAGCTTCTCTCGGTCTGTGTTTCGGAACTGTTGAAACGGGTTGAGAGGTCACATACGGTGGTCGCGGTTGATGGTTCTGTGTATAAGAGACATCCAAGAGTGGCTGGGTTATTGGAGAAGTTTATCAGTTTAAGGGCGCCTGGAGTTTCGGTTAGTATTGCTAGATATTGCAGTTTTTATTAAATATTCTGTTTATAAAGAAAGCCAATGTATTCATACGTATAAAGGAAAACATTACTTCTACGGTGTACAATATACATAGACAAACATATTACGCCCATTTTCCTACAAAGGTGTAGGTAGAAAACACTGGTCTACATACATACAGATCATACCCGCTTCCATTGATCATGAATATCCATCTGTCACTATCCTGACAAACCACTTTCGCTTCATCGGATCCCCATCTGTGTAAAATACAATTTCGCTATGGTTGTACAGGTCAGGTAAAGTCAGTGCTTGTAACACTATTCACATTAGGCGATGACTATCTAGTCAACACGTGGGTTAAAGGTGCCCTTAAATGACTACCAACGCAATTTTGGAGATGAACACACGAACCTTTGTCTGCCCCGCACGGGTTAAAACATCCTAAAATTTTTATTACAACATCTTTCTTTTTATTTTCCAGTTCTCCCTAATGAAATCGGAAGATGGCAGTGGTAAAGGGTCAGCCCTCACAGCCGCAGTGGCAGCTCGCATCGCACAAAGACAACAATGACAAGCCTCATATAGCCTTAGATCAAAGCCTTATCCCAATAAGAGTAAAATATAATAATAATATTTTGACATTATTACACCAAATGAACTAGCCCCTTGGTAAGTACATTTAAGACTTGTGTTAAGGGTACTAGTCAACGCATATTTAAGAAATGTATACTTATTATACATAGATCAATACATAAATAGCATATATAATCAACGACCAGACTGAAAAGCAGAAGAAAAGCGTAGTTCTTAACTCTGCCTCCACCAGGAATCGAACCCGGGACCTCACGATTAGCGTTCAGGCGTCTAACCGACCGCGCCACGGAGGTCGTCAAAAAAATATAAACAATATATACTTATATGAAAGTTCCGCGTAGAACTTATACAAATCAATCGACACATTCTTCTCAAGGCGGGTGTTCGTAGCACGAAGAACAGAAGAGCGTGTATGAGAAGGTTAATAGGAGTGTGAAGCAAGAGAGATTTCCAGGTTCCAAGTGGAGATCGATAGTTTCTGCCTATTCCCTTAGGGACGTAAAGGCATAGGAAAATAATTAATCGCACATCAAAAGTACTGAATTGTACACCATATACAGTCTTTACTCAAACGTATAATTTTTTATACGTTTGTGCTTATTTTAGTAATGTTGATATTTTTGTATTAACGTGTTAACGACAAGATACTACATCCGCGATTGCGGAGTACATATGAACTTCTAACTGCAAGGGTTAACAATAATAAAATACAGAATATCTTTATCGATTTGTTTTGAATTGATCGACAATATAATATAATAATAAATAACTTATTGGGACAGGGCCGTTAGATAAGAATAGTTAATTTTAACAGAAAGTATCTTAAGTGAAAATTTAAATTTATATAATGAATTATGTAAGGTTACGAACCATAAAACAAAATAGATTATGTAAGAAATTAAAAATATATGTATAGCTTATCAGCAGTCTTAGAAAGTGTATAAAACACAAAGAACTTATAACTTAGAACGTGAAATATTTGAGAATTTATGTATGTAGTAAGAGATGTGAGTACATATCAAGTACAAATATTTATTTTAAGTTATTTTAAAGTGATTTCAAAACCAGTGCGAGTAAATTTCAATTAAAGTTATCATTCAATTCAATTCACAATTTGTGATAATATCCTAATTACTTATTTAAAACATATCGTGTAAAATGTTCCATATACATATTCGCATTAAGAGATTAGTGGCGTTATCATGTCACCACGTCTTGACCAATAAGAAATAATAAGGATTGTCTGCGATTGGTCAACATGTTTTTTCTCGTTAAATAACTTCTCATTGGCCAGTTGATATCAAGAGGTCACTATTTTCTGAACGTGAATAACGAATTATAAATAGTCTTGTTTCCAGTTATAGATATAAGATAATCTGTGTATATATTTATAAAGTAAGTGCCTGTAGGTAGAATTTTAAATATAAATAAATGATATTTTTATACATAATATACAGTATAGCATAATATTTTTATAAATTATTACATGGAACTATGTTTCAAGCGAAAAGTGATAATTGTTATTTTTAGATAAATTTATTGTTTTCGTCATGATTTTTTTTGTTATGTAGTCACCTTGAGTGATGTTTTGAATATTGAATTAAATGGGATTCCTCAGAATTGTGTAGTTTTCCTTAACTTGTTAACTTAACAGACACCACTTATGACTTAAACCGACAACGATGAACATACATACACCTTTTCCCCACAGAGGCATAGGCAGAGATCACGTATCCTCTCTTTCACTTCATTGACATTCATACACCTCTTCATACACAATCGGTGGTTATAACCTTTTGTATATTTGTCATATATCTGACGGATTTATTGGGCTGACCCCTATGTAACCGTCAGCCTACTTTACTTACATAATCGTATGTAGCTTACGTCATTCTACTATCATACATACGTTTATCATCTTCATATAAAATATAAATATATAAACCTACCTGTTCCTCGAATAGTCAGTGCTTGAAAATGGCGACATAGCTAACCTGTCACATTGAGTACTGACTATCTGGTCAACACGTGGGTTCGAGGTCCTCATAGAATTACCTACCTTCGCAATTGCGGAGATGGAAAGCTCAACCTCTGACTACCCCGCAAGGGTTAGTGGTCGTGAACGCGATTGTCTTTTGTCTTTTCATATGAAATATTTACAAGTCTCTTAAGTAGGCATGTAATCACTGTTAATACGTAAAACAGCGTTGGTCCATTAACAGTGTTCATCATACTACATCACTGCCTACCCCATAAATGATAAAAAAAGATTGGTCGAATATGCCCCAAATTTCTGTTTATCACGTTTGGTTTTCTTAACGTGAGTATATGTATGTAAATAAAAAATAATATTTATTTTTATCGAATTATATTTAATAAGTTCCTTAAAAATATGGGAAGGTATACAATTTTGAATTGGACACTATATGTAGGTAAATTAACAAAATTTAGTACTAAATTAAATTCTTAAGAAATAATTATAAATTCTATATGACACGTAAACAGAAAGCTTTGTCATACACAATTGCTTCGAAAAAATATGTAACTTATTTAAAAAAAAATTAAAACTACCAAATTCTACACTTTTTACTCATATTAATCCTAACCTTACAAAAAATAATAAAAATATGTTTATATAATTCGTTTCAAAGACATAACATTATTTAGAAATAATTAAAAACATAATAAAGTTATTATTACCATCAAATACAAATACTAAATTTATCAAGATAAACTCAATCATAAATCAACAGTACGTTAAATGTACTGTTTATATATAATTTATGTTCAAAATATTGGGAGAAAACCTACTTATCCTACAAGGGATAGCATCCCATCACTTCATTGAAATTACACTTAAAAATATTAACCAATAACCCTAATCACAAATTCATCTGTGAATTTACAAAAATATTGATGTCCTATGTGATATAAATAATAATTCTTTATCAATAAAACACATCATTCACAAAAATCCAAATTTATTGTAGAACATGCCTATTGCTATTTAGAGTTAAAAACTTTTCTGAATTCTATCTTTGTAAACACAATAACATTCACACAAAAAAAAACATCGAAGAAAATGCAATAGAGTTAAAAAAACTATTGTTTTCGTGTCATAGTAAATCTAAATGGCTCTAGCTTGGTTATATATTTATAGTTTCTATATCGATGACTATAGTTTGTTCTCAGCATTGCATTTCAGTTGACTTCAACCTTTTGTCGTACCTTCCTTAAAATACTTTGAAGTTCAGATGACGTGGTTGTCTTGTACTGCAAATGGAGATTCATAAATCAATTAGAGAAGATATATTTTCGTAATACACTGTTAAATACAATATACATTTTCTGTATACATGCTCTCATTATCATACAATTATCTTTAATTAACGGGACTTATCGCGTAAGTTTATATATAATAAAATTAAATAAATTAATGTCGGGTTAATAAAGGTAATTTTATTATATATAAAGTTACGCGATAAGTCCCGTTAATTATTAATCATATCATACAATTGTTAGATAGTATGCGAAAACCAGTGTCTTTAGAAGTGCTCTATCAAATGAGTACAGCTAATCTTTACCAATCAATCAATCCTGAATTTAATCAGATATACTTATCACCTACTTATCATATTTTACGCCACTTTTATGTATTTTAAAAGACGTGAACTTTATAATTACATCGTGATTAGATCCAAAAAAAGTCTTCTAGACTTGTGTATGCACACTCTCGTTTTTATAGAGGTGGGGTGGTCAGAGGCTTTAGTGCCCAACTTCGAAATTTCGAAAGCAAGTTATGAGCCCGTTTCACTAGATAGACAGCACCCAACGTTGGCTTCGAGATATCGAAAAGTGATAACTTCGGAGACATGGTAATTTCTCCTAGGTTACTTTTAATCTTGAATTTCGGAGTAGGAGACAGAAAGACAAACACGTTCACGACCATTAACCCTTGCGGGATAGTCAGAGGTTCAGGTTTTCATCTCCACAATTGCGAAGGTAGTAATTCTATGGCTCGAAACCACGTGTAGACCAGATAGTTAGTACTCAATGGGACAGGTGGTAAGCCATGTCGTCATTTACAAGCACTAACTATTACCTGTTCGGGAAACATTATATTTATTATATTACAGGTATACATAGATACTGGTATACTAAAACAACATACCCCAGAAACATTCCTCTGCACCAACAATTGACTGTACAGCCGTTTCCCTTCTTCCGCGCCTAATAACTGCTGGAGTTTCAACCTGGGAACCCGGAACAGTTCATGCCCCGTCATCCTGAGAAGCCTCGAAGCCTCCTGACTAAAGCCTTTAGCCTCTAACCAATCCTGGACTTCATCTGGGGTGGAGGTTTGCGCGATGTAAATGTCAGGGGTCCGCTTGATGCCCAAACGTCGACGCTCTTCGTAGAGTGTAACCACGGCTTTCAGTTCTTCTTGCATGTCTATGCCGAGGCTTACTACGGATTTTGTTGCTGGGGAGAGGTTTTGATGAGTATGGTTTAGTTAGTAGTGTAAAGGATTGTACCGCGGGAGTTATAGCCCAATATGTTATTGAAATATTAATTAGCTAGTACGAAAGCTTTCTGCGTTTTCCTCAAAATCAGTTATATTCAATGATGGCAAATTTCTACAAAAGATGGCGCCACGGCTTAACACATATGTGCCGTGTGTGAGATAAGCAGCATGTGTATAGCATAGTATTTGCTAATTATCTGGTTAGCACGAGACACGTATGTGTTGGCCATACAGTTGCTATCTATACGATTGTGGAGAAAATTGAACTCCTAACACTTTTAAAACTTCTATAAAAAGTTAAAAACTTAATGCTTAATCCAGTAAAAAACTTACTTACTAAAATATGGTATCTATATGTAGTATACAGTACCTAATAAAGTTACCTGATATTTAAATCTTTGATCGAACATAATTTTTCACCTAGTTTACATACATATACACGCCCATCTTCCTATAGAAGGATAGCCAGAGTTCAGACGCTTTACATACATTGTTATAAGCTTACATTTGATAGTATCCGTATTTTTCGGCGGCGGTGGAGGTAAAGGCGGCGGCGGAGGCGGGGAAGGCGCTCCATTTTCATCTGTAATGCATATATACATAAGACTCATAGTCGATCGAACAATTTTCACAATAGAGAACGTGAGGTGATGTGAAACATATAAAAATATATCAAAGAAATAGTAAAGTAGAATTCTATTACATATTTTTTTTATTTACGTTAGAATTTTTACAAGTTTATACCTAATGAAAGAAATGAACATCTTTAGTTAAGTGAAAGTTAGAATACACAATTAAAACTGTGCTGCGACGGTAATGGATAATAATATTAACGATATACAATAATTTCAAAATACATTTGACCATAAAAATCCAAGAAAAACGTATAAGTCATAACCTAACATTTAAACAGCACTTTTAGCTTAAAGTGACGCCATAAAAGTCACTTTACTACAAACTAGCAAAAAATATTTCACACCACCTCCAACGAAAAGACAGACACATACTTTACCATTCCCAGCGACAGGTATCCCACCATCCACAATCACAGGATAATGGCATTTAGACAAGTATCAAACCCACAAAGAATAGAAATCAAATTGTATGCCATTCCTTTAAAAAAATAAATAAAAATAACTTCTAAATTTCATGTGACAATTCCATACATTTTGATTTCGATTCTTTTAGAGTTTAGCCACTTGTCTTAGGCCTTAGGTAAGCGGACAACAAAAACAAGAAGCTTTTTCCATAGATATTTATTACATAAAATATTTCATACACATTACAACAATGAATAACTAGTTTGTTTGTCGCGAACTCTCTATGACGTCACAGGCTCTGACTGACCCTCGGGAAGTGTATAGTATACTTTATAATTGCTTAGACTAATGTAAGTGAATTAAGCTAGTATCTAGATTGAGCTAGCTTAAGCTATGTCTGGAAATAGGCCTTTGATATGCTTAAATAGGTTAGGTTAAACCATAAATGAAATAATTTTTTTATCAGGGATTTATGAATAATGATGTATATATCTTAGTCATTGATTTCTATGGAAGTTGTACAAGAATAGGTGGGAATATTAAAATTGATCAAGAAATAACATCGATAGGTAAACCTAAAAGTAATGGAAATGAAATATATGACGGTGCAGAAGAACGTATCATTGAAGATAAAGTAAAAAACATGTGAGGAATAATACAATGATATGAGAATGAAAAAAATAATACCTAAATGAAATGAAAATATAGTCTAAAAAGTAACAAACATACAATAATGATGTCAGACTTAGTTCTCATACTATTAGTGAATACAATATAACAGTATGATTTAAATACCATTGATTTTATGATATTCTAAAAAATACATTGAGGAGTATTGCATAAAAAAGTAACTTTGAGACATTATAACAGCACAGACAAGTATAGAATACACAAGAACGCTGATAAATTTAACCATGACATCGCTCATTAAATAACAGTTCATATATCATACTTATATAGTAAAAAAGATAAAAGAAGGGTCCTCAATAACAAATAGGACTTATACACCCCTCATCCCTAATAAGACAGTCTATCCTAATCAACTATCCGAGAGCCACCAGAGCATCACATAAATTGTTCGCACGAATAAATAAAAACCCTTCAGAAGTAGCGAAACTCGCCCTTCTTTCCTTGACGGGGGCGCGCCCAGTCCGGGGGAGGCGCTGGTGATGGACTGGCATCCTGGACAGGGGCCTGAGGTCCAGTGCCAGGGCCCAGGACTGGCTGCACGATGGTGTGGGGAACGTGGGCGGTGACCCCGCGGCTGTTGCGGGCCTTCCACCATTTGCGGGAGTCGTCTAAGACCTGGAAAAGGGTTGGTTGGGAATAAGTAGGTTGTGTAGGGTTATTTAGGATTGGTAGTAGTAATGGTTAGGAAACCAGCTTATCCCTCGGGATAGGTAATAGCCAGTGCCTATATACGGCTAAACGGTTCACTACATATCATGTTAGGTGCTGTCTATCTAGTGATACGCGAGTGACCTATAACTAACATGCTTTCGAAATTTCGGAGATGGCCACTCAAGCTTCTGACTACCCCGCCACAATAAAAAAGAGAGTGTTGATACACAAGTCGTGAAGCGTATGTTATGTTAGTTTCAACTTGCGAGAGTATTAGTTTATTAATATCCATTGGTATAAGGACGTCTTAAGGGGCTTTTTATAGTAAATCTATATGTTGAACCGTTTAGATAAATGTTAAATGCTGGAAGAAATGATAAAAATGTTTACGTTCTGTCACATTAGATACTGACTATGTGGGTAATATGTACATAATTCTCTATCTATCTGTCCAGTAACGAATATAGGTTGTAAAATGTGTGTATTATAGAGTGCTTGTAAGTCTTTGTCAATATCATAAAAAGAGCCTAAAGACTTACCTCAAGATATTCGCCCCTCACAACCGTAAGTTCCTTATCATTGTTAGCAGTTCGCGGATACGTGACACGTACTACACGGCCACCTCTAGCCGCCACGCCTCTGGCCCAAGACTCTCCCAGATCATCATCACGGTACGAGGCCGGTTCCCTTTCAGGAGAGGATCCATTGGACACCGAATCTGCCGCATCAGCCGCTGATCTGTTACGGGCGTAGGTCGCAAACTGCTCTGTATTATTCCTCCCTTCATAAGGGTGCAGCGGTTCTTCCCTCTCATGTCTTCGTGGTGGACTTCTAGGCGGCGTTCGTCTTAGCGGAGGTTCGTCGACAGGGTAGTCTGGGGTCCAACCGTCAGAGAACACGGGCTGGTATGGCGGCGGAGGTGGCTTCCAATGCTCTCTCGGTACCAACCAGGCGTCTCCCAGAGAATGCCAAAGCTCAGTCTCTTTGCTTGTAACGCAGTTAGCCAGGAGGTTCAAAGCGTCTCTTGTCAAAGGAGGTTGTACCACTCTTGAGGGCAGTCTTTCCGCCACATCTTGGGCTGCATCCACGATCAAAGCTAGAGGGGTGAAGAGGAAGTGGACCAGTTCTGGTGCGTTAGGATCGTGGATGTGGGCTCGGAGTCTCGCTAGGAGATTGAAGGAGAGTTTGAACTTTTGTAGGACGTCCACAAACTCTCTTTCTGGTGGTGGTCTGCCGCGTAGGGCTAGTAACCCGTCTCCAGCGCGTCTGTTGTTGCCTCCCCCACGACGTCTGCGTTCTAATTCTTTTGAGGCGGCGGCAGCGTGTTGTAGGCGCGCTATGAACTTCTCTATGTCATCGAAGCAGCGGTTCAATATGGCGATGTCTTGTTCGTAAAGGCGCTCTGAGCCGCTGGAGGAGGCGTCGTCTCTCTCGCCTGACGCGTCGTTCCTAGGGGCACTTCTCTCGCCACGCTCGGTTGCTCGGATCTGGAAAATTGAATGTGTTTAGTTAAGTATGCCTTTTTATTCTTTTTGAAACCGTTACACTCCGGTCTAAGGAGTGAGGTATGAGTTCGGGATATGGGAATAATGCTATTCTAGACTTAATCTCAACACATTCTACCAGGTGGTGGACAAAAAGTTGATTATGTCAATCTATCAATCGAGCATTCGGCATAGGCCGCATATAGATCAGTCCACTGTTGGACATAGGCGTCCCCAAAAGAACGCCACAAAAAACGATCACTTGTAGCCCTCAGCCACTACCGCAACCCCTTTCAGGTCGTCGATAAACTTAGCAGGATATAAATAATAATAGGATTTTAACTATACTGGTTTGTATATATTATTGTTTCTCCAATACAGTGATAAAATAACCTAACATGTATGAGATGCTAAAATATACATATTATATAGATAATTCTTAAGTATATTAACCCATTACCTGTCTCCGTGGGGTCCTCTCGGTGTCGCTGTCCCTCTCTCGCTCCCTCTCCCTCTCGATGAGGAACTCCCGGTTGGAGGCCTCCGGTTCACTGCCACCTGCACCCACGCCTCTGTAAAATGCATAGTTATGAGTTAGATATAAATTCTTTCATAGAAAAACACTAAAACTTCGAGGCTCTCTTCACCCTGAATGGGATTGGAGGATGTGAATGTATGTATAAATAGAAAAATAGACATAATACGTTGAGCATTAGACTGTCGCAACATGAGATCATTTCAATATTGTCATGCCTTATCTGCTTAGCGAGATCGGTCGATACAAACATAAAAAAATCCATTGTTACTTTCATTAACTGTTCAATATATGCTCTACGATCTTCAGACTAAGTACCTCTGCCTCAAGAAGGACATCCCAAAATATATCGGTACGTTTTACATTGGTTCTTTAAAATGATTATTTTCTTCTACTTTCGCCCCATGGCCTCAAATCTCCTGTTGCTAACCTTGATGTCATGATAATTGCATATCAATGTCATACAAAAGCCGTATAACCTCAAAATTCTTTTCTTTATTTTAATGTCACATAATCATCTCTCTGCTTCTATATCAAACATGCAATAAAGAAAAACCACACACCTCAGAGCATTAAACTCCTCGACCAAATGATGGGCAGCCACATCATGACACTGGAAGATATGGAGCTCCCTCCTCGGATGGGGCTCGTTACCCGACGGTGGCGCCCCCACGACCAGCGCCAGCACATTATTGTACAACTCCGCCGGTTCTGGCGACGTGAAGGCTGTGGGCTGATGGACCCATGCTGCGGGGAACCTCTCCATCACCCCAGAGGTCTCGTAGTCCACTATGAGGACCCAGAGACCCTCGAGGCAGAGCTGCATCCGCTGGCTCCAGATGCCGTTGCTTTTTTCCAGCTGCAGGAGACGACGCATGCCGTCTGCTGGGTACGCGATTCCTGGAATGGTAATAATAATAATAATATTTGGACATTATTACACCAATGAACTAGCCCCTTGGTAAGTTCATTTAAGACTTGTGTTAAGGTAAACTAAAGTATTCCAAAACAATACATTTTATTCATTTCAGACACCATGTTTCATAGAGACATTTACAGCTTAAGACCTACACAATCGATATTTAATAAGAAAAAGTGAAAAAGGCCAGTTTATTTTTTCAAAGCCACCGGGTACGATTTCCGTACTGGATACAGTTGTTTTTTTCAAAGAAAGTATGAATGGAGTTTTTCATTTTATCAAAATCGGTGACATGGACCCTAAGAACAAATCTTCGTATCTCTTATAGTTTCCGACTTTCCCATACTGACCGTTTTGAATGCGCCACCCTGTATACATATTATACATAGATAAATACATACATATATAGCACATATAATCAACGACCACACTGGAAAGCAGAAGAAAAGCGTAGTTCTTAACTCTGCCTCCACCGGTAATCGAACCCGAGACCTCACGATTAGCGTTCCGGCGGCTAACCGATCGCGCCACGGAGGTCGTTCAATGGGATGGTGGGTGGTTGTTAGTGGTATTTGGGGGGAAATAGAATGTAGTAATGACGTTATTGCATATATGAAACTATATGAAAAATAAGCGGGTAGATATTTGTTCTCTGTATTTGGATTTGGAGACTAATGGACGGTGTAAATCAAATAGATTAGATTTGGGGACTATTAGATGTGGTAAAATGATCTATTTAGAAAAAAGTTTGTACGTATAAAAGTAAAAGTTAAAGAACAGGCTTTGGTAATGTTGATTATCTCTAGCTACTTAGTGGTCTTACGATATGTTGAGAAGAAGATACTAGGCTAATTTAATCAATTCTTATACCAACATGGTACTAACTCAAAAACAAACAAATAAGCAGATGGTATGCCATGTCGCCATTTACAAGCAAATTCGACATAGCTCAGTTGTTTGAGGTTTGGCTCTGTATTAGTGGGTACAGGGTTCAAATCCCGCTTGAGCATGTACCAATGGAAATGAAGTTTAATGAATTTCTAAGTACTATTTTCGTAATAAAAACACATTTACGAAATGCATCGAATTATACGGTGAGGGAAAACATCGTGAGGAGATCTACCAGTTCGTCGAACAGGTAATAGTTAGTGCTTGTAAATGAGATAAGACTAATAACTCTATTACTTGGTTTTTATGACAAGCCGCGAATTTTATAGCTAGTTAAATCCTATATATAACCTATTCCCAATACGTTAAAGTAAGAAAAAGAACCTTACCTGTTTCCCTCGTAACAGTAAAAGTAGCTAGATGCTCCACGTCATACACTCGTCGCTCCGCCCCCCGCAACCCCGCTACCTCGTCGAAGGCGTCGAGGGCGCGCTGCGTCTCGCTCGCACCGCCGCGGCCTGACATCTTGGCGTCTCTTTCTCGCGGTTTCGTTGTCACGAACACTTAGTGGTGTAGAGACGAATTCATTCTGGAAAATAGAAAATGGGAGTTTAATAAAGGTTTTAGATATGTTGTGAAGAAGAATTGTATATTTATTACACTAATTTATATATAATTATTGTTTAAAATAACGAAAATAGCCGTATTTAAATACAGGTTCCTGATTTCAAACAACATAATAAGGAGACATTTTCTAGCTATAAAACACGAAGGACTAGCCAAGATCAAGATTCTAGCATCAAATTGGGTCTTTAATGTGGTCAAAGACATTCGCAGGAACAACAGTCGTTATTCAAGGCACTTTTTGTGTTCAATTATTCCAAAATAAAATGTGTATGTTTATTATTAATAGTTTGTGACAGATTCCGAATCGGGTGCTGCCGGAGGACCAGTGATGCAGCCTAGCTGCATCATATACTGAGACAGCATCTTTTCACTGCATCAAGTTAGTAGTTAGTAGTAGTTTAGTGTAGTTTTTATATGCAGTGAATAAAATGTATTTCTTTCTTTCTTTCTATTATTTTTTTTGAATTGATTAGATTATGCTATAAACTTTAGTTCCTTATAAATATATCAAGCGAATCCGTGTACCCAAAATAAACCTACATACCTATACATTATAAAGCCTTGTACATTGCAAACAAATGAAGCAATACTATTTCGCTATATAGTATCACTTATACGCCAAGGGCACTTCTTATCAGCTACTCAAACGTTTGCCCTACTAAATAATGCGCATGCTCAGATGTAAGAGTATGAGATTGCCTAACAGTACTTCACACTTGACTATGATGTCACTCAGGCTGTGGAGGTACTGACTAATGCTACTCGTATATGAGAAATGCCAGTTTACACACATACATACATGCATCTACGTCTAAAGACTATGGATCGCCACCTGGAAGGATCTTGACAAATCTCTCTCGCTTCACTGACACCCATTAACCTTCTCATACATGCTCTTCTGTTCTTCACACTACGTATGCCGGTTTCAGTTAAAAATGGTAGAAGGTTGAGTAAAGGATTATGAAAGTGGATTTCTTGCGATCGTAGTTTAAATATTTGGATACTTATTCAATGAAATTTTTGGATACCTATCACGTTGGGCACTGTCTATCTAGTGAAACGCGGGCTTCGACCGGCCCATACTTCACATGCCTTCGAAATTTAGGAGTTTGGTATTTAAGCCATCGACTACCCTGCCACAATAAAAAAAGGGAGTGTGTATACACAAGTTGTGAAGCGTTTGTAATGTTTATTCTGACTACACAGTTAGGGTAAATGGTTTTGTATTATTATACAAGTACACGTTTTATAAATAACCACCCTTAAAGAATTCATTTTATGTATGTATTTACAATCAGCGCTAAAAGTGCAGTCCCAGTAAATTTTTATAGCCTTTTATCCCTTACACATTCCGATTACGTGCACACTTACTTACTAACAACATACCTACGTAACGCATAAAACCGAATCCATCATAAAGTAATTAAAACAGTAATTGGAACTAGAAAAGTAACTTCGTGAATGCGCATTCAATCATTATCTAATCAGACTGCCTAATCGACGCATTCCTACATATCATTCTTCGATTCCGTGTACAACAACAAAAATGCTGATACTGAGTATTACAGTATTATACGCAATACTCATAATGCAAAATATATACAAACATAATTTTTGAAGACCTCCGTGGCGCGATTAGTTAACCACCTAAACGCTAATTGTGAGTTCGATTCCCGGTGGAGGCAGAGTTAAGAACTACGCTTTTCGTTTGCTTTCCAGTCTAGTTGTGGATTATATATACTATGTATGTATTTATAATAAGCATATATTTCTTAAATATACGTTGACTAATACCCTTAACACAAGTCTTAAATGAACTTACCAAGGGAGTAGTTAAATAGGTGTAATATTGTCCCAAATATTATTATTAACTATATTCACGCCCTAAGGAGATAGGCAAAGACTATTGATCGCCATCTGAAACGATCTTGACAAATCTCCCTTGCCTCACTCACACCCATTAACCTTCTCATACATTATCTTCTGTTCATTACATTGCGTACACCCGTCTTAAGAAAAATGTATACTGACATGGTTTACTACCTATCACACTAAGTGCTATCTGGTGAAATCGCGAGTTCGAGTGCCTAACCCTCTACAGGAAGACGGTCGTGTTGTGTGTGGATGTATAGAGTATATTAAAGCAAGTAGTAAACTTCATTTGATATGCACAATTATATATTTATTTATTACACATCATAATCCTATCAATACAGGCATGATAATCCAACTAATAGCTCTAAATAAAGTAACTAATATAAAAATGCAAAGTCATATCTTTTTAATGATAAAGGGCACTCACTGATTATCAAATGAAATAAGATTAAAATAGTTTTGTTATCATGACAGAGGTCACTTTAGGTACTGATTAACTCAAATATAAATATATATTAGCGGCAGTAGCCAATATTACTACCTTCGCAATTGCGGAGATGAACACCTAAACCTCTGACTACCCCGCAAGGGATAATGGTCGTGAATGCGTTTGTCTTTTTATCTTTTTGTCAGTAGTCAAGTGCGTATGACCTCCGACTTCTCATCTTCGGTCTTAGGTTCGAATTTCGACTCTGGCATATACCAATGAATTGAAAAATGCGAATTTTCTTTACGTACATTATTTATGGTTCTTAACAGTGAGGGAAAATATCGCGAGTAAACCTGCCTATCCCTTGGGATAGATAATAGCCAGTGCCTGTATATTGCGATATGGTTCAATACCTATCACGTTGGGTGCTGTCTATCTAGTGAAACGCGGGCTTTGAGGGGCTCATATCTAAAATACCTTCGGAGATGGGCACTCAAGACTATGACAACCCCAACGCAATAAAAAGAGAGTGTGCATACATAAGTCGTGAAGCTATGCGTATGTATGTATGTATAATCATCTAGCTTATACATACCTAAATTCCTTTATTCAGTTTTAAGGTAGTCATTAACTTGTTAGATATTTCTTAGCTTAACTATATCGATGTTGTGATGTTATAGATATGGAATTTTATTGATAGTTTGCTAGCCCATCGCCAAAAGATTTCCTACTAGTCTAGTCTAACTAACTAACTAGTCCCATACTAATACATTCTTAGAATAAAATGGAGCTACTAAGCGTCCTATTTACGTCTCATACACCTATGTGTAACAACGTTGTTTACTAATAAATAAACAAATTAACGTCTGAACAACAATCAAAACAATTTCCAAAACAATAAAAATACACACATGAAATATATTATATCAAAAATAACTAATTGTCACACAAATAAAACATACACACACAGTTATCAACACAGAGTTAACGGTTATAACTTCCTGCTCCCGTACCATTAACGGAACAAAAAACAAGGGAACAGGTAGTCGGGAGTTTTGAGGGGGAGCGCGTTGAAGTCTTTCGTTCGGAACAATGGGGTTGTTGTTTGGTTTGTTTTATGTAATGGGACAACAGATGGCAGGGTGCATTTTGAGTAGTATAATGTCAGTAATGGTTAGCTTATAGTAGTTTAGTTTAGATGCATGGAATATCTTTTTATCCAATATAAAAATCATGAGGATAAAACAATTATTGAAAATCAAAATATAACAAGATTCTAGTATAGCAATTGCGAAAGTATTGAAGCCGACCAAGGGTTGCTAACATTAGGTTTGGACCTAGATAATATCCGTGTACCTGTCTCGAGGTTCTGTCTACATTTTTGAGGACAAAGAACGCATTCGTTTCATGCACTTTTCCAGAAAAGTTAATAATGCAAAAAATCTTGAATCTTTTCATTAGATACTAATCATACAGTTTAAAAAAAGATTGATACCATTTATAAGCAGTATAATGTGATACCATATTTCTAAGAGAAAAAATATTTGTAGCACCTACAAAGAAATGTATTTTTTATACTACCGAAGTATGAACCAAGTCGGCTACCCATCTAGATACCACAGGTAACGTTGCTTAGTATCGGTAAAAAATATCGCTTCATCAATATTATAAGTTATTACTTACACATACACTTCACACTCGCGTACCTACAGAAGTATAATCAGAGATCACGGATTCCCTTGATTCGCGAATCTGACAAAACACTTTCGCTTCATTGACATTCATACACACTCTGTGATTATATTTAGGTATACTTTATAATAATTTATAGGTTATAGTGACTAGTATTATTCAGCTATTACACATCCTATATTTAATATGCTTTTCTTTATTTTTAATTAAGAATAATTTAAGTAAACATCAAATCTCATTCTGTTTAATGACATCACTATTTATAATACCAATAATATTGCCTGCTACGATGACCAATATAAATTCTAAGCATTATTACCTGGGTATCGAACAAATGCTTATCGGCAGTATCGATACGCGATAAAACGATAAAATATCGATAGTGTTATCTGTTGTAATATTGACTCACTTTACATTGCATGCCAATACTTTGCTATAATTGTATTTAGAAAATAAAAATATGTTTAAAAGCTAATAACAATATTTATATAGCATATATAATCAACGACCGGACTGGAAAGCCGAAGAAAAGTTCTTAACTCTGCCTCCACTGGGAATTGAACCCGGGACCTCATGATTAGCGTTTAGGCGTCTAACCGATCGAGCCTCGGAGGTCATCGTTGTATATATAGGTAATAATAATATTTGAGACACTGTTACACCAATCGAACTAGCCCCTTGGTAAGTTCATTTAAGACTTGTGCTAAGCACACTAAGTAACGTGTGTGTATGGATTTAAGAAATTTATACTTGTTATATATAGATAAATACATGTATAGTGTATTAATCAACGAAGAGATTGGAAAGCAGACTAAAAGCATAGTTCTTAACTCGACCTTCACCGGGAATCGAACTTGTGACTTAACGATATTTTTTATAAAACTAAATAAAATTTATTATAGACTTAAACCTTATAAAAAGTTACTGGGACTGCACTTTTAGCGTTGACTGTACATGTTTTTTACGTTCCAGACTGTATGATAAGATAAGCGAAAAGTGAGTATAAATACTGTTTATGTACATATATGTATATATATATACACCATAGAAAGGGCTAATCACATATTCAAATTCAACAACAAGCCTACGGTATTCAAATGAAGGTCGCTGAGTCATCTTCTTGTCAACAGATGGCACCTCGCCTTGTTTGGTGCCACGTTGCGTTCGTAAATTGATTTCTGTTATAGTGATAACTCAGTTCTCAAGGTGTACGTAGCGTGAGAAAATAAAGAGCATGTATGAAAAGGTTAATGGGTGTGAGTGAGGCGAGATTTGTTAGGATCGTTCTAGATGGCGATCGATAGTCTCTGCCTATCCCGTTATGATTGTATGAATAATAAGTCAAGGGATAGTTTAGTATGATGTGTATGAAGAGGTATGTTAATTAGACAAAGCGGTCGAGGTCATATCTGGTCAGTGACCATCTAGATTGACTTTTAGCTGTTAATTTCGGTGAAGGAAAACAACTCTAAATACATAGGTACTAGTCATTATCTGTATATAGCGTGAAATTTTACATACACACACATCATACCCGTTTCCCTGTAGAGGATCAGAGATCACAGATCCCCATCTGTCCCGATCCAGACAAACCACTTTCGCTTCATTGACACTCATACACTTAAATTTTACCACATGACACATTAGATATTGTTTTTCAGCTAAAAAGTCTGTATCTAGTTGCCAAAAAAGCATCACAACACTCAAAGGTAGACTTTCAACCTCTGACTACCACGAAAGGGTTTGCCAGCTTGATTGCGTGTATGTATGTATGTAATGTTTGTATGTAGGTAGACGTGAGAAACTAAGCACTAAAGGTGTAAGCGTGTGAACTAAAGTCTGCACGTCATAACGGGGGTTTGCTTTGCATCAATGTCTAAGATAAATAGATTATGAAATCGAGTATTACATATACTCGAATATGTTACTGAGTTCTCATATTGAAAAGTGCGACCTACTTGTATTTAAACTCTTTAGTAGATTGTAGAAAAATAGTCTAATAGTCATACAACCTGCACTAATGAAAAAAGAAATGATTTTGATAGGTTAACACCATAATTAGTTCACTTAATAACCTGCCCCAATGAAAATATGTAATGATTTTAATAATTAAACATACATTATTGTCCTTCAATCCCTTTTGGGGTAGAGAGTAGGGTGTATATCTCTCCTAGCTTACTTTTTATCTAAATTTTAAGATGGTGATGTCTTATAAAACATTGTTATTGCGATAGGCTAGCAACCTGTCACCAATACCCCAATAGATATTGGAATTTTTTTAACATACTAGTAGCATATAATTGATTTAGAAAAATAGTCAGTAACAATTAGTAAGCTTATGAACTTGTGGTAAGGAAAGAATGCACTTATTTTGATAATAATTAATCATTAACAATCAATGCTTTAAAAATGTGACGACATCAAAACAAACTAGTGACATTAGCAAATCAATATATTTTTTTTATCTGTATAAGTACTATACTAACTACAAAAGGAATGCACTAGAATAAAACGAAATACTATCTAAACTAATATAAATATAAACTAATATAGATTTTCAATATTTTTGTAAAATTTATATATGTAACAATCTTATACGCCTCGTGCTATTCTGGGACGTAAAAAGAATGCTAACTAGTTACCGTTCTTCCCGGCATGTCTTGGAGGCGAGTAAGGGACTATGGGAAAATGGAATCATTGGGCGATGGGCTAGTAACCTGTCACCAATGTTCCATAAGACATCACAACCCTAATATTCGTGCTAAAAAGTGTCCTAGGATATTAAATTTCCGAGGTTCTGTCGACCCCGAAAGGTATTCAAAGACGTGAATGTATACATATGTATGTAATAATGTCAACAATGAGTTAAGAAGGACTTATAAAACACCTGTTAAGCCTATTTTATCTTTATCAGTTAAGCCTTAGTGACGTAAAAAAGGTAATGCAGCTTAAATCATATTTTGTGTTATCGATTTATATTTGAATAATATCCGGAACTAAAGTCACTTAATCAGACTTAACTAACTGCCTTTCTACCGTGTTTTAGGAGGCTAAGAGACTAAAGGTGAATGAAATCAACGAGACGCATATATTGTAAATGGTATCACAAACTCTGTAATGATAAAGTTACATAGAATGATATCTCTGAGATTCTGTCCACTACAAAAGGGATACAAGCAAGTTTTAAGAGATTCGCGATTTATACTCATGATTAATAACTAACGGGACTTATCGCGTAAGTTTTTATATAATAAAGTTACCTTTATTATTAATCCGACGTTTCGGCTACGTTGCAGCAGCCTTGTGACCAAAACTTACACAATAAGTCCTGTTAGTTATTAATCATAAGCATATTAGTATATGAATGTTAAGGTATATAAAATTATGAGTAAATAAACAATAACACTAGAGTAGTATTTTACGAGAATTAGTGACAAAGTTTTTAATAAACCTTCTCTAACCGACATTATGTCAAGTACCTTATTCTTTCAAAATGACTAAATATAGCGATTCTCTTAAAAATATTACTAGAGCAGTATTCCAATACAAAAAGAAATACTCATGCATCTCACAGCTTGGTATTGAGGTGAAATTTTGAAAAATGAAAGTTCTTTATTGGCGATTCGTATGCATAACCCATTCACGAAAGTATTGACTTAGGCATAAACCACATTGTATGAGTATTATTTGTGAAAAGAAAGCTTATGCATTATACATACATACACGTTTCTTCTTGCGACAGTTTCCTGTTAGAGAAACAAGTTCACGATCGAGTCAAGGCTATAGCTTGGACAATGACTAATAGGTTATTTATGTTGACATGAAATATGCGGCTGTATATAGTTTAAGGTGATAGGGACTATATACTGGGATAACTTAGTGGGATTGAAGTTACTTTATAAGATGCTCGTATTTTGTTATTATCTTTGGTAAAGTCTAAACTATAACTATGAAAAGAGAGCTTAGTTTTCTCTTATCGACTCGTACATAACTTTTTATGTTCGTTACGCGATTGTTACTGTTACAGTTACATTTTTATGCCTCTAATGTACGAGTACTGTATTCGTTCTAATGAAGTTGATAGTTATTATTTGTGCGTTATCTAATTTCGTTTTCGTCTTTCCAGCGACTGCATCGTATGCACGTAACGCACGTAATAGCAGTCATCCATATTCATGAGCATCGCATGATCACTCGCTGGTCACGGTTCCCTGCGATAATAGGCGGTGTACGTAATCCGCGATAATGCCGATTGACAGGTGGACGCGGAACCCGCACTCAGAGGCACAGGCGGAGGATAAACAATCACGCTGAATGACCGACGGGGGCCATTGAGCCGCTTTCGACACTGAATGGCTCGCCGCGGCCGCGGTGGGAGAGCGCACGTACTCGCCGCGCGGAATGCGGCCCCGCGCCGACGTCACACATTCCGACAACGGAACCAAGTGCCTCCGCCACTCGCCACTAACCGTACTTTAGACTACTTGGGCCCCAGAGCCTTTGGCTACGCGGGTCGCTCGCACACACGCCTCCTAATAAGGGCGGAAGAGGCCGCTCAATATGCGGCGCACGCACCGGCCGAGGAAGCGCCTGCGCTGGGCTTCCTGCCGCCTCCCAGGGGCACATAGGCGAGGAGGCTTTCTCACGGCGAACGCGAGTCCCGTTTCACATTCGCGAACCCACGGCACCGATGTACCGATGAGCACACTCGATTCGACGCACACTCGTTCCGAGGTACCGTCGGTCGCCCGACGAAGCCTACTTTGGATGCTTTTCTCTCGGCCGCACCGAGCGATACGCACGGAGGCTGCGTGGGCGCCGCGCAGGGGCTGGGGTGCGGCCGATGACCTCGCCAAGGGACGAGGCGTCTCGCGGAGGTCGGACTCACCTGGCGATCCTCAGGAAGGCAATCCGTGGCTACACTCGCTCACTCCGGCGGAGCATCAACTCGCCGACGCGCACTCACCGCTACTGAGCGAGGCGCGCTCTCGGCGGCGGCGGGAGGGGCGGGGGCGCGCGGGGGGAGGGGAGGCTTGGGCCGCGGCGCTCGGAGGGCGGCAGTGTGCGGGCGAGCGCCATGGCGAGCAACGGCCGAGCGACGGAGGCGGCGCGCCTCTGCCACCTGCGCAAGAGCGCGACGTTCGACGGCTACGGGTTCAACCTTCACGCGGAGAAGAGCCGCCCCGGGCAGTTCGTGGGCAAGGTGGACCCCGGCTCCCCCGCGGAGGCGGCCGGCCTGCGCCCCGGGGACCGCATCCTGCGAGTCAACGACCACCCCATCGACGGAGAGACGCACAAGCAGGTGGTGGCCAGGATCAAGGAGCGCGACGGCGAGGCCGAGCTGCTGGTGCAGGCGCCGGCGCCGGGGGACTCGCTGCCCGACCTGGAGATCCCGCCCAGCACGCCCTCCCCGACGCCCCCCGCGGCGCCCGCAGCGGAGCCCCCGCAGGAGAAGCCGCCGCCGCTCAACCTGCACATGTCTGCGGCCGAGATGCGCGCGCAGCTGGCGGCCAAGAAGAAGCTGGACCCCAAGAAGGTGCCCATGGACCTGCGCTCCAAGTTCGACATCGTCAAGAAGCTGTAGCGCCCCCCCCGCGCCCCCCGCGCCTCCCCAGTGTTGTGACTGGTCTGTTGTATATTTCGTTCGACCTTGTTGTATCGTACCGTGTTATAATTGTATGGATTATTGCTATTAAACGTTGTTTGTGAAACGGTGCGTTTGTCTTCGCGGGTCACCGGCTCCCCCTCCCGCGGTGCATCAGGGGGGGGGGGATGGAATGCGCCGTTGCGACACACGCCACACTGGCACGGCGCTGTGCCAATTGGGCGGCCGTTGGTCAATCGGCAGGAGCGATGCTCGCCTAGCGGAGGCATTAGGCTGCGCCGACCTTGGCCCCGAGAACCAGTTGTTCGCCAATCAGGACACCACTCGCTCGCAACAATCCGAGCCCTTCGCAAAAGCGAGAGTCTCACAAAAACTGGCTCCGCGTTATGCAATTATGGAATCTAATCCAAAGTCAATTGGCGGCCGTTATCTCGACGCAAACAACCTACTGTACATAAAACGCAGCGCTATCACTGCCTCCCCAACTTTTTAACGATTATTTGCACAAAATGAGTGTTTACAACCTGCTAGTTACAGCCAAACGGTTTTAAAGGTTTTTGTAGCTAAACAGTACTTTATCACGACTCCGGTGTACTTAAACATAGGTAAAGTAACTACCATAATTAAGCATTGCGATGGTATTTTGCCAAGCCTGTTTCTTATGAGACAGTGGACCTACCTCACTTCTTACAAAGTAGTAGGTCACCTTATAAATATCAACTGTTAAATATTCCAAAATAAACCAGCTATTCTAAACTATTTTTCCTAATAGCAAAACTGATGCATTTCGCAATTGATTGCGAAAAATAAACACACAAAACCATTTAAATATGAAGTCATTGCTAAAAGTACGAATAACATAACGTTAACCTACATATATTAATTACATCATCATTATCCTATTATACTACGGTGAGGGAAAACATCGTGAGGAAACCTACCTGTTCCCCGAACAGGTAATAGTCAGTGCTTGTAAATGACGACGTGGCTTACCACCTATCACATTGAATACTACTATCTGGTCAACACGTGGGTTCGAGGTGGCTATAGAATTACTACCTTTGCAATTGCGGAGTTGGACACCTGAACCTCTGACTACCCCGCAAGGGATAGTGGTCGTGAACGTGTTTGTCTTTTATCCTTCTAAGGATGGCTAGAGCCTCGACCACATAATATTGTCTCGGTTACCTTCAACATATTTCACCTTTAACTTACACAAGCTATTATTATGTTTATGTAGGTTAATATAGGACATACTAATTTACTCTTTAGCATGAATACTAAGGTTGTGTTGTTATATGGAACATTGACGACAGGTTGCTAGCCCATCGCCCTTACATCCCTTAGTCGCCTCTTACGACATAGCGTATTCATGCTTAAAAGTGATCAAAAAGATTTGTTCATGTTTACAATGTTCTGTCTACCCCGAAAGGGATTAAAGCGCGTGAATGCTTAGTAAAGTAATATATTTATACATACACACATACATATATACACACATCTTTTAATCCCTTTCGGGGTTGACAGAACCTTGAAAAACCGATTATATCCGCTAGGTCATTTTTTAACATGAATATTGGTGTTCCGATGTCATATGGAACATTGATGACAGGTTGCTAGCCCATTGCTCAATAGATTCCTTTGACCCCTAGTCCTTTCGCCTCCATAGCTCTATCTATCCTTACAAGACTATAAACGTGAGTGTGTATGTATGAACTCAGATTAAATTGCGTTGCTAGGCAACAGTGTCAACATAATAGTGAGGGGTGTATAAAATTACGCATTTATCCAAATATTAGATTAACAGATAAGCGATAAGTCTTGTTTGTTCTACTCCTAAATACATAGATACATACATAATATACATTCACGTCCTTTAATCCCGTTCGGGGTGGATAGAAACTTAGATTAGGTCTAGGCTAAATAGTTATATCGTGATGTATTGTTAGACGACCGCCGCGGCGCGATTGTTTGAGCACCTAAACGTCATGAGGTCCTGGGTTCGATTCCCGGTGGAGGCAGAGTTAAGAACTACGCTTTTCTTCTGCTTTCCAGTCTGGTTGTTGATTATATATGCTATATAATATGTAATATGCTATATATCTAATATGCTATATATGTAATATGCTATATATGGTTGATGATTATATATGTTATCTGTATATATTTCCATAATGTACGTTGATTAGTACCCTTAACACAAGTATTGAAGGAACTTACTAAGGGGCTAGTTCAATTGGTGTAATAATGTCGTAATATTATTATTATTACTGTGCATCTACAAATCTAAAAGAACTGTAAACGGATCTTTCTTGAATTCGACCAAAAACGTAGGACGCCCTCTGCCAGGTGGACCGATGACCTGAAAAAGGTCGCTGGTAGTGGTTTGCTGAGGGCCACGAGTGATCGTGTTTTGTGACATACCCTTGGGGAGGCCTACGTCCAGCTGTGCACTGACCAAGACTGATTGATAAAAACGTAGAATTAAGAAGAGAAGAATTTATCAATCTAAACCATACCACCAATTATGTATAGTTACCCGTAAAATCTAAATTAAACCTGCCTTAAGGATATGAATGGCAGTTACTTACGTTCTATTAAAATACCTAACAGCACACAAAACCATATTGTACTTACTACATCATACAAGTATTATATACGTAAATATAATGCTAACTAACTGCCTTTCTTATCCGAATGTCATAGAAGACGCTTAAGGACTTAATTTCAATGGAATCCATTGAGCCATGGGCTAGCAACCTGTAACCAATATCCTGACTATGCCTGGATCCCCGACAGTCAGTCAAAAGTGTCCGAGAATACATCTCCGAGATTCTGTCCACCCCGAAAAGAACTTAGTAAACTAAATGTATATGTATGTAAATACTACGTCTCTGCTAAGTGTACCGTGTAATAGTGTATGTAAATTTAAATGCTAACACTTGTCTAAACATAACACTAAAATAGGACTTTACGAATCCATTTAGTTTACATACATATGTCTCGTGCTAGTTGGGACGTAAAAAGAATGCTAACTAGCTGCCGTTCTTCTTGGCATGTCTGGGAGGCGACTAAGGGAGGGCGGATCAATGCATTTTATAAGCGAAAAGCTAGCTACCTGTCATCTATGTTCCATAAGACATCACGACCCCAATCTTCACGCTAAAAAGTAACCTAGGAGATAATAAATCTCCGAGGTTCTGTCGACCAATAAAGGGATTGAAGGACGTTTATGTATTTAGTATTTTACTTTATATACATTATGTAACATATCATGAATGTGCCTCAGTGGTTGGGACTAAAGATTGGAATATGAAAACGATGGTTCCAGGTTCTATTCCAACCGGAATCCAGGCACATGCCATCACGATTTAATTTCACAAACTAAAAGACCTAATGCTCGTATGTTTTATGCATCAAATTGGAGACATTCCTCTCAAGCAGTACGCAGCGTGTAAAAAATAGTATAGCATGTATGAGAAGGTTAATGGGTGTCAGTGAAGCAAAAGAGATTTGTCACCCGTTCCAGGTGGCGATCGATAGTCTCTGTCTATCTATTTAGAGGTTATGTAATGACTTAATAATTGCTAACACATCAACAATTTAATGAATGGAAAATATTGTAAGGAAATTTGACTATTTGCAGAAGCAGTAATAGTTACCACATGTCACGTTGCGTACTGACTATCTAGTGAAAAGTGGGTTATTGTACCAGTGACTATGGTAATCTTTCATACAATATAACGTAAATATACAACAACAAAAAAAGTTTAGTATTAAGAAATTACCTCTAAAGTTCTATCCAGACAAACATTTTCTCGACCATTTACCCTTACGCGGTTGTCAGAGTTTCGCATGCCGCTATGTCCATCTCGAACACACATGTTGACTACATAGTAAGTATGTGACAGGTGGTAAGCCGTTTCGCCATTTACAAGTTCCATTACCTGTTCCTAGGAACACGATGTTTTCCCCTCACCGTATTTGTTGTGACTAATTAATTAATTCAATAGTTAATATGTACTAACGATGTGTTGTCACTTTTATTATCAACTTGACGTGAAATAAACATGTTTCTTTACATCTTTCTTTCTAATTACGGAAAACATACGAAGCAGGTTCAATTGGTGGTTCTAAATATTATTATTATACTACTATCATCCATACTACTACTAATTATGGCGGGGGTAGTCAGAGGCTTGCGTGCCCATCACCTAAATTTCGAAGGCATGTTAGGTATGGGTCATTCGAAGCCCGCGTATCACTAGATAGACATCACCCAACGTGATAGGTAGTGAACCGTATCGCCGTATATATCACTGACTATCACCTATCCTAAGGGATAGGCAGGTTTCTTCACGATGTTTTCCCTCACCGTTAGCGACTATAAGTGTCATTACCGATTACCCAACCACGGCCTGAATCGTGACATTATCGAAGCAAACATCGCTATGCCCCTTAATTCCCTTTATCAGAAGATACGGCAGCTAATTAGCTTTTGCGTGGCTGATACCAACAGTAATTACTAGTACATCGACGTTTTATATACGGCAGTCACCCGGAATTTATAGTGACCAAAATGCTTTGCGTAAATTCTTTCAGCATGATTTAATTACTGATTATTTCGCTATTTAATTGATTGCCTGCTTCAATGGAAAGTTCATATAATGCTAAACTAACTACCTATTAAGCGATCAAGGGATGGGAATGAAATCTATGGGGCAATGGGATTCCTGTGACCAATATTTTATGTTAATATTAAACCATTAGATTAGTTTTGCGATGTTATTTACCACTCGAAATCCACTTTTTATATAAACGACTATAAATGTTATTTAATATAGATATACAACTTTAATTACAAGTTTTATATAAATACAATTTGGGTTAGAGGTGGCCACAGAATCACTACCTTCGCAATTGCGGAGATGGAAAACTGATCCTCTGTATACCCTGCAAGGATTAATGATCGTAAACGCGTTTGTCAATACATAGAAATATAATTTATCACACCCGTTTAATTTGAGGTCTCAAATCCCAATTCTACCCGATCCTAACATTCAAATTTCGTATTAAGACACCTCCACATATACATACGATAGTCATAGTTACTTCTAGCGTTAAATATACGAATTGCAGTTCTCAATATCCTTGTTATCTCAAGCTACAGGTGATAATGAGTCATAACCGCCCACGCTAGCAAATGACGCATAAGAACACCTTTAATTATATTTTATATAACCTAACGAGCAAATAATGAATCACCTGGTAAAATTCTTTAGAATTGATGCGACTATTAATGGTTATATATATCAAAAGAACGCATATAATGCATTTACGACCGCAAAACTGTATAGGCGCTATAAGTTCTTCTATCTATCTTTAGCAGTTCACAGCTAGACATAGGCCTCCCCAAGGGTACGCCACAAAACACAATCACTCGTGGCCCTCAGCCAACCACTACCAGCGACCTTCTTTAGGTCATCGGTCCACCTAGCAGGGGGCGTCCTACATTATGTTTGCCGAGACACAGTATCTACTTGTAGCGTTACCCTTTCTTACTATATCGTCTATCTGACTGTAATACGTCTTATTTGAACCTCTTTTTCAGGCAGATTTAGCTTAATTTGCTTATCTCTGTAATATTACCTTGGTTAGCCTTTCATATGTAGAACAGTTCGTGGTAAGGTTTTAATGCTTCGTCTATGGCTCAGTCAATAATACACAAAAAACACTTTTCCGACCAATAACCCTTGCCAGCTAGTCAGAAGTTTGGGTGTCTATCTCCGCAATTGCGGAGGTAGTAGCTCGAACCCACTTGTAAACCAGATAGTCAGTACTCAATGTGACAGGTGGTAAGCCATGTCGTCATTTACAAGCACTGTCTATGACATGGTTCGAGGAATAGCTAGGTTTTTTCACATTTTTTTCTATCATCGTAGTTTGTGCATTCCGCAAATGTATTTTGAATAACACTATTGTTTTTTTCGATATACATATATTTTTTCTAAATTTAATCAATACGGCATTATTTTAATCACTGGAGTTGATGTCTAAAATGATGTCATTCTGTTCCGAGGCTTAAAAACATTCACACATAAATACATATACATAACACCTGCGATTCCCTTTGGTCACTGATTTCCATTTGTCTCGCCTGACAAACCACTTTCGCTGTATTGTTTTTATTTTATTTATTGAGGAGACAAAACAGAAATGAACACGGAAAATAAATACATAAAAACAAGAATATACAGTATATTTGGCATCAATATACAGTCACACACACGCGGTAGTTAAAGAGGATTGATAGAATCACAACAAAAGTGTACTTTACTACTGATGGGTGGTTAGGAACCCAAATTCTGCACCAAATAATATATCTAGTAGTAAATTACAAAATATTTATTTTTTGATCAAGCTTTCAAGCTTTAATTAAGCTTCCAAAGTTTAGTAACTTACTCCATAATATTGATTTCTGACTATTTAGCAAGGAATAATGGCTATTATGTCTATGTTGAATGTTTATTGAACAAAAAACGAAAAATACATATATTTTGAAATTTACAACTACTTAGATAAACTATAAAGAAAATAAATATAAAATTGTGTCGCTGTCATCGGGGTGTACAGTGCCCATTATGCTAGCAGTGTGTCCCTGGCTGATGAACCAGCCCTGCGAAATATACATTTAAGTTCCAGAGATTATTAAAGGTAAATAAATAAATATATACGTATACATTCAAGATCTTAACTCTTTCGTAACCACCGTTAACTGACCATTTTGATGGTTTATGACCACGCGAAACCCAATTTTACCTGATGATCAGCATCTAATGTAACAGGTGGTAAACCTCGCCGTATAAGGCAACTGACTATTTACCTATTTCTAGAAATAGACAGGTATGCTCACGTGTTTCCTTCATCGATATCAACAGCACATGGATAATCTAGATGGTTTCCCATCCAGAAACTTCCCACGCCCGCGTTGCTTAACTTCGATGATCGAAAGAGGACCATAAATTAATATGAGCATCTATAAAAGAATAGCACAAAGATTTCTTTAAAGAAATATTGTCTTCAAAGTCACTCAGTTCATAATACAATGCACGTCTATTATTTAGCTTCATTCGTTCGATTCACTGGCAATTGTCAAGTAATTATTAGTTTGTACTTTTTAGAGGATATTTTGAATGACGCGGTTGAATGAGCGAATGGCGAGAGGAATTGTAAATGACCACAGTGTAGTGTGTTCTTAAAGTTAGGATTTAACACGTTAAACATGTGATATGGGTTATTGAAGAAAGATAAGATTTAATTTAATTATGAATGTATCCTTGATTTTTTTAAAATAAAGTATTTGTGGGTATTATAAGGAATTTACTAGTCATCACATAGTCAGTCATGTCTATATAAGTACAGTTAAAAATTATCTACACCCTATAGTTATTTGTATTTTTTGTACATTTAATGACAAAACTTCAGTAAAATTACTTTTTAAACTTTTAACAAGTGACTACCTAACTGAAGCAGATTACTTACTTTACGGAATTGAAACAAGTTGATTAGCTGTCTAAGTCCTCCATTGTTTATTAATCCCACAGCATTAACTATTCCCGCCTGTCACATTTAATCCCTTTCACTACCCGACCAAACGTAATAGAGACAAACTATAATAATATATTATGGCCTTGGTTCATTCTGTGAAAAATCTGCGATGCATCATTCCATTCAATTCATTCGTGGTATGAAGACCTTGGTAAATGTCAGCCTACTATTATGTGTATCTATTAATACTATGCGGGCGTAGTAATGTACAAAATTTACATAGGTACGTACTTACGTAACCTAGATGTGAAAATACGTAAATATTTCATCAATGAATGAAATTTTAAAATGTGTTTTTTATTTGCGTACATAATTTACAGTTGCTAACGGTGAGGGAAAACATCGTGAGGAAACCTGCCTAATATCATGAGAATACCTCGGGATAGGTAAAAGCCAGTACCTGTATACGGCGATGCGGTTCACTACCTATCACGTTGAGTGCTGTTTATAGAGTGAAACGCGGGCTTTGAGTGGCTTATACCTAACATAACATCGAAATTTCGGTGATGGACACTCAAGCCTCCAACTACCCCGCCACAATAAATAAGGGTGTGTATTCACAAGTCATGAAACGTATGTATGTTCAAAGAATCTTCTTTGGTACCATCTGGTAGCAATTATGAAATTCACTCTCTGGTTCATACGTAAATTCTAAATGGGCATATGATTAACTAACTTGGTTATTATTGAAATGGAGTAGTATCTTTGAATACCTCGCAAGGAATAAAGTCGTAAAGTGTTGTTTAGGTGAATCCACCTGGCAATATCAACTAGGCCACTACTATTGCCCGATTAGATAAGACATTCTATACTGACTAGAATTCTGACTTTAAATTAACAATTTCACGTTATCTGGGCCAATCGACGTGGTTCATCAATTATACTAACATACCTACGCATCACGACTGTTGCTCGTTGTAGGGTAGGCAGTGGTTATTGATAATATCCGAAGGAATAAATGACCTTTTCTTCTGTAATATTTAGTAACTGTAATTAGGTTAAGATCTTATAGAAACAAAATTCACTTAAAATCCTTACCTTTAAAGTGGTTCGTCAGAATCGAGACTAATGGGGATCCGTGATCTGTACCTTTTATAAGGAAACTGGCGTGATGTGTAGTTTTTTAACAATTGAAATTAGTTTTAAGACATTTAACCTTTCGGGGTAGTCAGAGGCACGCTGCATCTTAACTATAAAGGGTTATCACGTTTTGCAGCTCCCTTCGTGATAGGTGAAGTTTCCTGTCGTCTTTTGAGGGCACAGGCTATTGCCTATATCAAAGAATAGTCAGATTTCCTCACGATGTTTCCTTTCATAAAGAAAAAGCAAATACCAAGAGGCTTTTTAAATGAAACAAAAAACATCAGGAGCAATTATTTATTTAATCATATTTTATTCCAACATCAATTAAATAATAAACAAATCAATGTTTCTCTAAATATAAATAGTCGTATTTCTATTTTGTAATTATTCTTAAAACGGTGCATGTTTAAGTAAAATAATCGCTCATAAGTGACAACATCTTTTCATGGCGAACGAAAAATAAAATAAATAATTTATTAATATCAATTATAACAGAAATATTTCAAATTTACATATTGCCCATTTCACATTAACTTTTCATATTTTAGTTGATGATTTTCTTAGAAAATTATAGATACCGCGATATACAATTTTATATACTTTAGTGCTTTCAATTAAATATTGAAAATAAATAAAACACAGGTCAGAAGTAACAATAAGTAGGTATCTAAAAAATCACACTTCTTTAATCATCTGGTACTCGATTTAAATAGAACCAACTGCCTTCTAACCTCATGTCCCTCTAAGTTTCTACTATAGTCGGACTATTACAAACGTGTTCCCACCGGACACTTACAGCACCCATAGAGACGTGAAGATGCCGTGAAACTCGATATTAATATATAGAGGTATTATTATGCGATAGGTTAATAGCATATATCTCGTCTCGCGTCTCGGTAAACGTAGTGTAGGACGCCCCCCTGCTAGATGGACCGATGACCTGAAAAAGGTCGCTGGTAGTGGTTGGCTGAGGGCCACGAGTGATCGTGTTTTGTGGCGTTATCTTGGGGAGGCCTACGTCCAGCAGTGGACTGAGATAGGCTGATTGATTGATTATATATCTTGTTCGAGTATTACTTACACTAGCTAGATGGTTATATTTAATTTATGTTTTCAGAAGTGCGGTTTTTCAGATGCTATCATAAGGGATAAGATTGTTGTAATTGTATTGCGCACATAAAACACGGATAAGTACTTTTAACTTTTTAAGGCAGTATGTATTATAATTATATTTAAAAGAACCTCAAGTTTTAAGCCAGTAATTTGTCACAGGGTTTCTACATCATTAAAGCAAAAGATTTTCGTAGCATTCGATAAGATTTAGTGAGCCAGGTTAAACATATATATATTTAGCATACTATTAATGTAAATTGATGTTATATAACTATGGGTCGACATTAAATGGAGATGGCAGTGTATCAAGCAGTGTTTACGTAGGCACTAACAATTGTTTTAGAGCCATTTTGCTAACATAAAACAATTCAGTGTGGCATGGTGGAAAAACGTAGTACTTAAAACATTGAATGCAAACGATTTGATGAAAAGTGCAAGTCTTCACTACCAAGTGGTAAAGATAAGTTACTGTATATATTGTGACACATTCACGACCTTAATTCCTTACGGTGTAGTCAGACGTTCTCTCATTTTATTTGTAAAGGCAATAATAGTTCATTTTTAGCCGTATAGAATCAATTTTTCACCAGATAGTCGGCATCCAACGTAAAATTATGTAATTTCCTTACTATGTTTTCTCTCACTCATGACGTGATGTATTTTAGATATTACAAAAACGTAGCTTGTGTGATTTAAATAGAATTGGTCCTAGTATGTTAGTCAATATTATATAGCATTGGCTTTTATATAAATTAAATTATCACAACACAAAATGTTACGTTCACTTGAATGAATCTTCTAACAATGATAATAATAATTCTGTAATCTGTCAATTGAAATTTACATTTAAAATTGATCCATTGATGGAGCAATGGAAAATTGAACCTATCAATTCAATTTCAAATCACGGAATATAATTGAATGGAATTGATATTTTATAAGATTTGTCACTCATCAAACAATTACAGGCAGAAACAAAATAGAGAACAAAATTCTGTCATAAATCATTTACAAATATAAGAAACAATTATATCTATATAATCATTAATACTTTCAATCTAGTAACTAGGATTGCATATCTTACAGACATACATACATACGAGAAATATCTGGGTTTGAACTCGCATTTTCATAAAAGGAATTGATCATTCAATTATATTAATTTTGAAGTACCTATAACCACCGAGTGTGTATGAGGTATATGAATGTCAATGAAGCGAAAGTGGTTTGTCAGGGTCGGCACAGATGGGGATCCGAGATCACTGCCTACCCCTTTAAGGGAATTGGACGTGATGTGTATGTTTGTAAGATTTTGAGTTTCAGATAAGGTTAGTTAATGCTTTTTTGGGACTACCAATCTAATCCTTGGTTTAAGGCAACTGGTATAAGTATTTAAATACCAAAATATATTACAATTTCTAAGGTGCGAAAGTTTCGTAACTATTATTGACCTTTTCATGATTTTGGACCTAAATACATATATATGATGACTACAAAAATGTTGTAAGGAAACCTAACATCCCTTCCTGATAGTTATAAGTACCTATAAGTTATTAAACTTGTAAAAAATGAGCTTCGAGTGGCTAAATACCATCAAAATACTTTTGAGGTCACTCAATTCCATTTTCATGAACACGCGAGTTCAAAAACCCAAGTATTTCCATATCGACATATATTAAACTGGGTTTTCAAAAGGCAAAACATAGGAAACATCTCTCCAACTTATAATTTAGACTCAGAGGGGAAAACAATCATATAATTTTCGTCCTTATGCTTATACATATAGGGATCACATATTCTGCGCAGTTTTGGAAGTGTGACTTAAGATCTTTAGGAATTAATTGCAAGAGATCACGAACGATCATTTCTCCTAATTTATGATCATTTAGAAATTGAAATAAAATAATATTATATATTACATAAGCTTTTGTTATAAATATATGTATATCTAGAAAATTCAGTAGATATATTCAATTGCCAATTGTCTTTTATGTGTATTGATACTATATGATGGCGAAATAACAACTGCAGTCTGAAGCATGTTATTTAAATTCAAACCTCGTAATAATTCAAATGTCTCTTTCAGGAATTATTCCCTTCCTGTATATGTAATAAAGAGTAATCACCCTTACTACATACCATATAAAAACAAACAAATCATACTTATTCGTACAAAACCAATCCTAAGTACATACCAACCCTTCACATATCCAAAACTGCGTCACAGATACTCATACAAGTCTAGCCTCTAGGAGACAAATCTTACCTACTATTTACAAGGACAAACCTAACAAAATTTAATCAGGCGGCTTGTGTACTCTATCCTTCTCTATCTCCACCTTATTCTTCTCTTTATGTCTGTGTTCGTGTTTCTTATGCTCCTTCCTGTGTTCTTTGTCTCGCTTCTCCGATTTATGAGACTTGTGCGAGGAGTGCCGATGCTTATCGTGGTCTTTGTCACTCTTATGGTTACTTTTGTGGTTTTTCTCGCTCTCTTTTTCATCTCTCTTTCGCACTTCTGACTTGTGTCCGCTAAGGTCTACTTTGTCGTGTTTCTTGTCCGATTTTTCGGGTGTTCTGTCGCTTTTTGAGTGTGTTCTCTCTTTCTCTTTGTATTTGGTGCTTGAACTCAAGGCTCGCATTTCTATAACGCCTGATTTTAGTTTGGTCGACGACGTTGTTTTTGTATCTGTAAAGAGGACACATAATTAAAAAATGAAAGAGTTTATGCTACATATTTATTGTTAGACTACAAAAAAGAGTTAGTCGGATTCCGAAAAATGTGGTATATATTTTGTATTTCAGTAGGCAAGATGAGAATGAATGATGAACGAGAGTGTATGAGAAGATGTATGAATGAAATGAATCGAAAGTGGTCTGTCAGGATCGGGACAAATGGGGATCCGTTATCTCTGCCTACCACTCTACAGGGAATCAGGCGTGATGTGTATGCATGTAATGAATATTTAATTACCATTTAATTTTAATTATATTTTTTTACCATTTTGAACAAGATTCAAGATTGATATACAACCCAATACGACACCTGAAATACGTTTTCCACCACACGTCAGGTCACTATATATTAAGTACAAATGTTTGTCCACTTACCGTTGGCCTCGCTCGGAACCGCAGGCTCGCTCTCGGGCAGTCTCTCGTCGACTGGTGACGAGGAGTTTGATGACGGATAGTACTGCTTCAAGCGGAGGTGCCACGCTGGGAAACATACAGTGGACGGTTTAGTAAAGTTGATTAAGCTTTGAATTAATAGCGCTTACACCTGTTTTTTTTTGGTTCAAAATAACAATGCAAAATACAATGCATTATTAGACAATATATTTAGTCTAACTTAGGACCTAGTTCGGCATGAGAATGATCCAGTGCTAAGTTACCTTCTCAAATAAAATGGTTTTAATAGACAGTGGCCGAAAGATCTGACCCCAATGAAATTGCACAAATATATTTATTTATTTTCATTTAGAAAAACACAGGCTACTTACTTACACGGCTTACACCTAACATACCTTCGAAATTTCCGAGATGGAAACTCAAGCCTTCGACTACCCCGCCATATTAAAAAAGGCAGTGTATATACTCAAGTTGTGAAGCGTATGTTGTTTATGGATACTTCTTTCATCTTACACCAATTCAAAGCTAGGTTAAAGGCCTAGCTTAACATAGTCCATTACAAAATAACCCCTTATACTTAGACTTGGTAACCAACTCACCAATAGACGTGACAGCTGACACAGTCCTGAACTGGTGGATGATGTTCCTCGGCAGGAAGTAGACGTCATCAGCACAGAGAGGCAGGCGGGAGTACCTCACTCCTTCGCGACGCAACTGGTTCAGTTTCGCTTCTTCTAGCCTGTAAATGGTATTGTTATGTTATGTATGGGGTGTATTATTCTATACATACGTATGTAGAGATCACGTCTATTTGCCTGAAAGGTAGGGTAGGGTAACGAAGAAAGAAAGAAGCATTTTTAATCTCTTATGAATTTTTTATCACCGGTTTATGTTCAAAAGATGAAATGTTCTTATTTTTTAACAAGTCACCCAAAGAGGGAAACCTTCGAAATTATATTGTTAGGTAATAAATATCATATATCATAATTTGACCATAATAGTTAAGATATAGTATCTATTAAGTTTAGAGTTTAGAGAAGGTTGCGGTTTAGAAGATGTAGTAACTAGGATTGAAAAGGGCATGCTTCAATATTGATTTATATGTATGTACAATATACAAGTTACAAACTGTCTGTAGTACCAAATAGATGTTTTTGTCACATTGAGTACTGAGTATCTTCGCATTTACGGAGATGGACACCTGAACCTCTGACTACCCCGCAAAGGTCGTCGTAACCGCGTTTATCTTTCATTCTTTCCTTATTCTCACTCACCACATGGTACACTGCGATATAGGAGGCTCGTAGAGATCCAAACCGAGGAGTTGAACCAGCTGATTGAAGTCTCCTGCATGGAAAGCTACGACGTCTTTCGTTATCCTGCCTCTCTCGGATTCATCGCCGAACTGGATCGCTTTTAGGACGCCTGTCGATAAATGTTAAGTTAAATGGTGGAATGTACATAAAAAATAATGTAATAGACTAAAAAGACATACACGTTCACGACCATTAACCCTTGCGGGGTAGTCTAAGATTAAGATGTCCATCTCCGCACTTGTGAAGGTAGTAATCCTATGGCAACCTCGAACCCACGTGTTGACCAGATAGTAGTCAGTGTGACAGATGGTAAGCCATATCGTCGTTTACAAGCACTAACTAATACCTGTTCGTGGAACAGGTAGGTTTCCTCACGATGTTTTCCCTCACCGTATAATTAAATACATAATGAAATGTACACCAAAAATATAGCTAAACAGCAAAAGGTTAAGTTTGGATTGGGACTGTATTATATTGGTGTACAATTCACTTCGTATTTTTCGTTCTATGATCTTTCATTTAAGTTAATAATGTACGATTATAGTAGTAGCATAAACGTATATACCACAAACATTCACGTCCTTTAATCCCATTCAAACCTGGACAGAACCTTTGAGAGATAAAAACATCTCCTTGGTCACTTTTTACCATGAATCCCTTGCTAGTATAGAGCTTAAGAAGAATGCTAACTACCTCCCGTTCTTTCCGGAACACCGACTATCCTATGGGACGTAAAAAGAAAGGTAACTAGCTGCTACTTTTCCCGGCATGTCGTAGAAGGCAACTAAGGGAAGTACTGTATTAAGTACTAGCGACCCGCTCCGGCTTCGCACTGGTATAAAATATATAGCCTACTCCACTATTTAATGGATGTTATTATACATATAAACCTTCCTCTTGAAACACTCTATCTATTAAAAAAAACCGCATCAAAATCCGTTGCGTAGTTTCAGAGATTTAAGCATACAAAGGGACATAGGGACAAAGAAAGCGACTTTGTTTTATACTGTGTACTGATTGGAAGGGAACTATAGTACATTCGCATTAAGAAAATAGTCATGTCATCATGTCCCGACGATTTGACCAATGAGACGTGATAACTGTCGTCTGCAATTGGTCGATGTGAATTGTTTTCTCGTTTACTAACGTCTCATTGGTCAGTTTAACGTCTATATATCATGACGTCACTATTTACTTAACGCGAATATACTATAGCTGCTACCTTTCCTGGCATGTCGTAAAAGGCAACTGGGAAGTATTGTATTAAGTATTGGAAGGGAACTATTTAAATCTATATCTATTTGAATTTCTAACGTATTCAACTCCAATGCCCTTACCGACGGCGGCCGTGGTGATCCTCTCCAGTCCGTGGCCCACGTGGTCCGCGTGCGCCCTCGTGCGGTCCTCGAACAGAAACTCACGCGCCTCGCTCCACCGCGGTAGGTACTGCAGGTTACGCAGCTCGTTTATTCCCGTGCTGGAAAAGAATCATATACACATTTTATTACGTATAAAAGAATGAAGACATCACCGTTTCATCTGTGTACACACACACATTCATGTTTAAAAATATACATACATTCACAAATGTGAGTGAAGTGGAAGGGCGGTTACGTAGGGGCCGGCCCAATAAGACATAACAGTCATAGACGCTATATTGAAAAAGGGTGTGTATGAGTGTCAATGAAGCGAAAGTGGTCTGGCAGGATCGGGTATGTATGTATACAGGGTGGCGCATTCAAAACGGTCAGTATGGGAAAGTCTGAAACTATAAGAGATACGAAGATTTGATAAAAAGAAAAACTGCATTCATACTCCCTTTGAAAAAACAACAGTATCAAGTACGGGAATCGAACCCGGTTGCTTTGAAAAAATAAATTGGCCCTTTTCACTTTTTCTTTTTAAGTATCGATTGTCTAGGTCTTAAGCTGTAAATGTCTCTATTAAACATGGTGCCGAAAATGAATAAAATGCATTGTTATGGCATGCTTTAGTTTTGAATGCGCCACCCTGTATATATCCACGTCCTTTAATCCCTTTCGCGGTGAACAGAACATCGGAGATGTAATATCTCCTAGGTCACATTTTAGCATAAATTGGGGTTGCGGAAAATAGGTGATAGATTGCCAGTCCTTCGCCCAATAGGGGCAAATTTAATCTACTATTACGTATCAGTGCATTTATATATTTTTTGCATTCTAGTTCAATATACTGTATTAGGTACCCAGACATGCAAAATCTGCAAAGGAGTTCAAACATGAACTACACTAGCATTACAATATAACTAAAAGGTCACCAGCCCATCACCCCATAGATTAATAACACTCACCGTCGCTTCTTAATAGGACTCTTCCCAAGCTCAGCGGTGGGCACGAGCTGTTCCCCCGGCCGAATCCACAGGATGGGTCCATCATTCGATTCCCGGGGCTCCATTTCCACTGCCGAGAGTGGACCCCATGGCATTGTCTGGAATAAAGGAGAAATTTAATTAAATAATATCTCATGTTTGTTGATGGCTTGATTGTCTATTGGTGAGTTCGGGGTTCAAACCCGAGAGCATGCCTTAATGGAAAAACTATTTTTATTTTTATGAACAATTTTGCAATAAAACAATCAGTTTCATAATACACCAACTACGTTGAGAGAAAACTACCTATTCTTAGGAACAGGTAATAGTCTGTGCTTGCTGGTAAATTACTTACCAATTGTTATATTAAGTAGTATTTGATCAACAACATTAAGTTTAGTTTTAATTTGCGTATAGAATTAGTATCTCCGCATACGGATATGGACCACCGAGCCTCTGACTACCCTGCAAGGGCTAATGTTTGTTAAATCTATTTACTTTTCAGTAGAATATTATATTTTATTAATTTTTATTTCTTATTAAGGTCCTATGTCCCCTAGATGGAGCAGAGGGCATCCACTTTTTTACATATGTATAAAAAAATTATTACATACATACATACGCTTCACGACTTGTGTATACACACTCCCTTTTTTATTAAGGCGGGGTAGTCAGAGGCTTGAATGCCCATCTCCGAAATTAGAAGGCATGTTAGGTATGGTTCGAAGCCCGCGTATCACTAGATAGACAGCACCCAACGTGATAGGTACTGAACCGTATCGCCGTATATAGGCACTGACTATTACCTATCAAGAGTGATAGGCAGATTAGGGATAAAAAAAATATTATTATAGTCTGGCTAACGAAAGTAGATACTGAAAAAGCGCGGCAAATTTAAAATATATTAGCATTGAAACCCTAAAATAAAAAGGAAAGTCGGAACAACTTACTTTGATACTTTGACATTTATTTTTATTTTACTAGTGGATGCTTCCAATTTTGTCCGCGTTATGACGTGATTAAAAGTAGCTTATATAACTTGTTATCTCTTTATTAACTCCATACCAAACATCACACGAATACGTCACTCCATTGTAGCGTATTAAAGGAACAAAAAGAACAAACAAAAAATAACTAATACGAATATGTACTTACTTAATAAAAATAAAAAAATATTGAACGTAGAGTGTGTGCAGGTAATAAGATTAATGGGGCTATGTATAGTGTTATGGGTAGCCAGTTGATTTCTCAATCGGCACGTATGGCTATTCATAGGGCTGTGCTGGTTCCAACATTGACTTATGGTAGTGAAAGTTGGGTATGGCAAAAGAAGCATGAAAGTAGAATCAATGCCGTCGAAATGCGGTCACTGAGAAGCATGTTAGGAGTAACATTGAATGATAGAATTAAAAATAGTGTGATAAGGGAAGGTTGCGGTTTGAAAGAAGATGTAGTGACTAAGATTGAAAAGAGCATGCTTCGATGGTTTGGACATGTTATGCGGATGAATGATAGCAGATTGACAAAAGGAATATATATGAGTGAAGTGGAAGGGCGGTTACGTAGGGGCCGGCCTAATAAGACATATAACAGTCAGATAGACGCTATATTGAAAAAAGGTGACGTTAGGAGTACCTATAACCGCCGAGAGTGTATGAGAGGATGTATGAATGTCAATGAAGCGAAAGTGGTCTGTCAGGATCGAGACAAATGGGGATCCGTGATTTCTGCCTACCCCTCTACAGGGAATCAGGCGTGATGTGTATGTATGTATGTACATTTTGACCGTACTAACCTAACCTAACTATACGCAAGTCAACCATAAAGAAACATCAACAACACGCCATATTCGGCGTCAGAAATAGGAATACCATACACTGATTTTGATTTTACCAAATTTTTCGGAAAACAGATACAAATTAATTTTCTTTAAAATAAAATTGCCAAGTTTTTCTCTACCTAATTAGTTAAGATATAGTGTACCTAATTACTTAAGCTATTTATTAGACCAACGTAAGGCTTACTGTAGCTCTTGAAATGATCCAACACGTACATCTAGTTCTAGTTTTATTGAATTAATTTGATTTATTTTAATAACTAGTGTATATTAATGACATGTTTTTTTTATAAAAAATGTTTTTTTTTTTTTTGACTTTCAATAAGTGATTTTATGATCCTTATATTGAATAAAAAAGATTTTCATTTCATTTTCATTTCATTTCATTTCATTCGAAACTTATTTTCAATTTTAGCATACGTACGAATTTTTAAAACTCATTTTATAAAATGTTTTATATGAGTTTGTTTTAAAAATGCCTTTTTAGAATTAATTGTTCCTAAGTACTTTCTACTTAAAATACCCCAAATTGTAGGGTAAATATCCGATGGTAGGAACACTTTAGTGTTGTCATATAAAAAGTTTGCAAAATAATCCAGTATCTACTTTCGTTAGCCAGACTATAATACATATATAAAAAACAAACATACCAATTTCAAGAAGGGACATTCGGACAGCATATCCAGGAAGTCGGGGAAGTAGCCTCCGACCTCCTCGTGAACGGTGCCCACCAGCGAGATCTGGTGGAGGGGGCCAGAGCGAAACGTGCCCGCACAATACGTTTGTTGGACCTGGAAATAACATAAGAATGTCAAGAAAAGGAAGAAAGAAAGATAATAATAATATTAATATTGTAGGACGTTATTACACCAATTGAACTAGCCCCTTGGTAAGTACATTTAAGACTTGTGTTAAAGGTACTAGACAACGTATATTTAAGAAATATATACTTATTATATATAGATAAATGCATATATAGCATATATAATCAACGACCAGACTGGAAAGCAGAAGAAAAGCGTAGTTCTTAACTCTGCCTCCACCGGGAATCGAACCCGGGACCTCACGACTAGCGTTCAGGCGTCTAACCGATCGCGCCACGGAGGTCGTCAAAGATATGTTAGGAATAAAGATGGCTTACAAATCTTGTACATATATTAAACATATCGAGACCTAACGGCGCACTTGGGGTAAACGCCATTTTTGGCGAAAATGAGTTAAAATACAGATAGATTCCATTTTTTTTGGGTTTCATGGCGAAATGACGACTTTTTTGACGTCTAGGCGGTAAAAAATATTGGATATTTTGCTTTTCAAGATAACTTTTTCAACTTTAAACCTCTCTCCTGTAAAGTTTGCTAAATGGCGTTTAGGACAAATGCGCCGTTAGGTGTCAATATATATTCGTGTCTTTGATTCAAGTTGACGGTTAACATAATCTTAGAGATTTAATATATCCTCCCGCAGTTGTCAAAATTATGTACAATATAAAAACAATAACTTGTACTTGTTGTATTCTTACTTGTTGCCTTTTGCGATACAAGCTCTGCTTGCCACTTTAATAGTTGTAATTGTTTTAGGTTTAAATCAGCCCTTGAAATGTAATTTGTAATTTTTAATAGTAATATAATAAAGATATTAATATTATTAACATGTATAATCAGCAATGATACAATAAAAAAACCTCATAGTCTTATCACCTCCGGTCAAGTTTTAGCATGTATATTGGGCTTGTGATATCACAATGGAACATTTGTGACAGGTCGCTAGCCCATCATCCAACAGATCCTATTATCCCTAGTCGCCTCCCACATGCCGGGAAGAACGGCAGCTAGTTACCACCAACCACATACCTGTTGACAAATGGGAAGAACGGCAGTTAGTTAACACATACCTGCTGATAATACCGCTCTATGCTCATAGTCTCAATGTCAGAGGCCCTAGCCAGGACCCCAGCTTTCACGGGCAGCCCCTTGTGCTTCTCTGCCAGGTAGCGCAGCAAACAGGGCAAGGTGGCAGCCGCACCTCTGACCACCCCGCAGACGTAGTGGGCCCAGCCGTCGCTGTCTTCGGAGAATACCAGCTGGGGAAAGTATGGTTGTTAGGTATATAATATAGATATATGTTATGCTACTACGGGTGTTTATATATTTTTTAATTATGCTTTTTAATAGAATATATTTTTTGACACAATTTTTAATAGAATATGTATTTATTGATTTACAATAAGTTGTTTTATAATCGTAACAATATTTAATAATAAGTTTCTTTTCTTTCAAATACTTCATTTAGTTAGTAGACAGAAATTACATACACACATGCAAATATTTACACTGCTACTATAAAAAAATAGACAGACTATCGATTGCCACCTTAAACTATGCTAACAAATCTCACTTGCTACTCTCACACCCATTAACCTTCTCATACATGCTCTTTTGTTCACTATATACATCTGAATTATACATATAAAAACATTAATATATAAGTAGTTTTTATGTTACCTTCAAGAACTCCTTAGCGAGGGCCTCCTGCTGCGAAGGTCCCAGAGCGTCTACGTCCTTCTGGTGCAGATACACCACACTGGCACCACCGTTCGGATGGGTGTCCACTCGCATCAGTCTGAAAATAATAAAATATTGTTACAATAAACCATAAAATAATTATAAATATTTCTTTAAATAGTTGTTGTGAAAGGCTATAGAAACAATAATTGATTAAATAAATAAATTTTGAAACATGTATAAAGATTTTTCATAGCTGTCTATCTAGAATAAAATATTTGTTTCAAACTTTTTCTTATAATGACACTCTGATTTTTTAAATTGTAAGTTTTCTAGGTTTGTCATAAATAAGCTATAAGATTTTTGGATGATTATCTGAAACCCTATTATGATTTGTAAAAAATTGATTAATTTATACCTTTACATTCTACATCTAAGGAGTTGAAACAGATATGGACAATTGTTGAAGATATCAATTCATAGTCTGCCTAACCCATTAGAATAACATAAAAAAAAACGCATTCACGACCATTAACCCTTGCGGGGTAGTCAGATTCAGGTTTCCATCTCCGCAATTGCGAAGGTAGTAATTCTATGGACACCTCGAACCCACGTGTTAACCAGATAGTCAGTACTCAATGTGACAGGTGGTCAGCCAAGTCGCCATTTACAAGCACTAACTATTATCTGTTCGACGAACAGGTAGGTTTCCTCAAGGTATAATTCGATGCATTCGTATTAATGTGTTTTTTATTATGAAAATGTACATAGAACTTGGTATTTCATTTTCACTGGTACATGTTCAAGTGGGATTTGAACCCTGTACCCACTGATATAGAGCCAAGCCCCAAACAACTGAGCTACGTCGAATTCTCAGCTTGTCATTCAAATATGTAAAAATAGCACCTTACCTATGATACTTAAGCTCCTTAGCGACAGGCACAGTGGCATTGCCAGCCAAGGGTCCCCAGTAGCTCTGCGAATAGGACCCCCGGTCCCTCCGGCACTGCACCCCTATGGAGCAGCGCTTGATGCGGGCTCGTCTCCTACATTGCGTACAGGAGGAGTGGCGGGATGAATGCGATGATCTGTTGGGTGAAGGGTAAGGTGAGACTAGTTATATTGGTAGATAATGTTTGATGGAATTTCATATACTATTCTGTATAGACAGAGATCACAGATCCTCATATGAACCAATCCTGATAAATCACTTTCACTTTATTGACACTTGTAGACACTCAAACATCACTCAAATTTGGTTATAGGTACTTCTAACGTCACTCTTTTATAAGATGTCATGAAATTAATAACACATGCATATTCATTAATCTTTTTTAAAGAAGATTCTTAGTGCGCAGGGAAGACATAGATGAAAGAGATTTATAAATATCGGTTGGTGCCCTAAATACCTATGAAAACTTTAGTGGTCTGATAGAACATGTAAGGACACACTAGCTTACCAATTCATTTGTATTCTAACAAAATAGTATATAAGTATAATAAGTAATAGTCATTTACAATTTCGATATATTGATAACACTTTTATTGATGTTTCACTAACATCAATTAATATAACATATGATGTTATTCCATATTTTAAGTCTATATGTTATTATTAGATAAGGATAAAAATGAACTCACCTAGACGATTCCTTCTCCTTTTCTCTATCTCTATCAGTCTTCTCTATTTTAACTTTAACATTCTCCTTTTTCTCTTCCACCACTGTCATTTCTCCCTCTATCATCTTCATGCCTCTGTTCAACCCTGAATAAATCATCACATTCTCCTGTTTTATCTTCAACGGCAACTCTAAGTTACCGTAACACGGTAAGTCCCGTTGCGGTGTGGGTTGGAACCTTATAGCTTTCATTGTCAACGACCTATGGACTGACGTTCTTCGTAAACTGCTACACTCAAGTAACACATTAGATCTTGACACTCTTGGGTATTTGTATTTAAACATTGAGTTCTGAAGGTGTCCGTTGATGATGCGTAGCTGTCTTGACACTGACGAGAAGAATTTCTTCGCCACTTCCGTATTAGGTAACGGTGTGGACATTTTACACTGTTTTATTGACGAATTCAAGCCACCAAACCAATCCATTTGGTTAGGCAAAACGGTAAAGTCTAGTAAATCTATACGGTTTTCATTCCCATTTGTATACAGTAAGGGGTTAGATATTTTGGGTGGTTTTTCCACCACATGTAGCGTCATAGAGTTAAAGCCTCCAGAGTCAAACACAGGCCATATTTTGGTCATTTTGTTGGGTTTCTCCAAATCATTCCACACACATACTTCTTTGCTTGGTTCTTCGCGCTTTCTCTTCTTGGCTGTAATAGAAAACATATGTTTATAAAATGAAAACAAGTTATTTTATTTAATCTTACTTATACTTATATTATTAAAGACATCCTAAGAAGTACAGAAATACATTTCTAGTGGTTTATATTTGTTTGCACTGCATCACCTTATTATTGCAAGAAGCAACACCTCAACCAACTGAGCTATTGCTGTTCTCTAATAGTTTATATGTATGTTTATTTTAAAATAATAATTGATTTGATCTATTATTATTTGCTTATTATTTAATCTGCACTGACCTATTGTATTTATTTATTTACATTTACATACCATTATACCATTTACATACCATTATGCTATCATTAGAGGTATGATAAACCAACTAACAGCTCTAAATAAAGACACTAACATAAACAGGTGTATGGATGTATGTACAATATTGCCTGTACCCAAGAGCTCTAATTTCTAGGCAACAGCTCTCTTAAGTTATGTTAGATTTATGAGTAGCTAATGATTGTTTGCCTCCTATAACAAGTTGGATTGAATGACAAGTAGCTTCCTTTCAGCATTAGCTTGGGATATGGGTTATGGATTAGATTTACATGTGATAAACTGCTTATCATCAACATTAACTTGAAGATTCCAATTTTAGAAGTGAATTTTGGTTACAAACAAAGTTATACAGAATGACGTAAGCACCTATAACCGCTGTTTGTATGAAGCGAAGATGTTTTACTCGGAATGGGAATAATGGGGATTGATGAGATTTGTAAGTAGATAGTTTTAGAACATAAATTATTCATAATGAAAATTCATTAGCATGATATGTTACAAATGAACACACACATTGAGGTAACTTTTTAATAGTTGAAAGTAAATTTTAAGAAATATCTTTATTACGATTCTCTCCACAATTTCAAGGAAATAAATCTGAGTGAAGTTGTACAGAGCAAGACAGGGGTAATAAACCATACGTAGTAACCTTGATTTGTTATTCTAAAGACTTGTATTCTAGAAGATTAATGAGATAGGAATATTGCATTTCTATTACATCATTTCTTATAGAAATATAAGTTATATTTGTAAATACTATGTTCTGGCACTTAGTCGATACAACATATAGACGAAATACAAGGAAAAAGCAGTGTAAAGTGAAACAATGTGTTTATAAACACGGTTGACCTCCATTCACTAAGTGCTGCCACTTTCTTTGTTGAGATGTTAGGTTACATTCGTTCCCACCAAAATTTAAAAGAGAAAAACTAAATTAGATTGAAGACTAACTCAAATAATAAGGTATTTAGGGGCTAGTTACAAGTAAAAAGGGTATACTTTACCTTTAGAATCAGATGAACGTGAAGAATTAAGATTGGAACATGCAGTAGAATGGTAGCCCATTTTTGCAAGTTTCTTATAGTCGTGGTTGATGCGCCGACGCTTATTAGATTCACCTATCGCTAGATCACTGTTTGAGTTTGTGTAAGAATCGTTTGAATCATGATTAACATCAACTAATATCTCAGAATCTACCGATTCCACAGACGCCATTGTATTAGCAGAACTTACAAGAACTCTAATAGAATTAGGCACTGAAATACTTAGCCGGCGTGGCTAAATCGCACGAGACGTCACAATACATTTTTATTATGAAAATTAACACAGAATCATCACTGAATAAGAAAAACTTATTGATATAAAAACAAATCTATCGAGCGACGCCATTTACTACTACGACTTCCCGAACAACTTTTTTTTATTTTATTAATCATCAGCCATAGAGTAAAATAGAGATCAACGTGACACGACACAGTATACCATGTAACTATAAGTAATATATAGTTACTTACTGGTCGAATATTATTATATTCTATTATTATAAAGTAAATTAATTTAAATACAAATAATTATAATAAACACTAATTCTACAAAAAACATACACTATCGCCATCTATGGCATAACGTAGACACCATTGATAATATTAGTTCTTTATAACACCGTTAGATGTCACAAATCTAACCTTCAATAATAGGATAAAAAAATACGACGTGGTTATAAGTCCTATAACCACCGAGTATGTATGAAAATCAATGAAGAATTTAGCGAATATGTCAGAATTGGGACATATGGGGATCCGTGAGCTCGCTTATCCCTTTACAGGGAAACGAGCGTGATGTATATTATAAAACATGTCCGTTTCCCTAGAAAGGGGTGAACAGAAATTACGAAACCCCTTTTTCATCAATATCCGCATACGTTTCAAACGTCACCATTCTTTTCTAATATTTCTCTGTCTGTTTCAATTTGAATGAAATAATTAAAACCAACATTGTACTTACGTAAAATAAATGGCGTCTGCTTATTGAAAAAGGTCCAATATTTGCTAATAAGACTTGACAATTACCGCCATTATATCTTTTATACATTTGAGGTTTTGTGTTCGAAATTGGAACGCGTTCTTTATTTAAAAAAAATTCTTTTCATAGATTACTAAATTCTTTTCTTTTTTAAATAAATTACATAGAAGGTTGACTATAATTATATATTTTCGGAGAATAGGTATAAGATTTGACGTATTTCTTACATTATCTCCATTACATTTGTTCCAAGCTAGTTGTGACATAAATAGAATAATAATTAGACGCCTTATTTTCCTTAATGTCTTTAAAAGAAGTAAATGCAATCTTTTGAGCGATGAAATAGCAACCTGTCACCAAAACTCTGTAAACAGGCTATCAGAACCTGGTTCTTAATATAAAAAGGACCGTGGAAACAGTTTGCTTTCGAGGTTCTATCCAACCTTATAGGACTTAAAGAGCGTGAATATATGTGTATTATTAATACCCATTTATCCAAAATATAACAACATACGCTTCACGACTTGTGTATGCACATTCCCTTTTAAATTGTGGCGGGGTAGTCAGAGGCTTGAGTGCCCATGTCCGAAATTTTTAATGTATGTAGCATTTCACTACATATACAGCACCCAACGACATAAGTAGTGAACTGTATCGGCCTATACAGGCACCGCCTATTGCCTATCCCGAGAGATAGACAGGTTTCCTCACGCGCGATTGTAAATTATGTAAGTAAATGAAAATCACATGTTTTCATACATTGGTCAAGCCAGTGCCGGGAATCGAACCTAGGACCTCTAATAAGAAGTCGGAGGTGTTACCTACTTGGCTACAGCCGCTTATATATTCAAATATATATCATATTAGATTTTTTTTATTCTTTAATAAGCCATTCACCACTAAGGTTATGTCGGCTCAAGTACAAACACTGATGCCACGGCGTTTACACTTCTTGTTATTCCGTCGCCATGGTTACAACGCCGCCAGCCGCTACAATTAATAGGAGTGAAGCAAGATTTGTCAGGATAGTCAAGGTGAGGAAGTAAAGTGATTATTCGTATTTATGTATGTATATGAACAAAAATTGTGAAGAAAAACTAATAAGATACATATCAAACTTTCGTAGATATTCCCATTGTATTGGGCGATGGGCTAGCAACCTGTTACCATTGTTTTTATAACATCACAATCCCAATATTCATGCTAACAATTGACCAAGACGTGTTTAGGTGTCCGAGATACTGTCCACTCCGAAAGGAATTAAAGGACGTGAATGTATATAAAATCTTTTTGCTATTGAGATAGTAAAAAGATTTTCACAAATAGTTCTAACCTAATTTTATTACTAAAACATATAAAACATTATATGCCAAAATATAATCAGAATATAGTAACTATATATGACATATTAATTCTATAGAATAAATTATTTTTTTAAATATCAAAATTATTCTTTTGAAGTACTACTGTGCACAAAACTGTTTGTTTGTAGCAATGTATTTTTTTGAGAGTTTTTAAGTTTTTCCTTTTTATAGTGTAATACATATAATAATAATTGGACATTATTACACATTTGGACTTAAAGGTACGAGTCAATGTATATTTATTTATACTTGTTATATATAGATAAATAAATATATAACATGTATAATCAACGCCCACACTGGAAAGCAGTAGAAAAGCGTAGTTCTTAACTCTGACTCCACCGGGAATCGAACCCGGGACCTCACGATTAGCGTTTAGGTAGCTAACCGCGAAGTGGTGGTAGTCGTCGTTATACATAGTATAGAAGTGAATTGTAATCATTAAATTATTATAATACAAAAAACATTAATTTATTGTTATAAATACTATTAATTAATGGATTTTGTTCATACTGGATAGTTATAGTCTTAGTTCATAGTTAGTGCATATGTACAATTTTAAATGAATAGAGATCGCTGTAGAGGGATAGGCAGAGATCACTGATCCTGCCCCGATCATGATAGACCACTTTCGCTCCATTGCAACTCATAAATCTTCTCATACACACTCGGCGGTTATAGGTACTTCAAACGTCGCCCTTTTTCAATATAGCGTCTATCTGACTGTTATATAACTTATTGGGCCGGCCCCTACGTAACCGCCCTTCCACTTCACTCATATATATTCATTTTGTCAATCTGGCATCATTCAGCCAAATAAATAAATATATTATTATTATATTCTATTATAGTTTGGCTAACGAAAGTAGATACTGGATAATTTTGCAAACTTTTTATATGACAACACTAAAGTGTTCCTACCATCGGATATTTACCCTACAATTTGAGGTATTTTAAGTAGAAAGTACTTAGGTACAATTAATTCCAAAAAGGCATTTTTAAAACAAACTCATTTTGAACATTTTATAAAATGAGTTATAAAAATTCGTACGCCTGCTAAAATTGTGTTAATCGAAAATAAGTCTCGTATGTACGTGTTGGACCATTACAAGAGCTACAGTAAGCCTTACGTTGGTCTAATAAATAGCTTAAGTAATTAGGTACACTATATCTTAACTAATTAGGTAGAGAAAAACTTGACAATTTTATTTTAAAGAAAATAATTTTTGGCTGTTTTCCGAAAAATTTGGTAAAATTAGAATTAGTGTATGGCATTCCTATTTCTGACGCCGAAGTTGGCGTGTTGTTGATGATTCTTTATGGTTGACTTGCGTTCTTTATGGTTAGGTTAGTACGGTCAAAATGTCTTGATATTTTTTATTTGAATTAAGTAAGTACATATTCGTTTAAGTTATTTTTTGTTTGTTCTTTTTGTTCCTTTAATACGCTACAATGGAGTGACGTATCCGTGTGATGTTTGGTATGGAGTTAATAAAGAGATAACAACTTATATAAGCTACTTTTAATCACGTCATAACGCGGAAGAAATTGGAAGCATCCACTAGTAAAATAAAAATAAATGTCAAAGTATCAAAGTGAGTTGTTCCGCCTTTCCTTTTTATTTTAGGGTTGCTATGCTAATATATTTTAAATTTGCCGCGCTTTTTCAGTATCTACTTTCATTAGCCAGACTATAGTAGCAATTTGTAACACGATATAATAAAAAAAAAAGTAGTCAACTAAGAAGGTTGTACAAAAGAGTATGTATGCGACGGTTAATGGGTGTGAGTGAAGCAAGAGAGATTTGTCAGGATCTTCCAAGGTGATTAATAGTATTTGCCTATCCTATAATAATAATAATAGCGTTTATTTACAGCCACAAAAACATACACAATACAAAACGTTTACAATGAAAACTTACAAACTAGGGGATAAAACTTGTGCATGTTAATGTCGCAGCAAAAGGGTTTCAACTCAGCTGGGTATGGTGCGTTTGAAAGCAAACGCAACGCTGGTCTTATGTCGGAACCATTGGAGGGCAACGTTTATATTATGAAAAATAGTGAAATAGTGTATAACTTAAATATTCAAAATAAATATATAAATACATATGAAATATTAAGACGAGGTATACAATTAAATGTGAGATTATCACACTATTACGATTTGAAAGAAGATGTAGTGACTAAGATTGAAAAGGGCATACTTCGATGGTTTGGACATGTTATGCGGATGAATGATAGTAGATTGACAAAAGGAATATTATGTGGGTAAAGTGGAAGGGCGGTTACGTAGGGGCCGGCCCAATAATACATATGACAGTCAGATAGATACCATATTGTAAGTAACCGTAGAAGTACCTATAACCGCCGAGTGTGTATGAGGAGGTGTATGTGTGTCCATGAAGCGAAAGTGATTTGACAGGATCGGCAATAATGGGGATCCATGATCTCTGCCTACCCCACTACAGGGAATTGGGTGTCATGTATATGTATGTAGGTATACTTTAACATATTTACATATGATTAATAACTAAGGGGACTTATCGCGTATGTTTTTAAATAATGAAGTTATCTTTATTAACCCGACGTTTCGGCTACGTTGCAGCAGCCATGGTCACGGGCAGACTGACGATGCATATTTCTTCGCCTCCACCGCAGCGCCCTGTCAGATTCTTCTCCGACTACCCTCACTGCTACGTTTTTGTTAATAACACGCTACCTACAAACATGACGTCACTAGAATTTTAACATACACTTCAGGACACATCTATTGGCCCACCTTAGAGTTTAGGTTTTGATTGTTTGATATCAACAAATAGGCTCCAAATTGTCTTTTGTTTCTTTAAATTATGTGTTCGAAATTCAAAAAAAGACTCTTGAATGACATTGTGAATATTATGCCATGTTAAAAACTGCATAAAAACTTTTAACTCAACCTAATAAAAAAATTTAGCTAGGACCAAAGGAAACTGAAAATGCTAGGTGGGCCAATAGATGTGTCCAGAAGTATATTTACATATATTAAAATTCTAGTGATATTATAAGATAAAATTTCGATCCATAAGCAATATATTACAGTTAAAAAAATTATCGATACATAAAGAAGGGTTGTGTCACCGTTTAAACTATCAATATCTATCTACCCTCTGTTGTATTAAGCTTGATGCATGTGTGATGTTCCATTTTCGAAATAATAATTGTATTAAGGGGCATGGTCGTATGTGTTTGTTTATTTGTTTACGCGCCGCGTGACGTCATCTGTTTATACAAGACGGGAGATTGCTCGAAAATGTAAGTGGTGCAATTTTTATTTATTTGTATTTTGTATGTATATGTGATGTTTGTTTAATTAAAAAGGAAAAAAAAGTAAGTTGAAAATATTAAATGTTATGAATCATTATAAAAAGTAAATTAAATTGTTATAATTTTTCTGGAATGTGAGTTAAAAATTTATAAGGTAAATAAAAGTATTTATAATGCTGTATCGCTAAATGTGAATTTAACACTATCAAAAGTGCCATTTTAATTGAAACCTCAAGGTCATCTTTGAGGAAATTGACTTCATGTGTATTAAAGTTAAAGATCTTATTGAGAACGGATTAGACAATTACAAAATAGGTGAGGATAATAAGCAAAACAAACACATCAATTACAAATAATACAATTACATTCCTATTTTATTCTGATTTCTTTTGTCTCTGCCTACGCCTCTATACAACCTAATCGCCACCAGCAGCACCGACAAGAGTTTCCACGACGCATTTTCCTCAAGAGCCTTTATTGAGAGAGGCAAAACCTTAAAACGCTAGTGTCTAACTGCCACTAAATGACTAATGCAAACATTAAACAGCCAGCCGCTACGATCCGGCGCGCTGTCCTGTTGTTTACACACGCACACATTGCCGGCTGCTTATTTAGGTATATTGTTGTTTATTTTATTCGGCGCTATGGCTCGACGCGCCTTCCGACTCAGTTGAACCGCGGGCCTTGCTCGTACGACAATAAATTTTGTTAATTATTCACTCCTATTGAGCACGGAGGTTCGCGACAAGAATAAACTTTTTGGACTAACTAATTTTTTGACGTGACAGTTGCGTGTACGCGCGCTTCGGAGCGCGAATTTTTTTCGGCCGCGTGGTTTTGCAATTTTATTTTTAAACTCGCTTTTGTGATTTGGTTCGCGATTTAAGTAAACAATTTCGGTTTCGTACAGTGATAATGTCAACGGAGATGTGCACGTGGGGCGACTGACTCAATAATACAATAAGTTTGTGCGTTTTCGAAACTTCGCATGTGAATGAACTTTTCTTTATCATACATTTGCATTTCCGCTTACGTTGCGATTCACTGAACTTAAAACTTTTTCAAATAAGTTAACAACGATATTTAACTGTGTCAATTATAACTATATAACAAATAGTTTAAGATAGGTATTATGACTTCTAATTAATACAAACTCTAATTTAATAGATAGACTAAATACTGAAAGCTGTACTCGTAGTAAGACTGCGATGAATAAAAACTATATCTAAATGCAATTCACATATCAACTAAGAAAGAGAAACGGCCGGTCTGTATGTTTTTTCAACGCTTTTCGAGGCTAAACGTTAGCTTGTTTGAACAAGTGTGTTTTCTAATGGATTTATTTTGAGGTAAGTTTAAATTTACATGTATGTATGTGGTTTGTTTGTTCTTTTTCATATTGGTGAGGCGGTGTTTTGTGTGCGTGAGTCTGTGCAAACATGACTATACGATAAAACAGTGAGTGGCGGGAACCGTACACGCTTTTAACTATGTGTGAGTGTTGAACAAACATAAGCCTATAAGTGTTGTTATTTTTGTAGGTAGACGCTCGCGACTTATTAACATTGGTACAAGACAGACGATCTTACAAAGGCATTCAATATTCGTAGGTGGAGACTCATTCTTGTTAGCCATTATACCGAATGTATGTAAGCACTTGTGGTTATTATATTGTACTTATTGTCTAGACCTGTAAAATGGAATAAAAATGCCACATACATATATTCACGCCTCTACTTCTCATCGAGACAAGTAGACGTTAAATTTGGATTTTGACACTTGTCTTGTCATTGAATCAATCCATTGACTTTCTCCCTTATATTTACATTCTTCTCCCTACGAAATGTCGGCTTAAAAGTTTTTGTTAAAAGAAATATGGACACTAGTCTAGACATACTTAACTATACTATTTATCTAAAGGTATTATACCATTACCTACCCGAAAGGAACCCAGTATAGTTTCCCGAACAAAGTAACCCTAAATATCTCTGCATAGATATACAAGTACCCGTATAGTGAAGATGCAACGATTGTAATCAAGCCTCTGCCTATCCCAGAAAGGCTGTGAAGTAACTAATACTACAAGATTGAATAACACGTGTGATTATGGAAACATTGTTTAAGCTTAATGGTCTGGCTACCCCATTACGCCTTATAATATTTATAATATCCTATGTTTATTAATAAATAAAAAAGCTCCATCGATTATAAATATAATTGTAAAATAGCTTACAAATAAAAAAATAATAGGAAAAAAGGGAAAAAAAAATTTTTAATCGATTTGTACTTTTTAAAATAAGTATAGTGAATGAAATGATTTTTTGTTGTCAATGAAAGTTTAGAAAAAGAATTTAGTTTAAACTGAGATTTACAGGCTTGGATTAAATTGTTGTACAAGTATAACAATATGTACTATATACTCGTACATATTAATAAGGAAAATAACGCAGAATCTTGATGTCTGCACTATATATTTGTGTAAACTTAAGTACATAATTGCTTATCAAATTCACACATTTCATATTCATAGTCAAGACATCACGGAAAAAGAAAAACATATTTTGTCACTAACTTCAGAAAGAACTAATGTGCGATATGAAAATGAAATAAAAAAAAAAACCTTAGGACCTTATAACCTTATTAAAAAACCGAGATCATAAGTCAAATAAAAAAATACAAATCGCCATTATTAATAACGGAAAATGGATTAGCACTGTACAGGTATCTAGGCAAAAAACTTTCTATTCCATAAACAATAAAAAAGATTTTGACATGTTTCGGCTTATGGAATAAAGTAGTTTGTCATTTGGTACCGGGCTAGGCATGTTACTTAAAAGAATGAGTAAATACTCAGTCTATTCACGGATCAAGTATATTATACTATCATAATGATAAATATATCAAACCGATAATTGAAAATATTAATACATTGGTAAATTTTGTTCTGTAAATAGGGATCTTAAAATATACCTATGTTCAAAATATACTTACATATAGTAAGATAACATATGCATTTGAATACGCTAAAAATTAAATAAGTGATTACGTTATTTATTAATTAAATAAAGTTATTTATAACCTTTATGATCTGTAGTAGATGCGCGATATAAACATAAAGCATAATAAGCATAATAAGTTTTCTGTATGCTATATTATCGTATTTGAAACAAATACCTGGTATATCATAATTCTGAAAAGTTTTACTTACTATTATGAGGCATATAAAAAGTCACCATAACTTCATATCAATATTTTAAACCTTCTTAACGTACACTTATTACTGGTATTTACTCTGCAATAGACACTCTGTTTTCCCATCTCTAAATGTCACTTTTATCGTAGTCATTTCATCAAAGTCTGAGCAGATAGTTCGCTAATCAAAGGATAGATAGTGTTTAGAAAGAGACAAATGGCTCGCTGCCGCTAAACTTGATTAGCCTCAGGTTATCTTTGACACTAAACTATTTATTGTTAATATGTTTAGATAGGTTTATATGTTTTCGTACCTTTAATATGAAATGAAATTAAATGCTTTTTATTCAACGTAAGGATCATAAAATCACTTATAGAAAATCGAAAAAAAAAATTCTAACAGGAAAAATGGTCAATAAAATTAGTTAATCTATAATAAAATTAAAATGAATCTAATTAAACTATTGGCATTTCGTAAAGGAAAATCCTGCAGGGAACAAATACCAAGAAACTCTGCAGACATTATTTAATATCATAGTTAATACTCAGTATCTGTTATTGTCGGTTTATATGGAAGTATCTAGAAAGATAGTATTTTAATATGAGCAGAAAGCTTGTTCCATCCTAGTATTAGATGTTAATAGAATGCTAACTAGCTGTCTTTCGTCTCATCATATCGTAGGGCTATTAATGGACTAGGGGTCAATAGAATCTACGGGGCGATGGGCTAACGATTCATCACGATATACATCAGCCTGACATTTCCGTCTTCACAATTCTGACTTTAATGCTAAAAGTGACAAAGAAATCGTGTCTCTTAGGTTTTGCCCCTTACGAAAAGGATTTTAGGACGTGAATATATGTATGTAGGTTTTCTATGGTAGTGTTATGGTAACTATTGGTAGTCTTAGGTGTTACTTTACGGAACTAAAGTTATGAGGTGATTTTGCTATTGTTATTAGGTGATAGTATTACAACAACATACGTCGTACATACATATCTTCCCCGTATCGTTACGGAGGGGTATAAAAAGATTACTGAATATTACAACCCGTCGCTAAGTTTGGATCTTTTGTAACTTAAACTAAAATATATGCCAAACGTTACAATTGTGGTGGATTAACAACCCCATCAGGCACATAAAACTAATAGGATTATCTAGGTTACAGTTGCACGTGAATAGAGATATCCCACATAAAAAGCTCTAAAGTAATTCAAGCTGTTCAAAAACTAGTTCTTAATGTCTCGAAAAAACAACGTAAAAAGGTATCCAGTGTCAATACTTCACCACCAGAGTATTTTGAACCCTCGCTTGCTTTGCTCTCTAGGCTGTCACGTCTCACTGAACGCTGGTCGTTTGTTAACCCTTCTGTTTACACTGATAAATGCAAATAAAGGGCCGTTGTTTATAAATAAAATGCATTCCGAAAATACTGGCCGTTCACACACGTACGTATGCAGTGTGGGACCGAAACTGAATGCTGAGTAGTTGTCTTTCTGCTCGGCATGTTGTAGGAGGAGATTAAGGGAATAGGGTTCAATGGAATCTAGTTATTAGGAGATGGACTATTTACTTGTGTTGTATTGAATATTAATATGATGACAACATCTGTATTTAAGACAAAAGACGGTGACGGACTCAATGTTACAGGTGGTAAGCCATGTCGCTATTTACAAGCACTAGCTGTACCTGTACATCAGGAAAAAGTTTCTTCACGATGTTTTCCCTTACCGTACTATTCGACGCATTTTGTAAATGTATTTTTATTACGAAAATTTACATAGAAATTCATTAAACTTAGTTTCCATTGGTACATGCTCGAGCGGGATTTGAACCCTGTTTCCACTGATACAAAATCCAGCCCTAAACAACTGAGCAACATCGAATTTTCGTTGTATTTATGACAAAGTTACTAAATAAAATAATTGTCTCCGCGGTTCAGTATATCCTGAAAGCAGTTTAAAGATGTGAGGCTGCTTCCGGCTTCGATTCCTGGTGAAGATAGTTATTCGAATAACTACTAAAATGATTTGGATTTAACGAGTACTGACGTGAATTACAGATAGCAATATAGGTAGACAGATAATAAGTAAGTCATGTGCGTAACTATTATCTGATGATAGCGAAAAACCAAGATATTCAAATAACTTACACGTCACACCTGTCTACTAATAGGGAGGTAGGTAGAGATCACGAGTCCGTATTTTTCTTATACAGACTATATAACTTCGCTTCGTAGACATACATACATCAGACATTTATGACCACTTATAAATTCACGTCATTCAATCCTTTTTGAGGTGGACAGAACCTTGGACATATAATATGGACTAGATCACTTTATTATAAATATTAGCGTTGTTATGTTATATGGAATATTAGTGACAGGTTGCTAGCCCTTTGCCCTATAGATTCCATTTACCCCTAGTTCTTGAGTCGCCTCTCTTGACATGTAGGAAAGAACGGCAGCTAGTTAGCTTTTTTTTACGTCTTAGACAAGCACGGGACACATTATGTTACTTTTATCTACATATACCAACTTGATTTAACACCATATTTGATTTCGTAGTTATTGTGCCTATTACAATGTATCTCTCTTAACATACCTATAAGTATTTTTTTAGGTTAATGACAATACTGTGTACTTATGGCGATCGAAGTTAAAAATACCATATCATGTCTAACCAACAATATCAACACAAACATATCAAAACATATTTTTAACTTTAAGTAAATGGGTCATCCAAAAATAGTATGATGGGGAAATACATACATACACTTCACACCCTATATTTCTCTTTACTGTCTTTTAATTCATACACCTCTGCATATACACGTGGCGGTTATTAGTGATGGATAATATTGTGAAGAAACGATGGTTTTTTAAATAGGTAGTGTATAGTGTATGTGTCTTACGAGATAGTGTACTTAATGTCTATCAAAAATAAGCAATCTCCTTTTGTGTTTGACCCTATATAGATGTGTTCATATGTTACACACATATACTTACGTCTTTACATCCAGACGGCATAGGTAGAGACTATACTCCTGACAAATCTCACTTACACCCATTTACCTTTTCATACATGCTCTTCTACTTCATACATCATCTTCTGTTCTTCACGCTACGTACACCTTATACATGTCTTCAAGACTTTATTTCCCATCGGCATAGGCAGAGACTATCGATCACTACCTTAAACGTTTATTACAAACCTCGCTTATCGCATTTACATGCATATTTTATACTATACTAATCTACTCATTCATGCTCTTCTGTTCTATGCTACGTACGTGTTAAGATAAGTTTAGTTCTTCGCTTTTTGAACCTATTAATCAATCAATCAGCCTATTTCAGTCCGCTGGACGTAGGCCTCCCCAAGAGTACGCCACAAAACACGATCACTCGTGACCCTTAGCCAACCACTACCAGCGACCTTTTTCAGGTCATCGGTCCATCTAGCAGGGGAGCGTCCTACACTACGTTTACCGAGACGCGGCCGCCATTCGATCATTACTATTATGGATTAAACTGATATCAGATACAAACATGATTGTTATGAAATCCTTCACCAGTTATTTGCTAAATAGTTTACATGCAAACACTATGTGTTTTGAGTGTGCCATTACATTTCCTGTGATAGTGATTATAAATAAAAATATTTACTTTGTAACGCTGATCTAATGTTACCGGATGTTCTTCTGCAAAACTTTCTCATCAAATACGTTTATTATTGAGGTACATTTCTGTGCTAGTAAATGGTGATACGGCTTACCACCTGCTAGCAGGGTTCAGACCTCCAAGTATGTATTAATTGAAATGAAATTTTCTGATTTTGCAATAAAAATATATTTGCGAAATGCACCGAATACTACAGTGAGGGAAAACATCGTAAGAAACCTACTTGTTCCCAGAACAGGTAATCAATAGGCAGTGCTAGTAAATGGCGACACGGCTTACCACCTGACACGTTGAGTACTAACAATCTAGTGGTACTAATTAACGAGGGTTCGAGGTGGCTGTAGATTGACTACCTCAGAAATTGCAGAAACGGACACCTGACTTTCTGACTACCCCGCAAAGCATAATGGTCGTTTGTCTATATAATGCCAAATAGTACGTGTATAGAACTAAATATGTGTCTACGAATCAAACGGTTTGGTATTGAGTTCGATTCCTGGTCGAACAGTCTGTCATCTTAAGAGTGGACATCAAATAAGTACAAGGAACTAAAATCTTTATTTCCTTTATATGTTTGGTAGAGATTGATCCCGGAACCTATATCCGAACCAAAAAGCTACGTTATAAAAAGTGATATTAACAAAACGTTTGCTTATTGTATGATTATGTAAAAATGGACTTACATATACATATTAGCATAAGACATTCATTAAAAACTTTACTCTTGTAAACAAAGACTATTTATAATTATTTTTATACCATTTGCATATCGTTAAATATTTTATATGTCGCATGTTAGCCTAGAACTTAAGAAGAATGTAAACTAGCTGCCGTTCTTCCAGGCATGTCGTAAGAGGTGACTACGGGACTAGATGTCAATAGAATATATTGGACAATGGGCTAGTATCCTGTCAATGTTCCATATACTATTACAACCCCAATATTCATGCTAAGAGTGACATATCAAATAATATCGTCTTTCCAAAGTCAACATGTATTTATCTAATGATAAATAGCTACATAAATGTCACAAAAAACATATGTTTATAAAAAACACGTATATTTTATCTCTTGCAAGCAAGAGGCCTAAAAGGAGATCTAAAAAGCTACGAAATTCGCCAACGAATAAAAACTTACATAGGGATTTGCATTTATAATGTAAACGGTTAAATGGTTGCTACGTGGTTAGGAGAATTGCGAAAAATTATCGAACATTATCAAAAAGATGTTGCCAAAACTCGCTTGTACCGTAAAATGCTATTAATAAACATCAGAACCGTAAATAAAAGCAACATTTTAAACATGTGAAGAACTGGTTTTATTTATTTCTGTCTCTTATCACACATTAGTGAGATGGTCGCGGTGTTAGCTAAATTTATGCATAAATAATTGTGCTAAATGCCATTCTGATAGATGAAATTATGAACTAAATATGACTGTTCTTTTTCTACCTGTCACGGCAATCCTTGTCTGGATATTCAAAGACGGAATCATTACTGTTAGCTTTGGTTTAAGCAAAACATACTGAAAAGATTAATGGGTGTGAGTGAAGTGAGAGATTTTTCGTATTATTATATATTTCAAGATGGTGATTGATGGTCTCAGCCTATCCCATTACGGAAAACGAGGTGATTATATAGGTATGTAAGTACGGAATGTTCCCCGTGATGAACTTCTTGACAATTGCTTTTGTTAATTAGGTAACATATTTTTAAAATATTCTCTACAAATAATTGCACAAACATTTGCAATTAGAACTTACCAGTGCATGAGTTTATTAAAACTTTTGAGTAAACCCATCAAAAGTAACTGTAAAGTTAATAATAAATCCTATCATATAATTACAGAGATGAATTAAAAGATAAAAATGTCATAAGAAAAATCAACAAAATTGTAGCCATTTTTACACTACATTTTTATTTAAACGTTCTTCTCATCAATTGATAAAATACAAGTTTGTGATCCTATTTCTCATCTATTTATATCTAAGTTCCACTTTTGGACTGGGTAACAGGTATTCTTATTGGTAGAATAAGTATCCTAATTTCATGACCGACTTTAGTTATAAATTTGCATGGAAATAGTCCGAAAAGGCTTTCGAATAGTTTCAATGTTACATCTTCGGTAGGTTATACACTGTAACAGAGCTATAATATAATGTATTCCCAAACCAAAATCGTGATTTATACTTAGTTGTCATATAATTATGTGATACTGATATCTAGATTAGCATGAAAAGTAGAACACAGCTTTTTCCTGAGCCTTGTAGAGAACCTAACGATGGTAATAAGCAGTCTCAGGTATAGTTACTATAGTAAGACAATGTTAGTTTTAGGACTACACAGTATAGTCAGACTATCGTCGGTTTACGTTTGTACTAATCTAGGAGTATAATAGCATGTATTTATGGTCGTTTTTGTCTTACTTGATAAGGTGATATTTAGTTATTCTGGATGATATTGAACGTAGTGTATCTAGTATCAATGCTCACTCTATATTTTAGATTTATATATCGGAAAAAATATGTATGATTGTAATCTTGAAGTAAAAAAAGAAGTATGTGTATGATTTAATCATAAAAAAATCTTTGTTATTTCTCGTCTTTATTAAATAATTTACTTGGTTGAACAAAACATTTTGGATATTTAAAAAATAAAAATAGTCGGTTCCATTTATAACCTCAAAATAGAAACTAATTTTATATTTTGAAAAACAATACTTTGGCCTTAAAACTTTTTGTATACACATTATGTAATAAATATTTTCGAATATTGTTTGCTAATTTCCAAAAAAAAAATCCAAAAATTTATTTGCATATTTAAATCCAAAACTTAACTTAACAGTTAGATAAGAAAGGTCATTCAAAATTCCAATAAATAATTAAAAAGAAATATCCTTCGCGCCTAATGCCTCCATTTTCAAAATGGCGGAAGCGTCGTTTCCAAGTGTACAGCGTGTCACTTTTAACCTATCAACATTTTGTGGGTTTATAAATAAAACAAATTAGCATATTCGAGCTAGCGTTGGTAATTTATAGGCCTAGCTCGCTGGCCTTGAGTTTTGGCGAATGTAAAGTTTTTAATAGACAATACGGCCGACTCGGTATGAATAGTGAACACTCTATAGCTATACCAATAATACATGTATAACTAGCGCTGACATAATATTGAATTTTTAACACACTATTCACAAGTATTGTTACTAACGGGGTAGTCAGAGGTTCGAGAGTTCATTAACACGTTTGCGAAGTAATTTAGTAATGTATGCTGTTTCTCCAAATAGTCAGCATCAAGTGACTAGTTATAACCAATGTATCTCGTTGAATTTATTTATTTTCAAAATATTGAAATTGTTATCTACTGCCCAATAGCGTATGGAAGCTACTTTTATGAATCTTTTTTTCAACATAACTTCTGAGCCAATCACTATTGCGGTAAAATATTAACATCTGCATCACAATATAAATATATTATAACTATTGACCTTACAAAATATAATTCAGTTTACAATGTCAGCTTATAATATAATTATTTAACTTAAAATGACGAGATGACCTCCATTTGGGCATCTGTTTGATGGTCTACAGTTGCTATAAGTGTTAAATTTATGATTAAATACACTTCATAATGAGTACAGTATATTCCTGTGCTAGCTGAGATGATTAGATAATGCTAACTAGGTGCCTTTCATCCACACATATTGTAGATGGCGACTAAGGGACTAGGAATAAGGAAGAAAGTGAAGATATTTTATACCAATACGAGTATTTTATATAAATGGCATCTCTATCCCGATAGTTGAGTTTAAGTGACCAAGGTGATATTTTATCTATTGTTGTATACTGGTCTATACATTTCTAACTCTAATCAAATATACCTATTCTCATACCAGACAATTATGAGGTTTTATTAAAGTCAAAATTTGTTTTGTAGCAGACACGGTTTTTTTAGAATGACTTTACTGTCGTTGTGGTAGTCCTAACTGGGTATAGAATTAACAAGGAACTTTATAAATTGGAGTTAAACACAGTTAAATAATATTAATTGTTACTTAAGCAAGATAACTTAAAAGTATTTACAACTCCTAAACACCTTTTATGTTTTCTTGTCTCATCCCTAAAGACTAAAGTTAGATTACAACTAATTCAAAACCAAAATCAGCACACGTAATATTTATCATCTGTGCTATTATAATTATTCACAATAATCAAAATATATTACGCAATAATATTTATATCGTAAATTGCGGCAATAAAAATATAACGCATAAACACGCAATAAACAATTGCGCAATAAATTGGAAAAATAATAAATAATAATTAAATTACGAAAATGGTTATTGAAAATTATAAGGGTTTATTACCGAGAAATTATTAGAATGTAATAGTTTTCGTGTTTATATGATTTATTTATTTGTAATCATACAAACATAAATTCACGCCTCTACGAACCTAGCGGGATAGGCAGAGACTGTCGATCGCCACCTTGAACATTACTCATTAATATATCTCGACGTTCAATAATGTATTATTACTGTACTTACTCGTAACTATTATATTGAATAAAACTTATTTGAATTGAATTTCGAACGATCCAGACAAATCTCTATGGTTCACTAACAATTATTAACCATCACTACCTGGAACGATCCTGAAAAAATCTCGATTGCTCACATCGATTATTCTTCCCATACATGCTCTTCCATTCTTTACGCTGCGTACACCCTTGAGATGACGTACGCGTTCACGACCATTAACCCTTACGGGGTAGTCAGAGGTTAAGGTGTCCATCTCCGCAATTGCGAAGGTAGTAATTCTATGGCCACCTCGTACTCACATGTTGACCAGATAGTTAGTACTCAATGTGACAGGTGGTAAGCCATGTCGCCATTTACAAGCACTAACTATTACCTGTTCTGGGAACCTTGAGATGAATGTTTCCAATTGATCTGCTTATGTTCTACGCGGCCTACCCCGTCTAATTCTACCTTGCACCATGGCTCTATAAATTCCTTATCAAATAAGCGATTATTGCTATGTATATCCCGGTATTAGTACATAAAGTCATTTCTATATCAATGACATTGGGTCCCAATTGTTTTAATACTAAAATACTACGGTGAAGGAAAACGTCGTGAGGAAACCTACTTGTTCCCCAAACAGGTAATAGTTAATGCTTGTAAATGGCGACATGGCTTACCACCTGTCACATTGAGTGCCTAATGACTATCTGGCTAACACTTTGTTTTTTTCGTTCTTCCCAAAACATTTTCGCTTCATTGACAAACTCATACACACTCTGCGATTATATCCCTTTTTCAATGTCTTATTACGTCGCTATTTATCTTTAGTTTTTTTATATATACTACTATATGTATCTTTGTATACATAATTATCAATAATGTTAATTTTCTATTTACTCTAAATAATCAGTAACAAATATTAAAACTTCTTGCATAAATTTAATCAACTTTAGCAGTGACGTGTCTCGGTCATGATTTAGGTATGTTATGCGGATGGTCTGATAAAGGTGTAAAGTGTATGATTAATGTGGATGTATGATGAGAAAACCTGGCTATTCTACAGCAACAGTCAGTGCCTGTACACGGTGATATAGAGGAACAAAGTTTTTATAGACTTTCAACTATTTGTTGAAAAGAGGATTCCATGTGTTTTTCTTTCAACTTTCATAATTTATTGTCAATTCTTCTATGATTCAATCTCTATGAGGAATGGCGAGGATTAAGGTCTGATTACCTTACAAGGCATAATAGTCGTCATGTCTATGTATTCTATTAATAAAATGATAATATATTACTACGCATTGGAGACATTCGGCGATACGGTTCGCTGCCTATCACGTTGGATGCTGTCTATCTAACGAAACACGGGATTTGCGTGGCTCATACCTAACATGCCTTCGAGATTTTTGAGATAGGCACTCGAACGTCTGGCTACTCCGTCATAATAAAAAGCGAGTTTATAACACAAGTCGTAAAGCGTATGTTTATACTAGAGACAAAATATGTATCATGAACTTCTAAGTTTATAAGATATTAGCAAATTTTCTATCACCTATTTGTAGTATATTAATAGAAATATTTAGAGCTCCTTAAACACTAGATTCGTTACACCTAAAACGCTGTAGAACGTTATTCTAAATAAAATAATCACATCCACAGTAACACTAAGTACTAATAATGAAAGACCCGAATGTACTATGTTAATTAGTTTGATGAAGAGTTCATTTAAAAATGGTTTCAACGGATCTACTGTTCTGTTCAATGCTTCAAACTATATTCTAATTTACATAGTGTATGTGAATTGTATGTGTGTGTGTCGGTTCGTGCGATAGTGTTATCGGCGTACGAGCCTTGCAAAAATATACAATAAACATTTCCACAGTGCATAGACTCGGGATAGACTACGCTTATTTTTTTATAAATAAATTAATTGCTAATAAATATTTGGAGTCAGGTTTTGGATGTAAATAAAATATGTAGATAGGTATCGCATAGACATAGTTTTGGCTATATTAATATTTTGAAAACAAACGCATTCACGACCATTAACCCTTGCGGGGTAGTCAGAGGTTCAGGTGTCCATCTCCGCAATTGCGAAGGAAGTAATTCTATGGACACCTCGAACCCACGTGTTAACCAGATAGTCAGTACTCAATGTGACAGGTGGTCAGCTATGTCGCCATTTGCAAGCACTAACTATTACCTGTTCGACGAACAGGCAGGTTTCCTCACGATGTTTTCCCTCACCGTATAATTCAACGCATTTCGTAAATGTGTTTTTATTACGAAAATGTACATAGAAATTCATTAAACTTCATTTCCATTGGTACATGCTCAAACGGGATTTGAACCCTGTACCCACTGATACAGAGCCAAGCCCCAAACAACTGAGCTACGTCGAATTACTGATATTAATATTTTGATTTTTATAAATAAAACATTTATAGATTTTGTAGTAGTATTCATGAATTAGTATTTTGTTGTACACGTGACATTTAATTATTGTGAATATAAATGTCACGTGCTGATTTTGGTATGGAATATAACGTAACCTTGTAACTAAAGGCTAAGTTGTAGTATACGGCGCTTATAGAACTTTGACGCCATTTCTAAATTTCTTCCAACAATCTCCGATCATCGAGAAGCAAGATATTTTTTTGTTCTATTCCCTCAGAGATTAATCAATATACATACATATTCACGTCCCTTAATTCTTTTTAAAGTAGACAGAACCTCGTTAATATAACATCCTAGGTTTTTTTAGCGATAGGTTGATAGCCCATCTCTTTTAAGATTACATTGCCACTTAGTCCTTTAGATTTCTTCTATGACATACTGAAATGAAAACTGTTTACTCGTGCGGGAGTTAAATTATATAGGAATATAAGGTTGTGAATAATATTAGATGGTCATAATTAATACTAGTAAGAGTGCGATATTTTTATAACCTGTTTCTTGTCAATCAATCTCTAAGATGAATGGCCTTCGTAATGACCAAACCTGTTAGTAATTCTATTTTAATACTTTTTAATATGCAAAGCTTTTTATAGTAAGTTTAAGTAATGTTTGAATCATTATTTTGCTATTTTTAACTGAGAAATATTTGAATTTTATAATTTGCTATTTTTGATTGCTATATTATAAATAGTTAACGTAATTTTATGTTTTGATTAAAGTAGATAATTTATGAATAAGTTCATTAACATTTATACAGAGGTTCATGTGTATTTATAGCATGCTTATTAATTAAATTAAAGCTATATATAGAGTTTTTATTACAAATCGAAATAATAATATAAACGTTTTAGTAAAATAAATACCTAATTAGACTTGTAGTTTTAAAATAGACGGTTCATCATTAAATAACATAAAGGGATCATGTAATTAAATACGTGATAGGAGTCAGTGCAATGAGACTACTGATAGTCAATCAGATGGACGACTTTTTGAAAATGGTGACGTTAGAAGTACGTGTAACTACCGAACGTGTATGAGAGGGTGGATAAATGTCAACTATGCAAATGTGGTTAATTAGGATCAAGACATGAGGATATCTGCTTATATCGCTGTAGAAAAACAAACGTCATTTTAATGTGTATATAATCTGTAATCAATTTTAGAAACTTTTCAAAACATCTTATAAAGTTATTTCTTTTATTCTTCAATACGCCGCCAAGTCTACACCGGCACACTACTCTACGTTCCGAGTACAAAATTTGTGTCTTCCTATACTGATAAAGCTAAACAACCCAAATAAGCGATGACCTCCAAACGCAAATAGAGACTATCGCAGGCTTCCGACCTCGTTCGGGCAATTACAGCGAAAATAGTTGAAAATTATGCAAAAATTATGGTTCCTTAGTTATTCTTGCGTACGCGGTCGTTTATAGTCAAAGGCATGTTATAATAATATCGGTTTTTTAATTAAAGAGGGGTAGACTGACATTTAGGATTCTTATTTATTTTAATCCTAACAAATTGTGACATAAAGACACAAGACATAATAAGCTACGCTTTTTTCTGTAGGGATAGGCAGAAGTAGAAATCGTCTTTTAATTATAATGTAATCAGTAGTAAAGTCACAGCCCTCAAAATATACAATATGATTAGTTCGACACTTTATCATCGCTTATCATATTACAGACTAGATATTTCTTAAAACTTTAATTCTACTGTTAGTTTGCAAGCCCTAGCTTGGACTCTAATTAGAAGACTTAGTTAGGAGTATAGCCTAACTTTACTACTCAGTTTATCAAGAAATGGAATACGATACATATATATTCATACATGCATAAACATTCACGTCCTTATACCTCTTTCTGGTTGGACAGAACCATGAGACAGCTCCTTGGTCACTGTTTAACATAATTATTGGGGTTATGATGTCACATGGAACAATGGTAACAGATTGCTAGTTAATCACCCTCAGTTTCCATTTACGCCTGTCCCTTATTCGCCTCCTACGACATGCCGGGAAAAACGGCAGCTAGTTAGCATTCTTTTTACACCTAGACTAGCACGGGACACGGGAAATCAGCCACGAAGCCTATCTATGTATGTTCTAAGCCCCATTGTCGATGACTCTTTAGGAAATAAGTTTCTTGTGGGCACGCCATTTTCCCATGACACGCAACGTCATTGTTACACAAAACAAAACAAAAGCAGGTTGCAATAAACAAACACACATCTCGACTAGTGCATAATTGCATAATAGCGGGTTAATGGTATAGATTGATAGATAGGTATTTATAGCGTAGCTGGTTTCCTTTATCTGGCATTTAAAAGAGAGTGTGAATCAGGTGGTAGGATATTACGAAAACAATGATTCCAGGCTACGCACGAGAAAATACTAGGGGAAATAAAATTAATGCATAAATTTCGATTTACTTTCTACATATATACATACTAATCATGCCCATTTCCCTGCAGAGGGTTATCAAAGAATACGGATTTCGATTTGTCCCGATCCGGATTAAACGGTTTCCCTTCATTGATATTACAACTCTTCATACATAAACGGTTTTTTTATTTATTTTGTTAGTAGACATGACATGCATAAAGTATAAGCTAGATACATACATACGCTTCATGACTTGTGTATATATACACACTCTCTTTTATGTTCTGGCAGGGTAGTCAGAGGCTCGATTGCTTTTGAGATTTCGAAGGCATGTTAGGTACTCCACTCAAAGTCCGCGTTTCACTAGATAAGCAGCACACGACGTGATAGGTATTGTAAACCGTATCGCCGTATACATGCACTAACCTACCCCGAGAGAATGTAGGTTACCTCACGATGTTTTCCCTCACCGTAAGCGACTGTAAATTATAGTATAAGCACAGATAATATAATACTATGTATAAGCTAGACTTACAGCCATACACAGTCCCATCCAATACCTTACACCTTTGCCTTTTAAAATTGATGTTCTAATAACAATGTTATTGTTTTTTACCACTCCTCGTCGAGCACTCGTTACCGGGTTAGCGCCGATCTACTCTCGTTTGTGTACACAGAATTATCCGTATTGAGTTGGGACTTGTATCTACCTTCCGTATGGTATGTCGTAATACACATACATGCGTAGTCACGAGATATCCTAATGAATAGATAGATATCCTAATCCGAGACTATTGAGCGCCACCTTGGTCGGTCAAGACAAATCTCTCTAGTTTCACTCACACCCATTAACCTTCTCATATATGCTTTACTGTACTTTAGACTATGTACACCCGCCTTGAAAATTTAATATAAAAACTATCGACTTAACTATTAATATTATTCAGACTAATCGATTTTCCAAATAGTGAGTGTCAATGAAGCGAAAGTGCTTTGTCAGGATCGGGTCAAATCTTCATCCCTGATCTCTGCCTACCTCTATACATGGAAGCAGGCGTGATGTATGTAAACTTAATGTCGTCTAGTCTGTAACGTACTAACGATATATCGGGATTAAGACAGCTAGTTACATTTTATTCTCTATTCTAGCCGAAACAAGTACATATATACATACAGGGGTAGGCAGATATCCCGGATCCCCATTTGTCCCGATCCTGACAGACCATTTACGCTTCATTGACATTCATACATCTCATACGCACTAGGCGGTTATAGGTACTCCTAACGTCTCCATTTTTCAATATATTTGAACGTATGAGAAGTTAATGGGTGTGAGTGAAGCAAGGGAGATTGGTCAAGATGGTTCCAGGTTGTGTTCTATAGTCTCTGGCTATCCCGTTGGGGACATAGAGGCGTGAATATATGTATGTATGCTATTTAAACGAATAAAAAGGTTAATGGGTGTGAGTGAAGCAAGATATATATGTCAGGATCGTTCCAGCTGGCGATCCAGTCTCTGGCTATCCCGTTGCGGACGTAGAGGCGTGAATATATGTATGTATGCTATTTGAGCGTAACATTCGCTTGCAGTTATGTCCGTATGCTAATCGATTATGTCAATGCACTCGTTACGAGGAGTACGTCGTAATTCCTGTTTGTGTTTACCAATTTACGTGGTTTAACTGTTACATACATGGACGACCTCCGTGGCGCGATCGGTTATCGTGAGGGTTCGATTCCCGGTGGAGGCAGAGTTAAGAACTATGCTTTTCTTCTGCTTTCCAGTCTGGTCGTTGATTATATATGCTATATAAGTATTTATCTATGCATAATGAGTATATATTTCATAAATATACGTTGTCTAGTTCCCTTAACACAAGTCTTAAATGTACTTAGCAAGGGGCTAGTTCAATTCCATTCGGGTGGACAGAAACTTAGAGATTTGAAATCTTGTTGGATACTTTTAGCATTAAAATTGGGAATGTGATTGCAGTTATAGTTTTAGCTATAAATTTATTTAACTGTCAATAATTATTATGCTACTACTATTATATTTTAGTAACTTATCTTTTAGTTACATTTAGCATTCAATCGGTTGTGATTGCATATAGATTTAAAGGGTTACATACTTAATTCTATGATAGCTATTAGTGTTGCAGCTTTTAATACTATGTCCTTTTATTGAGAAACTTCGAAACATCTACTAGGTCACTTTTAGCATGCTGCTGTAATGATATTATTAAGGAACTTTGGTAGCAACTTGTTAGCCCATCATCAAATTAATTCCAATCATCTCTTAGGACTTGTACTTTAATCCCACTCTACGTGAAACCACAACGAAAGGTAGCTAGTTAGCATTCTGCATTGTCCCTCACTAGGATCACAGCATCAAGGACAAGAATATTCTTTCTTTTATTTTGTAAGTTTTGACATACGTACTCGAATATTTCATTCATACGTCAACGTCAATCAGAAACTTTTATTTTGACAGTTAGCACCTAAAAAGTAAAATAAGACTGACTATAGACTTTCATTCTTCACAAAGATAAAGGTAGAGCATAATATAGTTCAAATTTAAATAGTGTCTGAAAGTAACTAATTGTTTCAATTTGTATAGTACTCTTTATGTTTAATTAAAGGTATTTCTGTTGTATTAATCCCTTATATAGCCTAACAATTCAACCTATGTAGTATTAACTCAATACTTTACACAACAAAACTTCGAGATTCCATTACCCGTATTCAAAGCATTCATTCTTCGTTTAGTTAGGCAGACAAAGAATTTATTACCAACAGCCAGCAAAGCAAACACATTTTGTTGTTTTGTGTACTCCTCACACACACACAAAACTACGGCTGTGAAAACAACAAGCACACACACATACGAGAAAAGCCGGCACACATACACACAAAACAAACCAGGAAACGTCTAGCGAAAAACAAACAAGGGTCTTTTGTATTGTGTAAACAATTGGCTGTATGCAACAGGCGTGACGCGGCCTCGCTCGGAAAAAGAAAAAATATAAAAAGTAACAAGTTCATTTCAAGTTGGATAGATGGCAGTGTTTTATATTTTTAATCAGCACTTTATTTAGTATGATTCAAACAAAGGATTAACTTAATGCGTAACATGTCTGTAGTTAGAACAGAAGAGTGTGTATGAGAAGGTTAATGGGCTAAGGGAGATTTATCAGGATCGTTCCAGGTGCTATCTTTAGTCACTGGCTATCCTGTTAGGGTCGTAGAGGTGTGATTATGTATGTATCGTATTAAATATGATAGGAGCAAAAATTTTAAAGATTTTTAATTTCTTCTTTTTATAGTTATGATGATGATGATGTCCTTGTATGTATGAAAAGTTTTAAATAGACCTATGTGTGAAGAGGTTAAGTAGTATAAACAGTTTGATTTCAGAACAATGGATGAAAGTGGTTTAACAGTTGCTTAGTGTTTACGTATTTTTCAATATACAAACTTTTACTTACGAAATTTACATTCGTAGCCAATATAAATTTTACTACGAATTTATATACGTTTTTTATATTTATTTTTAATTAAAAGGATTAAATATAATAATAATCATATATAATAATTGTTATAATTAGCCTGATCTCTTATTAAAATATTTAACTGACTATGCCGCTTCATTTATCTAAGATATTAGCCCTTTCACTTATCTATTTAGGCTCGTATATAGAGTTTTAAAATTATTTCATACATACACATACATTCAATCTTTTAATCTCAGTGTGTTCAGAACCCTGAGAGAAATATATCTCCTACGTCTCATTTTAACTGAAATATTGGGATTGTAATATCATATCGAACATTAATGACAGGGTGCTAACCCTTCGGACTGGATTCCGTAGTCCCCTAGTTCCTTAGTTGCCTCTTAGGAAATGCTGAAAAGAACGGCAGCTAGTTAGCATTATTTTTACATTCCAGCCTAGTTCGGCAATATCCAATAAAATACAACTTAATGCCATTTTCGATATATTTAAGGTTATATTGAAATACCTAGGGACATATTTAAATACTATCCCCCATACGCATGTAGTTTTAATTTGTTTATAGGCAAGTTTTTCACAATCGTCCGTGTTTATTTAAACAAATTTGACTTTATCTTAGTATAAACAATACAAGCGTAAACATTCGATATGAATCAGTTCGATCGATAAATTCTTAAGAGTTATTGTTTTTTCTTTAGGTAGGATGTACCTAAGTTGCCTAGTTATACATGCATATTATAAAAGACAAACGCGTTCACGACCTAACCCTTGCGGGGTAGTTAGTGGTTCAGGTGTCCATCTCCGCAATTGTGAAGGTAGTAATTCTATGGGCACCTCGAACCCACGTATAGACCAGATAGTCAGTACTCCATGTGACAGGTGGTAAGCCATGTCGCCATGTACAAGCACTAGCTATTACCCGTTCAGGGAATAGATAGGTTTCCTCACGATGTTTTCCCTCACCGTAGTATTCGACGCATTTCATAAAAAAATTATTTCGCATTAGGGGTAAGTGAAGATCACGAATCGCTTTATTAAATATGGCATATAACTGTTACATATAACATACACATCACACCCGTTCCTTTGTAGGGGTTGGCAGAGATCACGTATAATCATCTGTACCGATCCTAACTTTTGCTGTAACAACATTCATATACCTCATGATACACACCTGCCGAGTGTGTTCGCTTCATTGTAAATTATAAAATAATAGATAGATTAGGTTGTTAGAACATTGATTTGATACATAGACAAAGTGTGTTTTGGCTACTTAAATAAAACATTATTCATTATTATTATTTTAATTCTTTAATATACAATTCACCACTAAGGTTATGTCGGCTCAAGCACAAACACTGATGCCATGGCGTTTGCACTTCTTGTTATTCCATCGCCATGGTTATGCCAACGCCGCCAGCCGCTACAACCGAAGAAAAACGAGGTTGAAGCTCCAGTTCTTCCTTTTTCTTCAGTTCGTTCCATCTGCATGTCATTGAACTTAGGGTTAATGAAATGTATCCATATGCTCGCAACTCAACACTAATAAAAAAAAATGTCATGATAAATACATCTAACAATTTTGTATCAAAGGTACTATAAATCCCACACAAATATTGATATCCTCTCTATTCGATCTTTTCTTAGTGATTCATACATACATATTTATATATCCAAGTCCTTTGATCCCCTTCAGGATTGCATTTTTATTATATCCTTAGTCACTAAAAGCTGGTACCTCAGAATGGCATTACTATCGGGGCTGTGAGGGCGTTACCATGAAAGTTTAGCGATAAGTTGCTAGCCCATCGCTCACTAGATTCAATATACCCCTTAGACACCTCCTATGCTAAAGAACGGCAGCTAGTCATCACTCTACCCGTCCCACCTAATGATAACATTACACAATTTCCATTCCAGTACTTTACGAAGACAGAATCAAAACAATACGAGTGCATTAAGGCAGTCTCACACGGCCGTTGACGAAGGCACATGTGTCGGTGGCACAAGTGAATCGGTGTAGTTCATAGTGGTTCAGAACTAGTTCACCTGGATGTGTGTACAACGCGATGAAGATGGGACACAGCTAGATGAGTCGGTGAGTTGGTTCTTTTGATTCAATCACTCTTTTGACAGTTTCCGAATCGGGTGCTGCCGGAGGATTAGTGATGTAGCCTAGCTACATCGTATACTGAGGCAGCACCTTTTCACTGCATCAACGGTGTTCTTTGCATATTTTTTTTCCATGTTTGTGTTTTTGTATATTAGTGAATAAGGTTTTTTCTTTCTTTCTTTTTTAAATTTGAGCCCTTAGATAAGCGGGTAAATGCTAAAGTTAAATGTATGGGGTTGACATAGTAACGTATTAATGTTTATGATAGCGAATTCGAGGTCGACGTAGCTTTGAAACTTTACTAACTAACTTAGACGAGTGCCAAAACTTAAAAAATAAAAAAACTAAATGTAAGGGATTCGTATAGAAAGATCACGTCATTTATCGAATGAGTAACTGTATGCCATACATATTGTTAGCGTTTTGCCATTTGTCTAAGGTATCTGTATAGGTATAATATCTCCTTCGTTACTTTTAGCGTAACTTTAAAAAAATCTTAAAATATTCTTGACAAGTTTTTAGGCCTTGATTCCATTAATCCTTAGTTTTACAGTCGCCTTCTGATAAGCCAGCAAGAAAGTTAGATAGTTAACATTTATATAATTAGGTAAATAAAGACACATTTTAATGGAAGTTTGCGTGTTCCGTCATGGTAAAGTTAGTGATTCTTTGGCCATCTCAAACTCGTTCACCAAATAGTCAGCACCTAATGTGATAAGTAAATCGTGTTACCATTTAAAAGCACTGTCTATTATTAGTAATAACCTATCTATTCCTACAGGTTGTTATTACCTATTCCGAGAGTAGACAGGTTCCCTCGCGATGTTTTCCCTTAGTTATTTAATTTACAAAAATCGTCAAGTTTAGCATAACTATGGGGCTTGAGATGGCAAATTTAATGAATTTTTGATAGTAGTTTTTACACTACATTTCATTAATTCCTCGTCACTTAGTACCCTCATATAGAATGCTGGAAAGAAGGGCAGTTAGTTAGCATTCTATTTGTAGAAACACTGGTACTTGTTCTATGTTTAAAATGGTTGTGAGTGGAATTTCGGCGAAATCGATTACTAGTTATGTTTTTAGGTATAATAAGAGTGTATTAAGTATTAAGAGAATACATACATATAAATAAATTTCTCTTAATTTCTGGGTTCGATTACTGAGAGGCATTTTCTGATCATTGCAACCACATGTTCAATCCTGACTAACTTATTCCACTTTATTAACACCTACATGCTACTGCATATACACTCCGTTATTATAGGAGATTTCAACTGATATTGTAATCTTCATTCATATTTTTCATCTCTTCTTCAATACGCCAAACTCCATTCACTGGAGTTGGCTAGTTTTTATAACAGATGGCGGTATATGTATTGGGACAACGCGTTCAATGAACATTGTCGTCATATAAGCCTTATAAAGAGTTAGGCTTTGTTATAGTGAAACAGTGTTATAGTCAGGGAATATAATAAAGTTTAATCAGCTGTCTGTTAATTATATTTATTGTGTTAGTTTAGTTTAAACATTGAAGCTTTATATACTTATAATATTGTGTTTTAAATTTATTTCTAAAAGTATACGTTTATAGTACATATTAGATGAAAACCTTTCTAGACTCGTTTTCTACGTGATTTTAGCAGAATTGTCGCTACCTAATACAGATAGAGCTATATCAACATTAAAGCCATTAGAATATCAATCAATCAGCCTGTAATAGTCCACTGCTGAACGTAGGCCTCCCCAAGGGTACGCCACAAAAGAGGATCTTATTAGAATATATTTACGAGTAAATGCTAGTACAATTTTACTAAATTTAACGAATCACTTAATATTCCGAATTTTGCGAATAAATATTGTCGAATTAAGAATCACTGTGTTTTTATGTTCATTGGTCATTTAGTTAATGTTTTTATAAATTCGTACCCCGAGACGAAATTATTTATGTAGTTAATATCGATATATAATACTACATAGCTATGTAATTATATACATGTCACATCCACAATTTTTGTTACAACAATCTATCTATTGCGATAGCCATACTACCTGTTACCTTAGGTACTGTATATCCGATAGCAAAAATGTCGAGGGTCAGCTAAATCTCTGTCTACCTCCAATAATTGTGAGTGTAACTAATCAATGTCTAACTTCTAATAGGAAGCTAGTCTTAGTGGTTATAATATGTTACATTAGAACATTCATATTATTTTACATATATTTTATGTATGTGCTTTAAGAAATATATCGTTTTACTAATTAGATAATGTTACTCAATACAGACTATCGGAAACTCTGGGTTCAATACCCGGGTGAGACAAACAACTATCTTCCCTGTACGTGTTAAGAGAATCTTTACACATGTACATATACATACATATATGCCAACTCCAGTTTTCTTTAGTCGCAAACTATTAGTTTGCCACCTAGAACGATCCTGGCAAATCTCTCTTGCTTCACTTACTTTTAACCTTTTCATACATGCTCTTCTGTTCTTGATACTACATACACCCGCCTTGAGAATAAGGTCTTCAATTTGATCTGTATATGTTCTACGCGTACTGCCTAACGTCTCAGTTCAACACAGGATTACATCTCAATATATAAACATACACATATAGCAGTCTTATAATTTAGTCCTTACACCAAGATTAAGGCATGTCTTACTACAAGCTGAAATTAAGGCAGCTAGTTAGATAGTCCCAGATATATTAGATATAGATTCAATACATACATAATACTACAGTGAGGGAAAACATCGTGAGGAAACCTACCTGTTTCTTTTCTGTAATAGTGCTTGTAAATGGCTACATGGCTTAGCACCTGTCGCATTGAGTACTATCTGGTCATCACCTCTGACTACCCCGCAAGGGTTAATGGTCGTGAACGCGTTTTGTTTTTTATGACATAATCAATCAATCGTCATAATCAATCGTCTTTTAATCCTTCCTTTCGGGGTAGATAGTACTTTAGATATAAAATATCCTAAATCGCATTTCGCGTTAATATTGAATATATGAACATCTCCTAGATCATTTTTGGTATTCGTATTGTGATGATATTTATACAATACACACAGGTTGCTAGTCTATCACCTAATAACATCCAATAACAACTTAGTCCCTATAATATATCATATTCTACATCAAACCATGAAGAAAACAGCTAATTACATTTACCCACGTCCCAGATTAACATAAAACAGCATCTTAATATAATAGGGAATAATAAATAACCCCAAGTTACCTTAGCCGGAGCTGTCAGCGGCTGAATAAATTGAACCCTAAGCCCCTAACGTTTAGAAAAACAAAATCACAATAGATAAAGGGAAGAAAATTTGGTACATTTTGAAAAACATGTTTTTCCGATCATTGAATAGGTGTTTGCGTGAGGGGAAGTGAAAGGTCACTGTGCCTGTTTGGGGTAGACAGGCTAGTGGATATGACTATGTAGGAAGGCTACTAAAAAAATTATTTAAACTAGATTGTCGTCATTTAAGCCATTATAAAATCAGAGGTGTATTGTAGGCCACCTGTCACATTGAGTACTAACTATGTGGTTAACACGAGGGTTTGAGGTGGCCATAGAATTACTACCTTCGCAATTGCGGAGATGGACTAAACTAACCTGAACCTCTGACTACCCCGTAAGGGTTAATGGTCGTGAACGCGTACGTACGTGTATTGTAGGTACTTTTGACCAAATAATAGAATAGAACTTACGTGGTAGCGGTGTAAGTATAATAATAAGCTTTTTTTATGGAACATTATGTAACCTTTTTACCGAAATAGTGACGTTTGAAGTTCTATACTATATGTATGCGGGAATGTATGGTAATAATTGAAAATTCGATCCCGGGATCTCTGTCCACACCTCTAAAATCACCATTCACATATCCCCGTTTAAGCGTCTATATGTATGGCAAGATAGAATCATAGAATACAATGTTTTTTTATCATTCATTTTTCTATTTTATATCTATTATCTTATACTATCAATTTACATTAATATTGTTTGAAGAAGACATATTGAAAAAGGGAGAAACTAGTAATATCTCTAACTGACTAATGTATTTGGGATAGCAAGAATGTATAATATTAAAATATTTCAGGCTCCAGAAAAATTTGTGCCTTGATCTCTACCTACCCTTTTGTAAAACTGTATAACGTGTATATTAATGTTTAATTTGAACATACGTGATAGTCATACAAACTTACAAGTAACTAGTTAACAAGTAACAATAAAATGTATACATTCATACACATCAAGCCTGATTCCCTGTAGAGGGGTAGGTAGAGATCACGAATCATCATGTGTCTCGATCTTGACATAACACTTTCGCTTCATTGACACTCATACACACTCGGCGGTTATAGGTACTTCTAACATCACCCTTTTCAATGTGAAACGGAAAAATGAAAATCTTTATATTCAACATAAGGATCATAAAATCACTTCTTGAAAGTAAAAAAAAAACATTTTTTATAAAAAAATATGTCATTAATACACACTACTTAATTATTAAAATAAATCATATTAAATTAATAAAACTAATGTATACTGTTAATAAATACATAGGTGACAGACATTCACACCTCTAACTACCCTGAAAGGCTTACAGTCGTAATACATACATGTAGTTCTATATTCAATATATGTTTGCCTGTACCTTATCAGGGTAGAGATAAATATAGTACCCGTTGACAAACGAAACGTCGTGTATTATCAAAACTGACGTAAGACGCACTAAAAACAAACAAATAACATAATAAATAACAAATAACGTAGTTGTTATTGCCACTCACCAATTTATGCAATAATTACTTAGTATCACGACTGATGTGGCGATAGGGGTAGTCAGAGGTCCGCGGATACGTACGTTTGTACGCGTTCACGACCATTAACCCTTACGGGGTAGTCAGAGGTTCAGGTGTCCATCTCCGCAATTGCGAAGGTAGTAATTCTATGGCCACCTCGAACCCACGTGTTAACTAGATAGTTAGTACTCAATGTGACAGGTGGTCAGCCATGTCGCCATTTACAAGCATTAACTATTCCTCACGATGTTTTTCCTTTACCGTAGTATTCGACGCATTTCGTAAATGTCCGCGGATCTAATTCTAATATTACGAAGATGGTATACTGATGGCATTTTTTAACAAAAGTCAATGATAGGATGTAAATTGCACGTTAATTAACTGTTATTCTTTCTGGTACGTCGTATGAGGCTACTAAGATTCAGTGGAATGTATTGGGTGATGGGTTAGCAATCTGTCATAAATATTCCATATAACTACCGAGATATGTGACTGAGGAGACGATTTGACTCCGAGGTTTCATCCACCCCAATCTTGATGGAAGCACGTAAACATATGCATATAAAATCTAAATAGTCTAAAATATTGTTTGTTTTATTTCAGACACCAATGGTTCAATTACTTCCAGTGGTAAGTAGACTTGTTAGTTATAATTTTACTATTAATACGTTTATTCATACATACACACAACAATACACGTGTGTGTGTGTGTGAGTGAAGCTAGAGAGATTTGTCAGGATCGTTCCAGTAGCGATCGAGTCTCTGCTAATTCTGTTGGGGACGTGATTATACGTATGAATATATCTTTTTTTCTACTTATGGTCACTGAAAGAAATTATATGGTTTTTATTAGGCTAAAATTCATAAAATCCCCCATAACACACCTCTGCCTGGAGCAATAAAAGAAATCGCTTACTGTCCCATGTGGAAACATAAAAAAGTTATCAAACGAAGCCATTTCGCTTATTTGCGTAAAACTAGGGTTTATTGAAAGTCGACGGTCACAAAATTCCACTAATATATATGGGTTTATTATCCTAGAGTCAGCTTTTCATACATACATGTACATTGATAGCAGATTGACAAAAGGAATATATATGAGTGAAGTGGAAGGGTGGTTATGTAGAGGCTTGTCCAATAAGACATTTAACAGTTAGATAGACGCTATATTGAGGGTGACGTTAGGAGTACCTATAACCGCCGAGTGTGTATGAGGAGATGTATGAGTGTCAATGAAGCGAAAGTGGTTTTTCAGGATCGGGACAAATGGGGATCCGTGATCTCTGCCTACCTCTCTACAGGGAATCAGGCGTGATGTGTATGTATGTATGATTTCCCTTTATACCTTTCAGGGTGGATAAAGCAAGGCATAATTTCTATTGCCACTTTTAAAATTACTGTCATAATCGTGATGATATAAATATTATTGGTGATAGGTTATTAGTCCTTCGCTTAATATATTCCATTTACCCTCTTAGTCACCTTCTACCACACGCTGAGAAGAATGATAGATAGTTAGTATTGTCTTTATGTCCCAACTAGCACTGGATTTTTAATAAAATAGCGTATAAACATACATCATTGTATGAAAGGTTATACACTACAAAAATATCAATTTATTAAAACATACATCTACATTTTTATTATTTATCAGCTCTTAGAGACGTTATCTATGTACCTAAAAGAACCGACTAAATATAGCCATTGTAATAATATTTGGGATACCATACTCATATACTAATAGAATTAGTCCCTTGGTAAGTTCATTTCAGACTTGTGTTAAGGGTTATTGTTAATATAATACAACGTATATTAACAAACACATACTTATTTTACAGAAATAAATAAATATATATATATATATATATATCTATTTAACTCACGTAATCAACGACCAGACGGAAAAGTGGAAAAAGTCGAAATTAGTATATATAGTGTACAAGTTGAAAAACATAAGAATATTTGCAAACAATTCAGTAAGAGTCTACACAAAGCTTAGTTCCTAAACCTTATTACAAACATTTCGTAACCTTTAAAGCCTTAATCTTAGTACCAACAAAGGGGACCTAGAGTTTGGAAATCAGATACAAGTGTAAATACTAGATAGAAGGGTCTAGGTTCTAAGTAGGTTGAAGTAGAATATTGTATAGGGCTGAAACGCAAAAGATCTTTTTAAAAAGTATTTTTCTGGTTGGTTTATTATGACGCGAAAAAAGGTGACTTTAGGAGTACCTATAACTGCCGAGTGTGTATGAGAAGATGTATGAGTGTCAATGAAGCGAAAGTGGTCTGTCAGGATCAGGACAAATGGGGATCCGTGATCTCTGCCTACCCCTCTACATGGAATCAGGCGTGATGTGTATGTATGTGTGTTTATTATGTACTATTAAGTATTTATTTGTGTCGTTAAAACTATTCTTCTCTTAATAATGGCTGAAGTATAGTTGAGGATATACTATGAAATTAATGATAAGTAACATATTATATAAGAATTATGTGTACACATTTACACAGGAAAAATAACGTAGATAATTAAACAACGTAAATTGAGAGTTCGTAGTTCAGTATGAATAATAATTGGTAACATATCTTAATACTATATAATACATTCCTGTAGAACACAATTCAAAAAGTTAATCACTTAAAACATATTAAAATAATATATGTACCTACCACCCTCTGACAGCGATGATTATCAAGATTTTTTCTATGGAATTTAATTTTTATTTCTACTTTAGGTTTATAGTTTTAATTACTTGTTTAAGTGTATATAATAAATTTTTATTTGTACTTTAATAATATATGATCTCATTATTATAGGCAAAATATTTTATTAACTCACCTTATCATTAAATATAATAAAAAATATATTCATTTACCAACAAATTACCTCTTTTACCAAACTGAATTAAATAAATCTCGAAACACCATAGTACAAAGCAAAAATATATTGAAATACCCTCAAAGCCTTCAACTAATAACTCAAGTGCTTATGCAAAATAGACAAACTATTAACCAACTACATATCTATTACTCAAATACCTTTTAACCCAAATGCTAAAAGAGATTAAGAGTATCTTGTACCAATATAAAGTGATTTTCCTATACAAAACCCGCATTTTAGCCCATTCCGAGTGGTTCGATATTAAGTGGGCGGTACCATCGCTATAAAGCGGGTTTGGGCGGAACGTAACAGCGAGGGTACGCCTACTTGGAGTTACACCAGCCTGAATTTAGGGATTCTCTTGTGTATTTGTATTGGGGATTTAGGTTTTATATTTGTGTATACAAAATATATATGTAGGATGTTATTAAGTGGAATTTAGCATGTATTTATGTTTATACCTTAGGTAGAGAGTGTGAAGTTATTTTTCAATGGCTATTTACAGTATGGTATTCGTTTTTTTATAGAAAGAAGTATTCATTGATTTAACTGCTAGAATTAAAATATCTTGTTCTTATACTATATTTTTCATTTATATAATTTTCAGGCTATCGCGTTACAATTTAAAATAAAATAGATAACCGTTGGTGGTATATTAATTAGAAATTGATATACCTATCTCCATTGCACATTACGAAAATACAAATAAAATGCATATAAATTAGATTTTTCTTGATGAGACATGATCAAAAGATTCCCTGATTTTTCTTATAATACACATTTGAATTATTTTTACGTTTTCGTGAAAATTTTATATTAGTGCCCTAAATTTAAATCGAACTTAAAACTGGTAGGTAGTAATTTCTCTCAAGGACTATAAGCAATATCTATGCGTCTGCCCGTGGAATTGCGAAGTCATAAAAATGTCAAGACGAGCCTTGACTAGTTAAGGCATTGGGATTTGGTCTATAATCAATATTTTGAGAAGAAGTAGTCAAGAAAAACCATATATTGGTTTCAAAACATGAATTACTAACAAAGTGAATTATTGAGTTAGGGATATTGTAAATGTTATACGAGTATACTTATTTAAAATAATATTACTCATCACCTCTTAATTTTTTTAAAATTTAATGAATTTTTTGCTGGCTTTTACTGTCTTAAAGTATCTGAATAAACCCAGAGAGTTTTAATACCTTTTGATGTATGATTTAGTCTCTTATGAAGAAAGAAATTGTCAAATATTTGTGCATTCCTAAAATGCCTCATTTTAGTCCTTACTAAGAAGTTACCTAGCAAATAAGTCCTATTCAATACTATGTTTTCTTTACTTTAATACAATACAAAGCATCTGAAGTGACATACAAACATATAACACTAAATTCATCTATCATTACAGCCGCATTGCGCCTGCGTTAATGCCTCACACCACTTCGAACCTAATATATCGGATTTATAATTGAAATAAATTCCTTCAAGACTGTCCCACTCCATATATTCATGTTACGGGGTTATCCATTAGAACTTCTGGTTAGTGGTTCTTATGAGGTAGAAATTGGTATTATATGTGCCAAAAACCTGAGCGTTTAATTTAAGTACTTATTAAGGTATTGAGAGTTTATGATATTGGATATATTGTAACGAATATCATAAAATGGTTATTAAATTTTACTAAGGTGTGTACAGGTGTAAGTCAGTTTATCTTTTGGGTATTATTTGTATCAAGTACACAGTTGTATCATTATAGGTATTCGTTAGCAATTTATATAGGAAAACATCCTGAGTAAAATTATAGTTTATATTGGTTACTTTTCTTCTACAAATTTACTAGTATACTAGGTTTGGGAAACCTCTTATGGTTTCTTTTGTTTTGAATGATTGAAATTGAAATGATTTTAATCTAGAACAAATACTCTCATTTATCCTACTTAAATGAGAAAATACTCGCAGATTTTCTCCTTTTTCTTGAATAATATTCAGGTGTCTGGTTTAACATCAGTTACGTTTATAGTAATTATTAGTGTATGATAGAAATTAACAAGTTTTATTAGTATTGACTTAGTCTTAGAACTAATGACAATTCTACATTTTAAGATTTAATTTTATTTAATAAACAAATAAATAAAATAAATATAAGAGTAAGTTAATGATTGGGGATATTACCTATCTTATTTCCTCGCTTATTTATGAATAAATAATAGCATTATGTAGTCATTTCGTTTGCATTGCTAAATAATAAAATCAAAATAATAAAATGAGCTTTAATAAGAAAATCGGTACCCGGCGCCATTTTCCATTTTGAAACGCTGGTTTTCCCGCGCGTCTTCACGCAAAACGGGCTCTCAACAAAAAATAAACATTTTGCATTGTCAATACGTTACGTTTTGCGAGACGGGAAGCTTTTCGCTCATGCGCACAACCTCTACACTCTATTTGTCAAAAATATGCAAATTATTTGCCTTGTAAACCAGTTCTATGTAGAAAATAGATTAAAAACAGCTTAAATCTATTCAAATTTATTGTTATTTTGTTTTTAAATCTATTTAAACGATGGAATTTCGTGTTCAGCCAAAGTAAGAGGCCCGATAGTCTATCCCTGTCCGCGGGCACGGCGCATGCCCGTCTGTAATGTTTATATTATTTGTATTTGAGCTGTGTATCACGTAAACTATAACTACCGAAGCGCCATCGCGTAGGGCAGTGCCCACCCCTCCCCTCGCGGCGTAGTTAAATATTTCTTGCTTGTTTCGCCAAGCATTGTTGTTGCCGCGGCCTGCGGGGCTGTTGTGTTGTTGTTTTCGTGCGAAAATAATTCGCTATTTATTCCGCGCCATGTTTAAATGCGAGTAGCTTTTTAAAAGTGTGCCTGTGATACTGTCGCGATGAGCCGGTGTTGTGTCGGACACCTTTAGCCGTTTGCATCCGATGCATCGTTCAGGAGCTGATCAGTGGTATCGTATGTCGCTCTTAAGTTGCAATGTTTGTTTTGTTGTTTATTTATTGTTATTTATTATAAACAAAATAGGAGTAAATAACAACAAAATTAACTTAAATATTATTCTGGTGATTTTTTACACGGATTTTCGATTTTTAATTGATTTTAAACCATTTTTCTTCGCTTTCTTAAATTAATAATTACTAATAAAAACATTTATTTAAAATTAACAATAACACAGTGTTTAAAATAAATTTTTGCAAGGAGGTTTGCGTAAAAAGTTTTCCGGAACTTATAAGCATGGGAGAGGTCACTTATATGTGTGCGCGGGCCAATGGCTGCGTCGCTCATAAGCGGCTCGGCCAATCACAGACCCGCTTTTCAGCTACGCCGGCAACAGCTGATGAGCGATCGGAAAACCGGAACTTTTTTCAACGATACTCTTTGCGAAATAACCGAAACTTTTTGGTGGAATTATATTTTTTATTGAACTGTTCTTTTTGTAGTATCATTTAATTTATGAGAATCAAAATTATTGTCGTGTATGAAAAATATATTTTAGGAAAATCAATGAATTATAGTAAAGATATAACGAAACATATATTTTAAATTCCGAGTTGCTCTTTATTATAGACATTTAATTTTAAATATCCGAATTTTCCCTACATCGTAACCATTTAAACTTATAGAAAAGAATAAATCCTGTTGTATTTGATGATTTGATGCAAAAGTTCTTACAATATAAATTAAACATCATTTAATTTTTTAATAAAATATTTTCACATACAATATATCACGACCATTACCTCTAGAGGCATAAGCAGATTTATTTTACCCCTTAATAGTCAACTATTCTTTTTTATTACCCTGCACACTCTCTGTAATCATCATGAACAGCATCAGGGTTGCATCTGGAGCGTATGATCTTCCTCCACTTGTGCGTATGATCTCATACCATACCATCCATACATATCATCCTATTTCATCAATCCAATATCTTTCTTCAGTCACGTCACTATCCAGGTAATCCTATACAGTTGGTTTCTTTGAGGAAAAACACACATGCATACATATCACGCCTGATTCCCTGTAGAGGGGTAGGCAGACATCACGGATCCCCATTTGTCCCGATCCTGACAGACCACTTTCGCTTCATTGACACTCATACATCTTCTCATACACACTCGGCGGTTATAGGTACTCCCTTTTTCAATATAGCGTCTATCTGACTGTTATATGTCTTATTGGGCCGGCCCCTACGTAATCGCCCTTCTACTTCACTCATATATATTAAACATCGTTAGGAAACCCACCTATAGCTGTTTAAAGGCAATAGGCAGTATCTGTATAGACTATGGGCTTACCACCAGCTATATGGGGTAATAGCTATCTGGTAAACGTAGTGTTTGAGTGACTTTCATTATTTATAGATATGAAAATAGTTATTACCTTAAGGTCCCTTGTTAATCTTTAATTTGTATGTTTTTGTTAAAATGGTGGTATGCAATTAATGAGGCACTATGAACTCTGCTAGCCCTTTATTATAAATAAGGCTACATATTTGTAAAGGGGGATCTGGTGTTTTGGATTTAATGTAACCAGCTGCTTTATACCAGCATATGATTTCCTAAAGGAATAGGAATTGTCTAAGGTGCCTAAATGCCATCAATAATGCTGTGTTCAATACTCTTATAATTGAACCAAATATATGTACACATGTCCATAAAACAGTTTATTTTGACTAAATTTCCTACGAAATCTATTTACCCTACCTAGAATAGAACAAGTATATGTTAGTCAACTTTCTATGAAACGTTATTATGAATATTTTTGCACTGTTATCAACAACAGAATTTAAAATAGACATGTTTCAATATCTATTGCCCCATTTGCCAAACTTAATATCACTGCTATTGCATCACTGTAACTTTGTTATTTCATTTATAATATACTCAGATGGAGGTTCTTTACGATCAGTTTTCAACAGAGGGGTAATCAGAGATCACGGATACCTACTTAGTCAGGTCCTTAAATACATTTTTCGATTCGCTGGCACTGGATCTAAATTACTTGGTAGTAGAAGTACTTAAATACTTCTAACATCACCCTTTTTAGTATGTCGCTTATTTAAGCGTCATACCTCTTAGAATGACTCTTACGTAACTTTCCGTCCACTTCTACATATATCCCTTTTGTCAATCTGCTATCATTCATCCGCATAACATGTCCAAACTATCGAAGCATGCTCTTTTCAATCTTAGTCACTTATCCTCTTTTTGAAGACAACCTTCCCTTATCACACTAGATCTATATTCTATCATTATTATCACACTGAACATGCTTCTCAATGACCGCATTTCAACGGCATTGATTTTAAACATGCTGTTTTTGAATACACTATTTTCGCTACCATACTTCACGGTTGGGACCAATCTATAAATACGTGCCGATGCAGTAGTGACAAAATATTTAATTAAGACTGCTACATTTGCACTATTGCGACATAGGTTTTAGACGAATAGTTGCTATGGGTGAATGTTTAAGATAGTTTTCATTATTGAGACATTTACAGTGAGAGAAAACATCCTAAGGAAATCTGCCTATTGTGATTATGTACCTGTTAGGGGTGTTAATACTTTTTGCCGTAAATATGTAATAGCGTTGTAAATTTATATTATTTTAATTTTGGGAATAGTCAATAGTCTGTGCTGGGATTCGGCAACGTGATGCACATCTTATCTCGTTGTGTACTGGCTTTCTGATGAAACATGGTCTTTGAGTAGTTTAATGCCTTCGTCTAAAAGAATGGAGCAAGGAGGCTTACTCAGATTATTTTGAAGGGTTTGGTCGTAAAGCGTATGTTGTTCTCATTAATGTGTTTCCCAATTGCTTAAGTACCTAGAGGATAGTGTATTCTAAATATTTTTGACAAATATATTTAATTAAGCCTAGTATTTTCGCTTTTCTCTTTCACATGATGTAATGATGATGATATGATGTGATCATAAAAGAAGCGAAGAGTGCTAGAAAGAAATCTAGATAGAAAAAAACTGTCAGCGTGAAAAGCTGTGAAAAATTAACACCGCTAAGTAGGTAGGTACAACGATATTAGCCCACTTCAAATGTTAATAGTATATCATAAAATATATATAGTAAAAATACGAGCATGTTTCTGATCAAACCCCCCTATCTTAATATACCTTAAACTCTATTTTCTCAAACCTAATACAACCATCATATAAATCTCTGACTCAACACACCTTCAATTCTATTCCTAAGGCACGATGCCTTAGGCACCCATCATAAACTAAGCCTACCCAAATATACATCTCTAATGTAAACCTTCCTCATCTTAATACACCTAGAACTCTCTATTTTATTGCCATCATAATACAACCATCATATGCATTAATAGATAATCGTTTGTAACCTACATGTATCTGTAAATAAATGTTTTCATACTATTCTATACAAATAAAACACACCTTAAACCTCTTCCCAAGGCACCCATATACCGGCATATAATAAACCTACCCCCACCCCGTTTACAGCGAGGGGCGTGTCACTGAAGAGCGGCGCGTTTAACCGCTTTTCAGCGGCGGCTCCTGATTGGTCGAGAGATTCCTTTGTCGGCGAGATGTAGTATGAATGTCTAGGAAAATTAAATTCTTTCAGGATCGATAGTGTTTTAATTGTGTTTGCTGAGGCTTCGAGGATAGGTTTTGATTTGGAATGTAATTTAATGAATGGTTGTGTACATACAGTCATAGACTTATATACATATTGAGGTAGAACCTTATTAATATTTCCTGAGTAACAAGGTGATAGCTTATCACATTTTATCCTACTCAATAAAAGCATATATTCTAATTTCTGCTTTCTCTTATGATGTGTAATTATTCTAAAATGATAGAAACATAGAAATTATAAATAAAATTACATCTGAACTTCTTCTTATACTTTTAATGTGTTTTGTCTTTGCTTTAATTATTAATATCTATTTATTGACACATACACGCGTATAGTTATTGTTCACCACCTTTAAATGGTGAATTAAGGAGGTTTCCATATTGTATATCAAATAGGATTATGAAATCCATTTAACAAAAATCTGTTTTACGATAATAAATTGAAACGAATAAAGTAATTGTCGTATTATGACGTATTGTTAATTTCTATGTGATTTTGAAAAATAAATAAAGAGCAACTCCTTTTACATAATTAAATGTCTTTTCATATTAATTAATTGTATATTTTATCAACTTTTATTTGTATATTCTGGACAAACATAAAAATCCTATTACGATTTCACAGAACAAACATTGCAACTGAATTATAATGCGAAAGACTAAGTGAAAGAAAGCCATAATTAAATTGATATAACGCGAACGTGTAGTTAATAAATTCGTCAAAATTAAGGATTTAATTTCAGCCATGTTGTATGCGGTTAGACAGGTAAGGAAAATATCTTAAATGTTTATTTTAAATATGTTATGTTATATGTATAAGTATAGCTAAATGGAGTGAGGTTTTTTCCAGCACTATAGAAATACAAGAACGTGAGTATATGTTTGAGTGAAACCAATATTAAAAATGTTTTACAGCTGTATCTATTATAACTAAAAGTGTTTTAATACTGGGCCCCAAGTCAACTAATGCTTTTAGCAAAATAGCAGTTCAATATCAGATCAGTAATAGTGTGAAGATGGTAAGGGATTAGCAAAAGTGATAAATTTTCTTTTAAAAATGGCTGATATTGAGGCCCCTGCTGTATAATGGATATCAGGACAAATGTCCTAAAATTTATCAAATATTGATTAAGTAAAAATATTAATTAAGTCCTTAAACTATGACTGTATTGTTTGTTCGGAGGCCTTAGCCCAGAAGAACCAACAAGACGATCCTATGTAAACTAGATCCATTATAGGGCCTGAAATATGCTATGCAGTTAGAAGTTTAATCGTGATTAGATAATAATTATTATCGAATTGGGCTTTGAGTAGTATCTGTAGTTATTTTATTAAGCAAAAACAAGGAAAGAACATTTAAGCAATATTAAGACAGTGAATAAAGCAATACAATGACGAGTATAATAACAGAAATTTAATCCTAATATTTTCTGTTTATTATATCAGTGGCGAAAGCAGGCTCTAACACTCACATCCTTCCTTTTAACTGTTTTAGAAAAAACTTAAACTCTTTAGTGTAATTTCCCTAATCAATATGATTATTTGAATTATGATAAATACAATCAAAATTTACATTCACTTCCTTTAATCCCTTTCAAAGTTAACGGAACCTTGGATTTATTAGGTCATTTTACCATTAGATTGAAATTGTAATGACATTAATACAGAACATTAGTGACAGAGATTCCACTGACCTCTAGTTTTATATAATTAAGAACATTATACTCTTTACCTTCCATATATTTACGTATACATGTCACTTTACGATTTTCTTGTTTAAACGCACTGTTTACATGTACTTACTTGCACTATTGATCGGGTCTCATTGTGTGCCGTATGTTTTAAAATCTGACGCCGTATCGAGGACCAATATAAACAACAGTGTTATTTGTTATTATTGAATACGACCCGGCTGTTATACCGATACGCAACAGGGAGAAACATCGCCTGTTTCCAACAACTAACGGGTCAATAGTGCTTATGTAAATACTACCTGCATACATATATTCACGCCTGTACGTCCTACGCCACGTGGAAGGATCCTTAAAAAATTCTCTTGCTTCACTCACACCCATTAACCTTCTCATACATGCTCTTCTGTTCTACACACTACGTACACCCGTCTAGAGAAGAATGTCTCCAATTTGATCTGTATAAGTTCTCCGCGGCTTACCCGGTCCAATTCTACGTTCCACTCTAGCTTGAAGATTCCGTGATATACAAAATCCGTGATAAAAGAAGATGCAACAAGAGAAAATGCATGTTGTTTGAGAGTTTAACTGAGAATGTAAAAGGAATGGAAGATCACTCAACATATTATACAGTGTTGGTAATATGACACAAAAATTCACAAGGCAGTGAAAAAGCAAAGTAGGTTGGTAGGCGTGTTTGAGGTCAAAAAATAAAATAAATTTTACAAAAGTCTGTCTTATAAATACTTTAAATCTTAGTTTATATTACTAGTTTAGTTTAAGCATAATTGTTGAGGATGTTTTGTCTGATAAATACCGAATATTGGTGACAATTTGCTAGCCTACCGATTCCAAACTCCACAAGTCCCTTAGTCGCCTCTGGCATGTTTAGAAGAAAGGCACCTAGTTACAACATTTTTAATACCTATTATTACATTTTTTGACGACCTCCGTGTCGCGATTGGTTGAGCACGTGAATGCTAATCGTGAGGTTCCGGGTTCGATTCCCGGTGGAGGCAGAGTTAAGAACTACGCTTTTCTTCTGCTTTTCAGTCTGGCGGTTGATTATATATGCTATATATGTATTTATCTATATATAATATGTATGTATTTATTAAATATAATATGTATGTATTTATTAAATATACTTAAGTCTTAAATGTACTTACCAAGGGTACTGTATAGTATTATATTATCTGTGCCAAGGGGCTAGTTCAATTTGTGTAAATTGTCCTAAATATTATTATTATTATACCAGATCAGACAACCCACATAGCAAAAACATTCTTAGCAGATTATTTATCTTGTATCATTCTTAGGAAACAACTCATGTATTAGTTATGCCATTACCGAGAATCACAAACAATAAGGTTTTGTTTATGTTTTGATTAGGTGGCGTCATATAAAACAAATTTGTATGTAATATGTTTAAATATCTATGTATGTGTTTGTTACATTGAATTGATATCACATGAGATAAGATTGTATGAGTAATATTTTAACCATGACTTGTAATATGATTGTTTAGTTCAATATATACGTAATTTGTCCTACAGGAATAGTTTAACGTGCTAGTTAACATAAAGAAAATGTTAACTATCTACCTTTCTTCCCGATATGTTCTAGGAGGTGTCTAAAGTACCATAAGTCAGTAACCCTATCACTACATTAATGCCGTCAGAACCCAATACTACTGCTAAAAATCACCAAGGAGATTACATATCTCCGTATTTCTTGGTATTCCGAAAGAGATTTCAGGATATAAATAAATTGTATGTTTAAAATACTATCATATTCTTATCTCAATAATTTGAGAGAGGGCCCAAGTTATTAAAACTTTACGGTTTTGATTCTCGTTTAAGAATATTGTCTATAGGACTTACTAATTCTTTACTAAATCTCCTGAAATTTTGCTCCAGATGCACTTTACTCAAAATTTGTCAGTACCAATCAAGTTTAGACAATCAAAAATTCACATATACTAAACCTAACCTAGTAATAATACTTTCTGCAGACCACCAAGATAAGGTGCAAATAATAACAATATGTTTTCGTGCTATTATTTATTCGAATTTCGGCACGTTCCTAACTTTGAACGAACGTGATTGTGCCCATGTTTTTAATTAAAACAATCATTTGTTTGTTCTTAGCGATTCTTTGAAATTCGTGTTTGTGCTCGTGTTGCCGCCTGTCTAGGGTTATAGATATGTACTAGGACACCTACGTGACCGGTTGCTGGTCGGGGATTTTAAAGAGGTTGTTCGAAGAAATAGACTAGGATCTACTCAGACGTACACAGTAGGATATACACAGTGGTAATATTTAGCTCTATGACCTTTTACTGATTCCTTTTTATATTATATATGCAAATATTTTACTACATACATAAAAACACCCTTCGGCATGGACAGAATCTTACAAAGATTATATCTCCTCCAATATCTTACAATTATTTGAGATCAGTTTATATATAGTTTTATATAATATGCGTTCAGTATTTTTGTATAATTTTGTATGTTTTAAAAGACATCAAAAAATCGCTCTAACCTCATACATATAATATTATTTCCCTCTTAAGGTATACAAAGAAGGAAAGGCATCTACTTAACATTCTCTTTACATCCAAGGTATTTACTTGACAGTGGTTTATGCTGAATATACTAGTGTACTTATTAGTATATTATGTAAAGGTTCCTCTTCCTACCATCCTACACGGAATAAACAAGTTATTTTTATACGAACATACTTTTATCGTTTGTCGCAGGATTAGCACTTTACACTAAAAGACATTGACATATTTAGTTATTTTTATTATTTAATAGGAATTGCTTGTGTTACCAATAGACAAGTTATTTTCATAGGATCATATCGTTTGTCGCCGGCTTAGCACTATATACGTTTACTATTTAGTATTATTTAATAGTCATTGTGTGTTTTCAATCAATCAATCTGCCTATGTCAGTCCACTGCTGGACGTAGGCCTCCCCAAGGGTACGCCACAAAACACGATCACTCGTGGCCCTCAGCCAGCCACTACCAGCGACCTTTTTCAGTATTTTGTGTGTTTTAGAGTTATTTATAGCTGTTCTTTGTTGCAGGGTCCAGAACCGACACTGAGCAGCTCGTCGGGCGGCGCCGCTAAGCCGGCGCTCATCAACGCCCTGGAACTGGACCGCTGCCTCGACAGGTACTAATCTAGACCTAGGACATAGCTTAAGACCTAGGGTATAAGTACTAGATGTAGAGTTATCGATAAATGCACTCTCTATGCGGTTAGCCAAACCGCGATCACGCGATTCCATTAGTTTAAGATTTTAAACGATTTTTATGTTATAGCAAATTATACTTAGCACATATACACGCATTATTTTTAAAGAATCTATGTATGTATCTTAGGTGAAGGAAATCATTTAAATTAAATGTACCTGGCTTTGGACAGGGATAGTCAGTATCTATGAAACCGTGAATGACCTATTGTTGCCTATTCTTCGGAATAAGCAGCACATAGTTAGCATTTGTGGCAATGGACTATTAAATGTAATAGCTATCTAGAGAAACGTCCTCGTAGTTCTTGACTTCTTTTATAGGTGATCAGGTTTCAAGCAAGTTTCTAACCAATCCAAAAGGGTTGACATTTGTTTATATTTATTTTTATCTCATCTTACACGCTTAAGTAACACAAACCATCTTCTTACTTTGACATACTCTAAATATATTCTATCCCATATACCCTATAGACCCTATATTCGTACTATAAGTCCCGTATTCCTGTAGGGAGGAGGCAGGCAGTTGGGTGGGCGAGGGTGCGAGGCGCAGACGCCGTACCTCCCCCCCGCGCCGCATCTCTCCGCAGCGGGACCATGAGCCTCTGGCACTGCACAAGGTAAGCAGGACTCAGGCATACACATACTAATCTAGACCTAGGACATAGCTTAAGACCTAGGGTATAAAGTAAAAGTCAAATGTTTTTATTCAACATAACGCTGCTTTAAAACTAAACTGAAGAAACTCGAAAAACATTTTATCTCAAAAAGATTAAATAATAAGTACATAAAACATATTAAGTTAATAAAAAGATAAAAAATGTATTTATATTTAATCATTTTTTTAAATTATATGCAATTTAATGTCAAAAATATATCAACTATATTATAAAACAACGTTTTTTGCAAAATAGTGTTTTTTGAGTTTCTGCAGTTTAGTTTTAAAGCAGCGACATACTAATCTAGACCTAGGACATAGCTTAAGACCTAGGGTATAAAGTCAAAGTCAAATGTTTTTATTCAACATAAGTACAAGTACAGTACATTCATTGAAAGTCAAAACATTTGCCTGACACTGGAGAATAACCATATCAAGATCGAGATAAATGAGGATTCAAGATATCTGCCTACCCCTCTGTAGGGAAAGGGGCGTGATGTGTATGTATGTGTGTATATTAAGATTTTTAATATCCATTCGGGATGGACAGGTCTTTGGAGATATAATATCTCCTAGGTTAGAACAAGCGTAAATATTGATGTTGTGATAGTTTTGATGATGTATAAGCAATAGCTTATCAACAAATTAATCAATCAGCCTATGTCAGTCCACCGCTGGACGTAGGCCTCCCCAAGATTGCGCCACAAAACACGATCACTCGTAGCCCGCAGCAAACCACTACCAGCGACCCTTTTCAGGGCATCAGTCCATCTAGCAGAAGGGCGTCGCCATTCGAGAACCGCTTTAACGCATACACATAATCGAGATAAATAAGGATTCGAGATCTCTGCCTACCCCTTTGTGGGGAAACGGGCGTGATGTGTATCTATGTATATTAATATCTTTAATACCCATATGTTAGGAAACGATATAATTAGGAATCTGTCACAAATGCTCCTCGTTATAATAACTGACCTAGGAGATATTATCGTATCCAGGGTTCTGTCCACCCCACGACCCAAATATAAAGAGGACCCGGCGTAAGGAGCGGTCTCCGTTACGCGGTGCGGAGTCCAAATGGCGTGTTTTAATTGGTGCGGACTCTAAAAATGTATAGTAGACAGAAGATACCGAATTTGATTGGCCGATGCCGTGTTTTGATTGGTTGTAATATTTCCCCTCCATGTCGCGTACCTCGTTTCACCCCGCGTAATGCCACGTTAGTTTCTATACAAATATTGCGTAAGGCATCCTCTTATTAATTTCTCCATGGTCCACCCCGAAAGGGATATAGATACGTTACTGTAAATGTATGCTATACAGTGTATGGTATATGGTTCTTCCACCAGGCATCAGCCCCAACTTCCCCGACGGGTGGGTCAGCGAGGTCCAGCCCAGCCGCCGCGTCTCCAGCTGGTAGCGGGCAGCGCTCGCCCCTGCCGCTGGTGGCTCCAGATCTCCTGGCCATGCAGCTGCTGGACCAGCACAACCAGCTCCAGGCCCTCATGAAGCAGCGGCTCTTTCACCAGCACCAGATGCAGAAACAGGTGAGATAGAAGAAGGAAGAAAGGAAGAATAGTTGTTTGTTCACTGTATATTGTTATACCTGATATGGGGGTATAGGGACACGATGTTCACACTTGGAGTGGATAGTTTAAGGGTTGGGTAACTGTAGGTTTTAGGTTCAATACCTACCAATTACGTATCGAAGTCAAATAAATTACTGTTATTACTACATAGTATAAAACAAAGTTGCTTTCTCTGTCCCTATGTCCCTTTGTATGCTTAAATCTTTGAAACTACGCAGCGGATTTTGATGCGGTTTTTGTTAATAGATAGAGTGATTCAAGAGGAAGGTTTATATGTATAATAACATCCGTTATATAGTGGAGTAGGCTATATATTTCATACCCGCGCGAAGCCGGAGCAGGTCACTAGTACTATATAAAATGGAAACCTTGATGCAATGAAAAGGTGCTGTCTCAGTATACGATGCCAGCAACGGCTAGATAGCCAGCTGCATCACTGGTCCTCCGGCAGCACCCGATTCGGAAGAATGTGAAAGTTTGAATTGGTTCGGTTGTTTATTATAAACATGTATATATGGGTATTCTACTATTTCAGGGTAATCTAAGGTTTGATTTACTAAAATAATAAAATAATCGAAAAAAGTTCAATTAAGACTTGTATTAAGGGTCGGTACTAGCTTTAATTTAAATAAAATATTATTAGTATATGTAGTTCTCAATAATAGAAATTTCACTATACGAGTATAGTTCCTTAAACTTAGCCTTTATCAAACACGTAGTAATCTAAAAATACGGTCACATTGAATACTGACTATCTGGTCAACACGTGGGATCGAGGTGGCTATAGAATTACTACTTTCGCAAGTGCGGAGATGAACATCCGAACCTCTGACTAGCTGTTAATGGTCGTGAACGCGTTTGTTTTTGTTTTGTGTTTGTAATCTAAAAACATATACGTCACAACCTTTACCATGCTGTCGGTTGAACAACAATCTCAAGCTGGTTTCTTTTAAATGTAATCTGGCAAACCATTCACATCATTAGCATCTATGTACCTCCGCATACACACTCGGCGGTTATGGTAAAGCTTCCACGTGTAAAGACGAATTAGGTCATTGTTTTTTATTTATTATAATAAATTTATTATTATTTTGCTTTTGGTAAATTCACAAAAGGATGAATTTTCGAATGTTCAAAACATATGAGTAATAATAGCGGTTAAAATCGATATTAGTCATGTGCTATCGAAAATAATTTTAAATAAACAAACCATCGAAATTACTCATACTTCTTATAATTGCTAATGGTACTCGTTTCCGAGGTCCAGTACATATCGTACAGGTTATATTTGTACCTATTTGTTGGACATTTACGACATACTAAAAAAGTGTAACGTTAGAAGTATCTATAACTGCCCAGTGTGTATGAACTCGTTTGCCAGAAAAATATGGGTCCCCAATCTCTGCCTACCACTAAGAACAGAGATAGGTCTTATTTGAATCAAACTACAACAGTATGTTATACCCAAACAGTAATATACAAGATCGATTCCCTTCATCGTGTTGAATTTAAAATCAACTAAAGCTAACTTTCAGCTTTTAGTCAGATTACAGTATGTCGCCTTTTGCCTCGTGATATGTTAAGACTATAAGTAGCCAATGAAATTAGCTAATAGTACATACATACATACGCTTCACGACTTGTCTATACTCACTCCCTTTTTTTATTATGTCTGGGTAGTCAGAGGCTTGAATGCCCATCTTTGAAATTTCGAAGGTCATTTGAAGCCCACGTATCACTAGATAGACAGCACCCAACGTGATAGGTATTGAACCGTATCGCCGTATATAGGCACTGACTATTACCTATCCTGAGCGATAGGCAGGTTTCCTCGCGATGTTTTCCCTCACCGTTAGCGACTGTAAATTATGTACGTAAATGAAAAACACATATTTAAATTTCATTCATTGGTACATGCCAGAGTCGGGATTCGAACCTAGAACCTTTCTCATACGAAGTCCGAGGTCTTACCCACTGGGCTACAGCCGCTATATATTATACAATACCTTATGATTTTTATTCTCTAGCTATGTTACGGTTTAGTCAATTGTATAAAGGTGCTGGTTGTTTCTTATAACTGGTCTCTATTACTCTTTTAAATCATTTATATTTACATCTCACTCTACATACACATATTGTCCAAGGTAACAATTCTTTACCTAAAAATAAAAACTAAGTAAGTAGTAAAACTATATAAGTTTCCTTTGTGGCAGTTAACGACAGAGGCAGCCAAGAGACAGCTGGAGCAGTCGAGGCTCCAGGACCAGCTGAACATGAACCTCCTGTCGCAGCAGCACATTCCAACCCCAGAGAACGCTCCAGGTCAGTCCAAACTTCAACTTATATCCACATACATTAAGTTATTATTCATTAAGTGGAAGGGCGGTTACTTAGACATATAACTTTTTATTAATTAAGTGAGACCGGGTCATATCACGATAAATTTATAAAGATATGTGATTACCTTTATTTTGCCCGACGTTTTGACCCAGTTGCATAGGCCGTGGTTGCGAGAAGAATAACATAATTAATAAAATGAGTATAAATCGCGAGTGTTTAAAAATAACTAAGACATATAACAGTCAGATAGACGCTATATTGAAAAAAGGTGCCGTTAGGTGTACCTATAACCGCCGAGAGTGTATGAGAAGATGTATGAATGTCAATGAAGCGAAAGTGGTCTGTCAGGATCGGGACAAATGGGGATCCGTGATCTCTGCCTACCCCTCTACATGGAATCAGGCGTGATGTGTATGAATGTATACATTAAGTTCCTTAAACCTAGCTTAATTTTTAGCATGAATATTGGGGTTGCGATGTCATAATGGTAACAGGTTGCAAACTTGGAGACATGAAACTATCTTCTTGGTCACTTAGCATGTATATTTGGGTGTTGACGTCATAAGGAATATTGGTGACAACTTGCTAGCCTATCGCCCAATTGATTCTATTTACCCCTAGTCCTTTAGTCGCCTACGACATGCCGACAAAACGGCAGTTAATTTGTAACTATTTCTTCATTATAACTACAAATATCTAATCTTATAAACAATGCACTCGTCAAACCACATATCAAAACATTGACCAGTCCTTGCCTTGCCTGTCTCCCGTGTTCTGCTGGAGGTATCCCTAAACTGGACAAGTATGCCTATTATACAATTTCTTCATCTCTGTAACATGTAAAAGTACTCTGTACCACAATACAATCGCTACAGTTTGGTTGCTTCATTAATTTTACTTACTTACTTATAAACTATTAATTAATTATTGTTATTGAAATTTTGTTAAATTATGCATTGAAATTTATTTTTTATTCTATAATTATGAAATTTGAGTGGATTCCAATAAAGATTTATTATTATTACTCTGTGTGTGCAATAAATAATAAATTAATTAAATATCTCACAATCAATGATATTCGACTTACAATACAATATATATAAAAAGGAGCACATCTTCCCCAGGTTCTCTCCAGCAGCAGATAGGCGCCCAGCAGCAACAGCTGGTGCAGCAACTGCAGGCGGTGCAGAGACAGTACCTCATGCATGGACCCCTCAGCGTTCCTCCTAACGCACCACCAGGTATTCATCAGGGTTCATCATCATTCATTCATCTTTTACAACCTCTGGAGCGATTGGTTAAGCATCTGAACGCTAATCGTGAGGTCTCCGGATTTGAGATTTATCACGGTTGTAATTACTAAACTGAGAATAATGACTCCAATTTTAAATAAAAAAATGTATAGTTATTAATAAAAATACATTTACGAAATGTATCCAATACTACGGTGAGGGAAAACATCGTGAGGAATCCTACCTGTTCTTCGAACATGTAATAGTCAGTGCTTGTAAATATCGACAGGGCTTGCCACTATCACATTAAGTATTGACTATTTGGTCAACTCGCGGGTTCGAGGTGGCCATAGAATTACTACTTTCGCAATTGCGTAGATGGAAACCTGAACCTCTGACTACCCCGCTAGGGTTATTGGTCGTGAACGCGTTTTGTGTATTAGTGTATGATATCACAACCTTTTACAGCAGGTTTGATGCTGTGGGGCAACGAAATGGAGGAACATCCTCTGTATGGCAGAGGGGTGTGCAAATGGCCAGGCTGCGACGCTATCGTCGAGGATTACCAGGCGTTCCTCAAGTAAGTATAACTTAATATAAAGTTTATCATTATTAATAACTAACGGGACTTATTGTTAGTTATTAATCATGAGTATAAATCGCGAATCTCTAAAAACTATAAGTTTATCATTGTTTTTACATATTTAAGGTGTTTTTAAGATGCTTTATTTTTTATTATTACCATTACCATTATTTATAGTCACGCAAGGTCGACTTTGCAGTTCCGTAAACATAAATACTTACACATTCACTTTTATAATATGCATCAAAGATGTAAGAATTTTAGGACAATCCTTGCTAGTAGCTAGCCTTTCGTACAAAAATAGGTTCAAACATTTTGTTACGCATTTATTTTGTCCGATATAAAAAAAATCAACATAGTAGGTATTCAATTTACAAATATTTTTTACATAGATAGTATTTACTTGTTATGGATATACATAACCATCCTCATCCTTCCAGACACCTGGAAGCAGCTCACACCCTAGACGACAGGTCAGCTGCCCAAGCCAGGGTCCAGATGCAAGTGGTAGCTCAGCTGGAATTGCAGCTTCGGAGGGAGAGGGACCGTCTGGCCGCTATGATGAGACACCTGCACGCAGCCAGAGATCATTCGCAGTTGCAGCATAAACATGGACATGGTAGGGTGCACCTGGACTTGTCACTTGTCAAACGTCATTTAGGAAATTTTACAGGATTTTAAAGTTGAAAGAGTTGTCGTTGAAAAGCAAAAATATTCAATATTTTTGGCTGCCTGTACGCCAATGAAGTAGACGGAGAAAAAGAAATTGAATCGAACTTTACGAGTATATTTAAGTCATGTCGTTGACGTTTACGTCAAAAATGGCGTTTATGTCAAGTGCGCCGTTAGGTGTGTTTTAGGACCGTAATCCCTTTCGGGGTTTTTGGGGGTTAATATCGTTATCCTATCAGAACCTAGGTGGTGGGGTTAATTTTTTTTCTAGTTTTGTTGTGTATGTCATATGCCGTGTTACTTATAGCCGTGGCATAGTAGTGATAGGTTGCCAGGTCGTGGCTTAAATTAGATTCTTCATTCACGCCGAAGTGATAAAAAATGCCATGTAACGAATCAATTGTGATGGTTCCTATTTGACCGGTATAATCTTCTCGACTTAAAAAATCAAATGCTTAAAATTCAAATAAATATTGTCAAAAAACAGAAGAGAAGTTTTTCATATAGAAAAAAGGGAGACCAAACGACATCGGATTAGTTATTTTGAATCGGTGTAAGCTTAGAAGATTAGTCGCCTCTTAGGATATGTAGGAATTTAGAGTTGGCATTAAAAAACTTTTCTAACTTTTTGTGTACAGTATTAAAACTGATTATTGTGCAAACTTACTTCAATTATTTATGTTCACGTAGTAAAAGCTTATAAGTATGCCATTTCTAACATGTAAAAGAATTAACTTTTACCTTTGCTTAGATTATTTTATTTATTTTCAAGGGACAGGCCCTGCTAACGAAGGATCGTCGCCTGGACCAGTAAGACGACGTATCTCAGACAAATCTGGTGTGGCTATTGCTGGAGGTAAGAATCTTTTCACATTCATATTGACTCATGACCATTATCTCCAAAAATTGCCCCCTTTAAACTTTCGACAGATTTACCTTATAATTGGTGACCAAATTGTAATAAATTAAGAAATACTTGTGATGGTTACTAGCAGTAACTTAGTAATAATCGTTAAGCTACCTCAATGTGCTAAAAGATATTGACATTTTGTTACCAACTTCTCCTACGTATTGTATTCTTTAATGTTCTGATATATGAGTACTTTTGTCTTGTATGCTTGCTTTATTTATAAAAGTAATTTAGTACAAAGTATCATATTTTACTAAATTAATCATTTTACTACAAGGTCTGCCCTATATGCTCGAAAGAGCCGGATTAGATGTCCAACAAGGTAATGAGTATGATAATAATAAATATCTATAGATATAAAGGTAAAAAATGTACAGCATGTTTACAGTATCAAAAGCTTCCATAATATCTAGAAACTGTAACACATAAACAAAACCTAATAAGGAAAAGTATTATAATACATGCTTGTAATTATTGGGTTTTCCATAACGATGATTAGTTACAATATATTTAGTTATAAATGTACTTTCTCATAATTTTTCAGAGATCCAACGCAATCGTGAATTTTACAAAAGCGCTGATGTCCGACCTCCTTTCACCTATGCATCTTTAATAAGACAAGTAAGAAGTGTTTTTATTATATTTACTTTGTTTATACCATAGTAATACTGCGTTTTAACAGATTTAAAGTATTTTTTTTATATGATACTATAGTTAGAAGAAGAGCTTACTTTTTCTGTTGAAAAACTTATTATCAGTCCGAGATTTTGTGAAATATTTGAGCCAAGTGCGACTAGATAGAAGTTGTTGTATCTTAAAACCATGCTAAGTTTTCATTCATATTGTTAATATATTAATCGTATATACTTTTTCCAATATTACAGGCCATAATAGAATCTCCTGACAAGCAGTTAACCTTAAACGAAATCTACAATTGGTTCCAAAGCACTTTCTGCTACTTCAGACGCAACGCCGCCACGTGGAAGGTAAGCCTTAGAGTTACCAATCCTTCGCATGTCAATGTTAGAGCTGTCTTAGACAAACTGATATTAAGTACATCTAAAGTTTAATAATACATGTATGTGTTCCCTATACAGCAATTGAAACGGTGTTATTAATAACCTAAGTTTTCATTGTGAAAGTTCATAGCAGAACTGTGAGCACAAGGTAAATATCTAACTATTTAAATACACAGTTATTTCTTAAGAAAGTTATGTATCAACAGCGGTACGTGTGATTGTTATGTAATCTTGATCATTATCCTTCGCATTCTCTTCAATAATAGTTTGACAGGAAAATCAAAACACTCCTATCGTTGATGTCGAAGCCAATGTTATTATTTTCAGCACTAGATACGTGTTCGGTTTGTTTCAGCATAGCAATTGTATAAGCTAAACAACCTTATTAAACAGTCTAATGTTTGGTTAGTGAAAGAATGGCTAGCGATTGAATACCAATCGTGGTTATTCTTTGTAAATGCAACAATATGCTAGAACTGAATGTCGTAACAGAATGCGGTGCGGCACAACCTGTCTCTGCACAAATGCTTCATGAGAGTCGAGAACGTCAAGGGAGCAGTCTGGACCGTCGACGAGGTTGAGTTTTACAAGAGAAGGCCGCAACGAGCTGCGCACGCGCCGCCGCCGCCGATCCATGCGGGGTACGCCCGCCAGATCCCCGGCCATAGCTTGTCTTAATACTATATGACACAAAATACAACACACAAGATTACTAACACTAACGTCAGACACACTGATCATATTTGGAACATAATTCAAACAGTCAACAAATACACAGTCGAATGCTTTTGTCAAATCAAGATACACAGTACAATCAATTCAATCTATTTCAAATAGTTATTATTTTATTCAATACATGTGTATACGCCAAGTACGATACACAAAATATTACTGAACAATAATTACAACTACAAATAAACTACATGCTACACTTTCATTGAACTCAAATTTACACATTTCTTTCAATTTAAAACAAACAATGCCATTTAACATTGCAGACAAAAATAAATACCTTCATTCGAATTCTCTTTCATGAGCACTACAAAATATACTACTCAAATTCATGTTCTCTTTAAACAATGGATACTCTGTCAATAAATAATAATTATCACTACAACAAAACAATATTATTCTACATACAACACAGTTTACGTTTGTTCACAAAACCTCAAACTACTTACACTCTACGAATACATATATTTATACTATTACTACTACACAATTTAACTAACTCATGAAAACTATTGCTTTCAAGGAACATCTAAAGCATTCAAGACATACAAGATGCAGACTATACCACCCGATTCTAGACAAAATAAGACACGAACAAGAATTTAAACAAATTGCATGTACAATTTTTTATACGATTCTTACATTACATCTCATAAATCACATTACTTTATTCTCATACAAAAACACTTAACTCTTTGAATACTTATCAAGCCATTACTCAAAACATATGAAACTACCTTCAAACTAATACACTACCCCTGACGTCATACAGAATTACATTTACATAAACACTTGACAGTTTTTCAGATTCTTAAATATTTTTATATCTACTTAATCTTTTCTTTGAAGTTTTTATCTAACACTTAGATAATATTGTATCTAAATCCACATTATGTAAATAAATGTATTGTTCTTGGACAATCGCAGACGTCGATAACCAATGTTTGTGTAGCTATTCCTAACAATTTGTTAATGACGATGTGATCATTTCTACAAAAATTAATACACAATAGTTATTCATTCCTTTTATTATTTATTCTTCTATTTCTTTCCTTTTGATGACATCGTCATGGTTATTAAGTATTTTGTAACTGAAAATGTTTTAGGTATTGTTGTGTGTGTGTCTCGTGGAGTTTTCGGCAGGTGTGCGTCGTTATTGGTTTTATGGGGATCCATTCGCTTGCCTGTGACCTCGCCCTTGTTCCTTTTTCCTTCTTTCTACAGACTAATTTCATCCTGCATGACGTTTACGTAACAGTTTTTATCTCCACGACGATCTCTTGCTCTTTCAATATAATTTTACACGTCATCAGTTCTTAAACCGTTGCTAACAGGTACGTTGTATTCTTATAATGGAAGAGCAATCATTGGGTTTAATTTTAAGATGTGATCCAATTATATTCCAGATCATTCTCCAACCTGTGCTAAGCAGGTAGGAATGATATGAAATAAATGCTAAAATGGGGTTTTAGAATGCCATCCGGACCAACCTGTCTCTGCACAAATGTTTCGTGAGGTACGAAGATGATTTCGGCTCGTTTTGGATGGTCGACGACGCGGAGTTCGTGAAGAGAAGGCACCTAAGTCGAGGTAGACCAAGGAAGTATGAGCCAGCGCCGGGACCCAATCCGACCCAGCCGCCACAGTAAGGACTCAGCAAGAATGCAGCGCGACCGTCCAACGAATCCCACTTCATCATTATGATAAATGTGATACTGCTAACTTAACCTAAGAAAGGGAATCATCTTTTTGATTTTTGGTAGAAAATTCTTAAGTTATAGAATTAAAAGTGTTGATTCCTATTTCAAAAACGGATCACCGAAGATTCGTTAAAACAAAATGGAAGAATTCCCTTTCTTGAGTGCTTGAAATAGAATATTCAGTGTCAAGTAAAATTTCCAACCTATCATAATGATGAATTTCAAACTCCGTCTTGGGAAGTTGAATTTGTTTGCTGAAAATTGAAATAATAGTTTAACCACTCGTTGGACGATCGTGTCCAAATTAGAATGTCTCGATGTTATAAAAGAACTTTTCCAAAGCTAATAATTGTCATGCGCTTGGTACATGTTAATAATGACCTAAGTCTTCGTCAGCAAGATTTCTCCTATATTTTGTCGATTGATCACAATTACTTCATTATCAAGTGTGAGATCATTGTGTAAGTCTATAGTTTCATCCTTGATATGCCACGTTAGATCCAGTATTGAAAACATTGTAGACTTTATGCGACTTGCACTGCCTTTAAAATATAGAAGACTTTCTGTTTTGAAAACATTCTACAGTCAGTCGTTTCGATTTCACAAACAGTGCAAGTTGCATCATAGACTCTTAGAGTGTTGAGCTGTATTTCATTTGCAATAGAATATATTATGAATACGCAACACGAAACATTTCTATTATAAATATTCAATATGGTTGTCAGTATTTCCAGCTAGTTATTTTTAGGGCAGACTGAAAAAAGTTATACAACACTGCTTTGTTATTTCTTAATCATAATAAGATGTATTGTTCTTGGATTGTATTACGAGCATGTTTTTATTGCATCTATTGTGGTTATGTTTAATCGATCGTCGTTGGACATCAAGTAAGGACCTAACACTCATTGCATGTCTGATTCACCTCTTCAATTCTAGCTTGCTTCGGGCATGGGCTTTGTAGCATGTTTAGTTCTAGATTTAGCTTTAATCTTAGCTAGTTTTTTGTCTTTTTCTATTATATTTTTTATCTCTTTTCTCCACACGACAAAACATGACACTTTACCAGACCAATTGGAATCCGATTCAAAATTGAACACTGTACAGATTAACTCACGCACATCAACACAGCGATACAAATGGCCAGGGTATGGCGTTTTCTTTTTTATATTCTTTTTGACATTGCTTGTAATATTTGCCCCAATATTTAAAAGTTCATCAACAATTTCTTGTCTATACTTTATAGCACATCCTGACTCTAAGGTGTATAATGGGGAGTTATATTTAGTATTTGCTTTGACAGATTCATGGGTGCCCAAAGTCCACCAATGCTGACAAGTCCTCATGGCTACGGAGAGGCTTTGAAGAGAAACCTGCAGGTTTGTGTTTCTAAATTATTCTTTCAAACTTTGAGTAGTACTAACAACAATTATATAAGCTAGCTCATGTTAGACAGAGTATGTTCTAAGTGGAACATAAAGATATTTTTCTACCAGAAAAATAGATCTACTCACGAGTATTTTCCTCACTGTAGATGGAGAAAACTTGAATTAGGCAATAACATCAATGAGTACTAATTCTTTTCATAATGTCGTTAACTTTAGTTCTCTGGCGTATCACCTCATTTCTGATGCGATCTATCGGAGAAACCCCGAGCATCTTCCGCTCCATAGCACGCTGAGCGACCTTGAATTTGTGGGCTAGTCCCGCAGTGAGTGTCCACGTCTCAGATCCGTACGTCATAACGGGGAGCACACACTGATTGAAAACATTGAATGGATGCGAACGGCTACTGACAGGGAGAAGTGGCGTGATTTGGGCTATGTCCAACAGTGGATTAATTCAGGCTGATGATGATGATCAATGAGTATTTAGTGTTTTTTAAAGATAAACAAATAGCTGTTATCTTAAATAAGATTTTCTTATATTCCAGGGCATGATGGACGAGTGCAACCTGCCCTACATGGCGGGAGATGACCACATGTCTGGAGGCCCTGACGACTACCCATCGTCTCATGAAGATTACAGGTACATCACTTCTATTTATACCCTTAATTTAACATGCCTTCGAAATTTCGGAGAAGGGCACTCAAGCCTCTGCTGATCCGCCACAATTAACAAAAACAACACAAACACAATTAAAAATAGACTGTGTGTTCACAAGTCCTGAAGCTTATCTATACTGATATTATAAAGCTGAAGAGTTTATTTTTTGTTTGTTTGAACGCGCTAATCTCAGAAACTACTGATTCGAATTCAAAAATTATTTTTGTGCTAGATAGACCATTTATTAAGGAAGGCTTTAGGCTTTATAACGTCACTCTGCTACTAATAAGAGCGAAGAATGTAATATAAAAATCAAATTATAATTACAGTCCCATCTATGTTTCATGTAATGAAAACTTTTGAAAAAATGTGGAAAATTATTTGTTATTGCTTGAGTATGTATATATCAAGTAATGGCTCAAAATAACTAGTGATACTATTCCCGCAGACCAAGCCTCCTGAACGGCTACGGAGGCAGCTCCAGCCACGAGGTGAAGGCGGAGGACCTCAGTGCAGAGGGAGCGGACGTGAAGCCCAACATCTACGCCCTCAAGAACGAGATGCAGGCCTCCGACTATTCTAACAAAGGTACGTGGAGGTTGGACTTAGAGTCCTATGGCAAATGAAAGAAAGAAAGAAAAATCTTTATTCACTAACATACAAAAACACAAACATGGAAAAAAAAATATGCAAAGAACACCGTTGATGCAGTGAAAAAGTGCTGCCTCAGTATACGATGTAGCTATATATGTACTTGCCTCAGTATATGAATGAGACAAGTCAAAATGTATGAGATTGGCTTCAGGATTTGCCAAGTGATTTTTCTAAACGGTATTCGTTTATCAAGAAGACAAACGCGTTCATGACCATTAACCCTTGCCGTGTAGTCAGAGGTTCAGGTATCCATCTCCGCAATCGCGAAGGTAGTAATTCTATGGCCACCTCGAATCCACGTGTTGACCAAATAGTTAGTACTCAATGTGATAGGTGGTAAGCCATGTCGCCATTTACAAGCACTATTACCTGTTCGGAGAACGGGTAGGTTTCTTCATGATGTTTCCGTAGTATGCCATCAAATTAGATTTTTATTTTTTCGTAGTTTACATCTTGTCTAAAAGCCCTGTTCCTTTTGTGAACTGAACTTTGGTGATAAGTATCGCTATAGTAAACTTTAAAAGCGCCGTCAGAATCATTATGACATTAAAGTTTGTGTTTTGGTGACAGGTTGCTATTGCATTGTTCAATAGATTTTGTTTATCTATAGCTTTTACTTGTTTCTTATATAATAAGTAACGAATCTCCAAAACTACAGTCTGTATTACTAATGTAGGTATAATCTAAGTATAATTTGACAATTGGCTAAGATTTAGGATTTATTAATGTCATCATCATCTCATCTCTTTAATGCATTTCCCTATTTCAGGCGACTACACAAACTCAACCAAGGAGCATTCCAGTCGCTCAGGCGAAACTAGTCCTTACGACGACTACGCAAGGTCCGAAGAGAAGTACCGCTCCATGGCTTCCCTCAACCCCCATATCAAGGACGAGGCTGAGAACCTATCCATCAACTCCATCAACGACAGTCGGAAAGATTAGAACTCCGTGGAGTTTAGTAAAATTTACGCCAAAGATCTTAGCAGCCTGCCTGCAGTGTGAGAAGTACCTAAGGTTTCAGTTTGAAATGGAATTGAATGTTGAATTGAACATCAATGTTTAAATTTAGTTGTCATTTGTTTTTTACACTGCCTAATTGTATATGTTTGTGTAGTAACATGTTTTAATGTGCAATATTAATTGCTCATCATGGCAAATGAAAAACTGAACTTTTTTTCATATTTTAAAGGAGGTATTAATAGTTTTTATAACTATTTTAATTATTGCAAAAGACAAACTCTCTTGGACATAATCCATCGAAGGTAGAAATTGCTTCATAAGCTACAGAAGAAGAATTCTCTGTTTACTTTAACAAAGCAAAACTTCTCACATTCATGTAAGGCATAAACAAAAAAGACTTACTTTAATATTTCTATGGCATTATTTCTTAACATGAGTACTTGTAACATAAGGTTAATTATAAACTGAAAGTACTTACGAATTTTCCTTCATTATACATACTTAATTAGAGTAATAGAATCTACATTGTATTTGTATTCAATAGTCGAAATCAGTAGCGCTTTAAGCAATGTAATTGAATTGAATATAATAAAATGTATTGACAGCTTATTCAATTCAATATTTTTGAATAAGTTCAATAGATTTTGAATTATAATACTGTAGCGCTGTATGTTTGTTTTTGTATTTACGGGTGTAGTTTAAACTGTAGATTGTGAATTGATTTCACGTGTGATCTGTTGGTGATTCTTTTATGTCCCATTGAATTGATTGGTTGAATATTGAATAATAATAAGGATCTCTCTCTAAAGGGTTCTTTTGCAACCAAATATATTTAGAGGTTAGTTTTTGTTGGTTCGTATTTCGGACCATTTCCAAGTATTATGTATTTGTAAAAAATATTTAGTGTTTGTTAGTTATCTTGTCTAGATTTTCGGGTTAATATAGCGTTATTGTAATTGTATTGGACTTTTTTAAGGGAAGCTACGTTTCTGCTAGGTAGTGTTACTCCATTTTTCTAAAAAAATTTTGTTTTTTTTCGAAAAGTAATCAGTGTGCATGTAGTGTGGTAAATTAAAAATTTTTAATTTGAAATTGAATCGTACTCAGTAATGTAAAGAAGGGTATTGATTAACACCTATCCAGTTTTTATTTTCGTCGTCAATTTCAGACTTTTTTATCGCAAAATCACAAAAAATAACACAGTAAGACACTCTGAAAACCTACTTTGGGGACTATCAAATAACTATTAGAATCTAGTTAAATGAGTTTTGACACCCCATAATTAACATCTGAATTCTACCAACGATTTACCATACTGCATGTCACACTACTTTATGAACCTTAATTTTACATTTTTTATTAAAAAATGGAGTAAATATAGCGTAAGACACCAAGCAACGATACTCTTGGGCCATATCAATTTGAATTAAATGGAAATATTTAATCGGTGTACGTGACTTTTGAAGAACAATAAGTAGTGCGTTTGTTATTATTCTAGTTTTAAGCATTCGCTTAGCGATTCCTTTTACACGTTTGGTAGTATCCAGTTCTTATTGATTTTTCATACAAAACCTGAGTTAAAGGTTAGGAAATTAGGCAAAAAGACACATTACATACCTAATCAAAGCTATTTATGGGTTATCAGATATATTTGATAGCATCGTCAAGTATAAAATGACCATTTTACAAGAAAAACGGGACTTATCGCGTATATTTTAAACTATGTACCTTTGTCACCTGACGTTTCGCCCATGTTACTGCAGTCACGGGTTAAATTTGTGTAAACTATACGCGTTAAATCCCGTTTTCATTGTAAAATGAATAAAAATCGTGCGACTCTCAATAATATAGTATGTCCCATAGGTAAGCAAAAGTTATTTTTCATCAGTAAGGGATATATACTCCACAGTTGAGACAAATAGGTTTAATATTCCTTATTTAAAAGTTGTCTTCTACATTTTTGGCGTAAAATTATGCTTAATACGCTCTTATCTGTGGTTTGATTCCATAGTCACCTTTAACGAAGTTATTTTATTTAACAACAAGTATAATTAAAGTTTGAACTTCCAGCTAATATGTTATACTTGCCTCTATGTTTTTGTTACAGTAAAAAAGACGTCAAAATGTAAGATTAAAACAATATTATATACAGTTTATTTTACATGGAATATAATGGTACATACACAAGAGTGTGAGTTGGTTATAAAAAGTAATTTTTCCTGTCACCTAATTTGTCTCACTGTGGAGTTAGTAATATCTTTATTGCTAGTAAACAGCAAAGAAATAAATTAGTAAATATATTTGGTATATTTCTTTTTTCATACACTATCAAAGATCTGAGTTGTACTTTTTTTTAAATCAAGTAGACAACGTTGTAAATATTTATCAACCATATTAGTGATAAATTGTAAATTTTATTTTATAATAGTCCTGTCAGTACATGTTTATCGTATAATAATTTAGGTATCGTAGAAGTTGATGTTAAGGCTCTATAATACTACGTTTAACACCCTTTCTTACTATCCCACCTGATTTTGTTTAAACATATGAAGTTTTCGTTCCCTTAGTACAAGCATTTCTCTGTGTATGTATTTGAATTTAATGAATAATTAACCATATCAAATAATTTTCTGTAATGTAATATTCGTATTGAAATCTGAATTAAATGTATACTCTTAGTCAATAGTTATAGAAATCTCGTAAAAGTAAATAAATTATTACATGTGTTTTATGTATTTGCTATAAAACCTTCGCCTTGATTTTATAATAATTGATTTAGTTATTCAATTAATTATGAGGCAGTAATTTTTCTCTAAGTATACACGAATAAGCATTTTTGGCATTTAATATGTATTAGCATAATTTTATACTTGAATTTGATATTGTTTTCTTATACAAACGTATTTTTTAATGTTAACTCATTTATATAAATGGACACAAGTACAATTTAATGTCAAAATATATTAATTTACAGCTTTTCATCTTTTTTCATTTTTTACCTATATCAATCTATTGGTTTAGCTACTTTAATTTTTAATTATAATAAACATGTTTTATTTTTATAATATTTTCGAATGATTATATAGCTGTTCTTATTTACTCATAATAAATTGAGCCACAATAGCGTATTTTGTGTCCATTTTTACATTTTTGTGGAATTGATTGCTAGTTGTTATTATTGTTATGGTAGCTAATAGTAGTAATTATATTTTACTATGTAAAATTGTTAATTTAAACGGGGAAACTACATAATTTACGTTACAAACTTTGAATGTCAGAACCTATGATAAAAATGTCAATCTGTATTAATAAAATGTCATTTTATATTATGTCAAAAATTGTGCTTTTAATGTTATTCCATTTGTATTCACAATTGTTTTTGCCAATGTTTTTTTACGTAAGAAGCTTTTAAATGAACGAAACGATGTTTTGTATCGAATCATCAGCATTTTGTAAAGTATATACTTAATTAGTGTTGTATTAAACCAAATCATTACAATAATATTTAGCTGTTTTATTTCCATTCCAAGTTTTTTTATAGGCAATTATTTATTTATTAAGGGGACATACTTTAGAAGGGTGTACGAATTTCAATGACACAAAATTGGTATTTCTGAAACGATAAAGTTAATCCGTGACCACTATCTTCCTCTCTATATAGAATTGGGACTGATGTGTATTTTTTAATATTTAAACGAAAGCTTTTTTATAATAGAAAAGTTAAAAAGTTGTTGATGTTAAATTATTAAATAAACTATAATTAATTTACACCAACTTCAAGTATCAAAACACTTTTTAAGTCACTTAAGTTTCTTACCTACAAAATTAAACACTTCCTACCATCTCACCTCTAGCGGGGTAGTCAAAGATTCGCGTCACCATCTTCTCAATTACAGAGCTACCTCGAATACATGATCATGAATCAGATACTCAGTGTGACAGGTGGTAAACCGAGTCGTAACAGACCAAGAGCCCAAGTCTACTAATGCGTTTTAGCACAAACGCAGTTAAATGGCACAAACGAAGTTGGTAATCGGTGGCCGAAAGTCCAAAATTTCACCATTGAAATCGGCAAAACGTATACGACCAGATACTGCATACTATCTATAAAGACCAATACAATAAAAGTCGAAATAACAACATGACAACTCTACCTACCTCAGAACACATGGGCCCCATCAAACGAGTAAGTAGTGTTATAAACATGTTATGGACAAAAACGCTGTCACTTCTTACAACAGATGAACCTGTTACTGCTTAGGCGATTGAAAAAAGCGTTTTTTATTTTCACGCCCACATGTCACGATTGTATGGCATGAAGGGTTGAATGAGGGGCTATTCTGGTACGATTGTTGGTGTTAAAAGTATGCTTATGTTGTAAATGAATAAGTAAGTATAAGATGCATTGATAGTTTCTCTAGAGAGGTGTTGAGATGTTAATCTGAATTTGGTATATTTTTTCGGTTCATGTATTATTTATCTACTTAAATACGTTCTCAAGATACACATATAACTATATTATATACTAGTAAAGTCAAAGGCTGAAAAATAATTGTGTCTTGTTATACAATATACTTGATATAAAGATAATGATTATTTAAGAAATGACGAGTATTTTAAGTGACCACATTATCAAATATTATCGTGAGGAAACTTAGTGCTTAGTGTTAGTGCTTGTAAATGGCAACATAGCTTACCACCTGTTACATTGAGTAATAACTATCTGGTCAACACGTGGGTTCGAGATGCCATAGAATTATCACCTTCGCAATTGCGGAAATGAACTCCTGAACCCCTGACTACCCCGCAAGGGTTAATGGTCGTGAAAGCGTTTGTCTTTTTATTATAAAGATCACATACATATTTGAAGTTAATAATAGTAGTAGATAGAATTGTTAACAAATCTTTTTCTTACTTTACTCTCTGCATTCACTCGCGTATTCTCTGTGTACGTAACTACGTAGATAGTCTTACGAGAATAACCCCCAACTTTTTGTCACCCCATCCGAAAGAGAAAGGCTGAAATAAGTAGAGCCAAGACAAAAAGTTACGGATTAATTAAAAGTGCTTTAACCACCACGTTTCGGGTAGCTGCGTTGATGATTTTTACGAGTTTTTTCAAAAAAATTCCAGAAATATGATGAGTAATGATCGAGGTGACAGTTGATCCAACGTGAGAACCTTTTAGGTTAAGCAAACAATCTGAGAGGGTAGCTTTGAGTTGAAACTGATAGTTCTGGGTTCGCATAAGAGTACGAATTGAAATAAAATACCTACTTTGAAGCTATAAGTCCTAACAAAACCAGCTTATTATATAGAAACAAACAACAAGTTTGTACACGGTATAACAATCCTTATAATACGGAAGCTAGCAACAATCATAAAACAAGTATTTTACTACAGATTTTTAAATATGTTGTACTTCTTGCTTTTTCGGTAAGTTTATTAGAGCGCATCTTACCTGTACAGGTTATAGTTTTCTTTTTAAACACTCGCGATTTATACACATTTTATTAACTATGTGAGACCGGGTCATATCACGATAAATTTATAAAGATATCTGATTACCTTTATATTGGGCAAAATAAAGGTAATCAGATATCTTTATAAAATTATCGTGATATGACGGTCTCACATAGTTAATAAAATGTGTAAGTACAGGTTATATGTGTAAACTTTTAAACAATTATTACATGTGTTATTTAAAGAAAAAATCTTTATGTACTTACGTCTATTAGACATAATTATTTTATTGCGAGACTTTTGCGTCAAATATTATTTATTATTTTTCTGGTGACAATGTTTTCTCATAGCGCGAAGAATAGAAGAGAATGCATGAGAAGGTAAATGGATGCGAACTGAAGCGGTGAGAGAAGAATTAGAGAGATCTATCAAAAATGGTGACGAATAGACTGCATATACATTCAACTCGTAGGGACATGTATGAATAAGTGTGATCGTTTTAAATAATATATGATAATCTTACGAACCTTTCAAAATTCTGAGCTAATGTTCATAGAACATCCATAGTAAGTTAACTTGCTGTGTTTCATCCAAGCTATTTATAAAAGGCGACTGTGAGATTAGGGATTAAGGGAATCTAGTGAGCGGTGGGCTAACTACCTGTCACCAGTATCAGTACCATGGGTAAAACCTCTGACTTCCTTTGATAAACGTCCTAGGTTCGATTCCCGGCTGTAATGTAATTTAAAATTGTGTTTTTCATTTACGTACATATTTTACCTACAGTCGCTAACGGAGAGGGTGAGGAAACCAACCTATCCCTCGGGATAGGTAATAGCCAGTGCCTATATACGGCGATACGGTTCACTACCTATCACGTTGGGTGCTGCCTATCTAGTTAAATGCGGGCTTCGAGTGACCTATATATAACATTGCTTCTAAATTACGGAGATAGGTACTCAAGCCTCTGTCTATCCCGCCTCAATAAAAAGGGAGTGTGTATACCTAAGTCGCGAAGTGTATGTTTATGTTTTTTTATGTATATCGAAGTAATCTCAACGCCGATAGTACAAAAAGGTAAGCTTACCTAAAGGTAAACGTATAATATCTCCAAATTTCTGTTCACCCCTACAAGATTACATAACGTGAATGCATAAGACCTTGTCATATCTCACTGTTGTTGTTAGTTAATACAATCCATATGTACGAGTATTGGATTATCAGTTCTTCGTAGAAAGTGTACGTTTTTTCTACGTATTTATTTATACCGCACCACGCTTTTATCGATGTAAGTGTATTTTGTTTATAAACTTTTGAAGAAGGGAATGACTGTGTATGTTTGTTTGTCAAACATAAAAAATTTAGAACATAATTGCTTACAGTTTTATTAGACTATTTAATATTACGAGTAGGCCTATTGTACAATTTCTCTGCGTCTGTTAATATATAAATGTGCAATTAAGAATAAATTAAATTAAAATTATTTAAATCCCGTATTTGCAATGACAGGAAACAAATTCACTTTTCATCTGTATAAAACTGTTTATTAATTACTTTATCGTGTGTATATTATCAAACACTTCATTAGAACAACAGTAACTGTGTTGCCGTTATGGAGTTCCAACATAATATCAGTGTTGCGACAAACTATTAGCTTGTTTCTTTTAGTAAATGTTAAATATATGTTGGATAATTACTTCGTATGTGTCTTGTATATAAATAAACGTTTTTAATAAGTCCATGTATATTTTTATAAATTTTCCTTCGTAGTTGATTTCTTTCCCCATACAAGCAAAGCCACATTCACCCCTAGTCTCTTTTAACACATGTCTGAAGGCGTGTGGCATTATGACTCTAAACGCAGACCACTTTTTTATTTAATGGCTTAACACATGATGAACGGTGCACTGAATAAATATATTTTTTATGAATGTACGTACATATGTATGTAGGTGAAAGTTATATTGTTTTATTTACTCCTAGCGACCCGCTCCAGCTTCGCACGGGTATAAAATATATAGCCTTCTCCACTATTTGATAGATGTTATTATACATATAAACCTTCCTCTTGAATCACTTTATCAATTAAAAAACCGCATCAAAATCAGTTGCGTAGTTTCAAAGATTTAAGCATACAAAGGGACATAGGGACAAAGAAAGCGACTTTGTTTTATACTATGTAGTGATATGAGACTTACATTATTATGTACTAGTACATTATGATTGTGTAGTAGTTCGTAGGCATTCCTCATAGTAAATAAAACCACTTTCGCTTCATTGACAATCATGCACCTCCTCATACACATTCGGCTATTATAGGTACTTCTGACGTCACTCATTTTCAATACGGCGTCTGTCTGATAAATAGGGAAATCCGTGATTTCTGCCTACCCCTCTATAAGGAATCAAGCGTGATGTGTATATATGTAATTAGTAAAAAACAGGGTTTGGAGTGGCCAAAGACATAATGCTCAATTGATAGTTGTCACCCAACTACTGACTACTGCTAAGACTTTTATGACTGTAAATTCACATATATTATGTACATACATAAATCTATAGTTTGCTATAAAGGGAAAGTCAGAAAAGTTATCTTAATACAGATTGAGGCAGAGTTAAGAAGTATTTCGTCTGCTTTCTAGTCTGGTCGTTAATTTATTAATAAAAATATATTAGTTTATAAATTGGTTAGTACCCTTAACACAAGTTTTAAATGTACTTAGCAAGGGGCTAGTTTAATAATTTGTGTAATAGCGTTCTACAATATTGTTATTACTTATTGACAAAACGTTCGTGTAGTCATGTAACACACATACATATTATCATGTTCACGCCTCTACGTCCCTAACAGGATAGGCAGAGACTATCGATCGCCACCTGAAGTGATCCAGACAAATCTCTTGCTTCACACACACCCTTTAACCTTCTCATACATGCTCTTCTGTTCTTCACACTACGTATTTGCAACAGTATAGTAAAAAGTGATAAAGGGAGTAAAGGTTCTCTAAAACAACTTTAGGTGATAATCTTATCACTTACGTATCACTTTTTTGTCATATTACCTACAAATTATTTGTTCCCAAAAACAAGACAAATAACAGAATTTGCAGAAAAACAAAACACACGCGTTCACGACCATTAACCCTTGCGGGGTAGTCAAAGGCTTAGGTGTCCATCTCCGCAATTGCGAAGGTAGTAATTCTATGGTCACGAACCCAAGTGTTGACCAGATAGTCAGTACTCAATGTGACTGGTAAACCATGTCGCCATTTGCAAGCACTATTACCACTTCGGGGAACAGATAGGTTTCCTCACGATGTTTTCCCTCACCGTAGTATTATCTGCAGAACTTTATCTACCCTTGCGAGGATTAAACACTTGAGTACTGTCCAGTCCATATAGTATTAGCACGTGAGTATACGTAAAATAAAATCACATAATCACTACAAAACCACCAAAATATAATAATGAATGGCCCTGTCAAATGTGTATGACAAATAGCTCACTTGTTAACGCAGACGTAACTCTGTTCATCCGATCCAAAAATAGCGTCGTAGTATTATCTAGGACATTGTGAAAGTTAACTGTAAACAGCTAACACTTGTTCGGGAGGATGGTTCTCAAAGTTTAGTCCTAATAAAATATGTAATTTATAAATAAACTAGCAACCCGCTCCGGCTTCGCACGGGTATAAAATATAAAGCCTACTCCACTATTTCATGGATAATATTATATATATAAGCCTTCCTCTTGAATCACTCTATCTACTCGTATTAAAAAAACCGCATCAAAATCCGTTGCGTAGTTTCAAAGATTTAAGCATACAAAGGGACATAGGGACAAAGAAAGCGACTTTGTTTTATACTATGTAGTGATAATAAAATGAGTAAAAAAAAAAAAACGAGGAGGTGACTAAGGGACTAGGGGTATATGAAATCAAATGGGCGATGGGCTAGCGACCTGTAACCAATGTTCATGTGTCCAAGATTCTATCGACCCCGAAAGGGATTAAACGATGTTAAATACATTTACGAAATCGACCGAATTTGTTGAGAGAAAACATTGAGAAGAAACCTACTTATATATTCCTTGGAACAGGTAATGATCAGTGCTTGTAAATGGTGGCACGGCTAGCCACCTGTCACATTAAAATATTGTCTTATTAACACGTGGATTCGAGGTGGTCATACATTCAATCACCAACTTAGCAATTGTAGAGATTGATACGCGAATCTTTTACTTATACTAGGGATAATGTACACATTTTTTTTTGTATATACATATACATTCACGTCCTTTAATCCCTTTCGGTGAGGACAGAACCTCGGAGATATAATATCTCCCAGGTCAATTTTTATCATGAATATTAGGGTTGCGATGTCATAATGGAACATTGGTGACAGATTACTAGTTCATCCTCTAATAGTTTCTATTTATCCCTAGTCCTTTAGTCACCTCCTACATGCTGGGAAGAACGGCAGCTAGTTAGCAATAATTTTACGTCCCAAACTAGTGAAGAACAAGAAATATGTAATGACATTAAATTTATAAATATATACAAAAGGAATCTATAGTGTTAATTTAGATAGTAGGAAAGGAAAAATGCAAAGAGCTTACAGACCTAATGGGATATATTATTATAAATCAAATGTACAAAGCGTGAAGACCAGAAGAACATGCTAATTATATGCATATCATGTTGGGCGCAATATATACAGGACGTAACACAGGAAGAACTCTTCATAAATGGGCGCTCTGATACTTGTTTCAGTTATAGATTAAGTTTTAGAAACTGAATAAAGAATTTTGTATTTTTCTATTTGTATATATCAAGCAAATACGAGCCCCATATGAGCCCCAAAAATACTACACAAGTGGTCTTAATAACAATGTTTAAAGCAAAATATATGTTAGAGTAGATTGAACTAATGTATATATATATATATATATATATATATATATATATATATATATATATAATATACATACATTGTGCATCCACAGTTTGAGAGCCACATTTCTCAGCATGGGTAATCCGAATTAAATTAAAACTCGTGCTCAACACAATGTGTGCCAGGCTGAAAATAGAAAAGCCCAAGCCACTCATTACGGCTTCTGTTATTAAATAAAATAATCGGGAAAAGACTTCAAAGATTTAGTGTCGATTTTATTAACTAAGGGTTGATATAATAATAATATTGTAGGACATTGTTACACCAATTGAACTAGCCCCTTGCTAAAATACATTTAAAACTTGTGTTACGGATACTAGTCAACGTAAGTTTAAGAAATATGTACTTATTATAAATAGTTGAATACATATATAATCAACTACCAGACTGGAAAGCAAAAGGAAAGCGTAGTTCTTAACTCTGCCTCCACCGGGAATCGAATCCCCTCACGATTAGCGTTCAGGTGGCTAACCGATTGCGCCACGGAGGTCGTGATATTATGTCAATATATTATGTAAATTAGGATTAATTTCGTCAATACTATATCGAACTTGACTATTGTTTACCCTATACTTCATAATAATGGAGGATATATGAGTGAAGACAGTGAAATTCATCATTCAAGGTGGCGACTCCCGTAAGATAAGTACAGACATGTAGAAGTAGTATGTATGTACATTAACTTACTGTGAGTAACGTACTTTAGTATTATTTACACCTAGGTTAAGTGAGGCTTACTTGACACCCACCTTCACTTCATTCACTTAAAATTACACTGAAAGACGGTATATATTACATACCTATTAGGCTGAATATTTCACTGATTTCCAAAATAAATATCTCTATCTCTATTTAAAATTACTCTCCTATCGATAAGTATGGTAGATAAAAGTCTGTGTTTGTAAATGGCGACATGGCTTACCAACTGTTACATTGAGTACTGACTATCTGGTCAACACGTGGGTTCGAGGTGGCCATTGAATAACTACCTTCGCAATTGCGGAGATGGAAACCTGAACCTCTGACTACCCCGCAAGGGTTAATGGTCGTGAAAGCGTTGGTTTGAGGTAGCCATAAGATCAATAGTTTCGGAGAGACACTCGACCTTATGCTAATACTACCCCTAAAGGATATTTGTCGTGAAGTATATTTTATTTCTACATACTTATACTAACGTACGCCTCTATAAAGCAAAATATTGGGATTGTGATGTTATGTGGAACATTGATTCATTTACCCCAAGTCCCTTAGTCGTCTCTAACAAAATACTGAGAAGAAGGGCAACTACTACTACATACCCAGTCCCTCAATCTCTTAACTACGTATACCGTTGACAGTATAAAGCAACACATGCGAGACAAGTGTCCCGGGTTCGATTCCTGGTTGTCTTTTTGCCCTCCGCATACACATTCGGTGGCATTTGTTCAGCGGATACGCCTCATTGATTATGTTCAAGTGGGCTTGATTCATAGGTGCTTATAAATAATTGAAGATTAAGACACATAACATAATTCGACGTAGCTCAGTTGTGTGTGGCTTTACTCTGTATCAATAGAAATGAAGTTTAATGTATTTCTATGTACAATTTCGTAATAAAAACAAATTTACGAAATGCTTCGAATTATACGGTGAGGGAAAACATCGTGAGGAAACCTACCTGTTCGTCGAACAGGTAATAGTTAATGCTTATAAATGGCGACATGGCTTACCACCTGTCACATTGAGTACTAACTATTTAGTCAACACGTGGCTTCGAGGTGTCCATAGAATCATTTCCTTCGCAATTGCGGAGATGGAAACGTCAACCTCTGACTACCCCTCAAGGGTTAATGGCCGTGAACGCGTTTGTCATTTTTTAATATAATATAAAAGTGCGAGATGCCATACACACATACACATCACGCCTGATTCCCTGTTTACGACCATTAACCCTTGGGGCTAGTCAGAGGCTCAGGTTTTCATCTCCGCAAGCGGAGGTAGTAATTCTATGGCCAACTTGAACCCATGTGTTAACCAGATAGTCAGTACACAATGTGACAGGTGGTAAGCCATGTCGCCATTTACAAGCACTAACTATTATCTGTTCAGCGAACAGGTAGGTTTTTTCACGATGTTTTCCCTTAACGTAGTTCAGTGCATATCGTTAAAATATTATTATTGAATATAAAAAATAATGAAACTTTATTTCCAGTACATGCTCAGACAGGAATTGAACCTTGGACCTAGTGATTCAGAGTCCCCTAACGACGATTATTCCAGCCTTTATGGCTGTGATATGCATATGTGTACACCTAGTTACTTTTGTATTGCATTAATGTTATTTTATGTGACAGAAGATATAAAGTTTTATTAATTTTACTATATTAACGAATGAGCTACACAGACCTTACTATTACCTATATATTATGTCTTTTTATTAATATATCAAGATCAAGGAATAAAATGTAGGTACCTTCTTTAACAACAGAAGAGCATGTTTGAGAAGGTTAATTGGTGTGAGTGAAGCAAGGGAGATTTGTCACCCATTCCAGGTGGCGATCGATAGTCTCTGCCTATACCGTTAAGAAGTAAATTCGTGAATATATTTACGCATGTCTAATATTGCATATTTTAGCAACAATTTAAGCCACGTTCATACTTTATCTAATATTTTGTAAACAGTTACCGAATGATAACCTGTGTTAATCATATGTACATACATATCATACCTTTACTATTTATTACACAAGTCTTGAAGTAAACAATAAATTAGGTCATTAACGAAATTCAATTCATTGGATTATTTATTACGGAGTATCTATAACCGCCGAGTGTGTATGAGAAGATGTATGAGTGTCAATGAAGCGAAAGTGGTCTGTCAGGATCGGGACAAATGGGGATCCGTGATCTCTGCCTACCTCTCTACAGGGAATCAGGCGTGATGTGTATGTATGTATGATTATTTAGATACTATAACAACATACGCTTCAGGATTTGTGTATGCACACTCCCTTTTTATTGTGGCGGGGTAGTCAGAGACTTGAGTGTCCATCTCCGAAATTTCGAAAGCGTGTTAGTTATGGGATACGTAAAGCCCGCGTTTCACTACATAGACAGCACCCAACGTGATAGGTAGTGAACCGTATCGCCGTATTCAAGCACTGGTCATTATCCCGAGGGATTGGTAGGTTTCCTCACGATCTTTTCCCTCAACGTTAGCGACTATTAATGATGTACTTGAATGAAAATACATAAAATTTCATTGATGGGAACATGCCACAACCGAGAATCGAATCTAGGACTTTCATAAGAAGTCAGAGGTCTTACCCACTTAGCTATAGCTGCAAGATATATATATATATAGCAGATTTATATACATTCGCGACCATTAATCCCTTGCGGGGTAGTCAGTGGTTCAGGTGTCCATCTCTGCAATTGCGAAGGTGGTAATTCTATGGCCACCTCCAACCCACGTGTTGACCAGTCAGTACTCAATGTGACAGGTGGTAAGCCATGTTCTATTTACAAGCACTAACTATTACCTGTTCGGGGAACAGGTAGATTTACTCACGATGTTTCCCTCACCGCAGCATTCGATGCATTTCGTAAATGTTTTATTATTACGAAAATGTGCATAGAAATTTATTAATCTTCATTTCCATTGCTAAATGCAAAAGTTGGACAAATACATTAGCGACATCAAATCCCTTAAGGGTGGACAGAACCTCGGAAACACAATGTCCTTTGCACATTAAGTATTAATATTAGGGTTGTGATGACATTGATTAGGAATAACGTAATAAAATAACTAATACATTACGTTTGATGTTTTATTTAATTCGACGTAGCTCACTTGTTTGGGGCTTGACTCTATCAGTGCGTACGGGGTTCAAATTCCGCTTGAGCATGTACTAATGGAAATGAAGTTTAATTTATTTCTATGTATATGTTCGTAATAAAAATACATTTACGAAATGCATCGAATATTACGATGAGGGAAAACATCGTGAGACCTACTTGTTCCCCGAACAGGTAATAGTTAGTACTTGTAAATGGCGACATGGCTTACCACCTGTCACATTGAGTACTGTTTATTTGGTCAACACGTGGGTTTGAGGTGGCCATAGAATTACTACCTTCGCAATTGCGGAGATGGACACCTGAACCTCTGACTATCCCGCAAGGGTTAATGATCGTGAATGCGCTTGTCTTTTTTTTTACTCTCCTCGAAATATTATTTAGATTCAACTAAGGGGTTGTTATTTGGCGACCATATTCTATTTAAGACACTAGATTAGATTAGATTAGATTAGATTTTTTATGCCAAAAAGTATGGTAGCTATATACCATTCTTTTTACGTCCCAGACTAGCACGGGACCAAGACAAGTCCAGTAGGTTGTTATTCTATCGCTTAATAAGTTCCTTTTACCTACATCTAGTCTCTTAGTCGCCTTATACAGTATACCGATACAAAATCATATTAAATTAAGATTTTATATAACCCAAAAAGGTAGCGTCAACATGAAAATTATAACGAAAAAGTAATTTATATTGTCTGTACATTTCAATACTAATTATCAAAGTGATATTCAACTCTATCACGTATGAAATAAGGTTCAAATTAGTTAAAATTCGTTTCATGAAGTAATTATGCCACATGTTGGAGTTTTTTTATTTTCACCATGACAAGACTTGGATATTGGTCGTTAATCCTCTTTCAGTCTTTTAGTAGTATACATGTTTCTTCAGTAACAATTATTTTTGTATTTTTGTAATTGTAACTTTTACAGTGTTTTTTTTTTACAAAATATATTTGTTTGTTATTGTAAAGCTATTGTTAGTGAATTGTGTGTTCGAATAAATTAATTTGTGGGGGTTTATTTTTGGTAAGTTTTTCGAATTTTTTATTTAGTTAAGAAAAAAAAATTATACATACAGCTATTGACATATATTATTGTAGGATATACATACATACATACAGTCAGAAATAATAGATAATACCTACTTTAAGCTTTTTATATAGCTACCAAACTGCTCACTGTATATATTAATAATAAGAATTGATGTTAGGTAGACAGCCCTTAACCAAAATTAACATCCCTTTTACATATTTATCTCTTAAAAGAATACATACACATCATGCCCGTTTCCCAATAGAGGGGTAGGCAGAGTTCACGGTTCCCTATTTGTCTCGATGCTGACAGACCACTTTCGCTTCATTGACACTCTTCTCATTGATCTTCTCATGCACACTCGGCGGTTATAGGTACTCCTAACGTCACCTTTTTTCAATATAGCGTCTATCTGACTGTTATATGTGTTATTAGGCATTACATTCATTGTCTATATATATATATATAATCAAATTTGTTTAAGAGTAGGTCGAGATTAGGAATGATAATTGTTAATACGTAGTGTGAAGAACAGAAGAGCATGTATGAGAAGGTTAATGGGTGTGAGTGAAGCAAGAGAGATTTGTCACCCGTTCCATGGTGATCAATAGTCTCTGCCTATCTCGTTAGGGACGTAGAGGCGTGAATATACGTTTTGTTAAGAACACAAAAGTTTTTTATAAATATACGTATTCTCTATATATTCTCATATGATACATGTATTATATATATATATATTATATGTATTGTACGCGACGACCACCGTGGCACTTTCGGTTAGACGTGCAGGCAGAGTTAAGAACTACGCTTTTCATCTGCTTTCCAGTATGGTTATTAATTATATATGCTATATATGTATTATGTATGAAACGAAGTGTGGATAAAGCGAAAGGAGTTTATCAATATGGAGATAAATAAGGATCCGTGATCTCTACCTACCCCTCTGTAGAGTCTGTAGAGTACTCTGTAAGCGTGATGTGTATGTATGTATTTAATAAGATTACTATAAATATTTCAATGTGATCAAATATATATTTTGCGAATCTCAAGATTAATATACAATTAACATAACATACGCTTCACGACTTGTGTATACGCACTCAGTTAGAGGCTTGAGAGCCCGACTTCAAAATTCGAAGGCATGTTAGGTATGAGCCACTAAAATCCCGCGTTTCACTACATATACAGCATCCAACATGATAGATGGCTGACCCGAAGTATAGGCAGATTTCCTCACGATGTTTTCTCCCACCGTTAGCGACTGTAAATTACGTTACTAATTTCGCTACATTAAAACACATACACACTCGACGGCTATAGGTACTTCTAATATCACCCTTTTTCAATATGCCGTCTATCTGTCTGTCATATATATGAGCCGGCCACTAAATTTTTCAAAAAAGCACATATTTACATACTATTCAATTCCCTGATCAGAAGGTCATGCTTATATAGTCGTCTAAGACGTAAAAAGTATGTTAACTAGCTGCCGTTCTTTCCGGCATATCGTAGCGACTAAGGGACTAGGGATAAATGGGATCTATTGGGCGATAGGTTAGCAACCTGTCACCAATGTTCCATATGACATCACAAGCTCAAAATTCAGGCTAAAAAGTGACCTAGGAGATACTAAACCTCTTTCCTTTTGTTTTAAAAAGCAACTCTAGGGAAACTGTAATTAGCTTATAAGGATTACGAGGGTGAAAAGAAATAAATGACAGCTAAATGTTAAAAAGATTACAATTATTCATATAACTTATTACTAACTATTAATACAATTATACAATTTAATTCCGATTCAACATAATAATATTGTAATTATGAAATAATCATAATTATTATATTTTAAATTACAATTTATTATTATTATCATTTATGATTTCATTTGGCACACTCAGTGAACGCATAAAATGAGTTGTGAAAAAGTATTTTTGAAAATCCTTATATTAATTTAAAAATGACTGAAATTATAAAAGTAAAAACGCGCTAAAACATAACCTCTATAACCCTTTAGTCCCACCGAATAAACACCCACAATATACACAATTGTGATGACAGGTAGAGACCAAAAATACCACATGCCATTTTCAGCACATGTTTGGTTAGGTACACGCTAACTAATTGCCTGAAAAAACTGAAGTCACTAACCTCTTCGCAATTAAAAAGCGATATCCAAATTCCGATGCCCCTTCCTAATTAATAAAAAAACCGCTCAAGTTTCAACGAAAACTTTAAGACGCGTGGCCATAAAAAAAACTGTCCAACCGCAGAACAATTAATACATGTTATATTTTGCAGATGGGATCGCGTAAGAAGAAAGTTTATTTTCGTAATAATAGCAAAGAGCAGATGTGATGAACAGTTCAGCATATGCAGAGTTCATGAGGCTATAAGCGAAGGTGCTTGAACCCTAGAATGTCGTACGATATATCAACCACATTTTACGACAGCGAACTCGTTGACAAAAATGGTGGCACCGCAGAATTACACAGCTATTTCATGACGCAATTCAACATGGAATTGGAAAACAAGAAAGGGAATACAGACAAAATGTTCAACAGCTTCAAATATGGTACAGAAGAGAGTTTTGATCTGGAAAACTGGACTCCCGATGAAAAGACTTATGAATTTGAAATACTAGATGCTGTTATAGAAAATAAGAACGTGGATGAGAAAAATATCAAAGATGTTTTGTTAGATTTGGATAGCATAGATTCTGTAAGCAAGAAATCTCCAATTATAACCAATACGCAAAGTTTATACGAAAACTATGACTATATAGATGACGAATCTCTAATAGACGAACTATGTCGTGAAGACAGCGACAATTCACTAGCAGACTATTTAAGCGAAGAAACTTTTAACCAAAACGAAGGCGTCAATCTTCCATCTATTGAAACTGCATTTTCTAAACGATACTTCAACTATAACACACATAACGAAAATCTAGAATACACGCCAAATTGTGTAACAAATGATATAGCTATAGAGAATCTAGATTGTTATAGCTATCCTAATAATATTCTGTACAATTTAGATGCGAATAAAAATTATAACCTACCCGATACGCCGTCTAGTTGTTCAGAATTCACATACGGGAAAGAAAGAAAGATATCCGTCACAGAATCTGTAGAGAGTGATATGCCAAGTTCGGTGTATAATGATGGGAATTCAGAATCTTTGGAAGACGATGATTTGTTTGTTAATCTTGATGATTTTGGACTGAATTTCTTTGAGAACGAATCAGACACTAATGCTGTAAGAGAGAATAGTAATTATCCTAAGAATATTAGTAAGAGAGGGGACAAAGAGAAACAAGGTAAGTTTTAACATTGAACTGAATTAATTTGCTATCTCTTTAATTGTAATCTAAACAAATTCCGAATATATTTTCATAAAATAAATTCACTTTCTTCGGTTAATGGGTGTGAATGAAGCAAGATAGATTTATCAGGATCGTTCCAGGTGGCGATCGATAGTCTCTGCATGTCCCGTTGGGGACATAAAGGCATGGATATGTGTATCTATATTATAGTTTTTGAAGGAAATTGAGAACTTATTCGTATTAACATTTTGATGCAATAAGCCTTAAGTTTGTAAATTTAATATCCAAGCTAGCGCCAAGTAATATACTGAAATAAAGCAATTTATTTTAAACACTAACAAGCTACAATGTCAGGGTAGTAAAAGTGGTTTATCAGGATCAGGAAAAAGGTCACCTATCCCTGTAAAGTTAGTTATTTTTATGTTGCAGGTGACCGCTATTGTTTATGGGAGGGGTGTTATGAGAAGTACCCGAATCAAAGCACTTTAGTAGAGCATATAGAACGAACCCACGTCAACAGTTACAAAGGTGAGATCAGTTGATTACCTATATGAACATACTTATATGTATAAACATTCACGTCCTTTAATCCCTTTCGGCATGGACAGAACCTTAGAGATATAATATCTCCTAGGTCACTATCTATCTTAAAAATTGGGGTTATGATCTCACATGGAACATTGTAGTATTCGGCGCATTTCGTAAATGTACTTTAATTGCGAAAATGTACCATTGGCATATGCTCCGAGGTTTAAACCATGTACCCACTGATACAGAGTCAAGCCCCAAACAACTGAGGTACACCGAATTTACAAGCATTTTCCATAATTTCTAGGAGACGAATTCAGCTGCCTCTGGCGTGACTGCCCGAGGGTCCGGAGACCATTCAACGCCAGATACAAGCTGCTCATTCACATGAGGGTGCACTCTGGTCACAAGCCTAATAGGTGCCATGTAAGTAGTGTTTATTTATTCGTACATACAAATCATGATCGTTTTCCTGTAAGCAGAACAAAGAATTTTTACTTTCGCTTCATTGACACTCATTCCCTTATACCTTATTAAATATGTAGTGAGATTTGCATAAATTGTTCATACATACACATCACACACGTTTTACTACAGAGGGGAGGTAGATATCACAAAGCTCCCAAAGAAGTTGATACGGTTTTGTGAAGGTTTAAGACTATTTAATTTAGAACCACTTTATGATCTTGGTGATTCGTAATAATCTTTCTGAATTCATTGATTTGAAGCAATTGAGAGCAATACATAAAACAATCAACAAAACAAATGCTTTTAAGACTATTAACCCTTTGAGGGGTTCAGACTCATGGGAAAAACATACGTGAACCTCGAATAAGTTGTAAAAATATTTGTTAGTTTTTCGTATGTTATCCCAGTTTTTACGGCAAATTACAAAACATTCATTAAACCCACAACATTCCCATCCACTTCTCTACGTTCTACATCCTTCTCTTCTCTTCTCTTCAGCACCCTGGCTGTGGCAAAGCCTTCTCCCGGCTGGAGAACCTCAAGATCCACATGCGATCCCACACTGGGGAACGGCCCTACGCCTGCCCAGCACCACACTGCAGAAAGGCCTTCTCCAACTCCTCGGATCGAGCTAAGCATCAGCGGACGCATTTCAACGCTGTGAGTATTTAGAGTTGAAGTTTTATTATGGATTGAAATAGGCTTAGATAGAGGATAGAAATTCGACGTAGCTCAGTTGTTTGGGGCTTGGCTCTGTATCAGTGGGTACAGGGTTCAAATCCCGTTTGAGCATGTACCAATGGAAATGAAGTTTAATGAATTTCTATGTACATTTTCGTAATAAAAACACATTTACGAAATGCGTTGAATTATACGGTGAGGGAAAACATCGTGAGGAAACCTACTTGTTCCCCGAACAGGTAATAGTTAGTGCTTGTAAATGGCGACATGGCTGACCACCTGTCACATTGAGTACTGACTATCTGGTTAACACGTGGGTTCGAGGTGTCCATAGAATTACTACCTTCGCAATTGCGGAGATGGACACCTGAACCTCTGACTACCCCGCAAGGGTTAATGGTCGTGAATGTTTGTTTTTTTTTTGTTGAAATAGGCTTTCAGTTGACAGATGGGTTTTCAAATTCCCTGAACCTTCATTGTTTGTGGGTTAGTAAATATTAACAGCGATGGTGAACTTGATGATAATAAACCCGACGTTTCGACCCAGTTGCATAGGTCGTTGTCTTCCCGCGACCACGGTCTATGCAACTGGGTCGAAACGTCGGGTGATATAAAAGTATCTATATCTTTATTAATTTATCGTTATATGACCCGGTCTTATTTAGTAAATAAAATTACTGTAACTTTTAACAAAAATTTGTGTTTAGGTTACCTATTTAGAAAATATTCATTAGATCTTGGATCTAAGTAGCACACGTAATGAACACGTTTCTCAATCTCTTAGAGAAAAAAACCCTTCCAGAAACAAAATCTGGTTGGTAACCTAACATAACTATTAAGGTTCCTATTACATACGAATATTGGTCACAGATTCCAAGACTACAACCCAATTGATTCCATTAACCCCCATCGACACACCTTTTTAACCCACTAGGAACAAAAGGCATAATTTACATTCATACACTTCATACATACTTTTTTCATCATATCATACTTGTTGTTTTCCCAGCGTCCTTACGCCTGCGGAGCTCCCGGCTGTGGCAAAAGGTATACCGACCCTTCATCACTGAGGAAACACGTCAAAACCCACCCTCATATCAGTGGGCCAATCCCCAGGACCTGCATCACGACTCCAAAGACCCTGAAGAGTGAGCAGACAGTCCCTACTTCCCCTGCGAAGCTGGCTACGTTGAGATGTATCAGGGATAAATTGGCCACGATGCCTAAATTGCAGAGATTTTGAAAAAGCTTCTTGTTTGTTAAGTTAAGTCTACCACTTACATTTTACGCCTACACAGAAGTCTACCTACTTATATTTTAGGTCTCTGAAGTTCTGTCCATGGCGAAAGGGATTAAAGACGTGAATGTACTTGTATGTATAAATTAAAGTCACTGAATCCCTTTTGGGGTTGACAGAACGTCGGATATGTAATATTTTCTCTGTAACTTTTTACAAAATTATCGGAGTTACGAGGGAGATGTTATAGAATATTCTATATGATTTTTATTAGTACTTTGTTGAGAAACTAGGTGTTTTAAAAAACAATGTTATATAATTATAATATAATTGAAGAACGATTCAGTATATAGGAAATATATATTGTTCAAATTAATAATTTCTATTAATAATAATTAATCATTTCCTTTCAATATAGAAAGGAGGGGTAATTTAGTTTACCATTGTTGCTCAAATAAACATTCTGTATTAAAGTTAGAATATTAAAATGTAAAAGTCATAGGCAATTTATAAAGTTCCATATGTAAGTACACAGTACAAATAAGTTAGTGTTAACTATGAGAAATTAAATATATTTGCTCAATTTATTTGAAATTAATATTAATGTACATAATATTAGATTCTTCTAAAGTTTACATTGACCAATATTTGAGATCTCTCTTAAAAGACATGTTTTATACACCTATTATTTGCTCAAATAATTTTAAGATTGTTAAATTTATAAGTTAGCAACTAAAGTTAGTTAGCATTTGAACTAAATAAATTTTAGTTAGATTAATATACATAAAATATTTTAATCAATTTCCAATGTTTATGTTAAGTATTTTTTGTATAATAAATGAAGTTATTGAGTTTAGGAATTGTATTGTTTATGCTTTCCAAAGAATCTCTTTAAATTAGGTACTATTAAGTTTCGTTTTAGTTATATCAAAGTACAAATAATAAACGGATATAAATAAGATTTAGTAGTTACTAAAAATGTTTAAGTCCTAATGGAAACTCAATTTCGAAAACCAAATCTTAACTGCCAAAAATCTTTGGTTTATAAATAATAAATACAATATTCTGTAGAGATAAATAGGTACTTGAATTATACCAAAAATTGTAGATTAAGTTAAAATTCCAAATAGAAGATCTCTAAATGTATGAAATTGTTGCATTTAATAATGAATATTGCTCAAAATATAATTTAAGTTTTAGTAATGTAATTAAATTGCTCAATACATTGAAAATTTCTTACTATTGTTGTTATTAAGTTTAACGAACTGTAAATAAATAATTTCTACTAATATTTTGTATCATTTTGATTACATACATTCACGTCCTTATATCTTTTTTGGTCCTTATGTCCTCTATCATATTTAACATGGATACGGGGAATGTGATTGAATTTCATGGTAGTTAGTTAGTATTCTAAGTACGTACCAGTCTAATTTTAAAATAACATTTGGTTTCATTAGCGACCTTTCTAAGAAAACCTTACACATAGTTACAACTATAACCAACAACGTTTGTAATGAACACACCAATTATATCAATAAAATATCTAAGATTACTAATAAATTTTCCTAAACATGTATGTAGAATCTGTTGTTTATACCCAAAACTCTAACTCTAGTTGAATAAACAAACCTTTAATAACAAAGGGTGATAGACTCACAATCCTCTAACCAATGAAAAGCTTCCATTCAAGACCAAAACATGAATGACGTTCACTCAAACCATATCAAAAAAAGAACTAATCATAACCCTTGACTGACATGTGCAGTCCACGAGTAACCTTAGGTCACCTAGGTACTTAACCTAAAGTTACAAGTACCTAATGCAAGTTTGTAACTCTATCCTAGTTACCTATTGCAATTATCTACTGGGGTTATGGTCAATCGCGTCCCTGCAGCGATGTGCAAACGTGGGACGTATGCGAGTATAAGCTTGTAGCGGATTTATGTGTTGTTTGGTAGTTTTTCGCTTGAATTTAAAATCAGAATATATTTTACTTTACCTAATTACTCTACGTGTTCTTTAAAATACATAAAATACGACATTAATATTGTCGTATAATATAAAATGACTGTATCATTTTTTTTGAATACTCATACTTTTTAGCTCTATGAGCAGCTAATAATACATTAATTATATTACATTTACATTAAATAGCAGAGAAATTTAAAACCACATTCAAATGTATATTATTCAATTAAATATATTATTGTTGTCGAATGGATGCGAACGGCCACTACAGGAGAAGTGGCGTCATTTGGGGGAGGCCTATGTCCAACAGTGGATTCAGAAAGGCTGATGATGATGATGATTGTTACCAATATTTAAGACATTTAGTTTGAGTAATGTTGTTAAAAGCGTCTGTCCTATCACTATACAACCAAAGAAAACTCATTACCCCTTTAGCCACTTTCTCAACCATCCAAAACGAAGCTACCATAATTCTATTCCATTCAAGCAACAAAATCGCCATACGCTCCTACCTGCCACCCAATTTCTAACGCCACAATTCGATAGTCAACAAAGTTGCTAATCGGATCGATTAATCGTCTCTTACTCTTTGAACTGGACCTTCCACGCGTTAGATTCCGTACATTGGCTACTTGGTGTCCAGTATAAAAGCTAGGGTAGGAGTTTGTAAGTCAGAACGTAGCTTCTCAGTGGGGTGAAGATGAAGTTGATATTGCTAGCGGCGCTCTTTGGTGAGTCTTTGATTTGTTATCGGTTTGGGTTAGGGTTGTACAGATGAAGGATTAATTTTTAATAGAAATAGCCTAATTTAGGTTATGTTTGGAGTTCAAAATTTGGATTTTAAGATTTCGTTTATTGCCAAAATTAAGTTTGTTAATTATGTACGAGGATTAATGTAAGTGTAATATTATTACGGCATTTTTCGAATGAAATGCTATTTAAGTGACCTACTTAATCAACAGCAGAATCTGAAAATAATATATTTAAAAATATATTTAGGTCTCATTTAGTTTTGAGTGTGAACACTGAAACGAATTTTTCTGCTATTTGTCATAACTATATCTTAAAATAAATTTATATACACAAATTTATATTTAATTTGTCTTTAGTTTCCTTTCTACTTTCTACAAGAATTTTAAGTTATAGTTACCTGACCAAAGTATGCCATAATAAAACATTAGGCTTCATAACGTGGTTATTTTTTTCATATATAATTATCTATGCTACTCATCATGCTGCAAGCTCTATTTCGGTATCAGCGCCATTATTATAAAAATGTTTATTTAGTCTGTATCATAAATTTTGTTATCAATTTAATCTTAATTTTCAGCGGCCGCTGTCGCCAGCCCCTGGCAAGTGGGCAAAGTGTACAAGTACTCCGCCCGATCATACAATCTAGTACAACAGGAGGAAGGACCCAGCACCGGCTCAGCCCTCAAGGCCACCGTGGTCATCAGAGTCAAGGAACCTGGGCGCCTGCAAGCCCAAGTCCAAGATGTAGGACAGACGAAAGTTTACCAGGAGCTCCGGGACAAACATTCCCTTCCAACCAACCTTGAATACCAGGAGGTGAAGAGCCCATCAGAGCCGTTTGAGATCATGGTTGAAGATGGACGGATAATAGCTTTGCGTCTACCCCAGTCATTCAATCTGACAAGTGAGAACAAAGTGAAGGCTTTAGTCAGTGCCTTGCAGATCGATCTCTCACCGGAGAAGACGTCTCATCACAAGCACAACAACTTTGATAAGGAAACCTTCCAAGGACAATACACGAAGAAGGAAACAGACGTGACAGGCAACTGTGAGACTCTGTACACCATTTCCCCAATCGCCTCCGAATGGCGCCGTGAAGTCGATGACAAGTTCGTAAACGACAAGGATCCCTACGAAATCAATAAGAGCAAGGATTACGGTAAATGTGCTCACAGGGTCGAGTACCACTTCGGGCTGCCAAGCAACGTTCAATGGTCAGGCTCCTCACGCAGCATCAGACAAAGCCAACTGATCTCCCGCCAGTCCAACACCCGAATGATCGTTGCCAAAAACGGCCCCATCTACAAGACAGAAACTGTGAACTCAGTACACGTGAAACCTCTGTTGTACGGCAACCAAAAAGCTGAGGTTCTCAGTTACGTGAACCTGAATCTTACTAACGTAGAAGATGACAAGCAGCCCCAATGGGAAATGTCTGAGAACCTTAGGGAGGTCAAGAATCTTCTGTACGCTCTGAGGACCCAAGAAGCTAAGATCAAATACTCTTCCTCATCATCATCTTCTTCTTCCTCGGAGTCTCAGGAGGACAACAAGAAGCCTTTAAACGTGAATTATAGGAACAGAAGAGCAGCTCGTCATTTGGAGGAAATAAAAGAGATATCAGTGAACAAACTGATTATTAAAAAGCGCGACGCTTCAAGCTCAAGCGAGTCATCGTCTCACGAATCTTCCTCATCCTACGAGAATGACGATTTACCCGCAGACGGACCTGCTCCAGCTTCGGAATACATGTACCCACAACAGCCTGAATTCAAACAAGCTCAAATAATCGTGCAGAAGCTTGTTCAAGAGATCGCTCAACAGTTGCAGAACCCTAACAACCTTCCCAAGGCTGATGTCCTCACGAAGTTCAATATTCTCGTCCGAGTGATCGCTTCCATGAAGACTGAGGAGCTTAAGCAAACCAGCAGCAACTTTGAGAATGGACAACAGTCAGATAACATCGTCAAGGCTGAGATGTTCAAGGTATTCCGTGACGCTGTAGCCCAAGCCGGCACCAACCCAGCCTTCCAACTCATCAAATACATGATCGAGTCCAAGAAACTCCAAGGAGAAGAAGCAGCCCAGGTGGTCGCCTCATTACCTTTCACCATCCGCTACCCAACTAAGCAGCTGATGATCGAATTCTTCAGACTAGCCATGAAACCTGAAGTGAGCCAGCAGAAGTACTTAAACGTAAGCATCCTTTACGCAGCAACGAAGCTGATTAACATGGCTCAGGTTAACAACGAAACTGCTCATTCTTACTACCCGTCTCACATGTACGGACGCATATCTGAGAAACGGGACAACTTTGTGCGAGAAGAGGTCTTACCTCAGCTTGAGAAGGAACTACAAAAGGCTGTGAAGGAAGGAAATAACCAGAAGACCTTAGTCTACATCAGAGCGATTGGAAACCTCGGTCACAAATACATACTCAACGTATTCGCTCCATACCTTGAAGGGAAGATTCCAGTTTCTTCTCACCAAAGGCGTATGATGATTCATAGCTTAGATATTTTAGCCGCGCAACACGACCACGATGTTAGAGATATCATGTTCAATATCCTCAAGAACACGGCTGAACCAGACGATATCAGAGTTGCTGCTATGATCAATCTGTTCATTGCTAAGCCTTCTACCGCTATGATGAAAGCTATGGCAGTTATCACCAATGATGACCCCAGTATCCAAATGAGAGCTGCTTTGAAATCGTCCATCGAAAGTGCAGCACAGATGAAGAATCCTGACTATTATGATGTGTAAGTACATATTTTAAATAAATACATAAGTAGTAATGACGAAAAACTTTATGAGAAAATTATCTAAGGGTATTTGGGTGAGCTGGAAGGTCGATTAGGTAGGGATCATCCTAATGAGATGTAGGTATGACATTCATAAAGACGATTTACATATTTTACTTTTCTATAACCCAAACTATGTGCGAAGGTGTATGGATGTCTATAAGTGAAGATAGTTTTGCCAGAATTGCAAAACAAGATATCTGTCTTCTGTAGAATAAGGGTGTTACGTGCATCGTATTTAATATATTATTTTGATTTCAGGGCCACAAAAGCCAACGATGTCCTCGGAATACTGACTAAGGAAGACTTGGGTGACTACTACTCATCCATCAAAGTTGAAGATGCTTTTGACCCTGAATACAAAATGGGCGTGAAGAAAATATCGGAATACATTAACAGTGTAGACAGCATGCTACCTAAGGCCTACAGACTAACTGTTGGAGATATTAGGAAAGGATTCTTGAGACAGACTTCTGTAAGTTATAGTTTTACAAAATAATGTTTTACTCTAACAATTTTATTTTCAAATTGTGCTATAAAGAGAGATAGGTAAACTCTCATTTGTTATTACTTTCTGTAAGAATTAAAACATTAAAGAATTATTTCCTATACATATTTTTCGTGATCGTCACTATGTTTACGTTCCGCTATGCTTTATGATGATGTATTTCCTGTTAAACAAGTAACTTTTAAAGTATGTCAAAGGCTTGTAACGACAGTGTGGAAACCTTTATCTACGTTCCAAGTGATGATCATCGTGTAGTAAAAGTGATATTTTTTATTAATATTTACTGCATGTTTGTTTCACAGTTCGCCACATCATTTTCGAGCGTCCGTCAATTTGTTGATTACATCAACCAAATCTACAACTACAATGCTCAGAAACAACAAAGGTCCAACGATGCTGACCGCAAATACACAGCTGACAAAGTGGAACAAATGCTGAATATCAAACGTGACCCGCAGGAACCTTTTGAGGCTACAGTCTTGATGCAAATTTTGGGACAGAAAAGATTCTTTGCCTTTGACGAACAAGATTTAGTACAAATGTCACAGAGCATACCAGAAATCAAGAAGAAAATGACAGAAGGCAGTCAGTTCTATTACACCAAGATGCTCAATCAGGATGAGGTTACCATTATGTTCCCTCTTGCGACTGGTGAGCCTTTCGTCTTCAAATACAAGGAGCCAACTCTCATAAGGGTGCATGGCAAAGTTAACAGTATCGACAACACCAAGGAGTCTAATAAGAAATACTTCGGAGTCCAAACTGAAATCCAGATGACATACGCAAGAAACTTGGATGGCAGAGTTGGTTTCCTGAACACTTTCACCAATGAATTTGCCGTTACTGGTGTGGTTAGCAAACTGCAAATCAACCTCCCAATCAAAGTAGAGATCAAGGCTAGGTCTGGAAAGGTCCAAGTCAGCTTAGACGCACTCAAGCCTGAACAAGAAACGACCATAGTACACCAGAGTGTATGGCCATACGTCAGCAACTTGAAGATGGAGAGCACCACACCAGCATCCCACAACCCTGACACTAAACTCATCACGAGACAACGTAAAGTGAACTCTGTTGACAACAAAGTGGGTATACAATCCACTGGAATGCAGTTCCAAATTCAAGGATACTCTTACTCCAATGACTACCTGAACTTTGCAAACATGTACCTGAATGGCAAGAATTTCAATGAATACCTAATGTTCGCTGGCTACCAGAAGGACATAGCGTTGACCCATTACAATATCAAATACCTCGGCAAGCAATCTCCTAACAAGGGTGTCACTGTGACTACAGTATACGGTAAGTTGCACCAATTTTAATATATCATGCTAAGTAAAATCATATACTACGAAAGGTTTAATCAGCCGCCTGTGTAGCATGTCAAATGAGATTAAAAGTTAAATAAGGTATTCATTTTGACCTCAACGTGATTAATCTTTCGCTCTGATCTTAAGTCTACCATTGACTACATCATTATTCTAAATGAAGAGACTTGGAATTTGCCCCAATCTATGGATGTAAAATATGTGTTTTTTACGAAAAATAAATAAACGTATGTGTTTAATTACAGACAATCTGTACGGAATCGCAATGAAGGGCGCGGCCGAAGCTGGCAAGCCTTCTGAACAACAACACACTTCCCCTAACAGCCAGTCTCGCAGACAGCAAATGGTAGACCAAGTGACATCTGGCATTGACAACTCTGACGTCACTGTTGCCGACCTTAGCGCTGAGTTCCATGGACAACAAAAGAACGATTACGTACTGACCATAGCCGTCGCCGAAAGCCCTGTCTCTCAGAAGATACAGTACGCCTTCTACGCTGGCAAAAACAGCCCTAAAGGCAACAACCAAGTCAACGGAATGGGCAAGATCAAGAAGCCAGAAGCAACCTCCATAAGCTACTTGGAATCCTTACAACGGGAACTGAAGACCAGATTCAACGTCGACATTAAGTATGAGACCACAGAAATAAGCGTGAACGGAAAAATGGAAAGGACAAAGAAGTTTGAGGAAAAATTGAAGCAGAACCCGGAATTCCAAGAATGTTTGCAAGGTGGCCAGAACAAGAAATACTTCCGCCAACCCTGCAACGAGCTTTTCTGGCTCACCAACTCTCCTGACTTGATCAAGGTCTCCGTGGCTTACAAAGACCTGACACCAGCAATGAAGAACGCTACCCACAAACTTTACGATGCGATCAAGTACGTCAGCTACTGGTACTATGATGAGAACCTCCTGAAATACACACCAGAGGGCAAGATGGATGTTCAAGTAGAAATGGACCATCTGAATAATGTGATGAAACTCCAAATTGACAGCAGAGCTGGTGAGCTAGTCATGAACAAGGTGCCTATTCCGGAGGTTACCAAATACGTGGTCGCTGACTATCCCCTGATCTCAAGAAAAACTCGCATTGGAAACTATTTAACTAAGAATCAGTATCTACGTAAGTATGAGTATACTCGTAATCTATATTTCAGAAATTGTTATAAATAACTATAATGTTAATGTGCATAGCATAAAGAACAGGAGAGCGTGCATGAGAATGTATTCGATGTGAGTGAATCGAGAGAGATGACAGGTTCGTTCGAGATAGTAATTAATGGGCTAGACATATTCCTATGGGATGTGAATATACATTTCGTAGAGAGTCATCAAGGGACTAGAAATAAATGAATTTTAGTAGATGATGAACCAACGACATATCCTATATCTTCTGTACAGAATATTAACCAAGAGTTTACTCCCACAGCCTTCTGCACGGTAGCTGGTAACAGAGTCAAGACTTTCAGTGAAAGGTCCTACAAGCACCCATTCGGAACCTCATGGTACGTGCTGCTCAGTGACAATGCTAAGCAGATAAACCAATACCAGAACAGCGATGAACAGGTCGTGGTACTTTCTAGAAGAATCGAGAAGACTTCTGAACAGCAGGAGGTCATCATTTACTACAGGTACTTACTAATATTATTATGTTTATTAGATTAGATTAAAAAGATGTTATTTAGCTGCTTATCATCCTGGCATGTCGTTAAATATTAGGGCTTAGTTGAATATATTGGGCGAAGGACTGTCAACACTGCACCAATGGCAAGACGGACTCTACAAAATTTTGCTAAAGTTTTTTCTATAAAATTGCTCGAAGAATTATTTATTTACTAGTTTTTGTACAAAGGATCTAATGAACGTAAATGTATAAAACTATGTTTGATATACATCAAAAACATATTTTATGTAGTCACACAAGTTACATCTCTACGATTCTTATTATTTCATACATAATATTCACCACATTTTGCTCACCAGGTCCGAAGACGGAAAAGACATAGAAATCACGCTGAAGCCAGCGCAGAACGACAAAACGAACGTCGTCGTCAGCGTCTCTACCAAACTGAAGAAGAACGTAGAAGGTTCACAGACTAGCTACTACAACAACGACAAGAACCAAACCCCTGTACTGAGGTACAATTACCTCGCCGACGGAGCTGTCACCATCCAAATAAATCAAGACAGACTGCAAGCAATTTACGACGGAGAAAAACTGACAATCGTCGCCAATGGCAACAGAAATAACAGTCGCGGAATCTGCGGCTACATGAGCAGTGATCCTCGCGATGACTATTGGACTCCAGCTGGAATAGTCGACGAGCCTCAGTACTACACAGCAGCTTACGTGCTACCAGAAAATGCTGATCCTGAAGCGATGAAGTTGAAGGAACAGGTTCAGAAGGTGGCGTACCAGTCAAGGTATAAGCCGACTAATATACAGAAATCTGACGCTGAATGGCAGAAGATGAAGGATCAATCTTCTTCTTCATCATCATCTTCTTCGGAAGAGCAGACCCAGCAAGCAACCCAGCAAGTGAGGAAAAGTAGATTTGCTTAAATTGTGAGCAATGACCAAAGATTAAAGATAAAGAAAAAACGATTAAGTATTTACGGGCTGTCGTCTCAATGGACACTGTCATAATTAAATGTTATTTATTTATACGTTTTTATATGCTGTATATTATGTAATTAATACAAATACTCAATGTAGAATATTTATTTATGTAAATATTTTGTATTTATTTTTGAATTGCTGGCATAGAGTAGAAACTATGTGGTTTTGAATAAAACACGACGTTATATACAATATTCTATAATATGCCTAAGTGATATTAATTAAGTGATGTGTTATTTTAGTGTAAGGTAGTTTAGGAAGCAAGCAAGAATAAAAAGTCAATAAATATTCTGACTTTATTTTGAATTTTTATTTATGTTATCACTCTTCCTTACAAAATCCTTAAAACTTCACCGTCCACAAATCTGCAATGTTTTAATCACACATAATATTTAAATGCTTAAAATAACATTAACATTTTATAAGCAACAATAGTTATTATATTACAGTCAATGCAGAATATTTTAATATTACCGCCCTCCCTTAAAGCATTTATTCATAACTCAAAGGTTTTTTGAGTGCACTTGAGCGTCTGTCATAAAGTAGGTCAAGTCGCTATGAATTAGTTAAAAACTATTACATTTTTATTAATAATGACTATAAAATGTATTAATTTATTTCGATAAAAAAATATAGCTTATTTCCAATACCTTTGCGAATGAGTACAATGCAATGAATACGTGAGCGGTATTTGACGTTGACAACTGACATTACAGAATATTTATACGCATTAAAAAAAACTGTTTTGAGTGTCAGAGAGCTGATGAAATCCAGTTGCGTTTTCGCTGAAATCTTTGTTTCTCTTTCCGGTTTTGGCAGAAGCCGGTCGCGATAATTACTATCGAATACCCTGTTATATTAGTTACCCTGTAGACTAATTGAAACTTCGAAAAATCTTGGTTAACAGTGAGGTTTTAGTGTATAAACTTAGTCACCTGTGAATTTGTTAGTTCGCAAAAAATCTCATTGATTTTTTGTTGTGTAGCTCTGAAATTTCACATAATTACTGCTGCTACAACATATTCAACAAAGCAGGTAAGCCCAATTATCACGTGTATGTGTCTTATTACTGTATTAATAGTATAAATATCTTGTACGAAGAAATAAACGCAGCCACTATAAACCTACACAGATTTTCTAAAATATGCATGTAATTCACAGCGTTTCCTATAAAATACGTATTATATGTACCAATAATTAGTTATGCACGTGGACAAATATATTTATACTAATCTAGTATAATTCCATTAAGAATATAAGTTTTATAGGAGTATATGAGCAACATTTATTGAAGTGTGTTCTATTGAAGGAAGATTGGATATGTATAAAGGTTCTAATTATATCTTATTTTAGTATAATGTTCAAAGCCAATACAATTCTATTTGTTTAACTGTATGTTATTTAACTAAAACTGTATTATAAACCACTTACACATATATTTAGATTATAAATTTAGAATTTACTATAAGGTATTTAGAAGGTATATTTTAACTGGATTATTTGCCGGCAAAGTACTTCCAAAACTGAAGGAATACCAATTAAATGATACATTTAAAACCACATCTTTAATCCTTCTTGCGGTGGACAGAACTTCGGAGACACGATATTTGCCTTGGTCACTTAATTACATGAATATTGGGGTTGTGATGTCATGTGGAATGTACGTAAGATGTCAGGAAAGATAGTCAACTTATTTCTGCTCCCCTTAATGCTAAATTAAGGCTATTGACCATACTAAGTTATGAATAAATACCACAATATTGATAGTTATCTATGTAAAACCTATTTCTTGTAAGACATAAAATTGTAAGGCATTCCTGTTTTGATATAGCACCTGCCCAAGGGACTGAAAGTCAATAAAACCTCTTTTTTACTGGTCCCTAACATACTTAATCAGGAAATAGTAACCAATATGGACCCTAACGTACCTATTTAGGAAACAGTAACCAATATTCTATATCAATGCTAGTTATTCCAAATGTGATAGTTATTAGTTCAGCAACCAAGAAGATATTTAATCTCCTATAAAATGTTACCCCAATGGTATAAAGGAACATAAATGTATGTTGCATAGTTAAATTACACAGCAAAGATTTATACATATCTTGTATGATTGTATTATAGCATGATTTCTTTAGGACTACCTATAACCGCCGAGTATGCATGCAAAATGTATGAGTGTCAATGAAGCGAAAGTGGTCTGTCAGGATCGGGACAAGTGGTGGTCTGTAATCTCTGCCTACCCCTCTACAGGGAATCAGGCGTGATGTGTATGTATGTATGATTTCAATTATGACTTACTAAAAGGGTTTATAGTGGCCAAAGATCATTGAAAAAGTAATTTGACAGTGGTTACTTAACCTCAGATGAATGATATAGGAATAAAATGTATAATATTCATAAGAAATTCTTCTTGATATTGCGGATTTCTGTTCGTATGAATTTGATTTTGCGGATTGTTGTTGTTTATAATATGTTATGTTTATTCACAATGAATATATGTATTTGGGACGTTATTACACTAACTAACCCCTTTTCTAATATTTAAAATCTTGTACCTTTAATACAAGTTTTTAAATATTAGAAAAAGGAAGTCGAAAAGAAGTCAGCAAAACATAATCAACAACGAGATAGGAAAGCTGAAGGAATGAGTTATTTTTAACTCCACCTCACCTCCACAGGGAATCAAACCCAAAACTTCACGTTTAGCGTTCAACTGTTTGACCGATCGCGCCATCATGTTAGTATGTTGCGTCATGTACGTAAGATTGATGCTTACCTTTCAATAACAGCATACATAATATACATTTAAAAGACAAGACAAACAAACGCGTTCACGAACATTATACCTTGCGGGGTAGTCAGAGGTCCAAGTGTGCATATCCGCAATTGCAAAGGTAGTAATTCTATGGCCACCTCGAACCCACGTGTTAACTAGATAGTCAGTACTCCATGTGACAGCTGGTAGGCCGTGTCACCATTTACATGCACTGACTATTGCCTGTACGGGAAACAAGTAGATTTTCCCACGATGTTTTCCCTCACCGTAATTTTCGATGCATTTCGTAAATGTATTTTTATTACAAAAATGTACATAGAAATTCATTAAACTTCATTTCCATTGGTACATGCTCAAGCGTGAATTAATCCCTGTACCCACTGATACAGAACCAAGCCCTAAACGACTGAGCTACTTCGAATTACATACATGCATACTTGTACATGCACATGTAAGATACAAGCTTGACTAGCTGGCGTCGAGATTCTTTCAATCACCTAGGTATTGCGTCTAGGTACAGACTAAGCACTAATTTCGCGGAATCAGCCAGTTAGTTATCTAAGTGGCTCAATTGCAAACAAACAGGTTGTGTTGCGCAAATATTCCGTGCGTCACAGCCGAGCCTCCAAGCTTGTTTATAATAGATGGACGTAAGCGACGATAGAATGTGTTGTATGGGAGTGTTATATTGTTATCTGGTGTGTCGTATTTAACATTATATACATACATTCACGTTCCTTAGTCCCTTTCAGAATTAAGGGAACATGAGGTATAATATCTCCTTTGGTCACGTTAAGCATGTATTTTTGGGTTGCTATCATATCTCCCAAAACATTCTATTTGGATGCTATCACGATTTTCCTATAACCGCCGAGTGCGTATGAGGAGGTGTATGAGTATCCATGAAGCGAAAGTGGTTTGTCCCGATCGGGAATCAGGCGAGACAGCTGTAACTATATGATTAAAATATTTAATCTCAAAGATAAGTAATACTATTTTACCATGTATATACTATGTCCATTCTATTGACCCTCCGTCCCTGAGTCGCTTCTACTGATATGCCGGGAAGCACGGCAGCTTCTTAGCTTTCTTTGTATGTTCCATACTAGCAAGAAATCTTTAAGAGTTACTTACCACTAATTAATATAATAGTGACTTACGTAGTACTATCGAAACGTGGAATATTTGTGACAGCCTAGTAGAAAAAATACTTCTTAATGATTTCCGTTTACCAAAACTGACACAATATTGTGTTAGACTGTATGTACGTGTACATACTCGTATAACAACAGCACTGTTGTTTATAGTTACTATATTGTTATAATTTGCTCCTGAATTTACATACAAAATATGCATAAATGTACCATTGTTGTTTATAGTTTATTAATCTGAATACATATACAATATATGTTTATACCATATGATTATATTATCATTTTATTTACTTATTTTTGCGTCTTTCTTTTGCACTGTCACTGTTGCAAATTAATATTTCTTAGACTATTAGTAACCCAATCGATTGATCGTCAATCAACAGCTAAGTTTGATAGTGAAATGGATTGATTGATGTTTTCTATATCTGAAAATGAGTCGATTGATGTTAATCGATGATATAATCCCTAGATAGCTGGGACGTAAATAGAATGCTAACTAGTTGCCTTTCTTACTTTTTTATTCATTTAGGAGGCGACTACCTATGGGACTAGTTATCTATCACGGTCCTGATAGATTTAAGTGACAGCTAAAAGTGACAGAGGAGATAAATTTCGAGGATTTCTCCAATCCGAAAGGAATGAACTAAGGAACGTAGATACATACAGATGTTTCCAGAAGATTTAAACCGTCCTAGAACTATTATTATTATAATGTATTTCTTTAATTTATTACATAATGTAAAATATAATCACCTCCATATTTCTTAAAGAAAATCCTTTTGATACACTTTCACGTCGTTCTAATGGATTACGCACTTAAAATCCTTATAGGAAATATTATTAAATACTAGTTACATTCTAAGACTACAAACATCCCCTTAGTCCCTTAGAACACGAAAGGCAGTTATATGCTATTCAAGGCCAGATCCAGATCATCCAAACACATGCAGATTATACATGGACTATAATAATAGTCATTTTGTTTGTTTGCAATGTTATCAGTTAATCGCTCACAGTGTGGCAGCTATAAAAACATGGATTGTCAACATCGAAACACATCCATTTGAAGTACGGTTAGCAGATTTGTCAATTAACAAAAAAATTTCCGTAAAATTATGATAGAGATGAAGCCTTGATTGTTTATTATTATTTATTATATGACGGTTACGTAAGGATCGTATATAAGACAGTCAGATGGAAGACATATTGAAAAAGGGTGACGTTTGAAATGAAAAATGCTTTTTATTCAACATGAGGATTCTAAAATCACTTATTTAAAGAAAAAAAAACACTTCCACATGAAAAGTTGTCACTATAATTAGTTAATCTTAAAAAAATTAATTAAATCTATTTGCTTTAAAGTACCTAGTTATAGTTAACGGTCGAGTGTGTATGAAGCGAAAGTGGTTTGACAGAATGAATGTGAAGAAGGGCAAATGGGGTTCCATGACGACTGTCTATCCCTCTACAGGGAAACAGGCGTGATATGTACTCTTATGTAGTTATGTAAATTTTATTATTACAGCAAGATTGAGTGGAAGAAAGAGATTAAAGTGAGACATGAATAGGGAATAGGTAATAAAATACACATAAACGAACCCAACTGAAACGATCTTAACATAAGTATTTTAATGGCTACTTCAGTACATTTGTATTTCATTTAATGATTGCTCAGTCATAATAATATTAATGTTATGCAAATGAATGTTAGCATATTGACAAAAGATACGCTTTTGATGGCTATACGGATCCTTAGGACTATAATACTGACGGACAACAATAAGTAACCGTCCCGTGCTAGTCTAAAACATAAATATCCTATATATCTGCTATCCTAACTAGAATGTAATAGGAGAAAGCTAAGGGTCTAAGGGTAAATGAAATCTATTGGGCGATGGGCTAACAATTCGTTTTCAGAATTGGAGATACTTAGTATTATGTGTGTGTATGAGGTGCCCATTCCAAGAGGGATTAAACGACGTGTTTTTAAAAAGTACTCCTATAAGAAGATAATAATGAATTTTAAAATGTGTCTGCCTGTCCCGTTAAGGACGTAGAAGCGTGAATATAAGTTTTTAAATGATATTGTAAAAATTCACACTATTTTTCCTATCACTACCTTTTCCAATTATGTCTTCCATTTGAGTTTAACGAGTGATCAATTAAGTGATATGCTCTTAGTGTTTGTAATCAAACACTTTTATTAGCAACATGTTGTGTAGCGAGGAATTTTCCTCTCAACGATAATCTATCTTACTTCCGTTGTGATTTTTGGCACTGAAGGCTAAGTTAAGATATAAGGTTCTATTCCGGTTAGGAACAGTGAATAATTATAATAGATACGTGCTAGTCTGGGACGTTAATATAAATCTAATTTAATGCCTTTCAGTCCTACATGACGTTAAAGCGTTTTAGGGACTAGGGATAAATTTATTTCGGCAATGGATTAGCAAACTGCCTGTGATAATTCAATATAACTACTTACCTCGATAACTGTTTGACAATAATAGTGTTTATTACGAGTTAAATATTATTGTTTTGTGGTAAAAAGAGATAAGTATATAGAATATTAAATCATACTAAGGTTTGCTATAGAAGAAACCATCTGGATACACCAAACAGATAACAGTCGTGATGCCTGTGTAGTAACGGATGTAAATATTCAGCATCTTTAGTAAAGCTGATGACATTTCAATCAGGTTCTTATGACATTGATTATATAACTTTATGCTAATCGAAAAGCTATTATGGTATTTAAATAGAATCTAACTTGCTACGTTCCTACTCTATAATTATATTATGATACTACTTATATAGTGTAGTTTATAAGTACCTATAATCGCCGAGTATGTATGAAGAGGTGTATGTATACGCTGTATTGAAAAAGGGAGCCGTTAGGAATAGCTATAACCACCGCGTGTGTATGAGAAGATGTATGAGTGTCAATGTAGTGAAAGTGGTCTGCCAGGATCGGGACAAATGGAGATCCGTGATCTCTGCCTACTCTACAGGGAATCAGGGGCCTAACTCCACTAATGCATTGTAGGCACAATATTACTTCAGTATCGATACAGTAATACTTTAGTGGCCGTAATTGGACACTTTTGGCACTCCACTACAATTTTTCTATCTGAATAGCCTAGCGCACAGACGCAGGGTTGCCAGTCTGCGTGTTTTACAGGCTCTATTATGGCGAGTGTGCGAATGAGCTGCACCAACTCGTACCTCCTTCGCCTTTTTATCATCGATTCTCCCGGAAAACGGCGGGATACCATCCCCATTTTGTAGAGCTACCGCGTGCCCGCACAAATCGCTTTAAAGCGTCATTCATAATGCGGGCCGGTAAGGAATGGAATTCCCTGCCTGCCTCTGTATTTCCGGAGGTATTTAATCCACAGTTGTTCAAAACTAGGGTGCGTAGGCATTTTTTGGGCAAGCTTGCTACATCTTAGACTCTGTCTGTCGCCTTCTTCGAGTTGCAAACTGGCTCAAGAGTGAAACCATTTCAGTTATAAAAAAAAAAAAACTTCAACCCTACTTTTACCAGAAACTTACACGTGTTCCTACTACTTATTGTGTGCCACGTTTACTGATGCAACGAGCGGAAACATTGCATTCCCATTGAGAAAGGCCTCTGCTTACCTGTCCATCGGCACGTAGAACGGAATTATTGAGAATGTGTGTTTCACAACGTAAAAGTCTCCGCTAACCATAAGATATGCTACTATACGTCACGTAAGGTTCCTTACGGTAACTCTCTCTGACTGTCTTCCCAGATAGGGATATGAAATGAAATGCTTTTTATTCAACATAAGGATAATGAAATCACTTATTGAAAGTAAACAAAAAGAAAAATTTACAATAAAATTAGTTAATCTTAAAAAAATTAAACTATTGGCATTTCGTAAAGGAAAATCCTGCAGAGAAGAAATGCCAAGAAACTGCAGACATAACTCGTGAGTATGCAAGACATATGGTATATTCTAATAGTTTTAATCTGTTGAAGTAATGAAGGATAGATCGGAAATTTCATGAAAGTTTTGTGTTACAACGCTTCAATGACGTATAAAACAGAATACGATTAAAATTTGCTATGTCAGCATAAATACGTGTTATATAATAATTAGTACATTGCAGAGGCAATATGTCTAACTTGATACATTAAAGCTTTTTAAAAAAAATTACATAGAAGACGTAAATAGTGTTTATTAGCTGTAAGTCATATCGAATCTAACAAAAAGTAATTATCATTCAAGTCTGTGAAATCGCCAAAAAGATGTAATCGAGAGAGTTATAAAATGTGGATTGATAACAATCATTAAGGTAGATATTTATTTAAGGAATTAATAAAGCCAAAGTGGAATGATGATGAACGGGGTAGGCCGCGTAGAACTTATACAGATCAGGTTGGAGACATTCTTCTCAAGGCGGGTGTACGTAGTGAAGAACAGAAGAGCATGTATGAGAAGGTTAATGGGTGTGAGTGAAGCAAGAGATTTTTCAGGATCGTTTCAGGTGGCGATCGATAGTCTCTGCCTATCATGTTAGGGACGTAGAGGCGTGAATATGTATGTATGTAATTTCATAATAACTTTTGTGTTCACAGCACAATATTCATTCAATACTAACGTAATTCAATGTGGCCCTGAATATTATAAAATGAATGCCCAAACGTATGAAATTGTTGTCAAGGTTAGGTAATGTAATTGTGATACATCATTATTATATGAGAGTGTGGAAATTTTTGATATACATCACGCCGGTGTAAGCCAGAAGTGTAAGCATAGATTACAGATCCACATTTTATCCCTATTTTGGCAAACTTTTTTAACAAGATAGGCATTCAAATACCTCTTCTTACAAACTAGGCGGTTATAAGTAATTCTAAACCATACTATATGTCAACTTTCGTGAAAAATAGGCTAACAGTGGCTAGGCATCTCCACAGATATATGATAATATAGACTTTCTTGGGTGATGGACTCACAACTTTAGACTTTATGAATAAGATTTTCTGAATGTATGAAATGAGGATTAGATAATATGGTATATAATATGTTGTTAATGGTATTTTAGGACTTGAATGATGTAATTTACTAGTTATTTTACATCACCAAATTTTGAATGAGTAGGTAGGTAGTAAGTACTCAATTTTACATCACCAAATTTTAAATGAGTAGGTAGGTAGTAAGTACTCAAATTATATTAGCTCTATTAATGTCTAGCCTAGCTGCATCGTATACTGAGGCAGCACCTTTTCACTGCATCAACGGTTTTCTTTACATTTGTTTTTTCGTGAGCTTGTAAGCATGTTTCATTCCATAGACTTATGAATACATGTTTGTGTGTTTTGGTGAATGTACTGAATAAACTTTCTTTCTTTCTAATGTAACTTCTTGGGTAACTGATGCATATAAGGAAAGAATAAACAAATAAGTAGAATTTATAAAATACTTCATTGGCATCATAAAATCACATTATGTAAGTATCATTTTCTTGCGTAATAATTTCACACGAGTCAAATGTTAAAAATAAATAGCAAATCGATTTTATGCAAATTTTATACTAAGTGTAGCTAATGTACAAATAATGAACGGTGCAAATAAAAACATCTTAAAGACATTAAGCCTTGCAGAGTAGTCAGAGGCTCGCGTATCATCGTAATTGCAGAGTTTTTAACCACCTCGAACCCACGTGACCACGTATATGTACCTCGTGAGATAGGTGCTAACCATCTAGAAACAAGGTTCACTAATTCTTTTTGCATAATATCATTTCAATATCACTACAGTTACAGTGTGAAGTTGTTCGTGAAATAATAGCAAAAGCTTTTCTGTCATCGATGGTGAAATTTTCAATTTTGTTAATCCACTACTAACTTCACACTATTACTGAAGTGATATTAAACTACGATTGTGCTTAAACGCATTAGTACTAAGTCTACTAATACGGCATAGCATTGAAATGACGAAATTTAACACATTTTGCTGTAGTGCGATTGAACTACGATTTTTAAAAACGCATTCGGTAACTTGGGCCCTTTACACCGTGTAGTCATTTACAAGCACTGACTATTATCAGTTCCGATAAATGTTAATGTTATCGCTAACTTTATTTGATGCAAGTTACGTTTTTTTTAATAATAAACATTATTACATACATACACATCACGCCCGATATCAGTTAGGCAGAGATCACGGATCCCCATTTGTCTCGATCCTGACAGACCACTTTCGCTTCATTGACTACTAGTTACGTCTTCTAACGTCACCCTTTTTCAATATAACGTCTATCAATATTATTTGTTAGTTTTATATGATGGTTATGTAATATTAAACAATATTATTATTACATGACCATCATATGAACGTAACACTCGAAATGTGCGAAAGTCTGTAATTGGTCTTAGTGACTTTTGAAACGTATTGCAATATAGTTTAAGACGCTGTTGATATTCCTTAATAAATTGATAAAATAAATAATGAACATATTGAAATTTCGCCTTATATACCTCCAATGTCACATTCCAAGAAGTCCTCATATCTTTAGCAAATATGGAAAGTAGGTAATCAGTGATTTATCAGTAAGTCGTGACGTGAGGAGGCACGGCTTTTCGACCAATCAGAGAGGAGAATGGCAGAGGCTTGTCTGTGGCTCAAGGCTGATTACACCAAAGTCATTCAAGGAAAACCGCTCTTGCGATATTACGATGCTTCTATCCAATGGGGTGGACTGTAGATTACATACATACATACATACGCTTCACGACTTATGTATACACACTCCCTTTTTTATGCTAACATAAGATAATGAGAAAGCATTTAAGTTCAAAGCATACTTTTCTGTTCGCTACACAGAGATTTAAGTTGACTAGATGTAAGTAATCAAACACAAAAAAAGACAAACGCATTCACGACCATTAACCCTTGCGGGCAGTCAGGTTTCCATCTCCGCAATTGCGAAGGTAGTAATATGGACACCTCCAACCCACGTGTTGACCAGATAGTCAGTACTCAATGTGACAGGTGGTCAGCCATGTCTCCATTTACAAGCACTAACTATTACTTGTTCAACGAACAGGTAGGTTTCCTCACGATATTTGTAAACGGTGAGGGAAAATGTATGGTGATGTAACTAATCCTTGGTTAGTTAGAGTATAGATATAAGAATACTGAGAGGTTTACTCTTGAAAGTTTTTATTTATAGTTATAGTCAACAACTTTGGCCTATTGACTATTCCGAATATTAAGTTTACGTCGATTTTTACTCTGACCATAAGAGTTATGTTTCATAAAAATGCCTCATTGCAATTAATGTAAACTAAGTATATATTAAAAAATATATCTTTCTGAGATATGTATAAACAGGTGGCAGAACGACAGCTAGTTAGTAACAATTTTCCAATCAGTGCCGTCATAATCTGGTATTAAAAACTGATTCGTCATCTTCGAAAATGACAAGTCATCTAATGGCTTTCCGCGAAATGAAATGGATTTACGTCATATAAGCGAAAGTAATATTTTGGGATTTATGTTGTAATATAGGAGTAAAGATTATAACCCTTTTAACTTAATAGGGTAGGCAGAGATCGTGAGTATCTTCGCAATTACGAAATAGTCACATATGACCACTTGGAACTCACGTTTAATCGGATAGTCACATAAATATGTCACATACATACATATAGTTGTAATTCTATATCAGTGGGTACTTGGTTTAAATCCCGCTAGAGCATGTACATTTTCGTAATAAAAATACATTTACGAAATGTATCGAATATTACGGGTGAGAGTAAACATCATGAGGAAACCTACGTGGTCCCCGAACAGGTAATAGTAAATAGATAGTCAGTGCTTGTAAAATGGTGACATGGCTTACCACCTGTTGACCACCATTGAGTATTGACTATCTGGTCAACACGTCGGTTCGAGGTGGCCATAGAATTACTACCATAGCAATTGCGGAGACGGATACCTTAACCTCTGCAATGATTAATGGTCGTGCACGCGTTTGTCTTTATTTTTTTGTTGTCACATAAAAGTTTTTAACGTTTTAGCGTGACGTTAGGTACTGACTATCTGGTTAACACATGAGTTCGGATGATCATAGATTCACGCACACCGCAGATTCCAAGATGTCACCTTTAGTAAAAATTGTAAAAGATAGTTGACAGATAGTATATTAGGACCTACAGTATGTATGTATAGCAATTAGTATTGAAACTAGTGCAGAATTATTGAAATATGTGCCATAGAACACGTCTCATAGTTAACTAGCTTGACAGGTTGCTTAGTAGAAAGGTGTTTGCATCTTAGTTTCGTCATCCGTAGCGATAGATGGCCTTAGACGTATGCTATAACTGGTATTCTGTCTTTCAAAGGTCAATTTGGAACATTTTATAGACGATATTATTACCAATATTATTTTATTCTAAAATAATGATAAATGATTTTAAGAACTTAACTCTATTAAATCCAATTAAACATAAATGAATACAAACTTTGAAGGAGACATTATTATTATGTTTCCAAGGTTCTGTCCACCCCGAACTGGAATTAAAACGTGGATGTTTTTGCAGTTCCTATTTGTTTAATAAATACCTGAGTTTTTACCGTTTTGTTGGTCTAGTTTGTTAGTTCTTTAAACTACTGAAAATATAACAAAATACGTAAAAGTAACTATTTATGGTAACTATCTATTTATCACATCTTACCCTTTCAGGCAACACAGGTGACATAATACCCAACGGAAGTGTTAGGTTTCACAACAAGTGCGTAGTTTTACCGATGAAGATAGATTAGGTTTTGATTCGACGTTATCTTGTTGACTGACGTCGGGAGCTAAATTCAAAGGTGACGTCATCTGGTCATGACATTGCTATTGAGTAACCTTTAGTGGAATGAAAGTGGTTTGTCAGGAATGAGAAAAGATTTGGGCCTTCCATGTTTAAACTTATTCATAGATAGGTTAAATGATTTATCATATACTAGCGACCCGCTCCGGCTACGCACGGGAGTAAAATATATAGCCTACTCCACTATTTAATGGATGTTATTATACATATAAACCTTCCTCTTGAATCACTCTATCTATTAAAAAAGGCATCAAAATCCGTTGCGTAGTTTCAAAGATTTAAGCATACAAAGGGACAAAGAAAGCGACTTTTTTTTATACTATGTAGTGATGCTACATTTTAGGGAGGTTACGTAAGGACCGACCCAATAAGACAAATGACAGTCAGTAATGCCATATTGAAAAAGGTAGACGTTCGAAGTACCTATAACCGCTAAGTGTGTATGAAGTATATGAGTGTCAATGAAGCGAAAGTGGTTTGTCAGGATCGGGATAGATGGGAATCAATGATCTCTGTCCCATCTACAGGGAAACGGGCGTGATGGGTATGTATGTTTCATTTGGGTAGCAAAGTTTGGATGAAGGGAGGGTTTCAAAAGAAACCTATAGAGCCAGGTAGATGGTAGGGTTAGAAGAGTAAAATCGCAAAGAATTATATAGATCACATATTTAATATTCTTCTTAAGACATGTGTGCGTAGCGTTATGAACAGATAAGCATGTATGAAAAGGTTAACGAGTGAATGAGACAAGAGAAATTAGTCAGGATTGTTGAAGGTCGCCGTCAATAATCCTGACAAATCTCTGAGACGTAAAGAGAATGCAAATTAACTGCCATTCTTCCCGGAATATCAAAGAAGGGAATTTAGAGAGATAGGTGGAATCTTTTAGGTGATGAACTAGCAATCTGTGACTTTTCATATCAATGCCATCACAATCCAAATATTTATGCTAAAAGTGACAAAGGAGATATTATGTCCACCCCAAAAGGTATTGAAGGATGTAAATGTATATGTATGTTAACGTTATGTGTTATTTTGTTACAGAATAGACAAACACTGCTTGTCACTATAAAAGGGTAAGTTTGTAACGTTATTACATTATACGTAACTTCACATCACTTAGTCGCCTCTTACGACATGCTGTGTAGAAACGAAACTTATTACGTATATTCTTATACTAATCTAACATAAGTATAGGATAATAGATTTAATCTATCTTACTACGTATTACAAATTTTTGTTTCTGTTATCAACACTTCAATACAATGCCGACGGTAGTCTCAAAGTTTCAATCTCTTATGTGAGTAGTACTTGTAATCTCATGAAAACACGGGACTAGAATGTTTGTAACCATCTGCCTATTTCCTAACATGTAATACGGAGATTTCTAACCTTTTTATGATATTAAGTGCAATAGGATAACCATAATAACCAATATTCATAAAGTACTAAAACACTAAGTGGAAAGATCTGAGTAAGACTTTTCTAATTACTACCTTACGTGACAAAATGTTATTAAGATTTTTCTATTATATTTCCATACCTAAATGCAAATAATATGTGTTTATTGAAAACTAGTGCTCGCGACTCCGTTGAAAGGCATAGTTATTTTGGGCATGATTTATCTAAAAAATCACTTGTTTTGGTTAAATTTTCTTAAATGGGGACGAAATAACTATAAACCATAATAAATATATATATTTTTAATTATCTCCACATTTTCCAAGGTTTCTTCAGTCCTAAAGGTTGCAGCGAGATATTATATAGCCTGATACAGTATATAGCCTAAAACCTGCCTTGATAAATGCTCTATCCAACACATAAACATTTTTCAACCAAACCACTATTTCCGAATGTTAGCGCGTTCAAACCAACCAACTCTTCAGCTTTATAATATTATAATAGATTAGTAAACATACGTAAATATATTATGTCACACCTCAGTTCCGTAATGGATTTAGTAAATACTTAAAAATACATAGAAAACTGATAACAATCTACTTTATTTCGTGTTTACTATTATTTCGAGATAGTGACGATTTGATTTAACAACTACGATAACGTTATTGATAGGATCTGATTTTTACAACTGTTTTTGAACATGATATACTAATACGTAATAAGTGTGTAAACATATTCAAGTCCTGTAGTCCCTTTCGGGGTGTACAGAAAATTGGATACGTAATATCTCCTTTTATTGTACATTTTGGGGTCGGATGGCATTCAATAGAAACATAGTAATTATGATATGAGACGATAATTCAAAGTTAACTAGCTGCCTGTCTTATCATATCGTAAAAGGCGACTAAGAGACCTAGTGTCCTAACATCCTATCACCAACCTATCGTGGATATTTCAAATCCATTCCACCTCTTTTGTCACCAGAATATGAAATGTGGGTGAAGTGGAAGGGTGGTTATGTAAGGGCCGACCCAATAACATATGACAGTCAGATAGACGCCATATCGAAAAGAGTTACGTTAGAAGTACCTATAACCGCCGGGTGTCTATGAGAAGGAGTATGAGTGACAATGAAACGGATATGGTTTGACAGGATTGGCATTAATGGTGATTCGTAATCTCTGCCTACCCATCTACAGAGAAACGGGCATGATGTTAATGTATGCATGTCATCTGATTGTCAGTACCTGATGTTACTGGTTAGTCCTTAAGATATTACTCTTGACTGTTAAAAGACTATTAGCCTATTGAGGGCCTATGTTCACGGTCGGTCAATGTCATAGGACGTAGAAAAGTCAATGCTTGTCCAAGGTTACATCTCGAGTGAATTAGGCTCGGTGGGAAAAAATCACAGGCACTTCACGATGGATACGTTTTCAATGCCGCGTAATACCTAACACATGTACTGTAGGGTTGTCGCGGTAAAAACTTGGATTTAATTATTTTATGGTTTATGAAATGAAATAAAATGCTTTATATTCAACATTAGTACTATAAACCACTTCTAGTAAGTCAAAAAAATATATTTCACGTGAAAAATTGTCTATAAAATTAGATATTTTTAAAAAAAAATTATAAATCTATAAAATGAATGGCATTTCGTAAAGAGAAACCTGCAGAGAAAAATTGCCAAGAACAATATTTTGTATTCATTTACTCGTATGTTGAAGTTAAGTGTACTTGTTTGTTAAAAATGGGACGTAACTAATGAAAGTTTGAAAGTCTTTTTATCTGACAAACTGAAAATACGTGAATGTTAGGATTGAGAATTTATGCTGAGGTATATAATGAATTAATCGAAATGGTTTCCTAGTAATGGTTTCGCTAATAGTAGATAGCCCTGATCTCTCTTTAGATTGATTGTTTGGCCTAAGGTACTAGGATTTAATGGAATATATTAGGCAATACGAAATATGTCACCAAGATTCCATAACAATGCCACTACCCCGTTAGTAAAGCTAAAGATGTACATCCTGAAAGGTATATCTATAATAAATCTAAGCTAGGACAACCCTACAATTGACTGACAGTGAGGCAGCGACGCAGACAACTTCGTCATACGAGAATTTCGCGTGTGCATACCAGCTTGACGACAATTACTCATTCGCAATCTGAGCGCGCTGTCAATTCAGTTGATAGCTAGCCGTCGCGCGGTGCAGACGTGTGTAGTGCTCGAAAAAACGAAGTTTAGTGTTGTTGTATACGAATTTTATTTCCTGGTAAGCTGTTTGTTGTTTTACGTAATGTGTTTTGGTGGTTCGTGTGATCCAGAAATAGAGTCTTGGCAAAATTCTCTAGCCTTGAGTTGTGATAATGAATGAGAAAAGAATTGCAATTTTATATTGTATGGCTGTGGTGCGCAACCCTAATTTTATAGTTTCTAGGTGGAATTATACGGAAAATAATTAAATTTACACTCAAAATATGTTTAACGCAAAATAAATGATACGCTGCATATAATTCTTATTTTGGTGTACAATGCAGTAACTATATTTTATATGCAATTACGTATTTTTTGTTGCTCGTTTAAACGTTAGCTAAATTATACTGACTTAGAATGACCATAGAAATAATAATTAATTTAATTCATATTACAAAATTAAGTAGGTAAATTTTAAGCTGAATTTCGGTAGTATGTTCTGTTGCATCGATATATAGATATATGTATGTGAATACGCCTCTACGTCCCTAATAGGAAAGGCAGAGACTATCGATGGCTACCTGGAACATTCCTGACAAATCTCCCTTGCTTCACTCACACCCATTAACCTTGTCATACATGCTCTTCTGTTCTCTTCCCTTCTGCATACACCCGTCTTGAGAAGAATGTTTCCAATTTGATCTCGAATTTGATGTATCATTATGAATACTAACGTTCTATTTTATGATATTACAATTTTAGTTGGTATTAGTGACGATAAATAATTTCATAGGATTTTTCTGAGATCTTAGAACTCTTATTTTTTACATTGTTTACCCAGTGAGTGTTTTCGGTTCGTTCCCCGGTAAAGTAAAAACAATTTTATCTTGTTCCAAATGAATTTAATGATTTTAATCTATTTGAAGGTTAGATACAAGTGAAATATTCCTTTTCATATATTTATTATTAAGTACATTTAAACATGATAGTCAGATATACTCTATATAACGGTGACGTTAGGGATACCTATAACCGCCGAGTGTGTATGAGAAGATGTATGAGTGTCAATGAAGCGAAAGTGCTCTGTCAGGATCGGGACAAATGGGGATCCGTGATCTGCCTAACCCTCTACGGCGAATCAGGCGTGATGTGTATGTACGTATGATATAAATCTGCTTTAATCATTGTTAGAAGTAGATAGAAAGCAAAAAGTACCATTATACACTTCTTAATGACACATATTTTTTAGATTTGTTTATTATAAAATCAAATAAATATAACTCCTGTCACAAAATGTCGTGATATTAATAAGACTTACATTAATTCTAATACATTATTAACAAAATATGTACTAACACAGGATCAGGTGTTTTTACCTAAGCAACAATAGTCGCGAGGTATGTACGACCTTGACTTCACACGTGACAAATCCAGCTCATACTTATCGAGTTAGTACTCAAGTCTAGATAGGATTAAAACTAACTAGCTGCCCATTTTATTAACTATGTGAGACCGGGTCATATCACGATAAATTTATAAAGATATCTGATTTCCTTTATTTTGCCCGACGTTTCGACCCAGTTGCATAGGCCATGGTCGCGGGAAGACTAGCTCTAGTCTCAGCTAATGTCTGTCAGCTAATGTCACATAGTTAATAAAATGAGTATAAATCGCGAGTGTTTAAAAATAACTAACTAGCTGCCGTTCTTTTCGGGTTGTGACATGACTAGGGAACGCATTAGTTTGGCCATTCAGAGAGGTAATGTTGCCAGTTTGTTGGGGACCGTGCCTTTCTCCGACAGCGAAGTTTAAAGTTGTTTTTTTTTAAATAAAAGTTTTTTTTTTATAAATTTCATTATAAAATTATTGTTATAATAATTGAAATATGTTGTAAATAAAGAGCTGTATGTGACTGGGGAATATATGACTAATTTTTGTACTAACTACATATTGAATGCGTTCGAGATAAACTAAAATTTCAATAATGACGGAGAGACTTTTATGATCATAGATATTCTGATAAATTTATTTTACATGTCTGCTTGTATGTAAAGTGCATACATACATACACATCACGCCTGATTCCCTGTAAAGGGGTAGGCAGAGATCACGCATTCCCATCTGTCTCCACTTTCGTTTCATTGACACTCATACACACTCGGCGGTTATAGGTACTTCAAATGTAAAATATATAGAGATATCCTCCATAAACGTTATCTTTCTTTCTGAATTACTACCTCAGCATTACGGAGATGGGCACTCGAACCTCTGATTACCCCACAAATGCTAACCGTGAATATTTTTTATTCTAATTGTCTGTCCATCTCATACAGTAATATAAACGTGATATTTACGCCTATACGGTTCACTACCTATCACGTTGGGTGCTGTTTATCTAGTGATACGCGGGCTCCGAATGACCCATACCTAACATGCCTTCGAAATTTCGGAGATGGGCATTCGAGCCTCTGACTACCCCGCCATAATAAAAAAGGGAGTGTGTATACACAAGTCGTGAAGCGTATGTATGTATGTATTTACGCCTATACATATTTAAAATACACGTGCATATTTTTTTTTATTATCGCCGCCATTTTCCATTACTGATTATGTCTGGTCGTCGAATGGAAGGTTAGATAAATGGCGATTTAATTAGTGATAAGCAGGATAAGACTTTTGTTACTGTGCTAGTCTGAGACGTGAAAATATTGATAACTAGCTGCCGTTCTTTCCGGCATGTAAGAAGCGGCTTAGGGACTATGGGTATATGTATGACTTATGTATCTCTATTTTTGGTTTAGTTGGTTTCTTTAGGTATATATCTGCTATCATTATTTTATAATTTGTCTGTTTTTGTTCTTAGTGAAACATATATAATGTAGTACACTTAATTATTTAAGCATATATTTTTAATTACTGTATCTATAACTGGTTTGTTACTGTTTTGTTTCCTTTTAAATAAATATATAAATAGAATCTATAGGGCGATGAGGTAGCTATATGTTACCAATGATCCATAATTATGACATCTCAACCTATATATACGCTAAAAAGTGACCTAGTAGATATTAAGTCTCTGAGGTTCTGTATACCCCGCAAGTGATATAAGTTGTGAATGTATATGTGACTAAGTATAGCAACATAGTGATTTGAAAGCCAGTTGCTTTAAATTAAGGTAGAGTTGCTTTAAACTTGAACTTATACGGAACAAATTGGAGACATTCTTCTCAAGGGTTTACGTAGTGTGAAGAACAGAAGAGCATGTATGAGAAGGTCAACATGTGAGTGAAGCAAGAGAGATTTGTCACCCATTCAAGGTGGCGATCGGTAGTCTCTCCTTATCTGATTATATTGAAAAAGGGTAACGTAAGGAGTGCCTATAACCGCCGAGTGTGTATGAGAAGATGTATGAGTGTCAATGTAGCGAAAGTGGTCTGTCAGGATCGGGACAAATGGGGATCCGTGATCTCTGCCTATCCCTCTACAGGGAATCAGGCGTGATGTGTATGTATGTATGAAGGCTACACACTACATACAGTGTGGTATCCAATTTCGTTTCGCGAAAGACGATCGACGATTCCATTGTGTAGTCACTGTTGCTAAGCGGTTAAGCGTCTATAAATAGATCGAGTGTTTGATATAAAAAGGTGAGTGATAAAGAGTATGTATAGCTTTTTATATAGTTCAGGTTTGGGGTGACCTAAGTGTTAAATACCTTGATTGTAAGGGTATTACATATATTCAATTTATGGAATGACGTTTTTGGGGATATATATATATATATATATATAAATTTACTTTTAGGTATTTGTGACAGTTCGCTAGCTTATCGATCAATTAATTTCATACACTTACATTTACATACTTTAATCCATTTTGTAATGGATAGAACATTGGATATTAAAAATCTTTTAGGTCAGCTTTATGATAATTGTTGAGAATTAATATGCAAAATTGGTGTTGATTACCACCTCAATTTCTCTATAAAATTCCAATCACTATTAATCTAGTTATAAATTTAAACTTAATAAAATTTAATTCGTTATTAATTTAGTTGATAACCTTAAGTTCATTAAAGCCAAAACCTAAATACTAGTACAAACTATGAAACGAAATACCCCAATATGATTATTATCATATAACGTTTGTCATGCCTTCACCCATACTTTTTAGCTCCACGAATGACCCAGGTCGTTCAACTTGAACTGATAGTCTCGAAATACTACAAGTGCAAAATTCGCATTTATCATGCTTAGGTGACCTAGATATTGCCTAGGCTTTCCTGAATGGAGGCAAACAGATGTTACAACATATGTTTTGTTTATAAAGCTAATTAATTACGTTATATACATACATATATTCACGCCTCTACGTTCACAACGGGATAGGCAGTAACTATCGATCGCCTCTCTCGCACCAGCACTTAATTCAAGTTAAATTTTCGCATATTTTGTCCTCAGCTTGTCTAGGACATAAAAAGAAAGCTAACGAGCTGCTGTTCTTCCCGGCTAGGGGTAAATATAATCTATTGGTCGATGGACTAGCAACATGTCACCAATGTTCCACTATAACATCGCAATTCCAATATTCATACTAAAAAGTGACCCAAGAGATATTTATACTCCAAAGTTCAGTCCACCCCGAAAAGGATTAAAGAACGTGAATGTATATGTATGTATGTATGTCAATTGGCGAACCATTCCCGTCAGGAAGGTCCGTTTAAGAATAAACCAGTGTCACATAAACATTCATTGAAGCAAATTGTTCTCAGCAATTTTGGGAATGTTCCTGAATGAGTGGGATTGGTATAGCCTATTGTATGGAAAGTTACTGGTGTAACATTTGTATGTACATACATATATGTGTATAGTAATGTTCCTTAATATCTTACGGAGTGGACTCACGCCCGATTTCCTGTAGAGGGGTAGGAGATGTCTGTCCTGATCCTGACAAACTACTTTTGCTTTATTGACACTCGGCGGTTATAGGTATTTCTATCGCCACCCTTTTCAATATGACGTACGTCTGATTGTCATGTATCTTATATGACCGGCCCCTACGTAATCGCCCTTCCACTTCACATAATATATTCTTTTTGCCAATATAGTTACTATCAATCAATCCACCTCGAAGCTTAGTTCTCTTCAATGTTATGTGCTTTTCAATCTTCACGTCACTACATCTTCTTTTAAACCGCAACCTTCCCGTCTCATACTACTTTTAAATCTATCACGAAATGAAAAATATCGATATGTATTTTTAGTTTGAAACAAAAAATATCAAACTAGTGCCCCGCTCCGGCTTCGCACGGGTATAAAATATATAGCCTACTCCACTATTTAATGGATGTTATTATACATTGAAACCTTCCTCTTGAATCACTCTATCTATTAAAAAAAACCGCATCAAAATACGTTGCGTAGTTTCAAAGATTTAAGCATACAAAGGGAGAAAGAAAGCGACTTTGTTTTATACTATGTAGTGATAATCAAACTAGCTACTTATCGGCTCTCCGTATTTTAATCATAACTTATACATTCCCATCTATACATACTCTACGTATATGTATATCACTTGTATACATATATATCACGTGCGTAATCTCAACCGGGCATGACAGAGCCAATACCAGCATAGATAAGGGTAATCATTCACCATACACAAATCACGCTTGCCAAACTAGCGACATTATGTAAGTGTATGACTGCCTTTACATCATGCTGGCTAAAAATAAAATAAAATAGTCAGTGATAGTGGATTGATGAAAGGTATATTGTAAGTATAATTTGTAATCATAATATGGCAACATACATAGTAAATATGAAGGGTAGGCAGAGATCACGGATCCCCATTTGCCCCGATCCTGACAGATAACTTTTGCTTCATTAACACTCATACACCTCCTCATACACACTCGGCGGTTATAGGTACTTTTAACGTCACCCTTTTTCAATATAACGTCTATCTGACTGTCGTGTGTCTTAATTCCCCATTCATTTTAATCCGTGATCTCTGCCTTCCCCTCTACAGGGAACCAGGCGTGATGTGTATGTATAATAAATATGTCCTTTACTAGTCTGGGCCGTAAAAAGAATGTTAACTAGCTGCAATTTATCCCGCAATTTCGTAAGAGGCTACTAAGGGACTAGGGGTAAATAGAATCTGTTGAGCTATGGGCTAGCTACCTGTCACCAATGTTCCATTTTAATATCGCACCCTCCAATATATATCGATATATGCATCACTATAAGGTATGCGATAGTTGATTGATAATATCGCTTATTGGTAGCTAGCCCATCCCCCAATTAACTCCCTTCTCTTATTAAAAGCAGCTGGTTGCATTCTATCAATCCCCAACTTGCACGTATTTGCGAATTCGTCTCAAGAGTTATTGTACCAACATTTCGTTTGTCATTGACATCCAATGTTGCTTCTAGCGAATAAAAATAGAATACCTTTCACTACGAACAAGTTAGAATGCACATAGAAGGTCATTGCCTAATATTACGTCTGTGTTGCTAAGAGGGGTATATAGAAAAAGAGAGACCTTAGGAGTGCTTATACCCGCCGAGTGTATATAATAATAATATTTAGGACACTATTACACCAATTGAACTAGCCCCTTGCTACGTACATTTAAGACTTGTGTTAAGAGTACTAGTCAACGTATATTTAAGAAATATATACTTATTATATATACATAATATATATAGCATAGTTACTGTGCCTCCACCGGGAATCGAACCCCAGGACGCAAAGAAAGGCAGATAGTTAACATTCTATTAACGTCCCTGACACACAGTATCGAAATAATTCCTATCTCAAAGAAAAGGTGAATAAACCTCATAAGAAATTCAAGTGTAGGTGTTTTAAAATGAATCGAGAGACAAAAAAGTAGTAAAGATCTTTTTCCTCTGAAAAAATGTCACCTTCAAACGTTTTTCGGATATCACGTGACAAACGTGTGCTGCGTGGGTTTAACACGTCTTTGACTTGTGTACGTAACGTGTATGAGATACTTTGTTTCTACTGATTCTTACTATTTAGTGTAAGACATACATATGTATACATCTTTTTACCTGTCACCAATGTTCCATTATGACATCGCAACCCAAATATTCATGCTGAAAAGTGAACGCAGATATTATATTTCAGAGGTTCTGTCCACCTGAAAGAAATTAAAGGATGTCACTGTATTTGTATATGTATGTAATATAATATCGTAATAAATTAAGTTTATTTCTTACCACAATTTCAGTCTTATATCAATATAGAAATGTAATAAAATATAGTTTAATTGCATTTACAGATTTTTTTATTACTTACATTCACAACCTATTTATACCTTTTAGAGAAAGATAGATGTCCTTTGTCATTTTTGGAATTACCATTGGATACTAGTATGAAAAATAGTGTTATGGTGCACGGAATATTGGTGACAGGTTACTAGCACATCGTCTTAGAGATTCTATCATTCCTTAATCGCCTACAAAATGCTTTGGAAAAGCAGCTAGTTAGCATTCTTTTTACGTCCCAGACTAGCACATTGCATAATTCGTTTCAGTACAAATTATGCTCTCTTGTAATAGAGGAAAAATGGGAGCATATTACATAATGTAGTTCAAACTACTATTTTGGCTAGACTACAAGACTGGACTGAAATGACTATAATTATTATGTTTAGTGTTCTTAAGAATAGTGCTCTAAAGAACTTGTAATTGGAAATAAGTAGGTCGCGAAAGAACCAATCATGTTGTCAATGTTCTTTTGTTTGCTTGTTTTTTATTATAGTTATATATATTCACGTATCTACGTACCCAATGGGATAAGCAGACTTGATCGCCACCTGGAACGATCCTAAATCTCTCTTGCTTCACTCACAACCATTAACCTTCTCATACATGCTCTTCTGTTCTTCACGCTACGTAAGTTTTTTATTATGCGACATGCATTTATATTGACACCTAACGGCACATTTGCACACATTTTTTGACGATAATAAATTAAATATACAGTTTGATTAAATTTTTTTTTCTGCGTCAATTGTTGTTGGTTTCATGGCGAAATGTCGATATAGAAAATAATATATATCATTAAAATTCATTTCCATTGGTACACGCTCAAACAGAATTTTAACCCTGTATCCAATGATACAGAGTCAATCCCTAAACAACGTCCCTTAACTAACTGTGCTACGTCGAATTAAAACGCACAAATGATCGAAGAGATATCATCTCTCTAAAGTTCTGACCATCTTTATAATATATTGATGAATTACATATCGGAATATTATGTATGGATTTAATATTTATAATAAATGTCGCTTCGGGACACTGTTGTATATTGCAATATATTATTAGGCAATCTTACACAGATCTCATAGCATAACATTATATATACATCTATTTATATTCCCCCACCGTCAATAGTCTACTAAACGGCATGCAGATAGCGTATCAGTCATATTAGTCAAAATAAGATCTATTGCCAAGTGCACTGCCAACATTGAAGTTCTTCACATACCTACGTTTATTATGAGAACATTCTATCACTGAACACACCCACTCGATAATCAGTCGTGAATCCCACGCTGAAACGTTACTAGTCCTTCTTACTGTGCTAGTAATTAGGTTACTTTTAAGAAAAATACTTAAATATACATACATATACTTTCTTTAATCCCTTTCGGTGTGGAAAGAACTTTAGAGACATGAAATCTTAATCGCTTATTAGCAAGTATATGGGGTTTTGATGGCATATGGAATATTGGTGACAAGTTGCTAAGCTATCGCCTAATAGATTCCAAATATCCCTAGTTCCTTAGTTGCCTCCTAAGATATGTCGGAAAGAATGGCAGCTAGTTAGCATTCTTTTTACGTCCCAGAATAGCATGGTAATACTGAAATGTACACAAAAATATAGATAAACTTAAAGCAAAGGTTAAGTTTGTGTTGGGACTGTATTATGGTATACAATTCAGTATTTTTGTTGTGCATTTTAGTACTTTTTCAAGGTTTTTTAAATACCTATTGTAGGATCCACTGTGTCCTACAGGAAAAGAGGAAGCTTCCTACCTGGGCAGGTGTTCGTCCAGGCTAATGGCCTGAGTTGGAAATTTGTATATATCTTGATTCCGTTAAATATTTCAATTGCGCGTTCTAGGATATTGATTTTTGTAATTATTATTGTATTTCTTGCTGGCGTCATCTGTGGTAATTATGTTTAACTAATTGCAACTTAGGTTTCTCTCTGTGTGTGGCGCTCTAGAGGTCGCCACACCTATTAAAATGTCAGTATTATAATGCATACAAACATGTGCAAAGAAATCGAATCAGTCACTTAAAACGAATCCACATAAGTGTGTAATCAATTGAATTTCATTGCTAAGGACAAGGCTTCCTACATACATATATTCACACCTCTACTTCCCTTACGAGATAGGCAGAGACTATCGATCACCATCTTGAACGTTCCTGACAAATCACTTGTCTCAATTTTATTATGCTTACACATATTCAAGCTTCTTTATGTCCAAAGGGATAGGCGGAGACTTGATCGCTACCTGGAACGATCACAAATCTCTCTAGCTTCACTCACACCCATTAACCTTCTCATACATGCTCTTCTGTTCTTCATGCTACGTACACCCGCCTTGAAAAGAATGTCTCCTATTTGATCTGTATTTTGTTATACCATTATGAGTTTTAACGTTGTAAGTCATTTTATTATAATTTTAGTTGACGAGAAATTTTTTTAAAGTAATTTTCGATCTTTTATTTAATGAAACGTTGATAATTTACATTGTTTACCCAGTCAGTGTTCTCGGTTCGTTCCCCGGTAATGTAAAAACAACATTACACATCAAAATATAGACACAATTTGATCTGTAAATGTTTTACGCGGCCTTCCTCGTACAACCCTACTATACATCTACGTCACATTGACTATAGCTATAGTTAGTGACTATAGCTAGTGACTATTGCTATGAAACGGGGGTGTGACTTGGCGGTCATCCAGAGGTCGAGTAACACGTGCGTATGTGTTTAGAGTCACGAACGAGTTTTAAGATTTATTATACATTGTAAATAGGAAGTTAAGGGTTAATTGTACTATGTTGTGAATATGAAGCTAAGTGTTTTAAGAGTAGCTAAAAAATGTATGTAGGAAGCTAACTGCTTATATTATATTAAATTGTAAAGTTATAATTTGTTTATAAAGAAATTACTGTTTATAATTAATTATATAAAACGTATATAGAATTATAAATAAAACTGCTTTTCTTCTTGGCATTCCGTAAGAAGCAATGAGATTTGCAGTAAATTGTATATACGAAGATTATCTAGCAAAAATTTTAACCAAAATTCTTTAAAAATGCCATATAAATCTCGATAATAAGAGTTTGACGATAATATATTGAATCTTTGTACCATAAATAAAGGAGTTGAAGGTTGTATGCATGTGTGTATTATATACGTATATTTATTTATTTATAACACCCCTACTTTCCTAGTATCAGGCGATGTGACGTCATACGGCTTCATAGCATGCAAGATTGCAACTCGTCCTTGACATTTCGAATGCACTTCAACTTGGTAGTTTAATTGGCTGAGGTTGAGGATTCTTTTCCCGGTGATACAGTTTTAAATGGAGTACCTAACATATTAATGTGTAGTTAGTTACCGACATACGACATCTTTTTGTAGGCAGTTGAATATTGAGCATAGATATTTTATTAGTGTGATCTTTGGTAGAACTTTTCAGGTTGTCAATCATTTTATGGAGATCTTTGGTTACGTAAAACCCACGTACATTTATAACGTTACGTGATAGATTGTGAGTCCGTTACCGTTCAAATATAAAACTGACTAAGTATTACCTCTACAGATATTGGGTAGATTTTTTAAGAGAAATATTTCATTCTTACTCCAATAGTTATACTAAATGTGAAGGAGGTACTACTCCTCGTATTAACTGATCTCTACAATAATTGGTTCACCCTTTTTATCTATAAAGTCTATTAAAGCATCATATATATGTTAGTTAGTACAAAGTGGTACAGAGTTCTTTACCAGAATCGAGAAAAAATATAATAGGATTCGTGGTCTCTCCTTATTCCTTTATAGGACAAAAAGACTAACGCGTTCACGACCATTAGCCCTTGCTGGGTAGTCAGAGGTTTAAATTTCCATCTCCGCAATTGTGAAGGTAGTAATCCTATGGCCACCTCCAACCAAATACAATTATAGGAAAACAGTCATATATGTATGTATATAGGTAAAAGGACATATAACTATGTATCTAGGGACAAAGTATATGTATCTACGTAGTTTCACATGATAGTCTTAATAGGTGTGCATCAGGGGCGTGTCACTCAAGCGCTTCACGTTTGTCAGCGACTGCAAAAACGTGACCTGACCACCGTACTGCGGTTGTGATCCGACGCTTCCGCGATGCGTTATTGTCGCCTTTTGATTGGTTCAGCGGTTAAGTGGTTAAGGGAGTGTTCTACTAAGGTGTAAATAAAAAAGTTTTATTAAAAAAATATAAATTTATTTCTTCGTAATTTTTAAAAGTTTTCTACATTTTTATGTACGTGAATACAATAGAGGAGTCATAATAAACGAGTATGGTTGGTTTTTATATTCTATTTACGTTCTAGACTAAGTATAAATATAAGTAAAAGATTCTTATAAGTAACGATGACAAGAGTTAAATTTAGTTGACGATTATTAGTTTTGTTTTCATACTTATACGAGTATACAACATGTCGCATTAGTTACATATCCAAATAGACCATTATGTAGAAGCAATTTAATATAAAAAAACATACTTCCGCTTAATTCTCATCAATCATCAATCAGCCTATGACAGTCCACTGCTGGACGTAGGCCTCCCCAAGGTAACGTCGCAAAACACGATCACTCGTGGCCCACAGCCAACCACTACCAGCGACCTTTTTCAGGTCATCAGACCATCTAGCAGGGGCCGTCCTACACTAAGTTTACCGAGACGCGGTCGCCATTCGAGAACCGCTTTGCTCCAACGGTCGTCGGTTCTGCGACAGACGTGACCGGCCCACTGTCACTTCAGCTTGCAACATCGATAGACAATGTCTACGACATTGGTTCTCTGCCGGATAATCTCGTTCCGGACTCTGTCCCTTAACGAGATACCCAGCATCGAACGTTCCATTGCCCGCTGAGCGACATGTAATCGGTGAGCCAGCCCGACTGTCATATTCCACGTCTCGGCACCGTATGTCATTACAGGTAGGACGCACTGATTGAAAAATTACGAAAAACGCTTAATTCTCACCCCCTTATAAATTTTCCTCTATTTTAACGTACATACTACAGAATAAAAGAATTTTAATATTAATTATCATCCATACTTTTTATATTCTTTTTTAGACGCTTTACATCCATTACAAATTAACACAGCCAGTCACTTACATAAAATACATTAAAATAAATTAAAATTTCCATAATATGGAAAAAAGATTATATATTTATTTCTAAGAGCATTCTCGCCTTAACCATCCGTACTTCATCAGTGTGATTGCTAAATTATACACTAAAGGTTCTGATGGCAGGATATTACTATTATTTGTCCACACTTTGTTTGTTTTGCTCTTAAATGCCTAATTACTATGACTATTAGAGCTAAGAGGGAGGTATAGAAATGAGAATGGAATGTATTGAGCGATGGGATAGCTACCTGGTGTTACTTTCCATATGAATGCCATTACAACTATGTAGGTAGTTATAATTGTGCGAAGTGAAGTGAGAGTGATATTTTTTATGTTTTGTTATACAGATAATGCTATGATCGAGTCTACGTACTCCTCACGAAATTATTTATTTAGATGTATATGTTTTGACAGTCAGATAGATGAAATATTGAATAAAAGTGCCGTTAGTAGCTAAAACTGCCGAGTGTATGTGACGAGGAGTATGAGTATAAGCGAAGGTGGTTTATCAGGATAAGGGCAGATGGAGATCCGTGATTTCTACCTAAGTCTCTACAGGGACACTGGTGTGATGTGTATGTATGTAAATATGCCTGTATTGACAATTTTAATCAGGTACTTCAAGCTGCCGATCCTAACCAGATTGAGAATCGTGTAATTGATAGGATATTAAGAAACTTATGAAACATTTATCTGCACACGTACATTAAGACTATAAATAGATTTGTTTCTATATGCAGTCCGTAAATCTAAATATAAGCACGTTTGACATTGAATTAGCCAAACGTATCATATGTTCAATACATACATACAATATATACACGCTTCTACTATTCTACTGCACTGACAGACTTCGAATCACCATCAGATATTATTATATTTCTTTTGCTTCACTTACACCCATTAACCTTTTTTTACATGCTCTTCTGTTCTTCACGCTACGTCCAACCGCCTTGAGAAGCATTTTTCCTAATTGATACATGTGTATATGATATTCGTGGTAATATGTTTATGATTGTATGTCAATTAATAATGTATGACATACATAGTTATCATGTAACAAACAAATCTAAGTAATTACGCCGCAAACAAGTGTAATTAGTGAATAACAAAACGTGCTAATATTTTACAATTTCGTGAATCAGCGTTTACTAAAACAATAACATTTCTAGCTTATATTATGTGTGTAATAGATATTTTTATCACGTATACGTAAATGAAAATAAACAACTATTGGTGACGGAATATAGTATGGAAAATAATTCAATGCACATCAAAAATACTGAAATGTACACCAAAATATAGCTAAACGCACAGCAACGATTAGGTTTGGGTTGGGACTGTATTATTTTGGTATACAATTCAGTATTTTAGAATAGCATTTTCGTATTATCAAGCAATTGCAATGATGGACACCTGAACCTCTTACTGCCCCGCAAGGGCTAATGGTCGTGAACGCGTTTGTCTTTGTTTTTACAATAGTTCTGACTATATTTATAAAATATGTAAATTCACACTAAAAATAGATTGTATGACATGTAATTATTACGTATTTTAAAACAAATAACAAGCTATTGTTGTTAAAAATATTTATGACTAGTCGTCTATGGTTCATCAACAAAGTCAGCAGCTCAGTGAAAGTTGAAAATTACAAATAATTATTTTCAGCTGAATATTTGGTCAATCGTGATGCCAAACTGGCTAAATATGTTTGTTTTGGGATTATATTTGGATCCTCAACTGGAACGTAGCGAAGAACAAGGAAGAGAAGAATTGGAGCTTCGACTTCCTTCTTCGGTTGTAGCGGCTGGCGGCGTTGTAACCATGGCGACAAAATAACAAGAAGTGCAAACGCCAAGGCATCAGTGTTTGTAGTTCAGCCTACATAACATTAGAGGTGAATGGCTTATTAAAGAATATTATATATATATATATATATATATATATATATATATATATATATTTATATATATATATATATATATATATATATATATATATATTTATATATATATATATATATATATATATATTTCTAATAGCTTATCTGTCCACATAAAGGAGTCAAGGAGTCGTATAATGCATTTAGAACATCTTTAAAAAAGTATATGATGTCGTGTAAATAAATAACTACATATTAATAAACATTTTATATAGATAGGGAACGCTACGCATAGAGATGGGAACGCTAAGGTTCGGAAACGACTATAAATAGGTCAATCTATAGTTGGTTTATTCGCAAACAATTTAGCGAAGGTCCCAGGATGTTGTGTTGCTAAAATTGACCACAATAGTCATTGGGTGGTGCTGACCCAAGGTCTCGACACAAGGTCGACCACAATCTGATGGGCAATCTTTCAATTCAATTCGTCAGTGGCTGTTAGGCGATTAATCAGCTGATTTTATAGAGATGGGATGCGTGTTGGAAAGTTGTATGGGTAAATACTTGTTTGAGTTGTTACTCGTGGTTTTAAGGTTACTCGTAAGTGTATTAGAAAATATGGTTTTGGTTTTTAAAGTAAAAGGAAAATAAGCGAGGTTTAGTAGTTAGTTGATTATGTAATATTTTTACGTCCATTTCACTACCATTTTACCTAACAGACTACCAAATATGGACTCTAAATACATAATTATGTACGTAATAATATACATATACAGACAGATTCACGTCCTTTAATTCATTCCGGGATAGACAGAACCTTGGAGACATGATACCATCTCCTAGGTCGCTTTAATATAAACATAACACACGCTTCACGACTTGTGTATACACACTCACTTTTTTGTTGTGGCGGGGTAGTCAGAGGCTTGAGGGCGCGAAATTTCGAAAGTTGAACATAAATATAAAGGTACCGTAAACATTACTATAATTAATTGAAGTAGGTAGTACATATACACACCTCCTGTTTATGATGCCCAGGTATCTCAGAACCTTTTAACATAACAATGTCACTCACGTGTTCATTGTATAGTCCCTTAGTCGCTTCTGACGACACGTCAAATACAATGGCAGCTAGGTAACCAGACCAGAACGGTGTATTACATCTTGCGTCATTCGACGTAATTTTAACCAAACTCTATTATTAAAATTGCCACTAGTTACGTATTTTATAAGGGAAAGCTTAATTTCTAAAATGTCATATAGCACATTGTATTTAATAGGAATGTGTGCCCTTTTATAAATTATTTATTTGAGTATTGTTTGAATGTTTGGTTGAATTGAGTAATCGGTGATGAAAAAGAAAATATATTGATATTGATTGAGGTCATTTAATATAATGTCCCTTGTTAGACGTAAAAAGAATACTAAATAACTATCGTTCTTTCCGGCACGTCGTAGGAGGCGACTGATGGACTACGAGTATATGGAATCTATTGCAAGATGGCCTAGCAACCTGTCACTAATTTTCCATATGATATCACAACCCCAGTATTCATGCTAACAGGTGAATACGATGTTTTCATGTCTCCAAATTTCTTTCCACGCCGAAAGGAATTTAAGGACGTAAATCTGTGTGTATATGTATATTATTACGTACATAACTAAATATATGTATTTAGAGTCAATATTTTGTTCATATCTTACACCGGTGTCCCATCACTATTCCGTAGGGTCGTCTCCCGAGGAACAAGGTCGATTTTAGGGACAAGTTCATTGATAGGTTCAACGACGTGTTGTGGATAATAACTAACGTCCTCTGTCGTGGCAGTGCATTAAACAATTCGGTGCCATGCATTTTATGGTAGGTTTTACACGTTTAATGCAGTAGATTGATTTGCTCATTGAACTTTATAGTATTTTAATTACTTACATACCTTATTTATTAGAATTATTTTAAGTTGGTTTTCTCAATATCAACCTTGAATAAAGGTTTTTTTCGTTTTATATTTACTTTTTTTATTAAGGCGTCGATTGTTGATTTAGTAGAGTTGGTGACATTCCTACATATCTGCCATATATTATCCCTATCTATATACGAGTTCCTATATAAACTTTTGATCTGACTATTATTTTAATAATATTTGTTTATACTTAGGCTTTCGATCATAATCTTGAACGAACCTGGTAAATCTAGCTTCTTATCCATTAACATTCTCATACATGCTCTTCTGTTCTTCACACTCTTTACATCGGTCGTAAGAAGAATGTCTCCAATTTGATATGTTATAAACTTATAATGTATATAATTGCAATACTCAATATTAACTACAACACATTTCCTTTGGCCCCAGTGCTCTATATTATATTTTATAATGATTTATTGACATTTATTTTACGCCATATTGAAAAATGGTGACGTTAGAAGTACCTATAACCGCCGAGTGTGTATGAGAAGGTGTATGGGTGTTAATGAACCGAAAGTTAGTCAGGATATGCATGTATGTTATTTTATCATCGTATAGGTGCAAATCTGTATTGACGATAGAAATTTAATGAAATAAATATATAAATTAATTATTGCACTATACATTGCAACCCCTTAAACAAACCGCAACTATTAATAGCCGACCTTGAATCGGAGTAGGAAGCAGACTCCCACAGCATTAGTGACGCTAGAAGCAGCGCTTAGCCCCACCGCTGGTAAATAAGTCAATTTTCCAATCAGGCAATTGCGCTACAGGAAGCGAAAGATTTTCTGCAACTAGCGCTTCGCTACCTACGGAGGTGGGGAATGTTACTCGTAATGGGGAATTAATAATAATGGCGAAAATTAATAAACGCTTCTATTATGCAAGTACGATTCCCGGTGGAGGCAGAGTTAGGAACTACGCTTTTCTTCTGCTTTCCAGTCTGGTCGTTGATTATATATGCTATATATGTATTTATCTTTGCATAATAAGTATATATTTCTTAAATTTACGTTGACTAGTACCGTTAACACAAGTCTTAAATGTACTTAACAAGGGGCTAGTTCAAATGATGTAATAATGTCCAAATATTATTATTGTTAAGTTTTGAGTGCATCTCTGACGTCACTTTTAAAGAGTATGTATGTACTGTAAGTATATAAATCTAGAGAAAGCCTAAATGCGTTTTGGAATAGACAATCGTCTAATTTTAAACCCAGCATTCACGTATCAATAAAAATTGATACAATTTACGTGTTTGTACTTCTGATTTTATATGATTAGATGCTACATCTAAAACTGACTATTACGTGTGTGTTAAAAACAGACTGACTATCCTAAATAAGTTGCGAATTTCCTTGTTTGTGTTATCTATTTGTACACAGACATATAATCACGTATTTCGATCACTTTCGGGGTGGACAGAATGTTAATGCCACCTGTCACCTTAAGTATACGAGGTTGTGATGTCATAACACTACATAGTATAAAACAAAGTCGCTTTTTCTGTCCCTATGTCTCTTGGTATGCTTTAGATCTTTGAAACTACGCAACGTATTTTGATGCGGTTTTCTTAATAGATCTGATTCAAGAGGAAGGTTTATATGTATAATCACATGCATTAAATAGTGGAGTAGGCTATATATTTTATACCCGTGCGAAGCCGGTGCGGGTCACTAGTAGAATATAAATAACACCAAATATAATTAATTACCCATAAAAAATTACTGGGTGTGAGTGAAGCAAGAGAGATTTGTCAGGATCCGGGTGGTAATCGATAGTCACTGCCTATCCCGTCAAAGAATTGTAGGCGAAAATATAATGTAAATAGTATGTACAGTCAACGCAGTCCTGTAACTTTTATAAGGTTTAAGTTTATAAGAACAAAAGACAATATTTTTCATTTCTAAGCACGCAAACGTATAGTGGCCATGACAATGCATAGTGGCGCCAGTTTTACATTTTCTTTTGTTCGTATAAACTTACTCATAAAAAAGTTACTGGAACTGCACTTTTAGCGTTGACTGTACGTTTGTGTATATGTAAAGTACTCCTTTTTCTTAGTACATGATCATTTTCTAATTTAGTACTTTTAGTATTTATTTTTACATATTGCGGAACCATTGTTTCATAATCAATTTCAAGGTGTGATTTCATTTGTAGTTTTAATGCTATTGAAATTACACTTTACGTAATTCTACGTAAGTGTACGACGTAAAAGTAGGTAGTAACGTTATACAACGAATAATATATTACTAAGGTAATTCGCCAAGTACATTTAAGACTTGTGTTTAGAGTACAAGACTCATTATAGATACATACATACATACATTATCAACAAAGCGCTTGTAAATGGCGACATGGCTTACCCGTCACATTGAGTACTGATTTGGTCAATACGTGGGTTCGAGGTGGCCATAGAATTACTACCTTCGCAATTGCGGAGATGGACACCTGAACCTCTGACTTTGCAAGGGTTAATGATCGTGAACACGTTTGTATTTGTCTTTTTATATGTTTCTAATAAGTGTTTTCGTTTGTTGCAGGCATGTTTAGGCACTCTGCGTGCCCTTTGTGAGTTCCCCGTCGCAATAGCAGCCAAGATGAGCAGCTCACTGTTGAGGAGGAAACCTTTCAAAGTCCTCAGCACCTACCTCAACACGTGAGGTCATAAAAACTAACTATTTCAAAACCAAGTGTGATAATAAAATAAGTAGTGAAAATTTATTTATTTATAAAAGAGAAACAAAGTGATTCCTACGTTCCTTGTTATTTAATTGTATTTTTTTTTATTATTTAGTCGAAAAGTGATATTAATTTTAGTGCTAGTGATAGTGTTGTGCCATTTTGTTGTTGACACTCGCTATGTTTGCCAAAATGGAGATTGTTTTCTTCGTTGCCATGGCGACGGTTGTCATGACGACCGTTGCTGATCGGAGTAAACTACCACCGACTTGTGACAGGTAATTGTTTTAATAATATTATAGTCATACATACAGGTATACACTTCACGACTAATCTCCTAAGGGGTGGTCATAACTTTATGGTGTGTCTTGACTTACGATTCTATCGATAGTAAATACCAATGAATATATGTTAGGTATGCTTACTTACAAGTATACTAATAAAATCTTAACAAAACTATCTACATACTAAATGCCCTGTAAAAGGTTAAAAGTCGTGAAGTATACTATATGATCTCATACTATCATGCTACATATACATGATCATATCAGTATGCCATAGACAACCTTGAACATAAATATTCGCAATGGAATCAGCTGTTAATCGATATTATGAGAGGTCATTTGCATTTTGATTTTGTGTCGCTGACCAGTCGGTGATATGGGTTGACTTGGAATGCCCGGGTTTTAATAGTCTTATATGCGTGTATTGAAGTACATAATATAATATTCCGCTATTTTCAAAATAATAAAGAATTAAAAATTGATGTTTTAAAAGTAGTTAAAATAAAATAAATTGTTATTATATTAAATTGTTTTTATGGCATTAAAATACAAATTTCTTTTAGCTTATTACTTAATATTCGTATTAAAAATAATATTTTATTGATACACTATAAAACTATTATTTACAAAAAAACTAAAATAAAAACTTTAAAGGAAAAACATCTCCTTATTCTTATTCGTTACTAAGTATTAGTAACTATTGAAAATAAAAAAAAATTGTTCTATTATAATTATATAGGTAAGTAGTATCCGAATACATTATTTGTTCTCGGACAATATTAATAATGAAAGACCTACTCAATGTCAATGCAACTCTTTAACTTAAGGTCATATTGAGGAATTAAAACTATCATTATAGTTATATTCAACACCCAAGTCCGTTCACTTAAAACATTACATTACGACAATCTATTCAAAATTATCGTCTTATATCTCCTACATAAGTACCAAACCCGGTCATTTCCCCTACTGCCCGGCTTCCCAACGTCCCACAGCAAACAATAAAGGAATATTCCAGCGATATCTGGGCACACGACCGCCGATAACCTCCGATGCTTAATTTATTTCATCTCGCCACTGACTGTTCTCTAGGGGACCTGTAATACTAGATATTAAGGATTAACTGTGTTTAAATATATAATAAAAATAGGATAAAATAATTTAAATAAATAGGTAGGTATCAATTAACTGTACCTTTTGGGTTACTGTCCTTTTTTGGTTTTTGGCAATTTAAACTATTTTTTGTCTTTTTTTGTTTTCTTAATACCGAGACTCTGCTTTAATAATTACTAGTGATAATTACGCACGTGTTTTCATGTAAGTCTTGTTGTTCATTACGTACAGTATTACGTCCTAGATTACACATGTGCTTTATAAGCTATTATACACACACTATATACACCATGGAATTATTATAGTTAAAACTTTCAAATTACGTAAAATGTAAAATAGTTATACTTACTTAAATAATATTTGTATAGACCTATATACGTACACATTATCAGTACATATTATCCTCTTTCATTTTTAGATTAATTATGAGGGTTTGATGGCATCAATATAGAATAAAGAAGAACAGAGTAGAACAGATTTCCTGTCACGCAAGGATTCCATTTACCCCTAGTATTTTAGTCAACAATCATCTAGTCAGTAAGAAAGTCAGCTAGAAAGCATACAAGCATTGTATAAGTGCTATTGCAGAGTATGTATGACTATTGTATGAATGGTATGTGTTTGAGGATTCCGATTTCTTCCCGTTCAACAATTGTTTGAAACCGATTAAATGCGGTTTTGTGTTTACAAATCGTCGAGTGTGTATGATAACGAAATTAAACATTGCTACCTTGCGTGACACTAGAAAGAAATTATCTTAGGAACATACTTGAGGCAAAATTTTCGATTTATTAATAGTTATGATATTCTAATCATAAATCCCGTTAGTATAGTACAGAAATCAGAGACTCCTTTTTCTTATGTACGAGTATGTACTAAAAGGGACGTAATTCTTGTTAACTTATTATATAATAACTTCGTCCTTTTTAAATAATAATGCATGTATTTATAAGCGGTATTTATCAGTAGGTACTAAGTTGATATGATGAAGAAGTATATACATACTAGTATGTATCGGAGCTGGCATTTATGATCTAGTCTGCCCTTTGGATTCTGAAATCTTAGTAGAATAGTCTGAATAATACAAGTAACTAAGTACATATTTGCTGAGACTCAATTGGACTCCTCAGCTTTCTAAGTTATAATGTTTAATATACTTACTTTTAGTCACGTGTTTACGTTAGGTAGGCCCTATCGTCTTTCATAGCACTAAAATTATAACAGCAGTAACTAATAAGGTTTTTTAATGGTTAACTGATGCTATTAAACGCTTGATTTCAACTTACATGTATAAAAACCTCGTCTATAAAATCTGAAATAATTATGTAATATGTTCACATACATTTACGCTTTTACTTTTTGGGATAGAACCTCGAAGATCCAATACCTCCTAGGTCACTTTTTAGCATAAATATTGCGGTTGCGATGTTATTATATAAAACATCATCACCCAATAGATTCCAATTACCCCCTGACCCTTAGTCGCCTCTTACGACTTTCCAGTAACAACAGCAGTTAGTTAGCTTTCTTTTTACGTCCCAGACTAGCACGGGACTGATGTATCGAAAAACTTCATAATACGAATTTTGCAGATGCGTCTTTTTGACTCGAAATCAATATGTACTTTCTATCTACATGGTTTACCGAACCCCAGTAAGAAATCACTACGTAGTATAAAACAAAGTCGCTTTTTGAGTCCCTAACTATGTCCCTTTGTATGCTTAAATCTTTGAAACTACGCAACGGATTTTGATGCGGTTTTTTTTAAAAGATAGAGTGATTCAAGAGGAAGGTTTATATGTATAACATCCATTAAATAGTGGAGTAGGCTATATATTTTATACTCGTGCGAAGCCGGAGCGGGTCACTAGTTATTAATATAACTAGATAGATAATTTTGTTCTGTATTCTCCAGCTTGATCTACTGCCATGGTCCTCTGCTGGACACGGTGCAGATGGCGGGCCTCTACAACGACTCCAAGACCTTCGTGGACATGAAGATCAAGCTGTCACCCAACATCACCATGGAGCATTTCCAGCAGATGATGAATAGGTGAGTGAACTGAGCAAAGAGGTTTCAAATTCGAATGAACCCCTCATTCTACATACATACATACACATCACGCCTGATCCCCTGTAGATGGGTAGGCAGATTATATAACCCCTCATTCTATATTATGTATTATTACATTCTATATTAAGTATTGGGACAGGTGATAATAATTCGACGTAGCTTAGTTGTTTGGAGCTTGACTCTGTATCTCTATCTGTGGGTATCTGTGGGTACAAGGTTTAAATCCCGCTTGAGCATGTACAATGGAAATGAAGTTTAACGAAGTACGATGAATACTACGGTTAGTGAACACATTGTTAGGAAACCTACCTGTTCTCCGAACAGGTAATAGTTCGTGCTTGTAAATGGTGACATGGCTTACCACCTGTCACATTGAGTACTGACTATCTGGTCAACACGTGGATTCGAGGTGGCCATAGAATTACTACCTTCGCAATGCGGAGATGGACACCTGAACCTCTGAATACCCCGCAAGGGTATTAATCATGAACGCGTTCGTCTTGTTTGTCTTTTTAGTGGCAACAGAGACTTCATAATCCTTTGTTTTTTTATACAAGTATACTTAAAGAATCCATATTATCCTTTCAGGACCCGCTCTCAACCAACCAAGGCCGATGTTCTGGAGTTCGTGAATGAAAACTTCGACCCTGAAGGTTCTGAGTTCGAAGACTGGCTGCCAGACGACTGGAAGGACCATCCCAGTGAGTATTAAGCCCCTTGTTTTATATAGCTGCCTTTTTACATTGGTATGTTCAAAGGTAGACGTTCCATGGGGTTTGAATTCAATTAAATTACTTTTTTTTTTCTAAATATTATCTAATTTTAATGTCGATTTTTTTTTATTGTCTATTAATAAGTGATTTTATGATTCTTATATTGAAAATTTATGGTGATCGCTGCACTACTCCAACTTGCTCACTTTCAGCATTAATTTTAGGATGATATTGGTGAAAAGTTGCTAGCCCATCGCCCAATAGATTCTATTGACACTTATACCCATAGTCACCGGGAAGAAGAAGAAGCCGGGAAGAACGGTGTCTATTTAGCATCACTACATAGTTTAAAACAAAGTCGCTTTCTCTGTCCCTATGTCCCTTTGTATGCTTAAATCTTTGAAACTACGCAAAGGATTTTGATGCGGTTTTTTTAATAGATAGAGCGATTCAAGAGGAACGGTTATATGTATAATACGAGTAACATCCATTAAATAGTGGAGTAGGCTATATATTTTATACCCGTGCGAAGCCGGAGCGGGGCGCTAGTACTATATATAATAGTATTTATTAAATAGTTCCATTTATAAATTCCAGGGTTCCTGGACAGGATAAAGGACCCTCTGCTCCACAAGTGGGCGTCAGACCTCAACAGGCTCTGGCTCCAGCTGGGCAGGAAGATGAAGGATGACGTCAAGTACAACCAGGAACTCTACTCCATCATCTACGTGGACAATCCGGTGATCGTGCCTGGTAAGAGCATACTTTGTTGTCTATAGTCTATTCGCGTTAAGTAAATAGTGACGTCATAATTAGAGGTCAAACTGACCAATGAGACGTGAGTAAATGAGAAAAGAAGTCACATTGACCAATAACAGACAACCCCTATAAAATCTCATTGGTTAAATCATGGAGACCTTGATGACGTCACTATTTTCTTAAAGCGAATATACAATATGTACATAATAATAATATTTGAGACATTCTTACACCAATTGAACTAGCTCCTTGTTAAGTTCATTTAAGATTAGTGTTAAGGGTGTGTATGTTAGTCACCGTAGTACAAAAACCTTGCGGGGTAGTCAAATGTTCAGGTGTCATCTCCGCAATTGCAAAGGCAGTCATTTTAAGCCACCTCGAACCTACCTGTTGATAGTCAGTACTCAATGTGACAGGTGGCAAGCCATGTCGTCATTTACAAGCACTATAGGTACACCTGGTTAGTAACTACATGTTTTTATTTATTTATTTCAAGTTCAACAGTATACGTAAAAATAGTCTTAATCTTTTGTCTAATAAGAATTTTGACAATTATGTATAATCATAAACGTTTTTCTTGATGATTTTAAAGCAAGTATTTTTTATTTAAATAACTCTATTATTATGTTCCGTTGTCAATGTAAATATGTATGAGAAGCCTAATGGTTGAGCGAGACGATAGAGATTTGTCAAGTTAAATTATGTCAATACCCCTATAAGTATACACGGTTGTCACCATACACAACACCGCTATTATGCCAGACCCCCTACATGTGCACGTGTTTTCCAGGCGGCCGCTTCCGCGAGTTCTACTACTGGGACTCTTACTGGATCATCAAGGGGCTGCTGCTGTCAGAGATGCGCTCCACGGCACGAGGGATGGTCTCCAACTTCTTGGACATCGTGGAGCGGATCGGGTTCATACCCAACGGTGGCAGGATTTACTATGCTATGAGGTTAGTTGGACTAAGACGGGAGATGTTAAGTTCGGTGTAGGGAGGTACAAAAGTAAGCTTTTTGGTTGTAGTTTGTAGCAGTGTTAGCACAGAAGCTTTGTGTGTTACTCCTACATATGTACATATATGCATTCACGTCCATCAATTTCTTTCGGGGTGGATAGAATCACGGACAATTAGTGTCTCTTAAGTCCCGTTTTAGCATGAATATTTAGGCTGCGTTGTCATAATGGAACATTTGTGACAGGTTGTTAGCCCATCGCCCAATAGATTCTATTTACGTCTAGACCCTTAGTCGCCTACGACAAAAGGAAGAACGGCAGCAGTAGTTTGCATTTTTGTTACGTCTCAGACTAGTGTGAGACGCACATCAAATGATATAATATACTGCTTTGTAATGCAATATCTACGACAATTTGTATCACATAACAACGCCTTTTTGAATGATACTAGCGACCCGCTCCGGCTTCGCACGGTTATAAAATATATAGCCTACTCCACTATTTAATGGATGTTATTATACATATAAACCTTCTTCTTAAATCACTCTATCTATTAAAAAACCCGCATCAAAATCCATTGCGTCGTTTCAAAGATTTAAGCATACAAAGGGACATAGGGACAGAGAAAGCGACTTTGTTTTATACTATGTAGTGATAAAGCCTTTATGAATGATATTTCTTTTCCCCCTTCCAGATCCCAGCCCCCCCTCCTAATCCCGATGATGAAGTCCATCATGGATGACAGCGAGGACCTGGAGTACCTGAGGCGTCACATACATACCCTGGACCGGGAGTTCGACTTCTGGATCACCAACCACACCATCGAGGTGGAACACAATGAGAGGAAGTGAGTACTAAAGAGAACCAGCTTCATGTAATTACAACTACCATCTTTTTCATACTCTCCACTTCGCTTTACATACATATTAACGTATGTATGTCGCCAAGGTAAAAGTGAAAGACTATCTCCAATCTCCCTTGCTTCACTCACTATCGTTAGCCTTCTCATACATGATCTACTGTTGTTTGCACTACGTATACCCGCCTTGAAAAGAATGTATACATACACTGTACATTATAATTAGGACACTATTACACTAATTAAACTTTAAATAATAGTTGTACTTATTTAATGAAATATGTACACTTATTATAGGTAGATAAATACAGATGTATATAATTTATATTTATAATGAGTGTGTATGAGTGTCAATGAAACGACGTCCGTGTTGTCTGCCTACCCATCTACAGGGAATCAGGCATGATGTGTATGCATGTATGAACTTATAGTCTTTCAGTTATGTGTTACATATATTTCTAAGGTGTGTAAGAAACCAAACTACTTTCGAAGCTCTGGTCGAATTTATATCAAGGTGTTGGTACCAAAACAGATATTCAATCAGGTATCTTTTGTAAATAACTTTTCTCAAATGTAAAGAACTGCAAATTATAATATTGCTTTGGTTTATCTAGTACTTGTAGCGCCATCTTTTGTCAAAGTTGTATTTCGGTACCTTTTTAGTTTAAATTTGTGTAGTATCATTAAAGTTATTGTTCAATGTTCCTTGTTTTTATTTATTTATTGTTTTTAATTAAGAACTGGCAACAAATAATTAGATAATTAAATAAATTAGAATGTAAATTTTGTCAGTAATGACTAATGATACTTAGATCCTTGACTGAATGTAGCGGTATTTCAAAATTGGTAGATATTCGTATTTAGTTTATCTTAGATGTATTAAGATAAAGCTAGTTTAAAACATAAAAAATCACGACCATCAAACCTTGCGCGGCGTCCATGAACCCACGTGTTAACCAGACAGAATCTAATGCGGCAAGTAGTAAACCATGTCACCATTTAAAAGTACTGGTAACCTATTCCGAGATATAAAATAGCATTTTGTATCAATAAACCTATACTAGTCTACTGCTGGACGTAGGCCTCCCTAAGGTTACGCAACAAAACACGATCACTCGTAGCTCTCAGCCAGCCACTACCAGCGACCTTTTTCAGGTCATCGGTCCACCTGGCAGGGGCGTCCTACAATACGTTTGCCGATTTCGAAACGACAGACGTGGTCGGCCCACTGCCTCTTCAACTTACAACAGCAATACACAATTTTAGACTTTAGTTTTTGTATGTATACACTAATACATGTCTTTTTCCTTCAGATACATGATGTCCCGTTACGTCGACCAGTCCCAAGGACCTCGCCCCGAGAGTTATAAAGAAGACATTGATTGCGCTAAGTAAGTGGTTTGAGAACTTAATTTTGTATATCCCATGCGAATAAATAGTTTATAATATTTACAGAATATTGTGAGTTACAGTGAGGGAAATCTTTGTGATCTCGGATCACAGTTCCTATTTACTGCGATACGGTTCACTACCTATTTGGAAGCTGTCTATCTAGTGAAACGCGGGCTTGAAGTGACCCATACCTAACATGCCTACAATATTTTGGAGATGGGCACTCAAGCTTCTAACTACCTATACTTCTACTTCTACCACTATACTACTACTATACACACACATATGTGTATGTATATTAAAGTAGGTTCTAAAAAATCACAATTCAATTTGCGAATTTAGTACTATTTTAATTATTGTGATATGATATATTTTCAAGCACACACACTAAACATAGTCCTTTAATGTACCCATTACTCTTTCTAGGGCTTTCGACACTCAAGATAAGAAGGAAGAATTGTACGCAGAGTTGAAATCAGCTGCTGAATCAGGCTGGGACTTCTCGTCGCGATGGTTCATCTTAAACGGCACTAATAAGGGTAAGAGAGGACCAAGGAACGCATGGTACTCTAAACACTGATGGACTTTATCTATAAGATTAATAACTAACGGGACTTATCGCGTATCCCTACATAGTATAAAACAAAGTCGCTTTCTCTGTCCTTATGTATGCTTAAATCTTTGAAACTACGCAACGGATTTTGATGCGCTTTTTTTAATAGATAGAGTGATTCAAGAGGAAGGTTTATATGTATAATAACATCCATTAAATAGTGGAGTAGAGTATATATTTTATACCCGTGCGAAGCCGGAGCGGGTCACTAGTGTTTTTATATAATAAAGTTACCTTTATTAACCCGACGTTTCGGCTACGTTGCAGCAGCCATGGTCACGGGAAGACTGATGGCTACTGCAACGTAGCCGAAACGTCGGGTTAATAAAGGTAACTTTATTATATAAAAACCTACGTGATAAGTCCCGTTAGTTATTAATCATGAGTATAAATCGCGAATCTCTTAAAACTATAATTTATCTATAAGGTTTCTTAAATAAAATTCCCAAATTAATAATCATTTCCCGTGCTAGTCTGGTACGTAAAAGAATGGAAACTAGCTGCCGTTCTCCCCGACATGTCGTAGGAATCAACTAAAGGACTAGGGGTCAACGGAATCTGTTACTATGGGCTAGTAACCTGTCACCAATGTTCCATATAACATCGCAACTCCAATATTCATGCTAATGAGTAACCAAGCAGATGTTTTCATGTCTCCAAAGTTCTGTCCACCCCGAAAGGGATTAACGGACGTGAATGTATATGTATGTACATTTCAGTATTATGATATAAATAAATTCTATTTCTTGTATCAAGTCACAGATAAAAGGTACCTCTAACACTAAATAATCATGTTTCAGGCAACCTAACCAACCTGAAGACCAGATCGATCATTCCAGTGGATCTAAACGCCATCATGTGCTGGAATGCAGAGCTGATGGCTGAATTCCATTCCAAGTTGGGCAATTATGCCAAGGCTGGTTACTATACGGAGGTCCACGCGAGATATGTCGAGGCTATTGACAAGGTAAGCTGACTGATAGGTTTTGACTGACGTTTTTGACAACTATTTAGTTGTATAATGTTGACTGATGTTTCGGTTGTGTGAACTGGTATTAGTATATAATGTAGTTCTTTCTTGTATATCGATAAGGTTTTAAGGTATTTTAAGTGATATACATGTCACGATCACTTATATAATAAATTTAATGCATTATTTGCCGCACATGAATTTACAATTACTACAAACTACAAGCATAAAAACTTACAAACGATACAGCATCGATAAATGCCGAACACTGAGAAATATTTCTCTAGCGAGGTTAAAATTTGGATCTTATTTAACACCATTAACATTGCCTATTCTAAATATAAACTCAAGATATTCTAGAGTTTAAATGTATAATGTAGTTCATGGTATTCTTAATGTATATATTATCACCTAACTCCCTGACAACCTCAAAAAGAATTAATACTTATAATTTACCATTTTCAGGTACTATGGCATGAAGATATAGGCGTTTGGTTAGACTACAGCTTAGAGTCTGGTCGTAGAAGGGACTACTTCTATCCGTCAAACGTAGCACCCTTATGGACTGGATGCTACGACAAAATGAAGAATGACTACTACGTGTCCAGGGTTATCAATTACTTGGATAAAGTCAAGGTTCGTAGTATGGAAAATTTTATTATTTAATTACTATGGTTACCATATTTTTTTGAGGGTTTTGTAAAAAAATGTTAAAGGCATGGCTCAAGTTGTCAAAAAAGTGGTTATAATAATGGTTTTAACAACACAGTTACAACATGAACAGATTCCAATAACCTGTATTTAAGACACATTTTTGGACGTGCTCAGGAAAACCATTACAAGAAAACCTATCCATTCTTTGGACAATATAATAGTCTGTATACGATGACATCGAACATCACCATTTACATTATGTGCTGACTATCTGGTGAAAAGTGGCTTCGATGTAGCCAAAAATCTCCCTTCTATAAACTATTCTACATTGAAATATAAACATTTATTTTACCTTTACAGGTAGACATTTTCGAAGGTGGTATCCCCACGACATTCGAGCACTCAGGAGAACAGTGGGACTACCCTAATGCCTGGCCACCCCTCCAGTACATAGTCGTGATAGGATTGGCCAACGCTAAACTGCCGGGTGCTCTGCGTTTGGCGAATGAGTTGGCTACCAAATGGGTTCGGTCTAACTTCGAAGTTTGGAAGCAGACGACGGCCATGTTGGAAAAGGTATCATTCGGTCATTTGTACAAACAGTTTATACTCATTCACTGCATCGAATGCTTATGTATGATACGTATGATAAACGAATGCTTAAGTGATTATAGTTGTGTAGTTCTTGCGGAGGCCATTCGACTTTCTGCCATGTATAGCAAATAGTCTTAACCCAAAGTGGTGAGTCAATCGTCTTTCAAAATTTACTGATTCAGTTCCTGTCCTGTTGTACCGATAGTTCCTTTTGATTTCCTTTACTGAATAAGTGAAAGAAACGAGTATATTTTATAAGTGTAAGCTTCCGGTATATACTATGCAGTTTATCTGAATACAATACAGTACCAGAATGAAAGACCTGATTTATTCAGTCAGCGCCATGACCGAAACCGTTCATTCATTCATTCATTCACTCTTTGCAGTATGACGCAACAATCTACGGAGGCCTAGGCGGGGGTGGAGAGTACGTGCTGCAAACTGGATTTGGCTGGACCAATGGCGTCGTGATGGAATTGCTGAACAAATATGGAGGTGAGATATCTTTGACTTTATTTTAATAAGATCAAGTATGTAGTTTAATAAGTTGGAACAAAAAAAACTATAATAAGAATATAAATGAGGTATAGTCTTTATAGAACAGGTTTTTTTCTATAATTCTATTTATCTTACTTCAGCTGTCTAATCGAAGTTTTAGCTCAGTAATTTTAATATACATGAACATGTATTACTTGGATAAATTTTATAAAAGAATTGAATATGTATTCATATCATACCTATTTCATTCATGACGACGAAAAGTATCCACCATCCTTGCATATTTATCCTGTTTGGGGAAATAAATATTCTACACACTTGTTTCTTTGTATGTCAGTGTGTATGTGTACTGTTATGTTGTGACACCAAAGCTCACGATTAGAATAATTAGTTGAATGAGAGTGTTTCTTTTAATATAAGAACCAGATATTATTGAAATATGTTAATGATGTGTTGTGTGATTGATTGAATTCCATTCCACATTTTTTACAGTTTGTTTAGTGTTGCTAGATCTAAATTTATTCATAGTTTTATTAAATTTAAATACGGTTACGAAGAAATAGTTTGATATTTATTACAATCATTGCTGTTTTAATGTGTCTAAAAACCTGTATTAGAGATTTCATACGTTGTTTTTTATAATTTAGATCTAGCTACTCAAAATTATCCCTTACTTTAAAATTCTAAGAAGATAAATGTCATTTTCTAGCATACCATACTACCTTTATTTTCTACCATATTACATCCTCTTTTAATTTTAATTTTTTTTCAATTTCACAAGACATGAAAATGTTATATATTATGTAAAAAAAATTACACCATTTCCATATTGTGTCTATTATACATCCTTTAAAACGAATTTTTTTTGTAAGGGATAAGTTTAATATATACATTGTGTTATGTACTCATCTAATCGTATATTTTTCTCTGTTCATCAAACAACATCATCTTGACATTGGCAGTCGGTGAAAATGGTACGTCTTTTCAATATTCTACGTTTAAACTGTTTAACAAAACTATGTGTTGTATATTTCTTCTGTTTATCTATTTTTTGGTGGATTTTTTCTCTTATGTAGTGTTTGTTAATATCTTGTTTTGCTGACTGACCAATTTTATCCGATTGTTGTTTAATTTTGTATATTTTTTTATTATATATGGCATGATATAGCTTTATTTAATCTTTATTTTATTATACTTACAGTGGCGCATAATATTATTACTATAATACTAAAACAATATTAACAGGCTTGCGTCAAAATTTATAACCTAAAAAAAGTATTGGCAATAATTCATTTCTTATGTATGTATTTTTTTAAGTAGCCGATATTGCTAAATATATATTATTTCGTACTATTTTGTTAAATTGTAGTAGTTATAGCTAAATAAATATAAATTTTAGTTATAATGTCTATAACAGATTGCGTTATAGTTTTATATGATTATTTATGTATGGTGGTGATAGCGCTTCTAAATACGTAATACTCTTTCAATGTGTACTGTAATATTACTAGTAACTGTAATATTCATAGTAGCTGTAATATTCATAGTAAATGTTGCATGCAGTGACTTCTGGCTAAAATTTACAAATAAATTTATTGCTTTAGATTTGTCTACTAAACTTTATCAAAAGTGCTAAGTTAAAGTGGCTTTTTTAAAACGATATTTGAAATCGAATTTACTTAAACGCGGACACTTTTAATATATAAATTTTATTATACTTAGTCGTAGAGTAACAAACAAATATCAATTATTTTAAGTAATTACAACCCTATTTAATAATTTACCTATACCGAATTCCAGACCATAACAACATCCCCTATCGCCTTTCAACTCGAACTAAACAGCTACCAGCTTCCAACGTCCCCCAACAGATGTCGCTACAAGTTTCCTAACTACCCGCTTCTTTCAGATACGATGTCCTCAGCCGATAGCTTTGCGAGTGGCAATGCCAGCTCTACTGGTGCTGAACCTGTGGCCGCTGCGTCTGTCGCCACTGCAGTCTTGGTGGTGCTGGCTTCCTTGGCAGCCGGAGCTTTAGGGTGAGGTGAGTGGATGATGGTTTGCTATTCCTTCGTACTATACTCTGTTAGTTATCAAGACACAATAGAAAACATCGCGTCGAAACCAACCTGTAAACTGGGATAGGTAATAACCAGTGCTCGTGGTCGGCGATAGGGACCACTACCTATCACGTTGGGTCCTTTCTATTTAGAGAAACGCAGGGTTCGAGTGCCCCATACCTAACGTGCCTTCGAATTTTCGGACATAGACACTCAAGCCTCTGACTTACTTAGCCACTATAAAAATGGAGTGTGTTTACACTGATCGTGAAGCGTATGTTTGTATGTTATTCAAGACTTTTTAAGTTTCGTAATTGTCTAGGGTTATATATCTGCTATGTCTTCCTGGCATGTCGTAGTAAGTGACTAAGGGACTAGGGAATAGAAAGGAATGTGATTCTACACCAATCAATAATTAGTAAAAAGTATGCGTCGGTTAGGAAAGTTCCCTTTGTGTCTGTAAAAGCGAAAGTTTATAAAAATTATTGTCTTTGAGGTATCACTGTCCTACATTTATTCTTAATAATGTCTTACCGAGATATAAATGATACTTATACTTTCCTTTTTGTTGTTTCAGATACAAATCTAAATCATTTGCGATACGACATGGTATAACTCTGTTAAACACGAGACCCTAAAAGTAAGAGATTTCCAATTTATTATTTAATATAATATTATTTAGATACATACGTGATACATGTGTGAGGTTATGACATAATAACTACTGTAGTAAAAGAAAACAATGCATATTTTTTTAAATAGATAAGTAACAATACATATTAGTGTTTATTACGAATCACCTTAACATAAAAATAGTACAAATAAGGTAAGTAGGCATGCACTATACTAACACTAATATGTTCCTCGAATTATATTATTCGAATTTTACAAATCAGTATTATTTTGTAGTTTTCTAGATAGCAAAATGAAGGAATTACTTTATTTTATAAGTTATATACTCCGGTGGCGGGTAGTTTTAGTTGGTACATTAAAGATCTGTCAATTATACGAAATAGTTTTTGGTTTCTCAACTAGATGGCGTTTTTTATAAATTTAATTAATGTTTCTTTGTATTATTATAAATGCCAGTGATTTTATTAGATAATGAATACTAAGAATGATTAATGTCTTAATTCTATAATGAAAATTAATATTGATCTGCTTAGAATAATATTATTGTATTTATTAATTTAGTTTATTTACTAAATGAGATTTTTGCTTGATTAACTTGAATTAAATCTTGATTGCACTTTAATAATAATATAGATTAATTATCTAAATAGGCCAGTGTGATTTCAATGTGTATTCTTTATTTGTATCATTTATTAATTATAATTAGTAAAATATACTGTGTTTTTAATAATAGATTTATATAAGTGGATTCGATCTTGCTTTTAATTAGCTTAGTAACTAATAAGAATAGTATTTTAAATAAAAATGTGCTTAAATAAAAGTTATTATTGAGAAAAGATAATTTATAATTTTGTATTTATTTTTGTTACAAATAAGAACAATGATCTGCTGTAGTAAATAATAAAGTAATTTGCTTGTAGTGCTTAAATAATCGTTGCATATTTCTTTATATTTCATTATTTTTTACTTATGTTATGTGTGATAACTATTCTATGGTTATAATTATGTCTATTAATATATGTTGTAAATGCCAGCAACAAATTACGAACATTACATATTAACACCACGAAAAAAGTGGAAGGTAGAGTTGGACGGGGTAGGCCGTGTAGAACTTATACAGATCAAATTAGAGACATTCTTCTCAAGGTGGGAATACGTAGTGAAGAACAAAAGGAATGTATGAGAAGGTTAATGGGTGGGAGTGTAGCAACATTTGTTAGGAATATGTATGTGTATATTTAATTCAATTATACAGCAAAAAATTGTTGTTTTGTCACTTACTTATTTAATGTCACTGTAATATGACTTCTACATATCTTATTACGATACATTGTTATCAAATAAATAACAATAGTAATGCCTTTTAACTTTAATAAAAGCATGTAGGGAGATGTAGTGTTTGAGATTACAAGTATCTTTAACTGCCGACTGTATGACGAGATGTAAGAGTGTTATTGAAACGAAAGTCTTTTTGCCAGCATATGGAAATCTAATGGTTTTTTTTTCTATGTGAAAATAAGTGTACTTACTCATAAATCATAGCTAAAAATAAAAGTCTATGTAAATCTAACTATAGCCAGCTAATGTTAGCTTATCTGACTCAACTTATGTGTAACAGAAACGCATAAAATACTCGTAATACAGGACCGGTAATAGTCAGTGCTTATAAATGGCGACATGGCTAACCACCTGTCACATTGAGTACTGACTATCTGGTCAACTCGTGGGTTCGAGGTGGCCATAGAATTACTACCTTCGTAAGGGATAATGGATCTGAACGCATTTGTCTTTTTATAATGTAAATACAAACAAGAAAGTGTAACGTGAATGATTCGTGAATATTTCGGTATGAAAGAAGATGATGTGTAGAAAATAGTGAAACATACAAGTAGTTAAGTGTGCCATTGTGGCGCAAAATTCCTTACAATGTGTTGGTAAAAAGAAAATATTATCTAGTTACAAATATTTCCCTACATTTTTAAAACATTTATACAATGTATACATATTTTAACAAACACATCACGTCCGTCTTCCTATAGAGAGGTAGGCAGATATTGCTAGCCCTAATTTTTCCCGATTTTTTTCTATTCAATAAATATACTTTTTTTCATTGACATCCATACTCCTTGACATACACACTCGATAGTTATGGGTATAATATCACCCTATAGTATGTCGTCTACTGGATTTCCTGTTGTCATATTATCTTAATGAGTATTTTATTGATATAAAATACTATTTAATTTGTTTATTTACAAGACTTATATTTTCAATTGTGTAATTTTTAACTATGTATTGACAACCACCAAAGTCAAATTTGACTTTTATTACATTCCAGGGATCTTTACAGCCCATTCCCATTCCAGATACTAGGCAGAGATCACTGTACCTATTTTTTTCACAAACCTACCAACATACATATATACCATATACACACTAACTATATATACATGATATATGCATACATCCATTTCACGATTGGAACATGCACGAAACCCCATTTACTCCCAAAGTAAATTCTTGTCATAGATACAAACAATCTATTAAAGAATATAATAGAATTTTTTTAATGATTTTTTTAACATTTTTATAAATTTATTATAAAAAAATAATATTTCCTAATGTTTATCGGCTCATAATAACCTGAATGTGACGATACATTTACACATTAACTTTATTCTACTCTCTACGTTTAACCCCCTTGTGGATTATTGTACGTATATAAACGTAACAAAAGATGTATATTCGTGTGATGTGTATTCGTGTCCAAGTGATACATACACACTCGCTGTATATACATGAGACACGCATGAATTTCGTGCTTGTAACGTGCACAGTTGAATTAAGACTACTTCCCCATCCTGTCATAAATAGCAATTTAGGTCATGCATCCTTAGTCTAGGCTATATATAACCTAAACTAGTTGCTATACTTCCTTTGAATAGGCTTCCGTATTCGGTTAATTCCCCTCATGGAAAATAGCAATATATATAACACATTTTATAGATACGAACTTATACCTACGCTTCACGACTCGTGTAAACACAAAAGACAAACGCGATCATTAAACCTTGTAAACACACTCCCATTTTTTATTGTAGCGGGGTAGTTAGAGGCTTGAAGTTGAATGCCTATCTTCAAAATTGTTGTCATGTTGGATATGGGTCACTCAAAGCCTTTTCACTAGATAGACGACACCCAACGTGATAGGTAGTGACCCGTATCGCCGTATACAGGTTTTCCATAACGATTGAAACTCAAATTCAATATAATAGAATATTTATCAAGGGTGTACGTAATGTGAAGAACAGAAGAGTATGGTCTTAAGAAGGTTAATGGATGTTAGTGAAGCAATAAATTTGTCTGGACTTGTGCTATGGCGATGTGGCGATGTTGAATGAATGTATGAACTTATATTTTCCTTTAAGGGTTTTTATCATGATAAAGACTGCTTTTTACTCGTAATAGCTAATAATTGATATATTGCTTTCAACTTGCCGCGTCAGATACTGATTTTTCAGGCATAGAAAGGCTTTAAAAATGCCATATGACTGTCAGTGGACCATATAATGCTCAGTTGGGGTGGACAGTCAACCTCTGACTACCCTGACAAGCTTTTATGGTCGTGAATGCATTTGTAGGTATCGGTCTGGATACAAATACTTAAATATACTCGCGAAAGTACATAGCTTGTGGGGTGGACAGAACCTCTAAGATATAATATCTCCTCGGTCACATTAAGTGTCTCTAAACGTCTGTCTACCTCAAAGGGTGACGTGATTCTATGTTTATAAATAAACTTATGAAATATATAGTAAATATTGATACATGTACCGACGTTACAGTAAAACAAATTCGCTACAATCGATAAATAAATATTTGTTGATGATATGTATGTGTTTCTTGGAAAATACGTGCATAAAGTAAATTTTACAGCTTAACACGTAAAACAGGAAAACTATTTTGGTTTCCCCATATTGTAACATACACTGTGTCCCGGGTTCGATTACCGGTGGAGGCAGAGTTAAGAATTAGGATTTTCTTCTGGTTCCCTATCTAAACGTTGAATATATATGCATATATATATATTTGTTAAATTTATGTTTCCTATCCCTGACACAAGTCTTAAATGACCTTACCAAGGGGCTTGTTCAATTGTTGTAATATATCCATATACATCACACTCGCTTCTCTGTAGAGGGGTAGGCAGAGATCACGGTTCACCATCTGACCCGATCCTGACAGACCACTTTCGCTTCATTGATACTCACATAGCTCCTCGTACACAATCGGTGGTTATAGGTACTTCTAACATCTAAAAGTCATCATAGTTTCTCAATTTTTTGCCACAGTATATTTAGTCATGGTTCGCGTGTCCAATTATACAATTCCCGATTAGGTGAATTCAAAGTCTTATCACACCCAATTTAATTGCTAATTAATCGCTCTATTAATACCAATTTCTTGGTAATCCCTTAGTCGCCTCTTACGACATGAAAGAAAGGCAACTAGTTAGAATTCTATCTTGTAAACCTCCATTAATCCAAACGATAAATCGACTTCCGTACTACTCAATCTACACGTATTATTGTGACTATATGTCAAGCAGATAGACAGATAGTTGGATCCAGAATAGCTAGCAATTAGTACCATTATGTTGTTGTACACTAACCAAGGTCGCTTGCCGTGTCCAACAACCATAACGTAGTGGAATATTAGATTCATTGTTTAGCTGGTATGTTTTGCTTGCAGTTTTTTATAATGTCAAAACCCAAGGTTGTTTTAGCGACAAGGTCATGTTGAATAGACGGATTTAAGGTACATGTGTATATACATACATACATACATATCGCCATTTTCCCTATAAAGTTAGGTAGAGATCACGGATCTTCAACTGTCCTGATCCTGAGAAACCACTTTTGCTTCTTTGACACTCGTAAATAATCGATGGTTATATGTACTTCTAACGTCACCCTTTTTCAATATAGTGTATATGTGATTGTCATATGTCTTATTGTCTGTATGCGTGTATGTTTACTGCAGTGAAGCAGTCAGAGACTTTGTTGATCATCATATAGTAGGTGGAGAAATTCTTACAATTTAAATAGGACACATTAGTTTGATAATAATCTATACGGCATCCAGAGGGATAAATATGTTTATCGTGATGTTTTCCCTCTTTTATATACATACATACCTCACTCCAGTTTCTCTGTAATTAGGCATAGATCATATGTAAATCCCAATTTTAGTTTTCTCTAGTTTATAGCTTAAGTTCCCTGTTCTACCATATACGTACTTGGGTATATCACTGTTTTACTCTATCCACATAATAATTATGGAAAAGTATACTTACGTTAAAAACAAAATAATATTGCGGCGGCATACATTTTCAGCAAATTAAGTTCAGTTCTTTTCTGTTCTAATCGGTTCAATTAGGACATGTATTATAATCGAGAAAAGCATTATCTTACTTTAAAACTACATTAAACTATATGTATTTAATCTATGTATATAATGTAAATATATGTAAAAACAAAAAAGTATGTATTTCCTTAACCATTTTCGTAAAAACTCCTAATTCAATTTTGAGTCAACTTTAGTGTTCTATTAGATGTTAGAATGCAAGATTTAAAAGTTGTTAGACCATCGCCTAATAGGATATTTAATCGCTTTTTACAACATACCAAATCAAAGATAATTATATTCATTTCAAGTCTAAACTGGACTAAGAATGTTACACAAAAATATAAAGAATTTATTTCTCAACTTTAGCAACGTAAATACTACTAAATACCTAGACTACTTGCGAAACTTAAATACTAAGTCATTAGCTGTCATTATACCCGACATCGTGTGATATGTTAGTACTTAACTTTGAGTACTAATGTTAATGGCAGGATGTTATTTAGATGTCTAGATATAAAGTGTTTATCTAGTCTTGTATTGTAGGTAACATGCATTTTGCTATTGTAAAACGTGGTTGTTCGTTCCTATAGGCAAAAACCATTACCATTATAAAATATTGCATATACATTTACGTCCTTTAATCTCTTTCGGGTAGGACAGAACCTCGGAGATATAATATCTCCTAGGTCTCTTTTTCAGCATGAATATTAGGGTTGCAATGGCATAATGGAAAATTGGTGATAGGTAGTCTAGTCCCTTAGTCTCCTTCTTTGACATGACGGGAAGAACGGCAGCTAGTTAGCATTCTTTTTACGTCCCAAACGAGACAGGACAATATTTTTAAATTATGATTATATAGTAATTACAAACCAAATTCTTTTATCTTCTCTTACATGCTCTTCTGTTCTTCACGCTACGTACCTTAAGAATATAGCCAATTAATGTATTAAATGTTCTTCTGTCCTTTTTCTATCCTTCTTATGGTATGGTGTGTAATAATAATAATAATCCAATGTATTAATAGTCGAATCTAAGCTATTGACCTTGATATTATAAAAAGCTGATTCTTATAATACTTACTTCGTTATTAACTATACTTACAATGAAATTGCTGTAGTGGTATCCAAATTATAGATTAGTCCAAATCTTGAAGGTTAATTACATACATATATTCACGCCTCTCCGTCCCCAACTGGATAGGCAGAGACTATCTACCGTGTTAGAACGATACTGACAAATCTCTTGCTTCATTCACACACATTAACCTTATCATACATGCTCTTCTGTTTTCCACACTACGTTAATTCAAAAGAGATATAATTAATTCTATTATCAATATTGGAGAACTATCAGTCTTTTTTTAATTAAAACACAAAACAGTAAAAGAATTTTATTAAAACAGTAGTTGCAAACATTTTTTGTTCTGCTTCTTAAAAACACGATTTTATCGTTATCGGATTTTATGATGTCTTTTAGTCTGACATTTATTTTTATAGCTAGTTTAAGTAGGTAGGTATGAGTTTTAACTGTATTAGTAGAACTTAATAACTAACTTAATTGAACACGTTTTTATGAGACTAGTATCCGTTTTTGTATACATACATACATGTAACTACTAATTCTCGATATACATATATAAATATAAGATATTAGCGGATTACAACATGTAGTGACTATGTTGAAAAAGGGAATGCTTTGATATAATTAGTGCATGTTTGGTTTTATAAGATTTGGTGTCATTTTTATGAATAATCATGTAGTTAATAAAAGTTTACTGTAAGATATCTCGTAACTACATACTCGTATGTATATACTTACATATCACGTGCCTATATACTCGTATAGACAGGCAGAGATCACAGATCCTCATTTTTACCAACTCCAACAAACAACCTTCGCTTCTTTTACTTCCATACAGTTTTACAACTTTATTTATAGTGTATATGTACTTCTAATGTCACCATTCTTCAATACCAGACTTATCAGTGCTTTATGTTAGTACTATGTTTATACCCATGGCTATACTTGAGTGTACAAATTTCAACTAATATCTTGCTAGTTCTGATACTCTTTTTCATGACATATCTCTAGATCAGTCTGATTTCACGTGATGGTATCTGAAATATAATAAAAAATGCACAATAAAAAATTGTATATACATAATTGCGAAGTTTCAATGTATCAGGTGAAAATGTTCCATTAAATGTTGATATTAGAATATAAATCATATAGTAATAAAAAAAATGTCCAAAGTTACAATTAATAATATTATAGAACACTATTACACCAACTTAACTAGCCTTTGTTAGTACACTAAAGAACTGTGTTAATACCTTAATGTTCCGTCCAATACTCGAAAGATTATTTACATACATTTGTATGAACATTCAGCGCTAAAAGTGCAGTCCCAGTAACTTTTTATAAGGTTATAGTTTATAAGAATAAAATACAATATTTTTCATTTCGAAGCACGCGAACGTATAGTGGCCATGACAATGCATAGTGGCGCCAGTTTTAAAATGTAATATATTGTCTATTGTTCTTATAGACTTAAACCTAATAAAAAGTTACTGGGACTGCACTTTTAGCGTTGACTGTACATTCCATTATTTCATAAGTAATCTGATCAGACTAAATAAGTGTATTAAGACGTCCTTTGGTTGTGGAACAAGGAAGTAATTTTGTGAAGATCAAGGCTACTTTATAACCACTTTAGAGTTGGTGTTAAAAGGAAAAAGTACTAAAATTTAAATGTAGTGTTTATTTATTTGTAGTCTTTTAATGTAGCTTTTAGTGTTTATTTATGATTTTTTAGTCTACCAGAATTATGTTAAGTAATGAATAGCTCTTAAAAATCAAATTGATTTCCTATTGTATTAAGTTTTAGTTGGTATATTACACGATTCGGGAATGCTATAATAGTAGCTTTTTAATATGCATATTTGAATAGTAGTATGCCCTCAGATTTCAATATATTTTATGTATGTATAGTTAAATATAATGTAATATATTGTGTCTTATTTTTAACTACTATTTTAACTACTATATTATGTTATGTAAAACATATAATCTATAATATCATTACAATATTACTTACGTATATATTTATTACAGAATGCATGGCATAATGTTATGTTGTAATTTATTTATACTTAAAATTCGACGTAGCTCAGTTGTTTGGGGCTTGGCTCTGTATCAGTGGGTACGGGGTTCAAATCCCGCTTGAGCATGTACCAATGGAAATGAATTTTAATGAATTTCTATGTACATTTTCGTAATAAAAACACATTTACGAAATACATCGAATTATACGGTGAGGGAAAACATCGTGAGGAAACCTATCTGTTCGTCGAACAGATAATAGTTAGCGCTTGTAAATGGCGACATGGTTGACCACCTGTCACATTGAGTACTAACTATCTGGTTAACACGTGGGTTCGAGGTGTCCATAGAATTACTACCTTCGCAATTGCGGAGATGGACACCTGAACCTCTGACTACCCCGCAAGGGTTAATGGTCGTGAATGCGTTCGTTTGTTTTTTTGTTTATTTATACTTCAACACTGATAGTTTCGAGTTTCGATATAAATATAAATAAGAAAGGCAGATACTCATATATAGATAAGTATACAGATTTTTATAACATATCGAATTTTGAGATGTAAAAAAATAACTTATTGTATTGTTAATTAAGATTGATGTAAATATTATTATAAATAAATAATAAGACACTTATAAATATTTCTAATAAAAAAAATAACCAAATTACCTTACCTGAAATATGTTTCGGTGAACTGCATTTTATATCCATATTCTTATTATTATCAAAATTGTTTCACTTTATCTCAAAATTAGATATCTCAATAAGAAAGTCTTTAAAATCACTGGCATTAATATCATTTTAGTTTAAAATCACTCTAGTTATATATAAACAAGTAAAAGTTATTTTTTGACATTTATTAAAAACAAGTAAACGTAATCTTATACATTTGTTAATACTATTTTTAAATGACGACTGCCTAAGCCGACGTTTTGAAACTAACTGATGATTTGCATTACCTACCTCACGAGTAATGATTATTTACGACATGGCGTGTTACAAAAAGTTTTTTTTAGGAATAGGTTTCGTGTGATAGAAAAATTGGAAAATAAAGTATTCTATATCGATTATGACTAATAACTCGATATAAATGACGGTTTGAACTTTACGCAGAGGTTCCGGGTTCTATTCCCGGTGGTTAAATAATTCACAATTATGTCTAGTTGTTACATATATTTAATACTATTATTTATTTACCTATAAAATATATTTTGGTAACTAAGCTAACTCTCACACAACTTATTTATATTAACTTATCCCTATATTATTATTACTTAACATAGTATACAAATAAAAATATATTTCTAAATTCCCACTAAAGGGGTGGATAAATATAACAAACCCTTATTTATCATACATGGACTATATATCTCATATTCTAATACATATACATCAGTTTTGTAATAAAATGTAAGTAACACTGAACAAAATTTTGTAACAACCTGTATTCTATACTTAAAATTTATCTCATTTTTATCGCTACCATAGTTTTCTATTTGTTTATCAATAAACGTAGTGTAGGACGCCCCCTGCTAGATGGAATGATGACCTGAAAAAGGTCGCTGGTAGTGGTTGGCTGAGGGCCACGAATGATCGTGTTTTGTGTACCCTTGGGGAGGCCTACGTCCAGCAGTGGACTGACATAGGCTGATTGATTATGTATTAGTTATCAAGCCTTTTAAATTCACAGTTATATTTCAATTATCGAATTGTCCCGGATTGAAATTCATTCATATACATTCACGTCCTCTAATTCCTTTCGGGGTGGACAGAACCTTGAAAGAATTGAAATGTAAACATCTTCTTGACATTTTTTTTTTGGAAAATTAGCTTATCTTAAAAGTTTCCATTGACCCCTAGTCCCTTAGTCGCCTCCTACAAGATGAAAAGCAGCTAGTTAACCCCTTATTTACGCCCAAACTAACTATTGCGAAATATGACATTACCATTCACTTCTATTGTACTGTTGTGTAATTTTAATAGGTTTTTTTGTGTTTATAATGAGTTGGTTACTTTCAAGCTTTTGTTATACTATGACTATTGTTGACTATTGACCTAGATCTCGTCCCGTGCTAGTCTGGGCATGTAATAATATATACATCACGCCCGATTCCCTGTAGAGGGGTAGGCAGAGATCACCGATCCCCATTTGACCCGATCCGTACAAACCAATAGCGCTAAATTAACACTCATATACTTACCTCATATATAATAACTAATTATATTAACTACAGTAGGAGGTGATTAAGGGACTAGGGGTTAATGGAATTTGTTAGGCGATAGGTTAGCAATTTATAATAATAATAACACCAATTACATTATTACATTACGACATTATTACACCAATCGAACTAGCCCCTTGGTAAGTACATTTAAGAAAGTTAAGGGAACTAGTACGTATATTTGAGAAATGTATACATATTATATATAGATAAATACATATATAGTATATATAATCAACGACCAGACTGGAAAGCAGTAGAAAAGCGTAGTTCTCAACTCTGCCTCCACCGGGAATCGAACCCGAGACCTCACGAATTAGCGTTCAGGTGTCTAACCGATCGCGCCACGGAGGTCGTTATGTTTATCTATATCACACATTACGACCAACTGTTAAGACTCAGGTGCCGAATCATATTGTGTCTTCAAGATTCTGTCTAATCTGAAAGGATTAGAGACTTATATGCACACATACATTCACGCCTTAGGGACTACAAGGCTAGGCAGACTATCGGCCACTAAGAAAAGATAATAATATGTAGTAGAACATGAATTGACAAGTATATAATTGTAAATAACGTAAACAGGTATAGGTTTAGAATAACTTAGTCATGTTCTGTCATAGAATACCTAGTACATCTAAATACCTATTTAGCATTGTTTACGACTTCCTACCGCCTGAATAAAAGCGGTCGTGATGCTATCTTAATGGGCTAGCCGGCACGTTTATTCAAGGTCCCAGGTTCTATGCTTAATTGGGTATTAAACCACTGCTTTGTACTGTAATAAATATCACGACTTGTTACTCATAGGGCTAGTTAGAGAGTTGAGACACTATTCATTGTTATATTATAATAATAATTGTTATAATACTTGGACATTAGTACACCAATTGAACTAGCCCCTTGGTAAGTTCATTTAAGACTTGTGTTAAGGGTACTAGTCAACGTATATTTAAGAAATATATACATATTATATATAGATAAATACATAATTATATAATCAACGACCAGACAGGAAAGCAGTAGAAAAGCGTAGTTCTTAACTCTCCACCGGGAATCGAACCCGGGTCCTCAAGATTAGCGTTCAGGTGTCTAACCGATCGATCGCGCCACCGAGGTCGTCTTATCTTACTATGTTTGATTTTACTATATCGTGACTGTAATTATTGGAAAGGTAAACAGGGATTTGAGATAATATGAACTATACTTGTTTTAACTGTATATGTAGGTAATACATATGACGACTGGGATTATTAAAGGGGTAGGCAGTGTGTAAAAGTAATATTGATTGTTTTAATTACGGTGTTGATTAAAGTTAATGTTAGGTTCAGACGCTGAGATAAACTGAAGGTTCTAGGTTTAAATCCAACAGAGATAATGTATCAATGGAATTTGTCTGAGTCAAAACTTTCGTTGTACATCTACGTAATGTAATTTGGAAATGTAACTTTTACAGACAGGAAAATTCATTGTGGTTCAACCTTTGGTTAATTAAGAGTAGATTATTCTAGAAAATGTATAAGTAAATTACGATATAATGTTTTATTTTTTAATACTTAGTTTTGAAACTGTAAAGAACAAATTTATGCTAGATATAGACAGTTTACGAAAAACTGCCTTAAATGAATTTAGTAAGGTTTAATTTGCAATGATCGCAGGTACACATACCTAGACATTACAAAAGCACAGATAAAAATGCTATTTCCAACTCGTTGTTTACAATAAAATGCACGTTATCACTGTTTGACGATAGATAACGCTAGGTACACATGCTAACACGGTTTTATTGCTTTCATAAAAGGGACGTTAATGTTAATATTTGCTCAGCATTGTTTAGACATAGTACGTAATTTGATTACATATATACAGGCATAACACGCCTGTATTCCTACAGAGAGGTAGGTAGAGATTATGGATCCTCATTTTTCTGGATCCTGTCAAACCACTTTTGCTTTATTGTCACTCATACATTTTCTCATACACACTCGGTGGTAATAGTTACTTCTAACGTCAACCTTAGGTATGGCGGTATCATATACGTTTCAATATGTAATGTGTTTCATTTTCTATATCATCTGTTTGGGGTAATTATATGTAGGCAAATACTTATGCATTTTTTTAGGATTTTATTTCTTATTATTTTTGTATTTGAATTTAATTAATTGATTAACTTTATTATTATATTATTAGCTTTATTATCTTATTGGGTGCAGATCTGTAAGGGTTATAAAATGTAAGTGAAATAAATAAAATATATTAATATGTGGTTTGCAGGCCTCGAAAAAAATGGCTATAGGAAATTTAAAAAATAAACATTTTATTACTATTATTAGACAGCGCATTTATAGATACGTAAAAACCTACAGAATATACGTAATTTGGTACATGTAGGGTCTTAACAAAGTATTATTGATAACATTCAAGATAACAAACCTTACCTAAGATTAATTTCATTACAAGGACCATTAACAATTTTAATAGCTTTTTTTGCTTCACAATTTTATTATAGCAGTTATACTGCGAACTTCCAAGGTAATATTGATCAACAATAATGAACAATTAATATTCATACATACATTTTCAAGCTTCTACGTCCTCAAATAGATAGGTAGATACTATATATCGCCATGGAACGATCCTGACAAATCTCCCTTGCTTCACTCACATGTTAACCTTCTCATACATGCTCTTCTGTTCTTCACTATTAACACACGCCTTGAGAAGAATGTTTCCAATTTGATCTGTATAAGTTATACGCGGCCTACCCCGTTTAAATCTATTTCATTAAGGCTTTCTTTATTTTATACTATTAAACTAATTAAGTAATAATTAATTATGATTGCAATAATAATTTATTAATATTAATAATTAATTAAGTATATATTAATTGAAGTTTTGGGTCTCGTGTTTATTTATATTTGTAATAACTTAGTTCTAATAAGTAGTTTATTTTAAACATATTATAGTCTTACTAGATAGTTAAGCTAACTAAGATATTGCTTAAATCTCTTTCGAGCTAGTATATAGTACAGTAATCATCAATACTGAACATTGCGATAGTCTTTCGCCAGACGAACCAAGGTTTTATATAGTCATCTATGTAAAGACACTGACTATTACCTATTGCGCAACACAAGCTTTTGTATTCGCAAATAATATTGTCACGTGCTATTCAGGGACGTAAAAAGAATGCAAACTAGCTGCTTTTCTTACCAGAATGTCGTAGAAGGCGACTAAGGGACTAGTGGTAAATGGAATCTATTGGTCGATGGCCTAGTAACGTGTCATCGATATTCCATATGACATTACAATCCTAATATATGCTTAACAGTGACCTAGGAGATATTATGTATCCAAGGTTCTGTCCACCCCGAAAGGGATTAAAGGACGTGAATGTATGTGTATGTAATTGATAAAGAACATCTCATTTCTCTTCGTAGTAGTACACTACTTTTATAATACCTTGATATTGAACGCATACTTAAAATCTTCTTTCTCTCATTTCCAGGATATTCGTATACAAGAAGCATCGAGACACCACTTCCTCATCATCGCCGAGTGAGGAGTCGAAGCCGCTGACAGGGAAACGGTATACCGAGCTGAGAAACATCAACAGTGCTTCCACCTCGCGGCAGAGATAGGAACTATCGTGTGATATTCTAGACTAATACCTCAAATATTTAGATGTATATGTTTTCTGATGTTTAACTGGAGATAATGATTTAAAAGTCACTTTTTATTATTATCCTAATATGAAATTGTATTAAATACATTATAATTTGATAGTTGGATCTGTCAAAGTGGTGGATTGATTGATATTATTAATAGTGACATCTATTGACCAGAGAGCGTACTACATGCTATATACTATGTGAAATGACTACAATTTGTTTTGTAACTACCCGTTTCTAATTAAAATACATACATACACATTAAAGCCCGTATATCCCCTTCGGGGTAGTCAGAGGTTAAATGTCGAACATGAACTGCAAATACATTTACTTGTTATAAATGTACATGAAATGGGATATCGGGATAATAATAAAAAGGGTGACTATAATTTATATGACCAGGTTTCTTAAATTATGTCATGCTATACATATTTCTTTAACTTGCACCATAGAAAGCTTTTATGAAAGAATACCTAAAGTTAACTTTGCCAACTAACAGCATAAGCGAAGCTTAAATTAAATCTGCAATTTACAATCAATGTCTATTAATTAAATATTGTAAAAATTAAACCTTTTTCTTAGACACAAATTATAACATAATTATTTCATGCATAACATAAAATAGAATGCAAGTATGATGTTTTAAACTAAAAAGTTTTGTTATATAATGACAGTGAGACTAAGAAGTGTCAATAATATCTTCAATATGACATTGACATGTCAAATGTCATTTAAAACAATTGATATATTACTATAGTTTTGTCAGAGGATTTTGAAAGATTGTTATAGATAAAATGACGAAAATAACATGTGAATATTGTTTTTATCCTAGCACAAAATGTAGAAATTATATTTTCAACAAAAATCAAAATGTTAAAACTTTTGTATATACTTTTATCTATGTATATATTACTAATGTATGTAGTTAAAAGAAATCTATTTTTCTATGTATTTGGACAGATAATCTTGACAATTTTGACTAAGAATCTCTCAGACATATTCGTGTATTATATGTATGTAAAAGACAAGAAATGTGTAAATACGTTGTTTTAAATATTCTCTATGAAATAGTAGCATTCATAAGAAAAATTAACTATGATACCAGTTTTTCTGCGCTGTGAATGATTTAATTTTAATGTAAATATAGAATTAGTGAATCAAACATATTAATGATTTATTTACTTTAAACGCTAAGTAGGTAGTTTTTTGAAATAATTAGTCAAAAGTTTCAATGTTATTAGACATGTAAATTATATGTTAACTAGTAAATGTTCTGTTCGTAAGCTCAATTTTGTTTAGGAGCAATAATCCTGTATACCAACATTAGAAAACACACTTTCATAAATTTCTTCAGGCCAATTTACGTTCATACATTTCTCTATTCACAAAGATTTGTGAATATAACTAGTGCCATCTCTGTTTTGGATATCGAAACTACACTACTCATACAACTATAGCATTTAAGACCAAATTGAATTACTATAGGCTTTTCGCGTTAAGTAAATAGTGACTTCATGATATTCAGAGGTTAAACTGACCAATGAGACGTGAGTAAATGAGAATTACCGTGAGGGAAAACATCGTGAGGAAACCTACCTGTTCCCCGAACAGGTAATAGTTAGTGCTTGTAAGCGGCGACATGGCTTACCCCCTGTCACATTGAGTACTAACTATCTGGTCAACACGTGGGTTCGAGGTGGTCATAGAATTACCTTCGCATTCGCGGAGATGGACACCTGAACCTCTGACTACCCCGCAAGGGTTAATGGACGTGAACGCGTTTGTCATATTGACCAATTGAAGACAACCGTTGTCACGTATCATTGGTCAAATCGTAGGGACATGATGAGGTTACTAATTCCTTAATGCAAAAATACTATAGTAAATTCTCCCTATAGAAAGTGTATGCAAAGGTTTAAGTTATATACCTTTCGTCTATAAGTGTAAATTGGGCCTGATATAGCTAAGCTTTTAACGAAATTTCAATAATTGGTTTTTAGAGCTTCTTTGCATTAGATATTAGTTATTGAGTATTACTAGATTAGTTAGATAGGATTTCTAGTTAGTAAGTAGCAAATTTCTGTGTGTAATATTATTTAAAGTGAAATAAACTTTATAATTTCAAACTTCTGTCTTTTATTCATATTAAAATATACATTCACATCTGTTAATATTGTTCTGGCTGGACAGAACCTCGCAAATATAAAATCGTATTGGTCACTTAGTGCATTAATATTAGTGTTGTAATCGTACGTAAAGGGAATTTTGGTGACAGATTGCCTAGCCCATCACCCAATAGATAACATTGACCCCTAGTCCTGTCGCCTCTTTTGATATGCGGGGAAGAACGGCAGCTAGTTCGACTTTTTTTGATGTCCCCGATTAACACAGAAACTTCGTTATTCTATAATAATTATTCCAGTATATTTGCCTACGTAGGCTCGCTACCTATTGGCCACTGTAATAAATAAATGGAAAAAAGTGATTGATCAATTTACTTGTGATACAGTTCACAAGCCTCTGGCGATCAAAAACCAGGTACAAGTCAAAAAGAAGTATGTTTGAGTATAGTATGTTAGTTACCTTCAGGGGCCTTAGTCCACTAATGCTTTTTGCAAAATATCAGTTCAATATCAGATCAGTAATAGTGTGAAGTTGATAGTGGATTAGCAAAAATGATAAAGTTCGCCATTTTTTAAGCGAAATTCGACCCTTTTGGCGATTTTTATAGTGAAAGTTGACACTTTTACTACAACTCACACTATTACTGTTCTGATATTGAACTGCGTTTGTGCTTAAACGCATTAGTAGACTTGGGCCCAGGACTTGTAATTTTATAAAATTGGTCAGAAGCTTTTATTACAAGTTCTTAAAGTCCACTTAAACACACTTAAAGTCCACTTATAGTTAGGTAGACAGAATATATGTGAGAGACTATCCACCGCGCAACAAAATCGAATGCATTCATAAATAGATAAAAATAGTTTATTCAAACATAGCTGCATATATTAAAAGACAATTTAACATTTCACAATCTTATAATCTATACCATAGAAGTATTTTTATTAAATGAAAAATTAGATATCCTATACTTATAAATCCCTTTAAAATATTATAAATCAATAAATAATCGTAGTCTATTTCTGGCAATATATATTACATTTATATAGACATTCTTACGTTTATACATCGCTTAAGCCGCGTCAACACACAATACTCGTTCGATCGCCGAAGTTAAGTAACACGAGTGTGGGCACTGTCTTGATGGGCAACCATCTACATTTCTAAATAATAATACATATTGTCTAAAAGATTCTTAGGAAAATTGCCTTCTTCTTGACATAGCTATCTGTAAACAGTATCTGTACACAGCGACGTCATTTACTACCTTTCACGTTGGATCCTATCAGGAAAAAGTGTGATTCAAGTGGTCAAAAGAAATCATAATACTCAGTTACTGGAGGACACTGAACCTCTGACTAACCCGAAAGAATTTAATTGTCGTAAGGCATATGTAATATTATCTGTTCCCCGAACAGGTAATATTTAGTGCTCGTTAATGGCGACATAGCTTACCACCTGTCACATTAAGTACTGGCTATCTTCTCAACACGTGGGTGCGAGGTGGTCATAGAATTACCTTCGCAATTGCGGAGATGGATACCTCTAACTCTGACTACCCCGCAAGGGTTAATGGTCGTGTTTTTGTCACCTATGTACTTACATACAATAAAGACATGTTGACAATTCATTCTGAGTATGCGTTCACAAATTTGCTTAGTCAAATATTTTTGTATAAATTTCACAATTCATTCAGTGTCATTGTTCCGTGCATACAATAACACTTTTAATATCATTTATTAAGCGACAAACAATGTATTTAATAATACTTTTACTTATAAATTTATCTATTTTCACCATAGGTGACGTTACTAGTAATTATAACAATGAATTGCTACAAAATTTCAATATAATTAAGAGAGAATTACATATTAATAATACTAGAACTAATAATGTAGGGAATTATAATTTGTTTGACGATTTTGCTAATTATACTAAACGGAGTGTGTTTGAAGATTTACTGTTGGATGCAGATCTTTCATTCTCACATTGGGACCAGTATAAGGTAAGAAATATACATATCTTCATGTATTTACAACGTTTAGTGGTTGACGGACTATTCAGTGGAAACTAACCATGAAAATATATCATATCATATTATAGTTAAGCATAATTATTGCATTTGTGATAGTATTAAAATGGATTGTTAATAAGTAGGTGTATGAAGCGTCAATGAAGCGAAAGTGTTTTGTCGGTTTCAGTTAGATGGGACAGTTGGGTATCCGTGATCTCTGCCTACCCCTCTTTAGAGTGTGTATGTATGTATGTAAAGTTCAGTGTAGCTTAGTCTTTGGGGCCTTTCCATCTGAATAGGTTGAGGGTTTAAATCCGCTCTGAGCATGTACTAATAGAAATTAATTATTATTTCTATGTATATATTCGCAATAAAACAACATTTTATGACATGTTCCAACTACGGTAAGGGAAAACATTGTGTGGTAACTAGCTAATTCCTTGGAACAGGTTTACCACCTGTCACATTGAGTACTGACTATCTGGTCAACACTGATTCGAGGTGACCGTAGAATTACTACATTCCGGACACGGAACCACGAATTTCTGACTTTATGATTATAAAAAGGTTTTCTGTCGTTAAAACTCTTCAAAGTATTATTCTGATATCAGCTCGAAGAATCACCCAACTAAATTTTCTTCCCAATAGTCAGTGTTCGGCAAGGAGTACCAGTCTCTCCATCATGAGCTGGTGGCCATGAGGCGGTGGCTGGAGAACGTCCAGCACATCGCCACCCACAACCAGGAGTACATCAATGGAAGACATGGCTTCTCACTGGATCTGAACCATCTGTCGGATATGGTAAGGTTTGTTTTTGTATAGTGCTTACGTATAAAAAACAAGCAGTAACTATTACCTGTTGGGGTAGGTTTCAAGTAATATCAAATAATTTGCCTAGCCTAAAGCCTTCCTCAATAAGTAGTCTAATAATAGTATAATAATAGTAGAATAAAAAGAATTTTTGAATTCGAACCAGTAGTTTCTGAGATTAGCGCGTTCAAACGAACAAACAAACTCTTCAGCTTTATAATATATAAAAAATTATAAGGCTATATACCTCTAAGGGATTCCACTCCCTTAATTTAAAGCAAAGGTATTTATTTGGCGATGGAATAGCAACCACTCAGCAATGTGTCACATGTACGGCACCACAAACCCGATAGTTTAGCTAAAAGAGTCTAAGGATATTGGAGTTCTATTGTAGCTAAATATTTGCGAGGATCTATCCATCCCGAATGGGATCAAACGATGAATATATATATATATATATATATATATATATATATATATATATATATGTGTGTGTGTGTGGGTGTATGTATGTATATATCAACCACTATTTGTGTGACCGGTGAAATTTACATGAAATATTCAAGACTTGTGCATACTCCCATCTTCAAAATTTCGAATGCGTGTTAATTCAAATTAACCTTTGTACAACTATCTAACAACAATAGCTAATCAACCCTGGTTTGTTTTATTATTTACTTATTTTTGTGTGTTTTTATTTGGTTGTTCTTATATTTCTACGTAACTATAGACGAATGAAGAATACGTAAATAACTATCTCCGCCTGATGAAGACCTTTCCTCTACCTGACCCTGCGTTTGACTTCGCCAGATTCGCCTTTCACGACCATGCACACAAGAGTACGCCCAGACATGTAAGAATAGTTATTTAGTAATATAATAGTAGCTTATTGTGTCTTTTATAACAATAATTAATCTGTATAATAGTAACTTAATCTTTATTGATCTATATGTATAAATTAGATACGATAATTAACGAAAAATAATAATATAAATATTTGAATATTATTACACCAATTGAACTAGTCCCTTGGTAAGTTAAGGGTACTAGTCAACGTATATTTAAGAAATATATACATATTATACATAGATAAATACATATATAATCAACGACCAGACTAGAAAGCAGAAGAAAAGCGTAGTTCTTAACTCTGCCTCCACCGGGAAACGAACACGGGACCTCACTGTTAGCGTTCCGGCGGATAACAGATCGCGCCGCGGAGGTCGTCAAACGAATAATAAATTAATTGGTGACACTATCATTAAACAAGGTTTAGAATGCCCCCCTGCTAGGTGGACCGATGATTTGAATGTGGCTGGTAGTGACTGGATGAGGGCCACGAGTGATCAGATTTTGTGGTTTAGCCTTGGGGAGGCCTATGTCCAGCAATGGACTGTTACAGGCTGAGTAATTGATTGAATACAATATATACATATGTATAACTGAAGAATAGTAATAAATTAATGTTTATTTTATACAAGAGCCAACATTGAATGTTTGCAATATCCTTAATATATTTGGTTTTGGGGTTGAAAGAAATTCAGGATATTTATTATGATGTCATATTTAGGCTGTAGCTATGTGAATAATTCTATTTAGTATAATGGTTTTACAATGTTTCATTGAATATCTTGTTTCCAGTACTAATTGATTTTGACATCAATGATCTGAACAGGATGTATCTTATTTATTTAATATGTGAGACCGGGTATTTTATTTTATTACATCCGACGTATCGACCCGGTTTCACATCACTACATAGTATAAAACAAAGTTGCTTTCTTTGTCCCTATGTCCCTTTATATGCTTAAATCTTTGAAACTACCCAACGAATTTTGATGCGGTTTTTTTTAATAGATAGAGTGATTCAAGAGGAAGATTTTTATGTATAATAACATCCATTAAATAGTGGAGTAGGCTAAATATTTTATACCCGTGCGAAGCCGGAGCGGGTCACTAGTAGTAAATAAAATGAGTATAACTCGCGAGTGTTTAAAAATAACTAGGGTGTATCTTATCGTTCTATTATCAGATGGACTGGCGAGATCGTGGCTTCAAGCCTCACAACGAACAGCAGAAGCACTGCGGGGCTTGCTATGCCTTCGCCGTCACACATGCCATACAGGCGCAGCTGTACAAGGCACATAGGCATTGGGGAGAACTCAGGTATAACAGAAGTACATACATAAACATAACGAAGTACATAGTGTGTAAATTATTGTTATATATATATATATACAGGGTGGCGCATTCAAAACGGTCAGTATGGGAAAGTCTGAAACTATAAGAGATACGAAGATTTGTTCTTAGGAACCATGTTACCGATTTTGATAAAAAGAAAAACTGCATTCATACTTTCTTTGAAAAAACAACTGTATCCAGTCCGGGAATCGAACCCGGTTGCTTTGAAAAAATAAATTGACCCTTTTCACTTTTTCTTTTTAAATATCGATTGTGTAGGTCTTAAGCTGTAAATGTCTCTATGAAACATGGTGTCGAAAATGAATAAAATGCATTGTTTTGGCATACTTTAGTTTATATTTTTTAGGTTTTGTAAGTGACCACCGTTGTTTTCAATACAATATTCAACACGTTTAGGTAACGATCTGACTATTGAATTTTGTATTTTTATGTAGTGAATTTGCGTTACAATTGACTTTATTGCTACTTTTAGGTCTTCAATGGTGTCATAGCTTGTTTTGTAAAATTCATCCTTAACGTAATCCCACAAGAAATTTTCTAATATGGTTTAACACGTCACTTTAAGTGAACTTTTCAATAGATTTTCAGTTTTTGATTACTGTAGATAACAAAACCTCCTTAAAGGATTAATGCAATGCTAATGCCACATGATATGGTGTATGTAACAAGTAGGGAAGTACAAAACTACAAACAGCCATAGAGACAATTTTACATATCTGTTGAATATTGTTACGGTGTATGTATACTAAAGTATGCCAAAACAATGCATTTTATTCATTTTCGACACCATGTTTCATAGAGACATTTACAGCTTAAGACCTTCACAATCGATATTTAAAAAGAAAAAGTGAAAAGGGCCAATTTATTTTTTCAAAGCAACCGGGTTCGATTCTCGGACTGGATACAGTTGTTTTTTCAAAGAAAGTATGAATGCAGTTTTTCTTTTTATCAAAATCGGTAACATGGTTCCTAAGAACAAATCTTCGTATCTCTTATAGTTTCAGACTTTCCCATACTGACCGTTTTGAATGCGCCACCCTGTATATATATATACAAAAACCCTTGCGGGGTAGTCAGAGGTTAAGGTGTCCATCTCCGCAATGGCGAGGGTAGTAATTCTATGGACACCTCGAACCCACGTGTTGACCAGATAGTCAGTACTCAATGTGACAGGTGGTCAGCCATGTCGCCATTCACAAATTCACAAGCACTAACTATTATCTGTTCGGGAAACAGGTAGGTTTCTTCACGACGTTTTCCCTCACCGTAGTATTTGACGCATTTCGTAATAATAATAATAAAGCATTTATTTACAGCCACAAAAACATACACAATACAATTATTTTACAAATTAAACTTACAAACTAGGGGGTATAGCTTGTGCATGTTATTGTCGCAGCAAAAAGGTTCTAACTTAGCTGGGTATGTTACGTTTGGTGGCAAACGCAACGCTGATATTATGTTAGAACCAACAAGAAACCAATAAATAAAGAACCAATAAATATATTTTTATATATATGTATATACTATACTTATTCAAAAGTAAAGGGAAAATAATTGAAAGCTCATCAAAAAGGATGAAATGTACACCAATATATAGCAAAGGTTAGGTTTGGGTTGGGACTGTATTATTTGTGTTTAGTTTGCAAAACGGTATTTTTTAGTAGGTGTTTAAACATAATCCTAAAGTGCGGTCACATTAAAGATACTGAGTAAATAGAATCTTGATGAACTAGTTGGGACGTAAAAAGAATGCTAACTAGCTGCTGTTCTTTCCGGTATGTCGTAAAAGGCGTCTAAGGGACTAGGGGAAATGATTTTTATTGGGTGATGGGCTAGTAACCTGCCACCAATGTTCCATTATAACATCGCAACCCAATGCTAATGCTAAAAAGTGAATGAGGTGGTGTTATATCTCCGAGGTTCTGTTCTGCCCGAAAGGGATATAATATATCCGAGATCATTTTTCATCACAAATAACCCAATTGTGATGATATAATGGAACTATGGTGACAAGTTCCAGCCTATCGTCCATAAGATTCCATATACCCCTGGTCCCATAGTCGCCTCCTACGAAATGCCAGGAAGAACGGCAGATAGTTAGCATTCTTTTAACATCCCAGACGAGCACGGGTCTTCTTAAAACTTACTATTATACGTATTTCAAGCACCGATAGACTTTGTTCATTTTATTATACATTTCAGACATTCATACATCTTCTCATATACTCTCGGCGGTTAAAGGTACACCTAACGTCCCCTTTTTTCAATATAGCGTCTATCTGACTGTTATATGTCTTATTAGGCCGGCCCCTACGTAACCGCCCTTCCACTTCACTCATATATATTCCTTTTGTCAATCCGCATAACATGTCCAAACCATCCAAGCATGCTCTTTTCAATCTTAGTCACTACATCTTCTTTCAAACCGTTCTTTCATTTTATTATGTGTGTTTAATATGAATGTATGTTATTCCAGTGCACAACAGATAGTGGATTGCAGCAGTATGGACGGGAACTTGGGCTGCGGTGGCGGCTCCCTAGCAGCTGCCTTTCGTTACGCCACCAGAGAGGGCCTCATGATGGAGAGCGACTATCCTTATAAGGGGAAGGTAATATGCGTTCACGACCTTGTGGGGTAGTCAGAGGTTCAGGTTTCCATTTCCGCAATTGTGAAGGTAGTAATTCTAACCGGTGTGAAGTTATCTGCCAATAGTTATCTGCCAATATAACCCGACCAAATTAAATTTTTTTTGTTCGGATTTGGTTAATCGACGTATTGTATTAAAAATCCATGCTAAATAGGCTAAATATAATAAAAAACTCTTCCTCAATGATTAAAGATGCATTATAATTGATATGTATGAAGAAATATAATATATTATCGTCATAATGACTTGTTCTTCATGCACTATGTATTTATGACCGTAACATAGTGAAACTACACATATGACTTAAAAATCTATATGCAATAGCACGTGCTGAAAAAATGCTATCACGCCATAGCATATTCACCCCCTGCTATTAAGCAAAGGGTAGACAATAAGCTGAAGAAACAGAATAACAAATATTTGAAATATGTTTTCCAATATAACATGACATCTGGCCATTTAGCCACCTTGTACACTATATCGAATATAAGTCTAATTCAGGGCTATCAATTGACATAAATATCATCCCCCTGTGAAGGGGCTGAGGGGTCGAAATTCACGTTGGAATGTATCTATAAAATGATTATCGTACTTTCCTCACAAATATTCAAATAAACCTTGTGAAAATCTCGTCTAGTAAAAAACAACTAACATCATAGGACTAAATTAAAGCTACTTATCTAATGACATAATATTCATCCCCCATAGTGGGGTATGGGGGTGGCAATACGCAAATGATATAAAAATGGCCAATTTTCGAAATCACTTTTTCCGCTATATCTCAAAAACTGTGTTTTTAGCCAACATAAGCGGCTCATCAGAGATAGATCTTGTCATTTGCTATCGATTGACGAATAAATCATCTGCATAACTAGGGGCTGAGGGGTCGCCATCAGACCTGGAAAGTTATCTGCCAATTTCGTTTTGTCATTCGATCAGATTCGTTCGTCTGCCCCTTCTAAGCCGCTCATTCAGCCAACATAAGCTACAGTCCTACAATCAATATTACTCTGCCCTATCTTATGACATAGGTTGTATCCCCCATAGTGGGGTATGGGGGTGGCAATACGCAAATGATATAAAAATGGCCAATTTTCCAAATCGCTTTTTCCGCTATATCTCAAAAACTGTGTTTTTAGCCAACATAAGCGGCTCATCAGAGATAGATCTTGTCATTTCCTATCGATTGACGTATAAATCATCAGCCTATCTAGGGGCTCAGGGGTCGCCATCGAACATGGAAAGTTATCTGCCAATTACGTTGCAACGCTGAATAGCCTGTATCTCCCTAACTGTTTATTTAGCCATTATCATCTTTTGACTCGAGTAAACCAACTAGTAGTGCTATGTAATGACATAGACTTCATTCCCTTTAAATGGGGTTGGGGGTTGGTAATACATCGAGGAAATAAAAATGACGATTTCTTAGGAAATTAGTTTTTCTGTCATAACTCAAAAACTGTATTATTAGCCAACATAAGCGGCTCATCAGAGATAGATCTTGTCATTTGCTATCGATTGACGTATAAATCATCTGCATAAGTAGGGGCTGAGGGGTCGCCATCAGACCTGGAAAGTTATCTGCCAATTTCGTTTTGTCATTCGATCAGATTCGTTCGTCTGCCCCTTCTAAGCCGCTCATTCAGCCAACATAAGCTACAGTCCTACAATCAATATTGCTCTGCCCTATCTTATGACATAGGTTGTATCCCCCATAGTGGGGTATGGGGGTGGCAATACGCAAATGATATAAAAATGGCCAATTTTCCAAATCACTTTTTCCGCTATATCTCAATAACTGTGTTTTTAGCCAACATAAGCGGCTCATGAGAGATAGATCTTGTCATTTCCTATCGATTGACGTATAAATCATCAGCCTATCTAGGGGCTCAGGGGTCGCCATCAAACTTGGAAAGTTATCTGCCAATTACGTTGCAGCGCTTAATAGCCTGTATCTCCCTAACTGTTTCTTTAGCCATTATCATCTTTTGACTGGAGTAAACCAACTAGTAGTGCTATGTAATGACATAGACTTCATTCCCTTTAAGTGGGGTGGGGGGTTGGTAATACATCGAGGAAATAAAAATGACGATTTCTTAGGAAATTAGTTTTTCTGTCATAACTCAAAAACTGTATTTTTAGCCAACATAAGCGGCTCATCAGAGATAGATCTTGTCATTTGCTATCGATTGACGAATAAATCATCTGCATAACTAGGGGCTGAGGGGTCGCCATCAGACCTGGAAAGTTATCTGCCAATTTCGTTTTGTCATTCGATCAGATTCATTCGTCTGCTCCTTCTAAGCCGCTCATTCAGCCAACATAAGCTACAGTCATACAATCAATATTAATCTGCCCTATCTTATGACATAGTTTGTATCCCCTATAGTGGGGTATGAGGGTGGCAATACGCAAATGATATAAAAATGGCCAATTTTCCAAATCACTTTTTCCGCTATATCTCAAAAACTGTGTTTTTAGCCAACATAAGCGGCTCATCAGAGATAGATCTTGTCATTTGCTATCGATTGACATATAAATCATCAGCACAACTAGGGGCTCAGGGGTCGCCATCAGACTTGGAAAGTTATCTGCCAATTACGTTGCAGCGCTGAATAGCCTGTATCTCCCTAACTGTTTATTTAGCCATTATCATTTTTTGACTGGAGTAAACCAACTAGTAGTGCTATGTAATGACATAGACTTCATTCCCTTTAAGTGGGGTGGGGGGTTGGTAATACATCGAGGAAATAAAAATGACGATTTCTTAGGAAATTAGTTTTTCTGTCATAACTCAAAAACTGTATTTTTAGCCAACATAAGCGGCTCATCAGAGATAGATCTTGTCATTTGCTATCGATTGACATATAAATCATCTGCATAAGTAGGGGCTGAGGGGTCGCCATCAGACCTGGAAAGTTATCTGCCAATTTCGTTTTGTCATTCGATCAGATTCGTTCGTCTGCCCCTTCTAAGCCGCTCATTCAGCCAACATAAGCTACAGTCCTACAATCAATATTACTCTGCCCTATCTTATGACATAGGTTGTATCCCCCATAGTGGGGTATGGGGGTGGCAATACGCAAATGATATAAAAATGGCCAATTTTCCAAATCACTTTTTCCGCTATATCTCAAAAACTGTGTTTTTAGCCAACATAAGCGGCTCATCAGAGATAGATCTTGTCATTTCCTATCGATTGACGTATAAATCATCAGCCTATCTAGGGGCTCAGGGGTCGCCATCGAACATGGAAAGTTATCTGCCAATTACGTTGCAACGCTGAATAGCCTGTATCTCCCTAACTGTTTATTTAGCCATTATCATCTTTTGACTCGAGTAAACCAACTAGTAGTGCTATGTAATGACATAGACTTCATTCCCTTTAAATGGGGTTGGGGGTTGGTAATACATCGAGGAAATAAAAATGACGATTTCTTAGGAAATTAGTTTTTCTGTCATAACTCAAAAACTGTATTTTTAGCCAACATAAGCGGCTCATCAGAGATAGATCTTGTCATTTCCTATCGATTGACGTATAAATCATCAGCCTATCTAGGGGCTCAGGGGTCGCCATCGAACATGGAAAGTTATCTGCCAATTACGTTGCAACGCTGAATAGCCTGTATCTCCCTAACTGTTTATTTAGCCATTATCATCTTTTGACTCGAGTAAACCAACTAGTAGTGCTATGTAATGTTATAGACTTCATTCCCTTTAAGTGGGGTGGGGGGTTGGTAATACATCGAGGAAATAAAAATGACGATTTCTTAGGAAATTAGTTTTTCTGTCATAACTCAAAAACTGTGTTTTTAGCCAACATAAGCGGCTCATCAGAGATAGATCTTGTCATTTGCTATCGATTGACATATAAATCATCTGCATAAGTAGGGGCTGAGGGGTCGCCATCAGACCTGGAAAGTTATCTGCCAATTACGTTGCAACGCTGAATAGCCTGTATCTCCCTAACTGTTTATTTAGCCATTATCATCTTTTGACTGGAGTAAACCAACTAGTAGTGCTATGTAATGTTATAGACTTCATTCCCTTTAAGTGGGGTGGGGGGTTGGTAATACATCGAGGAAATAAAAATGACGATTTCTTAGGAAATTAGTTTTTCTGTCATAACTCAAAAACTGTATTTTTAGCCAACATAAGCGGCTCATCAGAGATAGATCTTGTCATTTGCTATCGATTGACATATAAATCATCTGCATAAGTAGGGGCTGAGGGGTCGCCATCAGACCTGGAAAGTTATCTGCCAATTTCGTTTTGTCATTCGATCAGATTCATTCGTCTGCCCCTTCTAAGCCGCTCATTCAGCCAACATAAGCTACAGTCCTACAATCAATATTACTCTGCCCTATCTTATGACATAGGTTGTATCCCCCATAGTGGGGTATGGGGGTGGCAATACGCAAATGATATAAAAATGGCCAATTTTCCAAATCACTTTTTCCGCTATATCTCAAAAACTGTGTTTTTAGCCAACATAAGCGGCTCATAAGAGATAGATCTTGTCATTTCCTATCGATTGACGTATAAATCATCAGCCTATCTAGGGGCTCAGGGGTCGCCATCGAACATGGAAAGTTATCTGCCAATTACGTTGCAACGCTGAATAGCCTGTATCTCCCTAACTGTTTATTTAGCCATTATCATCTTTTGACTCGAGTAAACCAACTAGTAGTGCTATGTAATGTTATAGACTTCATTCCCTTTAAGTGGGGTGGGGGGTTGGTAATACATCGAGGAAATAAAAATGACGATTTCTTAGGAAATTAGTTTTTCTGTCATAACTCAAAAACTGTATTTTTAGCCAACATAAGCGGCTCATCAGAGATAGATCTTGTCATTTGCTATCGATTGACATATAAATCATCTGCATAAGTAGGGGCTGAGGGGTCGCCATCAGACCTGGAAAGTTATCTGCCAATTTCGTTTTGTCATTCGATCAGATTCATTCGTCTGCCCCTTCTAAGCCGCTCATTCAGCCAACATAAGCTACAGTCCTACAATCAATATTACTCTGCCCTATCTTATGACATAGGTTGTATCCCCCATAGTGGGGTATGGGGGTGGCAATACGCAAATGATATAAAAATGGCCAATTTTCCAAATCACTTTTTCCGCTATATCTCAAAAACTGTGTTTTTAGCCAACATAAGCGGCTCATAAGAGATAGATCTTGTCATTTCCTATCGATTGACATATAAATCATCAGCACAACTAGGGGCTCAGGGGTCGCCATCAGACTTGGAAAGTTATCTGCCAATTACGTTGCAGCGCTGAATAGCCTGTATCTCCCTAACTGTTTATTTAGCCATTATCATTTTTTGACTGGAGTAGAAATAGAAATAGAAAAACGTTTATTCACAAACACAACAATACAACACACATTACAAAAGTTGGTACAAACACATTTGAATTGAAAATTGAAAAACAGTGATTGTTGGGCGCGCTGTATTGCTGTCGTGAAAGGGCCCAGACTCAGCATATGTCGGGAACCGGAAAGTTCACGACGCCGATCCTCCGTCTGAGCCGCAGAGGGAACCGTGCCAAATTTGTGGTTTACGTAACAGGTTACGTGTATGGTTCACAGCTCAAATAACAATAATAGAAATATAAACTATGTCGTTTGTAACAAATATTAAAATAAAATAAAGAAATATACATAGAAACATGCACATACATACATACAAATGCATATATATCAATACACATATACATATCCTCGTACATACAAATATACACACATAAATACATATAATTATTAAATATAGCATAAATACTTTTCACAACGTACGCACCTGAATCAATGAAGCAATTTGGGTGCCACAACACACGCAAGCAACTATTGCTGGCATAGAAGATGTCTCTTAAGATGTACCTTAAAATTAGACTTTGAAGTCAGACGTCTAATGGGAGGGGGAATGTCGTTCCAGCACTTAGTTGCCTGAAACTTGAAGCAACCCCTAAATAATGCCGTTCGATGTCGCGGAAGCAACAGGGGCGGCACACAGTCCCTAGCAGCCTTACGCTGCGCTCGCCACTCCAGCCTACGATGGAGGTAAACAGGCTCCTCCAGCTGGATGAGGTCGAACAAGAGACAGCTGAGCAGCAGCCTTTGCCTATTCCCTATTTTCAAGATGCCATGCTCATTTAGAAATGGGGTGACGTGGGTTCTGGGTGGAATGGGAAAACAAAATCTTGCACAGGCGTTCTGGACACGTTGCAACAGCCTGTGGGTTTTATTCAGAAGGCATGGACCATACACTGGGAGAGCGTAACTTATTTTCGAGAGTATTAAAGTTTCACATAGATTAATACGCATTCCCACACTCAAAAAAGCCCTATGCTGATACAAAACCCTGAGCCTGTGAAAGCATCCACGAACCAGCTGAGTGACGTGACTCTCAAATCTTAGTCTCCCGTCAAATGTAAGACCAAGATTACGTGCTTCTGAAACCCTATCAATAGCCACTCGATCTACAAATATCTTAGGACCCCTAGCGACCACCCTTGATATTGCCCTATCAGTCCCCAGTACCATGTATTTAGTCTTCTGTGGATTGAGTACAAGGCAGTTATCACGAGACCATGAAGCAATACGGTCCAAGTCCTCATTAATAGCTGCAATTGCATTGTCAAAGTTTTTATTGTTTATGGGGATATATAATTGGATGTCATCTGCGTAAATGTGGTATTTGCAATGTCGTATGTTGTCAGTTATGTCAGCTGTGTACAGTATGAATAACAATGGACCCAAAACTGATCCCTGTGGTACACCCCTACTCGTTTCGAAATAGGACGAGACCGCAGAGGATCCATCAGATCCAATAATCTCCACTCTCTGCCTACGTCCAGTCAAGTAACTTTTAAACCATGTCAATGTCAACTCGTCAAAACCATAATAATCCATCTTTCGCAGCATTAAGTCACAATTTAAACAGTCAAATGCTCGCGAAAAGTCCAGCAGAACCAATAACACAGCGTTATGACTGTCCATATCTCCCAAGATATCGTCTACAACATCAAGCAACGCTGTCGTCGTGCTATGTGATTTACGGAACCCAGATTGGTGGATGGGAAGGATATCAGAAACACTTAAAAATCGCGACAGTTGTTCGTGTACCACCCTCTCTGCAATCTTGGACAAAAACGGGAGTATGCTTACCGGTCGCAAATCAGAGAAAGCCATAGGGTTGTCCACTTTAGGAATTGGCCTAATCAACGCAGTCTTCCACGCGTCAGGAAAGATGCCAGTCTCAATAGACCTGTTGACCAAGCCAGTTATCGCAGGAAGAGCCTCAGGCAGCAATAGACGTACCATGTCCCTCGAAATGCCATCGTCACCGGCCGCCCCCGTCCTGATGACCTGCAATAGTTCACCAACCCTCCTTTCCGTTGTTAACTGCAAACTGAACACATTAGAACCGCGCCTACACGCACCAAAAGTATTCAGCAAGGTGGACGAGGCAGATGAAGGGCCCGGGACATCAAGAAAATGTCTCGCGAGGCCGTCCGCATCATCAAAATGGCTAGGCAGATCCTGTCTCGGCCTGAAGTCGACAACGGCATCCCTGAGATTCCTCCAGAGAGCCCTGGGCCGGGTCAAATTGTTGTTTATTTCATATGTGAAATAAGCCGTTTTCTCAGCACATAGACACGTCCTTGCAAACCTTTTCAACTCTTTAAAGGCATTAAAATCTGCGTCAGAATTGCTTTTCTTATATTTAGTATAAGCCTTGTCCCTTAATGTCATTATATATTTAAGATTGTCAGTTAGCCAAGGTTGACTATGTCTGTCGATTTTGCAATAAAGTAAACCAACTAGTAGTGCTATGTAATGACATAGACTTCATTCCCTTTAAGTGGGGTGGGGGGTTGGTAATACATCGAGGAAATAAAAATGACGATTTCTTAGGAAATTAGTTTTTCTGTCATAACTCAAAAACTGTATTTTTAGCCAACATAAGCGGCTCATCAGAGATAGATCTTGTCATTTGCTATCGATTGACATATAAATCATCTGCATAAGTAGGGGCTGAGGGGTCGCCATCAGACCTGGAAAGTTATCTGCCAATTTCGTTTTGTCATTCGATCAGATTCGTTCGTCTGCCCCTTCTAAGCCGCTCATTCAGCCAACATAAGCTACAGTCCTACAATCAATATTACTCTGCCCTATCTTATGACATAGGTTGTATCCCCCATAGTGGGGTATGGGGGTGGCAATACGCAAATGATATAAAAATGGCCAATTTTCCAAATCACTTTTTCCGCTATATCTCAAAAACTGTGTTTTTAGCCAACATAAGCGGCTCATCAGAGATAGATCTTGTCATTTCCTATCGATTGACGTATAAATCATCAGCCTATCTAGGGGCTCAGGGGTCGCCATCGAACATGGAAAGTTATCTGCCAATTACGTTGCAACGCTGAATAGCCTGTATCTCCCTAACTGTTTATTTAGCCATTATCATCTTTTGACTCGAGTAAACCAACTAGTAGTGCTATGTAATGACATAGACTTCATTCCCTTTAAATGGGGTTGGGGGTTGGTAATACATCGAGGAAATAAAAATGACGATTTCTTAGGAAATTAGTTTTTCTGTCATAACTCAAAAACTGTGTTTTTAGCCAACATAAGCGGCTCATCAGAGATAGATCTTGTCATTTCCTATCGATTGACGTATAAATCATCAGCCTATCTAGGGGCTCAGGGGTCGCCATCGAACATGGAAAGTTATCTGCCAATTACGTTGCAACGCTGAATAGCCTGTATCTCCCTAACTGTTTATTTAGCCATTATCATCTTTTGACTCGAGTAAACCAACTAGTAGTGCTATGTAATGTTATAGACTTCATTCCCTTTAAGTGGGGTGGGGGGTTGGTAATACATCGAGGAAATAAAAATGACGATTTCTTAGGAAATTAGTTTTTCTGTCATAACTCAAAAACTGTGTTTTTAGCCAACATAAGCGGCTCATCAGAGATAGATCTTGTCATTTGCTATCGATTGACATATAAATCATCTGCATAAGTAGGGGCTGAGGGGTCGCCATCAGACCTGGAAAGTTATCTGCCAATTTCGTTTTGTCATTCGATCAGATTCATTCGTCTGCCCCTTCTAAGCCGCTCATTCAGCCAACATAAGCTACAGTCCTACAATCAATATTACTCTGCCCTATCTTATGACATAGGTTGTATTCATAGATGGCGGTAATGATCTATTTTAATCGGTTTAAATATAAGCCACTCCGATTAGATGAATGTTATTTTAACAGTATCTTCGTAATTAATTTTTTTGTTCTCCTTTATAAATTATGTTGTAATAAAACAGGAAATTTATATTTTTCAAAACATTAATATTATTAATCCATACTTGAATTTATTATTAAAATAATGTATAATTGCGTATTATTTTGATAATTGTTAAGTTATATACGATTTATACATATTATACATTTACTTGTTTTTATAAAATAAATTTGCTTTAGGTGATAAATGATCTATCTCTGATGAGCCGCTTATGTTGGCTAAAAATACAGTTTTTGAGTTATGACAGAAAAACTAATTTCCTAAGAAATCGTCATTTTTATTTCCTCGATGTATTACCAACCCCCAACCCCATTTAAAGGGAATGAAGTCTATGTCATTACATAGCACTACTAGTTGGTTTACTCGAGTCAAAAGATGATAATGGCTAAATAAACAGTTAGGGAGATACAGGCTATTCAGCGTTGCAACGTAATTGGCAGATAACATTCCATGTTCGATGGCGACCCCTGAGCCCCTAGATAGGCTGATGATTTATACGTCAATCGATAGGAAATGACAAGATCTATCTCTGATGAGCCGCTTATGTTGGCTAAAAACACAGTTTTTGAGATATAGCGGAAAAAGTGATTTGGAAAATTGGCCATTTTTATATCATTTGCGTATTGCCACCCCCATACCCCACTATGGGGGATACAACCTATGTCATAAGATAGGGCAGAGTAATATTGATTGTAGGACTGTAGCTTATGTTGGCTGAATGAGCGGCTTAGAAGGGGCAGACGAACGAATCTGATCGAATGACAAAACGAAATTGGCAGATAACTTTCCAGGTCTGATGGCGACCCCTCAGCCCCTACTTATGCAGATGATTTATATGTCAATCGATAGCAAATGACAAGATCTATCTCTGATGAGCCGCTTATGTTGGCTAAAAACACAGTTTTTGAGTTATGACAGAAAAACTAATTTCCTAAGAAATCGTCATTTTTATTTCCTCGATGTATTACCAACCCCCCACCCCACTTAAAGGGAATGAAGTCTATGTCATTACATAGCACTACTAGTTGGTTTACTCCAGTCAAAAGATGATAATGGCTAAATAAACAGTTAGGGAGATACAGGCTATTAAGCGCTGCAACGTAATTGGCAGATAACTTTCCAAGTTTGATGGCGACCCCTGAGCCCCTAGATAGGCTGATGATTTATACGTCAATCGATAGGAAATGAAAGATCTATCTCTCATGAGCCGCTTATGTTGGCTAAAAACACAGTTATTGAGATATAGCGGAAAAAGTAATTTGGAAAATTGGCCATTCTTATATCATTTGCGTATTGCCACCCCCATACCCCACTATGGGGGATACAACCTATGTCATAAGATAGGGCAGAGCAATTTTGATTGTAGGACTGTAGCTTATGTTGGCTGAATGAGCGGCTTAGAAGGGGCAGACGAACGAATCTGATCGAATGACAAAACGAAATTGGCAGATAACTTTCCAGGTCTGATGGCGACCCCTCAGCCCCTACTTATGCAGATGATTTATACGTCAATCGATAGCAAATGACAAGATCTATCTCTGATGAGCCGCTTATGTTGGCTAAAAATACAGTTTTTGAGTTATGACAGAAAAACTAATTTCCTAAGAAATCGTCATTTTTATTTCCTCGATGTATTACCAACCCCCAACCCCATTTAAAGGGAATGAAGTCTATGTCATTACATAGCACTACTAGTTGGTTTACTCGAGTCAAAAGATGATAATGGCTAAATAAACAGTTAGGGAGATACAGGCTATTCAGCGTTGCAACGTAATTGGCAGATAACTTTCCATGTTCGATGGCGACCCCTGAGCCCCTAGATAGGCTGATGATTTATACGTCAATCGATAGGAAATGACAAGATCTATCTCTGATGAGCCGCTTATGTTGGCTAAAAACACAGTTTTTGAGATATAGCGGAAAAAGTAATTTGGAAAATTGGCCATTCTTATATCATTTGCGTATTGCCACCCCCATACCCCACTATGGGGGATACAACCTATGTCATAAGATAGGGCAGAGCAATTTTGATTGTAGGACTTTAGCTTATGTTGGCTGAATGAGCGGCTTAGAAGGGGCAGACGAACGAATCTGATCGAATGACAAAACGAAATTGGCAGATAACTTTCCAGGTCTGATGGTGACCCCTCAGCCCCTACTTATGCAGATGATTTATACGTCAATCGATAGCAAATGACAAGATCTATCTCTGATGAGCCGCTTATGTTGGCTAAAAATACAGTTTTTGAGTTATGACAGAAAAACTAATTTCCTAAGAAATCGTCATTTTTATTTCCTCGATGTATTACCAACCCCCAACCCCATTTAAAGGGAATGAAGTCTATGTCATTACATAGCACTACTAGTTGGTTTACTCGAGTCAAAAGATGATAATGGCTAAATAAACAGTTAGGGAGATACAGGCTATTCAGCGTTGCAACGTAATTGGCAGATAACTTTCCATGTTCGATGGCGACCCCTGAGCCCCTAGATAGGCTGATGATTTATACGTCAATCGATAGGAAATGACAAGATCTATCTCTGATGAGCCGCTTATGTTGGCTAAAAACACAGTTTTTGAGATATAGCGGAAAAAGTGATTTGGAAAATTGGCCATTTTTATATCATTTGCGTATTGCCACCCCCATACCCCACTATGGGGGATACAACCTATGTCATAAGATAGGGCAGAGTAATATTGATTGTAGTACTGTAGCTTATGTTGGCTGAATGAGCGGCTTAGAAGGGGCAGACGAACGAATCTGATCGAATGACAAAACGAAATTGGCAGATAACTTTCCAGGTCTGATGGCGACCCCTCAGCCCCTACTTATGCAGATGATTTATATGTCAATCGATAGCAAATGACAAGATCTATCTCTGATGAGCCGCTTATGTTGGCTAAAAATACAGTTTTTGAGTTATGACAGAAAAACTAATTTCCTAAGAAATCGTCATTTTTATTTCCTCGATGTATTACCAACCCCCCACCCCACTTAAATGGAATGAAGTCTATGTCATTACATAGCATTACTAGTTGTTTAACTCATGTCAATAGATGATAATGGCTAAATAAACAGTTAGGGAGATACAGGCTATTCAGCGTTGCAACGTAATTGGCAGATAACTTTCCAAGTTTGATGGCGACCCCTGAGCCCCTAGATAGGCTGATGATTTATACGTCAATCGATAGGAAATAACAAGATCTATTTCTGATGAGCCGCTTATGTTGGCTAAAAACACAGTTTTTGAGTTATGACAGAAAAACTAATTACCTAAGAAATCGTCATTTTTATTTCCTCGATGTATTACCAACCCCCCACCCCACTTAAATGGAATGAAGTCTATGTCATTACATAGCACTACTAGTTGTTTAACTCATGTCAATAGATGATAATGGCTTAATGAACAGTTAGGGAGATACAGGCTATTCAGCGCTGCAACGTAATTGGCTGATAACTTTCCTAGTCTGATGGCGACCCCTCAGCCCCTAGATATGCTGATGATTTATACGTCAATCGATAGCAAATGACAAGATCTATCTCTGATGAGCCGCTTATGTTGGCTAAAAACACAGTTTTTGAGATATAGCGGAAAAAGTGATTTCGAAAATTGGCCATTTTTATATCATTAGCGTATTGCCACCCCCATACCCCACTATGGGGGATGAATATTATGTCATTAGATAAGTAGCTTTAATTTAGTCCTATGATGTTAGTTGTTTTTACTAGACGAGATTTTCACAAGGTTTATTTGAATATTTGTGAGGAAAGTACGATAATCATTTTATAGATACATTCCAACGTGAATTTCGACCCCTTAGCCCCTTCACAGGGGGATGATATTTATGTCAATTGATAGCCCTGAATTAGACTTATATTCGATATAGTGTACAAGGTGGCTAAATGGCCAGATGTCATGTTATATTGGAAAACATATTTCAAATATTTGTTATTCTGTTTCTTCAGCTTATTGTCTACCCTTTGCTTAATAGCAGGGGGTGAATATGCTATGGCGTGATAGCATTTTTTCAGCACGTGCTATTGCATATAGATTTTTAAGTCATATGTGTAGTTTCACTATGTTACGGTCATAAATACATAGTGCATGAAGAACAAGTCATTATGACGATAATATATTATATTTCTTCATACATATCAATTATAATGCATCTTTAATCATTGAGGAAGAGTTTTTTATTATATTTAGCCTATTTAGCATGGATTTTTAATACAATACGTCGATTAACCAAATCCGAACAAAAAAAATTTAATTTGGTCGGGTTATATTGGCAGATAACTATTGGCAGATAACTTCACACCGGTGTAATTCTATGGCTAGAGTACCCGCCACATAAGGTGGCAGTAGCCAAACTTGGAACTAAATTTGACGTTTCCGCCATTGCGTGTTATTTTGTATGAAAGGTAAATTTAGTATTACCAGCGTTGTGTTTTTTGCCCACTCTTTGTAATTTTTATGTTTGTTAAGGGTGATTATAATAAATTGATTTCTGGAGTTTCTTGTTAGTTCTTCTCCAAGGGTCGCCGCTGAACTTCTTCTTCTCAATCGTTACGCTCTTATCAGAGCGGTCGTGGTCTTCATGACGTGGCATCTTGAGCAGCCGAAATGGTTGGTGAACTAACCTCGGTAAAAATATGTAAAGACAATGCTCAGTGCCATGTTTGAAATAGTTTTTTTACATACATACATACACATCACGCCTGATTCCCTGTAGAGGGGTAGGCAGAGATCACGGATCCCCATTTGTCCCGATCCTGACAGACCACTTTCGCTTCATTGACATTCATACATTCTCTAATACACTCTCGGCGGTTATAGGTACTCCTAACGTCACCTTTTTTCAATATAGCGTCTATCTGACTGTTACATATATGTCTTATTAGGCCGGCCCCTACGTAACCGCCCTTCCACTTCACTCATATATATTCCTTTTGTCAATATATAGTTTTTTTAATTTGTACTTAGATCATAAAATAACTTTCAAAGAGAGCTTATGATAGGGCCTATTTTGAATAAAAATATTTTGACTTTTGACTTTGGTATATTAATTTGTTTTATTTGAGTTTATAGCTCTGCAACCAAAGATCGTTACAAATGAAACCTCAATATAATGTATCGAGCCGTATGGCACAGTGAGTGCTAGTTTTGGCGTGTTTACTGGCAACACTGGATTACGCGACTGTGGCGACGCCTCCAACTGCCACCTTATGTGGCGGGTACTCTACTACGAACTCACGTGTTGACCAGAGAGTTCTCAATGTGACAGGTGGCAAGCCATGTCGCCATTCACAATTCAGGGAACAGGTAGTTTTTCTCAGGATGTTTTCCTTCATCGTAGTATTTTGAAGTATTTCGCAAATGTATTTTTATCCCAAAATTCTACATAAAAATTCTATCAACTTCATTTCCATTGGTACATGCTCAAGATGGATTTCAACCCTGTACCCACTGCAAGTCGGAGGTACATACATACATACGCTTCACGACTTGTGTCTACACACTCCCTTTTTTATTATGGCGTGATAGTCAGAGGCTTGAATGCCCATCTCCGAAATTTCGAAAATTTCAAGTCGGAGGTCTAATCCACTAATTAACATCATAGCTCATAAGCTTATTTATATATGTATTTCTAAACCTAGAAAGGCATATGCCGTGCCGTCCGCTGGCGTCCCAGGGTGAAGCCTCGGAGATGGTCAACCCTGCCTCCTGGAGACGAGGTGGCCATCGAGCAGGCGCTTAGCAGCATAGGCCCTCTCGCGGTGGCGGTCAACGCTGCCCCACGGAGCTTCCAGTTGTATCGGTAAGGGGACATCAACAAAGACTAATAACTAACAGGGTAAGCAACCTGTCATCACTGTTCCATTATGACATCGCAATCCCAATGTTCAAGCTAAAAAGAGCTGAAAAATGTCTGAAGTTCTGTCTACTCCGAAAGTGATTAAAGGGCGTGTTTGTTGATTATAGTTTTAAGAGATTCGCGATTCATACTCATGATTAATAACTAACGGGACTTATCGCGTATGTTTTTATATAATAAAGTTACCTTTATTAACAAGACGTTTCGGCTACGTTGCAGCAGCTATGGTCACGGGCAGACTGATGATGCATATTTCTTTGGGGAAGAATCTGTCAGGGCGCTGCGGTGGAGGAGAAGAAATATGCATCGTCAGTCTGCTCGTGACCATGGCTACTGCAACGTAGCCGGAACGTCGGGTTAATAAAGGTAACTTTATTATATAAAAACATACGCGTTAAGTCCCGTTAGTTATTAATCATGAGTATAAATCGCGAATCTCTTAAAACTATAATCAACAATCGCGCCCTTTAATCACTTCCGGTGTGGACAGAACTTAAGAGATTTTTCACCTCTTTTTAGCTTGAATATTGGGGTTGCGATGTCATAATGGAAGAGTGATGACAGACAGACAGGTTCCTAGCCCATCGCCCAATAGCTTATATTTGCCCCTAGTCCTTTAATCCCGTCCTACGACATGCCGGTAAAAACGGGAGGTAGTTTGCATTCTTTTGCATCCCAGCTAGCACGGGACAACTTTACTACATAGTATAAAACAAAGTCGCTTTGTTTGTCCCTATGTCCCTTTGTATGCTTAAATCTTTGAAACTGCGCAACGGATTTTGATGCGATTTTTTTTAATAGATAGAGTGATTCAAGATGAAGGTTTATATGTATAATAACATCCATTAAATAGCCAGGAGTGCGAAGCCGGAGCGGGTTGCTAGTAAAACTATATAAAACATAACATATTAATTTACATTACATTCAACTGAAGAGATATTGTATCTCAGAGAACGAAATGAAATGAAATGAAAAATGAAATGAAAATCTTTTATTCAACATAAGGATATTGATATCACTTATTGAACGTCAAAAAAAAAAAAAAACATTTTTCATAAAAATATGTCATTAACATAAAAATTATTCTTAAAAAAAAATCAATTTAGATTAATAAAACTAAAACTAATGGCACTTCGTAAAGTTAAACTCTGCAGAGAAGAAATGCCAAGAAACTCTGCAGACAATGTGTACATTAAATTTAAAAATACATTATTCATTAGAACATGATCAAAGCTTCACATCCAACAAATAGTGTTTAATAACAAATTTAAGGAAAGTCCCAATAAGAACCGGAACGTGAAGCCATGATCACACAAAAATGAAACGTCACAAAACATCATTTATATAGTCTTTAACGGTGTAGTAGCCCTTCTCCATCAGCATCGCTTTAGTGCCAACTTTAAATTTTTCTAAAGGTAAGGACTTGATAGACTCTGGAAGTTTGTTGTACATTTTTATGCCCAGGCCCATAAACGAATCGTTTATTCTTTTAAGTCTAGAGCCACTATAATACAATTTATTTTTATTGCGTGTGTTACAATTATGAATTTCTCTTACAAGTTTGTATTCATTAATATTTTTTTTAACATAGACTAAGTTGTCATATATATATTGAGAAGCCACAGTCAGAACATTTATTGTCTTAAATATATCTCTTAAGGACTCACGAGGGCCCATACGGTAGATCGAGCGAATGGCTCTCTTCTGCAGCACAAATACTGAATTAATATCAGAAGCCCGTATGACATGACGCTATGAAAATAACCAAAATACACAAGTCTCGCTGTGTCCACGTCAGTCAGGTGTCTAATTTTTTTTACGGCGTAGGCAGCAGAACTTAGCCTTTTCGCCAGACCACCGATGTGCTCACTAAACTTTAATTTTGAGTCCATTGTGAGTCCCAAGAACGTAGTGGACCCCACAATATCTAGAGCCACATTATTAATTACGATGCTAGTAATTGAACTCCTAACATTAGGCAAAGTAAACCTTAGTAAACCTTACACATTTAGTCTAACATTTTAATAAGAATGTTTTTCCACATTCCAGCTCAGGTATCTACGACGACCCTTTCTGCATACCCTGGACGTTGAACCACGCGATGCTGCTGGTGGGATATGCCCCAGATTACTGGCTCCTGATGAACTGGTGGGGACCGAGGTGGGGCGAGGATGGCTATATGAGGTGAGGCATTGAAAATGTATGATGAGGAAAGTAGACTATTTAACTAAATATGCAATAGTCAGATACCTTTATATCCTGGCATGTCGTAACCTGTATTTGGATACTTATGTTTACATATTATATAAATAGGTATACATCATGTACCTACAGAGGAGTAGGCAGAGATAACGAATCTCAATTCGTCTTCTGAGAAACCACTTTCGCTTCATTGACATCCACACACATCCTCATACACACTCGGTGGTTATAGGTACTTCTAATGTCACCCTTTTTCAATGTACTTTATGTGTCTTTCGTTAAATGTAGTTTATAATTTAACGATGGTTGATTAAGTTTGTGATTACCCCAAAAAGTTAACCTTTCTTTTCTTTACTAACATATTATGCATTTTGACAAGAAATCATATTAGTATATGGTAGTACTACTGTACTATACAGACATACACCATTCGCTCAAGTACATATTCCTTTATGGAATATACAGACCAGCCATTTAAAAGAACCTTTAAGATTATTTACGATGTTGTTGAAAACACGTTTAAGTGTTTAACTATTCTTGTGATATTTATTATATTCTTATGATTGTGCCTGACGCATTGCCCAAAAATACTTGAAAACCTTATTATTAGGTACTTTAATTTGCTCTTATAACAAGGTTAGATAACAAGGTTTAGCAGCAAGGTAAGAGTACAGGTAAATAAAATGCTTTAACTTTTTTATATTTTCAGGATTAGAAGAGGCTTCAATACTTGCGGAGTTTCAAATATGGCTGCTTATGTAGAATTGTAAACAAAAAATAATATATGGTAATAAACAAAAATATACCTATATATTGTGTTTTATTATATGTAGTTAGGACGTAAACAGAGTGTTTCGTATCAGTATATTTTGGAAGACAACTAAGGTATTAAGTATCCTTATGTGATGGATTAGGAACCTGACATTGTTATTCTTAATTAAAGCCATGCATACATACGTGTTACGGCCGTATCGCTACAGAGGGTTAGGCAGATATTATAGAAACTAAACCAATGCAAAAAAATCACAGTGGTGAAACCGAAGTTAAACAAAGAGATATATTTGTCCGAGGTTCTGTCCACCCCGAAAATTAAAGAAAGTTGTGAACTTTGTCGCTTTAAGTGATTATTCATGGGTTACATACTATAGATACATGTTATACATTTACCCCGACATAATAAAAAAGGGAGTGTGTATACACAAGTCATGAAGCGTATGTATGTATTTATAAAACAAAGGTAGTAAAATAATATTTACAATTTCAGTATTCCATTAATGTTCCCAAACCGGAAGTGCACGGGATATTGCGCAGACACTTCCGGTGACCTCTCCCTCGCCAAAAAGGGGTGGCAGAGGTACGAATACATGTGGAAAGTACTCAATTAATGATTAATTTAAATCTGATGGAATGTACATATGAATGATAGAATGAATGAATGATGATTATAATAATAATAATATTTGGACATTATTACACCAATTGAACTAGCCCCTTGGTAAATACATTTAAGACTTGTGTTAAGGGTACTAGTCAACGTATATTTAAGAAATGTATACATATTATATATAGAAAATACATATATAGCATATATAATCAACGACCAGACTGGAAAGCAATAGAAAAGCGTAGTTCTTAACTCTGCCTCCACCGGGAATCGAACCCGGGACCACACGATTAGCGTACTGTATAGTATTATATTATCTGTGGTTCAGGTGTCTAACCGATCGCGCCACGGAGTTCGTCAATGAATGAATGATGATTATAGATTGAATGTGTATTATATGGCATGCATAGTACATAATTGTCTTATGCTACTCTGGTACGCCGAATAGCTGCCGTTCTTTCCGGCATGTCGTAGGGGACTTAGGGACTAGACTAGAAGTAAATGGAATCTATTGAGTGATAGGCTAGCAACCTGTCACCAATATTTCATATTAATGCATCAATTCCCCGTTAGTAACGTTTATCTTTATAAGGTTATAACCGACTGATCTGATTTTTGACCTGCAATGTTTTGTTTACCCCAAATGAAATAAAAGCTTAGGCATAAATATAGGTAAAAGTGCATATTCAGTCATAGTTGCTATCTCTTCACTCCTATATCTTTACACAGAACAAAAATAACACAATTTTAAATTCCAGTGCTATAAATATCACGTTTTATTCTCTAATTACTTGTCTAGACGGGGTAGACAGGCGGACGAGGTCCGAAACAGTACGCTTTGAATATTTATGAGAGTGCAAGTTGGTACAATGGGTATTGCGACCATAATCTCTATGGGGGTGGATTGAAAAGCAACATCATATGTAGAAGATAAATTTAAACATAGATTGGAAATGTATTGCTTTTTATTGACAGATAATAGTCAGTATTTGTATATGTCAGAGAGTTAATATTAATGCTAACTAGCTGTAGTTCTTTCCGACATGTCGTAAAAGGAGTATGGAATCTATTGGGCGATAGGCTGGCAACCTGTTACTAATGTTCCATATGGCATCATAATTACAATATTCATACTAAAAAGTTACCTAGGAGATATTATCGTCTCTTCGAGGTTTTGTACACCCTGAAAGGGATTAAAGGACGTGAATATATATGTAGTATTTTTAAATAGATGCACACTTCTTACGTTAAGTACTGGCTACCTAGTGATTTTAAATGGCGGATTTATACAGTGAAGGTGGTCATTCAAACCTCTGCCAATCCACAATGGATAACGATCGTGATGTAGATATAATGTCAGTCGGATACATAGCTCACGTCTTTCTAAACCTTTCGGGGTGAACAAAATTTCAGAAACATTATCATATATCCCCATACTTGCCGAAACGCTATAGCATTGATAAACAATATTTTAAGTTCCCATTGACCCCTAGTCCCTTAGTCGCCTCCTACACGCCGAGAAGAAAGACAGCTAGTTAGCTTAACTGAATCCCTTTGTAAACAGAAGAAGCGTCGCAACAGATAATTCAGTTCGATCTCAATTCAATCGTTGGACGGAACTTGGTAAATTGATTAAGAAGTTCAAAGCCTTTGTGAATAAAGTACGTGAATAAAAAGTGGACAAAGGCGATTGCGAATACTAGGGTTACGTGATAGGGTTCAAATAGATATGTATTACCCTTTCGGGGTAGTCAGAAGTAGAATATCCACCTTAAACTAAGTTTTTATGATGGTATTTGGTCGGTCTTGGTAAATCAACCTAGCTCAGTTGTTTGAGGCTTGCCTCTGTATCAGTGGACAGGGTTCAAATCCCGCTTAAACATGTACCAATGGAATTGAAATTTAATGAATTTCTATGTACATTTTCGTAATAAAGTCGAAAAGCTCGTGAGAATTCCTACCTGTTCGTCGAACACGTAAGTGCTTGTAAATAGCGACATGGCTTACCACCTGTCTCATTGAGTACTGACTATCTGGTCAACACGTGGATTCGAGTAGGCTATAGAATTACTACCTTCGCCATTGCGTAGAATTGAAACATGAATCTCTGAGTACCCCGCAAGGGTTAATGGTTGTTAATATCGATCATGACATATCTTCTAATACAGATAGAATAATGACTAATGAATAACATCTGTGGCCTTCTTAGTTTACTAATGCGTTTTAGCACAAACGTAGTTCAATATCAGATCAGTAATAGCGTGAAGTTGGTAGTGGATGTCCAAAAGTCCTAAAGTAAAGTAAGTAGTAAAGTAAGTCCCGCTAGTTATTAATCATGAGTATAAATCGCGAATCTCTTAAAACTATGATGTCCAAAAGTGTCAGAATTCACCATTCAAATTAGTCAAAGTGTCAAATTTCGCTTACAAATATATAATTTTGTCACGTTTGCTAATAACCAACTTCACACTATTATAGATCTGATATTAAACTGTTATTTTGCAAAAAGCATTATTGTACTAAAGCCTCTGAAGACTTTCAAGCATATGGATTATGACGGACGCAATCATATAGGCAGAGATCACGGATACCTATTTATAAATACGTAAAATTAAATCTAAACACACTTGATGAAACAAAACTAGTAACTCTCGAAGTGGGCTAAAAGAAAGCTTGCCAATAACGATTCGCAATTCAAATGGAAACAACCGAACAAAGCACCAGTTGAAAAGTTCAACTCGCTCGTTGTGGTACACTGTATAGGAGGTAGCGGATAATAATAATATTTCGGGCATTCGACGTAGATGAGTTGTTGGGGCTTGACTCTGTATCATGTACAGGGTACAAATCCCGCTTGAGCATGTACCAATGGAAAAGAAGTTTAATGAATTTTTATGTAAATTTTCGTAATAAAAACAAATTTACGAAATGCATCGAATTATACGGTGAGGGAAAACATCGTGAGGAAACCTATCTGTTCGTCGAACAAGTAACAGTTAGTGCTTGTAAATGGCGACATGGCTTCCCACCTGTCAAATTGAGCACTGACTATCTGGTTAACACGTGGGTTCGAGGTGACCATAGAATTACTATCTTGGCTATTGCGCAGATGGACGCCTGTACCTCTGAATAACCCCGCAAGGGTAAATGGTCGTGAACGCGTTTGTCTTTTTTTATGCATAAAAAAGCTTACGAGTACATTTATTAGTAATTTGCGAATTTGTATCTTTATAAGCCGTGCTATACTAAAACTTGAATACATTGTAATCATCTTTTTTTTAAACATGTCGTAAAAAGCGACTAAGGGATCAAGATATATTCAAGGCATTTTAGGTAAAATAACAACCATCACAATACATATTTATATATTTTCTACCTCTTTATTTCCAATGTATCAGAAGCTTCTTTGATAAATTTTAGTTTGTATAACTTAATATAATATAAAGTTCTTTTTTTAACTGACATTTTAATTAAATACACAAATTAAACTATAAACTTAAAGTACCAATAAAAAATAAATTATAAAAAAAGTTTTTCCTAAGTATAATAATGATATAGTTTTTCATGGCCTTACAGAATCGCTATCTCTCATCTCTTACACCATACACCCATCGAAACAAACTCCCTACAAACTTGGTCGGACTGCGGTCCAACTAATAATTAAATTGCTATTTAAATCATTGCTTCACGAATTCGGGAGCACAGCACTCATTAGCTAAAAGTTGTTTTCTGTTCCCTTTATAAATACGAATACATGTATATGAATATATGTATAACTTTATAAGTATGCTAATACAGATTTTTTTATTTTGCATGATGATTATTGTAAATAGATAAGTACATACATACATATATAAAATCTCTGAGTTAGTTTTGGACGTAAATAAATGCTATCTTTCGGGAATCTCGTATGAGGTGACTAAGGGACTAGAGCCCTTGGCCAAGTGGTCTAACGTTAAGACGAAAGAAATTAAAATGTATTTGATTGACATATTGACAATTTCATTTTGTATATATATAGAGATTAAACTGACTTTCCAGATTAGGACTGAGTCACTCAAAGCCCGCATTTCACTATCTGTAGATATACAGCACCCAACGTGGTTTTTAGTGAACCATATCGCCGTATACAGGCACTGCATATTACAGGCAGGTTTCCTCGCGATGTTTTTCCTCACCATTAGCGACTATAGAATTAAAATGTATGTACGTATGACAAACACAAATTCATTAGTTGGTTCATGCCAGAGCCGGGATTCAAACTAGGACCTACATACATACATACATACACATCACGCCTGATTTCCTGTAAATGGGTAGGCAGAGATCACGGATCCCCATTTGTCTCGATCCTGGCAGACCACTTTCGCTTCATTGACATTCATACATCCTCTCATACACTCTCGGCGGTTATAGGTACTCCTAACGTCACCTTTTTTCAATATAGCGTCTATCTGACTGTTATATGTCTTGTTAGGCCGGCCCCTACGTAACCTAGAACCTCTCTTACAAGAAGCCAGTGGTCTAGTCCACTTAGCTACAGCCGGTTCTTTCTTTTGTCCCACTTACCTCCTTTACTTTCACGCACCCTTGAATGTTTTTTTTAATTCTTTATTAAGCCATTCACCACTAAGGTTATGCCGGCTGAAGTACAAACACTGATGCCACGGCGTTTGAACTTCTTGTTATTCCATTGCCATGGTTACACCAATGCCGCCAGCCGCTACAACCGAAGAAAAACGAAATCGAAGCTCCAATTATTCTCTTCCTTGTTCTCCGGTTCGTTCCAGTTGAGGATCCAAATATTATCCCAAAACAAACATATTTAGCCAATTTGGCATCACAACTGACTAAATATTCAGCCGAAAATAATTAATTGCATTTTTAACTTTCACTGAGCTGCTGACTTTGTGGACGAACCATAGACGACTACTTTAAATGTTCCTATTTAATAAAACATAGGAGTTTAAATATAAGCAAGCAGATTTAAGTCTCAAACAACAACTACTACATTCACAACAAACCATTCTCCCTTACGATACACATTTTATATCCGCTAAAGATAAACTCTCTGTTTTTCCTCAGACCCTCAGTGCAGTAGAAAATCCTTATTCCCTCTTTGTCCCTCTCGTTTCCTTTGTGGAAAACTTAGAGGGAATATAGCGGAGTGAGTTATAATACCCTGAGAGTTATAAATCTGCACGGTCGCTAATGCTCTGCAACATTTCGATGGGGATAGGAGGATAGGATCTTTGGGAAATAGGTTTTAAATCTACAGTATATATCTTTTGGGGGAGGCCTATGTCCAACATTGGATTACTACAGGATGATGATGATGATGATGTATATATCTAAATCTACACAATATAAAAAATCTATGACGTTTTAGACAGTCTGCCCGTAACCATGGCTGCTGCAACGTAGCCGAAACGTCGGTTTAATAAAGGTAACTTTATTATATAAAAACTTACGCGATAAGTCCCGTTAGTTATTAATCATGAGGATAAATCGTGAATCTCTTAAAATTATAATCCCAATACAGGGGGGCGTGATGTGTGTGTTGAAAATTTAGGGGTTTATTAGATATTCAGCTGACGGTAGAAGTACGTAAAACCATCGAGTATGTATGATGTGATATGATGGATATGGGTTAGGGAAGTGGTTTGTCAGGATTGAGGCAAAAGGAGAACAGTGATATTTAGTCATATTTGGTTATATCTGTCTGTAGAAAAAAGGAATAAATACTAAATACTAGCTTAGCTACCAAAACTTTTAATTATAAATAATATAATATTTGCTTACCTCTTGTAGGAAAAAGGACAAAATACGGGCTAGAATTCCAAAAAAAGTTAATTGTAAATACATAATATAATAAATAAGCGAGCAATGCCACAAAACGTTAATGATGTGTCTAATGCTATTCATACATACGCAGTAACATTACGTATACACTGTATTAAAAAACGTGTATTCAATCCCATGCTAGCTGAGATGTAAATGAAATGCTTACTATCTGCCGTTCTTCCCGGCATGTCATAGGAGGCGACTAAGGAACTAGGGTAAATGACTCAATTGGGCGATGCGGTAGCAACCTGTCATGAGACAGTAGCGCAAAATAACCCATGCTGCAACATTAAAGATATTTAATATGTAATGTGTATGCAACACACAGACGAAAAAGTTTGAGACGATGTACACTTTAAAACCTATTTTCAGTCTTATCCCCATTAATCAAACGTAGCAAAGGCCATATGTCGTCAGCTTTTAACGAACAATCGTTTCACGCACCACACACTCTGTGTCTGCAAAATAAAGAATCAACACATAAATAGGAGAGTAACAGGTAGCATTTCAATCTCTAGTATGAGACCTAAATGCAATGTACAAATCAACAATATATTGGTTTTAGAAGAAGAGAAACACATTTCATCGGTCACAGAAAGAACCCACAAACTTTTGATATACATACTAATACTTATATTATGAAACAAAAAAAAACTTCTAGCCCCTTATTAGAAGGCCTTAATTCGAATCCCGGTTCAGACTTGTACCTATGAATGAAATTTAATAATGTGTTTTTGTTTATATAATTTACAATCGCTAACGGTGAGCGAAAACATCGTGATAATAGCGAGTGCCTGTATACAGCGATACGGTTCTTTACCTATCAAGTTGGATACAGTCTATCAAGTGAAACACGTGCTTCGAGTGGCCGATGCCTTCGAAACTTTGGAGATGGTCACTCAAACCTCTGACTATCCTGCCACAATAAAAAAAGGGAATGAACACATGTTACAAGTCCTGAAGCGTATGTTGATATGTTGAAACGAACATACACATAATTGTAGGTCAGGTAGTCGTCTCTGTGGTATCAAAAAGTGGTAGGCTCTAAATGCAGATTATTGCTATTATATACTACTATGTAATGATATAATTAACCTTTTAACAGCCTGAGTCGGGAAAAAATGTGAAAAAAAATTCGGGCTTGTTTCGCCTGAGTCGGATTTATCCGACACAAAACCTCGTTAATTATTTACACAATTTCTATACATATTGCGATGTTTTAGCCTAAAATACATTGCTTTTTCGAAAGTTTATATATTCAACCTTTTATTTAATGTTATAATTCAGAAGTATACATAACATCTCTATTTTCGTCGGTATTTATCTTTCGATTTAATGTACCGGGCGGGGGGCTCGCCAACTGATAAAAGTTGTGGCGGTTAAAAGGTTAATTGTTATAAACTAAGCTTGTACGAGTACTTCTTCACAAACGCCGGTATAATGTCAATCCTTGTACTTTTGTCTCAACATGCTGTGTAAGACAACCAGAAAAGAGACAGCAGTGTTACATTAATTTTTATATGATAGACTTTTAACTACTACCAAATTACTATCACATTTGTTCCCAATAACATGTTAAATATGACCTAAGGTTCTTTAGAAGATTTATTCTTCTGTTGTTTAAGTATGTATGTATGTGTATGGTATGTATGTGTGTGTGTATGTATGATACAGATTAGATCAGATTCGTGTACGTATAGTAGATCAATAACATGTATCTATAGTATAACCGCCGAATGAGTATGAATGCATTGAAAGTCAGAAAAAGAAACAACTGCCAGAACATTAATGATCCGTGATCTCTGTTTACCCTCTTTAAAGGGTTTAGTCATGCTTGTATATAGAGTAAATAAAAAGTTTAGTAAAATGTACCATAAATAACATTTTTATCATAATACCAATATTTCAAGATATGTCTTAAAAATTGTTTATGAATCGAATTCTCTCTGACAGCGGTATTTATGAGGCTTTAGATATTTTATTCTCATTTTACCAATACTGCTGAGCTACTCCATTTTTAAAGCCTTAAAATAAAAATAATACAGATTCTTTTTAATAATATTACGACGAAAGATTCTTCTGTTTTTTTTCTGTTTACCTCTTCAGATATTTTGTAGCCCCCCTAACACTCGATAAAGAGCAACTTTTAATCCCTGTAATCCTTAAGGAATAGTCGAAATTCCAGCGAACATAGCAACTATTGTTCAACTCGGAAGGAACTATGAAACTTAACCTATCAAACTCACAGACTATGATTCGTTTCAATTTAAAGTTTATGTGACACCCCAAGTTAAACTGGGACGTAATAAAATGATAACTAGCTGCCCTTCTTTCCGATATGTCGAATATAAGTAGGGATAGATATATTCACGCTTTTACTTCCCTAATGGAATAGGCACAGACTTGTCTGAATTAGATTTGAAATGCTAAAGGGTATGGTGAGATTTTATATGGATAACCACCTTTAATTCTATCTACCCTGAAACGTACGTTGTGAGAACATGTATGATCTCTCCGTGTGATTGTTTAAATCTGGAATATAAAAAAATCTAGGCTATCTATTTCACGGTATGTTGTAGGAGGGGACTTAGGGACTACATGTATATCTTGTTAAGCTTTTGATTGTCAGCTTATACATATGTATGTAGGAACTTCATTTTAATTCAGTACTACAGTACGTAATATCTGGATGTATAAAATAGCAACGAAACCCAAATATAAAGCTTATTGCTAATAGCCGGACTACAGGAGTAAAATGGAACCTCAATTTTCCCGTGCCGCGAAAGACCACCTGAAAATGGAATTTTATTTATTTCAGAGCAGGAAATTAAACACGTTGTCAGTTCGGCGGTTTCGCAGCCATTTATCAAAATCATCGCTTATTGGATCGGATCAATTGAGGGTGTGTGCTTACGGGGACATATTTTTACATATCATTCATTCAATCTCATTCTTTTTCGGAATAACATTCAGTGCAGAACATACACGGTGACATGGTATATTACCTGTCACGTTAGGTGCGGCAATCTAGTGAAACACGGGCTTTGAGTGGTTAAAGATCTTAGAGTACCCGCCACATAAGGTGGCAGTAGCCAAACTTGGAACTAAATTTGACGTTTCCGCCATTGCGTGTTATTTTGTATGAAAGGTAAATTTAGTATTACCAGCGTTGTGTTTTTTGCCCACTCTTTGTAATTTTTATGTTTGTTAAGGGTGATTATAATAAATTGATTTCTGGAGTTTCTTGTTAGTTCTTCTCCAGGGGTCTCCGCTGAACTTCTTCTTCTCAATCGTTACGCTCTTATCAGAGCGGTCGTGGTCTTCATGACGTGGCATCTTGAGCAGCCGAAATGGTTGGTGAACTAACCTCGGTAAAAATATGTAAAGACAATGCTCAGTGCCATGTTTGAAATAGTTTTTTTTACATACATACATACACATCACGCCTGATTCCCTGTAGAGGGGTAGGCAGAGATCACGGATCCCCATTTGTCCCGATCCTGACAGACCACTTTCGCTTCATTGACATTCATACATTCTCTAATACACTCTCGGCGGTTATAGGTACTCCTAACGTCACCTTTTTTCAATATAGCGTCTATCTGACTGGTACATATATGTCTTATTAGGCCGGCCCCTACGTAACCGCCCTTCCACTTCACTCATATATATTCCTTTTGTCAATATATAGTTTTTTTAATTTGTACTTAGATCATAAAATAACTTTCAAAGAGAGCTTATGATAGGGCCTATTTTGAATAAAAATATTTTGACTTTTGACTTTGGTATATTAATTTGTTTTATTTGAGTTTATAGCTCTGCAACCAAAGATCGTTACAAATGAAACCTCAATATAATGTATCGAGCCGTATGGCACAGTGAGTGCTAGTTTTGGCGTGTTTACTGGCAACACTGGATTACGCGACTGTGGCGACGCCTACAACTGCCACCTTATGTGGCGGGTACTCTACCACATACGTTGACAGTGGTAATTCAAGATTTTGACAACTCAAAAACCGTGAACGTGAAGCGAATGTTAAATACACAGGATGCACTCACAACCCCATGTATGCAGATAATTGATAATGAATGTTTATATCCCGAACCTGTTAAAAAATAATTAATAAATAATTGTGCACTCAGGAGTTAAATCATCATTACGATCATCCTCAAAACATAGAAGAAAGCCTTATCTTATAGGGTTTGGATATATGAGATAATTCTAATAGCACTCAACTACTCGTATAATTTGCAACTTTTAGCAGTAAAATTATTTACATTTTACGTATGGACTTACTATGACTGTAATCTATTCAATAAGTAAATACCTACATCAAAATACCTCTGAATTAAATCTGACGTAACCTCTAAATCCTAATTTGCTATCCACATCTTTTCGTCAGGAAAGACACCTATATATTATAGTTAGTATTGTATATACGTGCCAGTCGACCTCAGGACATAGATTATAGTTCTGTAAGAACAAGCCTTTTTATTGGAGAATAACCCGCCGGGTATTTTGATCAAAAATCTCGCAGTTTTATCCCGAATTTAAATGAATGGAAGAGTAGTGAATATGATGCTTCAAAGGATTATTGCAATACATATCAATTGGAAATGGAAAGATTATTCGTACTTATTTATTATAGTGGCATATTTCTTAATATACCTTTTCATAATATGAATTTATTCTTAGAAGTTCGCGTATACAAAATAGAGTAGTGATTTAATTGGTTAACCAATTTTATGATGTTTAAGCAGAAAGCCAGTCCCTAAAGTGATAGGTGTTGATTCGGTATGAAAACCTATTGTAGGAATGGTAGATTTCTACAAGACATTCTTGATCACCAGGAAACTGATACGGTTGACAATTTATTTCGAAAAAAATGCGTAGAAAATATCATTTTAATTTCACTTATTAGGAAACGAAATTAAAAGTTGGTATTTATATTAAGAAAATAAGTACATCTACTTGTACGAACATACTTATCTGTCATTACTTACTTAAAACGTCAAAGAATCAGAAATCGTTCAATAAAGTGCGTTTAGAGATCGCGCCACATAATTGGGAATTGGAGGCGTCGCCACAGTCGCGTAATTCAGTGTTACCAGTAAACACGCCAAAACTAGCACTCACTGTGCCATACGGCTCAATACATTATAGGTTTCATTTGTAACGGTCTTTGGTTGCACTTGCAGAGCTATAAACTGAAATAAAATAAATTAATATATCAAAGTCAAAATTCAAAATATGTTTATTTAAAATAGGCCCTATCACAAGTTCTCTTTGAATGTTGTCTTATGATCTAAGTATAAATTAAAAAAACTATTTCAAACATGGCACTGAGCATTGTCTTTACATATTTTTTACCGAGGTTAGATCAGCGGAGACCCTAGCTTGGAGAAGAATTAACAAAAAACTCCGGAAATCAATTTATTATAATCACCCTTAACAAACATAAAAATTACAAAGAGTGAGCAAAAAACACAACGCTGGTAATACTAAATTTACCTTTCATACAACAATGGCGGAAACGTCAAATTTAGTTCCAAGTTTGCCTACTGCCAATTTATGTGGCGCGATCTCTACATAGAACACAGAGATTCTAAAATACTACACACACAGTATCACTTGCGTCAAAAATCCAATCTTTTATCTTGATTCATTTCATTCATCTTTTACTTTGTACCCCAAAAGTTGTGGGAACTCAATCAACATTCCCCGATTGTTCGAGGTTGCCAAAATATTTATTCTCTACACTCCCTAAGGTCGCAACTATGTATGACAATCAAACTTTGAGGGTTAAAGTAGTGACGGGCAAGAGGTAATTGTATCGACAGTTTGTAATGAATAGAATCAAATTGAAAAATCTTTTGATTTTCATATCTCCGTGCGTGTTTTCTAGAGTAGGGTAAATACTATGCTAACCTAGGTTCCTTACAATGATAACTATTTAGTATTAGTCAGCTCCATGTAAATCCAGTCATCGGTTCTCTAAACGGAAAGCAGAAGTGCCTGCAGAACCTTATTGGAAAAGTCAAATTACGTGGTTACGATCCTCAGTCATGAGGACTTGATGTGGAAAAATGACAGTCAAACATTGTGCCCAATATTTTGAATTAATGCCAAAATATGGCTTACCTCATGTCACATTGAGTACTGACTATCTGGTCATAACTTATGTTCGCGGTGGTCATAGAATTACGGAAATAGACAGTCTAATTTCTGAATACCCCGCAAGCGTTAATAGTAGTTAAAGTTCATTCGTTTAGTTCGTTAAAGCGTTTGTATTTTTGTCTAATGACTAACCAATCGGCATAATTATATGAAAGTTGACTGAAAACATTTCGGAGTAGTTATAAGTATAGTAACTTCCATGTGCTGAGAATTTCACTGGCCACTTGAAACTTCAAACAGACAGTCAGCACTTAATTTGAGATGATGATAAACGAAAGTATTCGATACGTATCGATATTAGAATCGAGTCATTCCCGGCCTACACGACCTTTGATCAAATAACTCCCTTATCTCTAGCCATTAAGCAAGACATCATATTGACAAACTTTAAATGAAAAGGAATCATTTCCTAACAAAACTCGTGGCTCGAATAGTTAACCATTGGATCACTATAGTAGGGCCATTTTAATAGGTCCGATTTGACAGTCAACGAACCGTATAATCCACCTATATAAAATATTATAATTCTAATAGGCTCAATGCTCGCCAGAGGACGACGCTTTAAATTGGTCGGGTTATATTGGAAAAGTAATGCACTCTAATGAAATCAATGGAATGTAACATATTATTCAGATTAACAAAACTATCGATATAAATATCTTAAAATAAATAATTATAATATATTTATATAATTATAATGTTATATAATATAGTAAAAAAAATAGCTTTGTTAATTAATAAGTAATATAGACATGTAGGTAATGTGCCAAAGAAATATATGTAATAAAGAAAATAAGTAATTTAAGTACGAATAAAATCTTTAAATAAGTCAATTAAAACTAGTAATCGAAATCGATTGAATAAATATGACACATCTATATTTTGATGTCAAATCAGTGCCGTTAAAATGGCTTTATTATAATCATGAAGTTCTAGGTTCGATTCTCGGTGCAAGCAGTTTTAAGAATAACATATTTTCAGATGCTGACAATTTCTGGGCGCTGATTATGTATATTATATTTATTATTTATGTAATGATTTATCTACAAGAAGTATACGTTTCTCAAATATAACTTACTTCTTCAAAATATAACTAAACTAGTAACCTTTACGTAAATCTTATATTAATTTACCAAGAGGCTAGTTGAAATAGTCTAAAAGTGCCCCCCCTAATATAGTTATTATTAATTAATAGTTAACCACGACGTTTATACTTTCAAATGAGATAGATAGATATTGAGGCATTATTGTAGTCATTAGTTTCCAACACATATCACGGCTACCTGCCTATAGAGGAGTAGTCAGATATCACGAGTCCTCATTTTTCTCTTCTGGCCATATACTTTAATTTCATTGACATCTATACAGGAGTATATACTCTCAAGCATTCCTACGAGTAAATATAAAAAAAATTAAACTTAACCTAAAAATAGTCATTTATATCAATTATATCAATCTAAAATAAACTTCACGACTTAAGTAATAACCCATTAAGTGGCCATCTCCACAATTATAGTGTTACTGATTCTATAGTCACCTTGAACCCTCGTGCATACCGGATAATCAGTTCTTAACATGAAATGTGGTAAAGGACTTTAATAATAGCTAACGATCTCGTTTATTTCTCTTTGAAAAGTCTGTCTAAAAATAGATGAAAAATTACTAGGAAAGATGAATTACTTACATAATTAAGGTTCTTTTCATCCCTCTGGATGATAATGAATTTTAAATTGTTTTCATATTATATTCTTGGCGAATATTCTATGCCTAATTAGTATATTAATAATTTACTTTGATTATCCATAACATAAGAATGGTAGTTAAATATAAAATTATTTAAATAATTGAATATTATTAAAATTATGACTCCATGGTTTAAATAATATTAATAAACAAACATTCTTTTTATGATAATTTATTTTCAACGTGTAAATTAAATATCACAAACATTGACAAAAAAAATATAATTGCACAAAAGATAAAAAATAAACATCGTTTTACAATCAATAATTATCCAATTTTAATTTAATTTACGTACATGACGGAATTATACCATACAATAGCGTTAGTAAATTTTATTATTCCAATATCTAATACCTTACCATACAAAATTGGCCTAAAATGTTATACACTATACGATTAAGCTAGGAATATAATTAAATTTACCATATCCGTTTCCTAACATACACAATTCCGTTTCAGTATGTCCATTAAATTCCGTTTTCTCGGTACAATTTTGTACGCTATCAAAATGTCAAATAATATAATCGAAAAGCACAGTTCAAAATCATTCAATCATTTCAAGTTCTCCAAACTTGTTTTCGTTCACTCAGTTCCGTAAATATGGCCGGCGCGTGTCGGTCTCGGCTCTGATTGTTTATGAGCTAATAATAAGTTTTAAGTCGATTTATCGCGTGTTTTTGACTTGAACTAACTAAAACTATACTTTTATAATGTACAAAGTTTGTTTTGAGTGTGTTTAAATCCGTGTTTTTGTGTAAAAAGTCCGTGTAAAAGTGAATAAGTTCGGTGATACAGCCGTGCAAGTAGTACAGTGATACTAAAGAATGTTGTGATATTATCTGAGTGGATTGCCGCTTGTCCTAAGGCGCCAGGGAATCTTTCTATATTCCAACGCATTTAAGGTGAATTTATTCAGCTATTAACTAAGTTTAGTGAACTTCTCAAGTTGTGGTTTTGTTGTTTATTTAGTTTCAAACTCACGGCGCATGTTCGTGGGCAAAACTTTCAACGAGAATAAAATACCTAACTTTTAAACTCGAAATAAACTTCTTGGAAAGCTTGAATTACCTAAAATTCTTGTTTAAAAGCTATCTGAATACGCTCAAGTCTTCATCAACGTGAAATATCGGTGTAATGTTTCAAAAAGTAGATGAATTTATCACGAAAGTTCAGTGCTTACCATTTTGGTTCAAACTCGTTTTTTACAAGATTTCTATGTGGATTGTTCTATGAATAATAGTGGAACGAGAGCCATAAAGCGCCAAAGTTCTTGAGTAATGTAAAAAATGATATTCAACGTTCATTGTGTAGGTCGATGAACCTCCGTCGTGATTGAAATCCAACCTTTCCAAAGTCGAAAGAAGCTCCAGATAGCTTCGTAAAAAAGTTGCTAGCTGTACAACTGAGTGCTAATAGCTACAGTGCTATAAACTTTGATTTACTACTAAAAGATTACACAAAAAATTTACAACTGTTTGCTGGAACTTTTGTTTTAAATTTGTTTATTATCATGGCAGTAGATATTCCATTTTCATTCTAAAGCTTTTTGATAAAGCTTTTATTGTATCTATCTCTTATAAGTTTTACACATAAATAAAATTGTCTAATATGATAAGAAATAATAGTATATTGATACAACTGTATGTATATATCATGACCATAAAGGTTTTTGTATTATAAGGACTGTTAGGCATTTGATTCACCTTTCTATTTCTATATTGTATGTATCCAAAACAAAACACCTAAATCAAGCATATAAATGGTAATACCTCTTTTCTGTCTCAAACTCTAAACATGTTTAGTTCACATATAATGTAGAACATAGATTTTGAAACAAAATAGAATTTTTCATTGAGTTAATAAGATTGTCGCATTAAAAATGTATAGTATAAACCATTTTTTGGTATACTCACGCCTATAGCTATTTTTTAATTACTGTCCTAATTGCAGAGTTCCAACGAACATCTTGAACTAACATAGTAGATATAATAGAATTCTTACGAGCTGCCTTTCATCTGAGCTTGTACCATAAGGCGACTGACAAACTAGTTGTCCATGGAGTCATCTAAGGAAACGTAGTATCAATTTGTTAAAATATTAAAAATTAATGGCTTAACAAATTGAATAGTTTGCTGGATATGGCCTAGGTGATAAACTACTACAACTATCTGTCCACCCCAGAGAGAGTAAGAGATGTGAATGTATAATATGTATTGGATACGCTTTACATCCATTATCCTTTTGTAAAAGACACTCTACGTAGCCTAACATCAGCGACTGCCTTAGAATTGCTTCAACATATTTCTGTAGCACTCTTTCTTTCACCTCTTGGGCATCACATATAATCTCTATTTGTATATTTGTAATTTTAAGAAATAAATTAAGTCAGAGAGACCCCATCTGCATGGTACCAAAAAGGAGTTATGCATTGCTTACAGTATAAGTAATAATAATATGTATAAGGCATAATATGGTGTATGTTCTGTCATTATTTTACTTATGAGCAAATCGCTCTAAATAAGCCAATCCACCTCCATTTTTGTAATACTCTTAAGAAATAGAGAGCATTGAGTGTTATGAGGATCTTGAAAGGAATTTCATACTCAAGAAAATATGAACGAAAATAAAACCACCTCTTTAGTTATACCTTTAGTCAAGCCATTGACAGCCTTCTGACTAATGTGTTGTACTAATCGTGAACACTGCACTTTTATAGTATACAAATTTATCTGCTATAATAACTAGGCAGAGTCAACATCTGATTTCATACAAGTCTTTATTATGGGCTTTAGATGTTAAACTTCCTATAAAACAGACTAATTACCAACTAAAAACTTCACTCTGAGCCCAACCATCTCTGGAATTACAGAGTTAATTATTCCGGAATGTGTTCCTGTGATGACATTTCCAAGACATAATAGTAATAAAAATCTTTATTTTTACAGCATTGATATACATTACAATATACACATTACAATACAGTATAATTAATAAAAAGACAAACGCGTTGGTAACCATTAACCATTGCGGGGTAGTCAGAGGTTTAGATATCCATCTCTGCAATTGCGGAGGTAGTGATTCTATGACCACCTCAAACCTCCGTGTTGACCAGATAGTCAGTACTCAATGTGACAGGTGGTAAGCCATGTTGCCATTAATAAGCACTAACTATTACCTGTTCAGGGAAGAGATAGGTTTCCTCACTATGTTTTTCTCACAATAATTCTCTTTTACTGGCACTACTGGTGGCATATCAATCAATTGCAATCAAATGGGTGAGAAATGGTGTCTGAACTAGGACTATAAGTCCTGTATCTCAAAGCACCACCCATAGTTGCATACATACCTGCACTCTCACACATAATTCTTCGTGTTATAAAAATACTAGCGACCCATTCCGGCTTTGCATGGGTATAAAATATATAGCCTACTCCACTATTTAATGGATGTTATTATACATATAAACATTCCTCTTGAATCACTCTATCTATTAAAAAACACCGCATCAAAATCCGTTGCGTAGTTTCAAAGATTTAAGCATACAAAGGGACATAGGGACAAAGAAAGCAACTTTGTTTTATGCTATGTAGTGATGATAGTTAAGTTATATGGAAGCACAGAGCTATCTAACACAGGCACTCATGTCTAAGACATAGCGCCTGCTAATTCATAGTATGTCTGTCTTTTGATTAATGTGCAAGACTGGGAAGTAAAAAGAATTATAACTAACTTCTGTACTTGCTTGGATAATTTAATGAGGTAACTAAAGGACTGGGGTATATGAATTTGATTGGGTGATAGGCTAGCAATCTGTCACCAATATTCCATATGATATAAACCAATATACATGTTAATAAGTGACCAAGAAGATTTTGAATAAAAAGATTTTGTATATCTTTTGTATGTTTTGACAGTCTTAATTCTGACTTACTGACTTAATTCCTGTGCAGGGATAAAAGTCTAAAGGATTGGTCTACAACCATACACAATTTTGAGCAAGTGCTTGATCTACTCACATCAAGCTCAAAGATTAGGATTATTGACCAACACAATGTGGAACTTACTCCTTCTATCTAGTTATATTGCGGTTTCTAAGGTGTAATATCATAATTTTCTAACCATTATAATATAATAGTTAGCTCAGTTCCATATGTGGAAACATTATTTTACCTGTGAAATTAGATGCTATCCGGTTAACCCATGGGCTCAAGCTGGTCTTAGACCACAATGCCAGACATGAATATGTATTGCGTTTTTATTGGGCTCCGTGGTTTCCGCAATTAGTCCCCACTGGGACCATTTTACGTGATGTTGCTGACTATTCCAGCCAGCCCAGCTCCCGCCAGAAGCGCAGAAGACGTCTAGTGTCTTGGATATGTATCAAACTTGTATTAATCATTAAGTGTAATTTAAATATACACATTCTTATTGAATAAATATTATACTTTACCAAAGATAGATAATTTCAATACATGCAAATAGATAGTTACAATCTTCAGTTCCCGCTTGGGTAGCTAGAACTACAGGTTCATATTTCCTTAGTCACCTTTACCATAGGTATCAGTGTTTTTATGGCAGTGATTTTAAATATTAATTTGAGTCTAACTATGGCTAACCATAGCGTTATAGAATCAATGTACATATTTACCTTAATTTTATTTATTATTTATGCTAAAAAGTGACCTAGTAGACATTATCTCCAAGTTTCTGTCTGTCCATAAAGGGATTAAAGGTTGCGAATGTATGATACTGCGTTTATTAAGTAACATTACTCCTAAGGCTTTTAAATCTTACAGACATTCCTTTAATCCTATTCAGGGTGGACAAAAACTTGGTAATATACTAACTAACATCTCTTACATCATTATCAAAACTGTCTCTTAAGTAACTTTATCATACCAGGAAAAAATACAGCTAGTTAGTAACGTCCTGTTTACATCCCAGACTAGCACAATTTCTAATAAATATAATACAAACGAATTCCTCATGAAATTTATTAGTTGATTAATTAATTTAATTTACTGCCTAATACATTCAAAAGGGAGATTATCAGCAATCAAGTTAATTGCTTAATGAGAATGAAATGTTATACGTCACGTGCCATGGAACGTATTTAGAATTCTAATAAGCTGCCTTTCTTCTTGGTATATAGTTAAAGGCGACTAAAGGTAACCCTATTTGTATAGTACAAGTGATTGTCATATTATATCTTCGAAGTTCTGAAGGAGTGTCCTCTATCTCACAGTGAAATAAGTAACTAACTATGTGAATATTTGTATTAATTATAGTAACGAGATCTCTGCCTACCCCTCTTAAGGGAAATGGTGATGTTTATTAATTAATGATACTGCTTACTAGATCGTAAATTAAGATCAGTAATAAAGGTAATTGTTTAATGAGAATGTTATGTAATAATCAGCTTTGTGTTATATGTAACTAGGGACTGAATGGTGTAAAAAGGTGAGAGAAATTCTTTGTTAGTGTATGTTACGTATTAATGATTATGTCAGTACCTTATTACGTTTAATTAAAAGCATGTGTTAATTTACTCCATACGTACAAATAACTAACTAATAAGGACAAATATTTGTGTGGACAAATACATGTCTTCGTGGTTCTGTCCATTTCTAAAGGGATTAAAGGACGTGAATGTAATATATGTACAAAAACAATTCACGACCATTAACCCTTGCGGTGTAGTCTAAGGTTCAGGTGTCCATCTACGCAATTGCGAAGGTAGTAATTCTATGGCCACCTCAAACCCACGTGTTGAACAGACAGTTAGTCAGTACTCAATGTGACAGGTGGTAAGCAATGTCGCCATTTACAAGCACTGACTAAGTTGGCTCACGAAGTTTTCCATCACCGTAATATTCAACGCATTTCATAATCAATGTATTTTTATTACGAAAATGTACATAGAAATTCGTTAAACTTTATTTTCATTGGTACATGCTCAAGCGGGATTTGAACCAGTACCCCCACTGATACAGAGTCAAGCCCCAAACAACTGAGCTACATCAAATATGTCCAAAATAAGATATAAGTTCGATACATTAGAATTAGTAGGTAATCAGAAGATTGTTCTTGATCAATCACAAGAGTTAAGCTACTTAGTGTATGGTCAGCATCTGGATGGGTGGCCCGGATGACCTGTTGGTAGAAATATCGTAACTAGTATCATTAAACCCACATTTCACATGATAGCCAGTATCTAATGTAACAAATAGTGAGTTTAAAGCTCAGAGGTACTAACTATTACTTATACGTATTATGTTTCCTAACGATATTTTCCCCACTCTTACAAATTACTTAATGTAACAATAAATTAATTTAATAAAGAAGAATGCCTTAATGAAATAGGAATGAGAGATCTTAATCTTTTCCTTATTGGAATATATTTTAATCCGCTTTCGTTTATATTTGCATAAACATTAATTAAATGTTACACAATTCTATAATATTTTTTAACTTAAGAGACTTTAAACGTGATTGTTGATTTCAAAATACTATAACTGACTTCGGTGATTTAACATAGAATTGACTGTTATTATGACTTTTATTAAGATAGTTGATGATGTGATGCCATATGTAATGGAGTAGCTCTGTTTTCAAGGTTTTATCTACCTTGAAAGGGATTAAAGTCGTGCGTCCTACCGTTATTCTTTAAATCATGTAGTACAGTAGTATAGACATGTAGTAGAAGGCGACGGTGAGGGAAAACATCGTGAGGAAACCAGCCTATCCCTAAGAATAGGCAATAGCCAGTACCTATACGGCGACACGGTTACTACCTATCACGTTGGCAGTCTATCTAATGATACGTGGGCTTCGAGTGACCCATATCTAACATGGGAACTCAAGCCTCTGACTACCCCGCCTAATAAAAAAGGGAGTGTGTGTTATGTTTATGTTTATGTAAAGCGACTAAAGGACTAGAAGTCAATAGAATCTTTTGGGCGATAGGCTAGCAACCTGCGACCAATTTTATATTCTAATATCATCAAAATCCTGATAGTTTCACTATAAGTGACCGACGTGATATCTATAGTAGTAGTATGTAGATATAGTCTAGTATAGTAGTATCTCCTAAGTTCTATTCACCGCAAAGTGATAAAACGGCGTGTGTATATGTATGACAGTCTTAAATAGTACAGTGTATAACACACATGCTTTTACACCCAGTTCGAGTTTAAGTTATGGTGGGCATCTGCGTTCTGTCTACTCTCAGTTAAGACTCTGACTTGTTGCTTCACGACTGAGATAAGATTCAGTTCACTTTAATGTAGTTAAATATGCGTATATCTTTATGTCCATTAATGTGACAGGCTTCAAGTGCATTGTATAAATTTTGAAAATAAATTTTCTGGGGAATAACTATGCAAATTTAAGGTACCTCAAGATATTATTATTCATTCCTAGTTACAACTGTCATCAAAATTACGATAATCAAAAGTAATTTTTAAACCGCCTTTTTATTTTGGAATTATTTTCAGTTATTTCATTACTTAACTGTTAGTTATACAGGTGGATCATTCAAATCGGTCAGTATGGGAAAGTCTGAAACTATAAGTCATACGAAGATTCGTTCTTAGGAACCATGCCACCGATTTTGATAAAAAGACAAACTGCATTCATAATTTATTTGAAAAAAAAAAACCTGTTCGGAAATCGAATCCGGTTGCTTTAAAAAAAAATGCACTTAACTATCACTTTTTCTTTTTAAACATCGATTGTGTGGGTCTTAATCAGTAAATTACTCTACGAAACAAGATGTCGAATATGAATAAAATATATTGTTTAGACATACTTTATCATAGTAGGTGTTCGAAGTAAAACAAAACTGGGTGTGTCTAAGGTCGTCAGCGCCTTAAACGCGACTTTCCTGAACTCATGTAAATCATGTTTTTGTTTACACTCCCTCTGTTGTGAGTTGTTTTTGATTTGCTTTTGTTTCTGTACGCCTTTGTTTGTTCTCCACTCATTTGGACTAAGTACTTGGTGATTTGGGACTTGTAAAACCTTAAGTTAATTGCCAAACTTTTATTTACTTAATATTCGGAGAGACTTCATTTTACTACAAGACCGGACTTATCGCGTATATTTTATAAACTAAGTAACTAGTACTTTTGGCTACCCGACGTTTTCGGCCATGTTGCAATGGCCATGGCCAGTGATCAGCTGATTTACTTTTCCTGCTAGGATATGTATTCATGTCTTTTATGTTCTGTCGACCCCGAAAGGGATTGAAGGACGCGAATGGTTTACTTCTACTCACGTCCTTTGAGAACCTCGGTGACATAGGATGTCCTAGGTTCTATTTAACCTAACTTTTGGAGTTGTTATGTCTTAAATAGGTTCATATGTAATAATATTAACAGCTTTATAGCTCATCGTAATACCTAGATCTTATTTAGTTACTATTTACTATACTGTAATAAATTCGCTATTCAACATAGTAAAACATACTTACACATAATCACGTACATAGTTACTTTTTTCTATTCAGGACGAACAGAAACTACTAAACATTACCTCGGTCACCTTAAGCATACCTATTAGTATTTTAATGACATTAAGTTGCTAGCACATCACCCATTGAACCAAATTTACCATCATTGCGTCAAGAAAGACAGCTAGTTATTCTTTACGTCCCCAACCGAACTTTTTGCTCAAACCTGCTTTAGTTGCAATAATATCTTGTTTCACGGCTGACCGAAGGAAAATAAATAAAAAAAGCAATTTATCGCCGAAATGGAAGCCTAAGTAGATAATTTACGACCTCACTGACTAAAGGGGTTGGCACGGATTACAAAAAAACTTGCCAAACATCTGCTCTTTATTGCTAAGGCCATAAGGTTGAAATTGCCAACTCTGGTCACGTAGGGACGCGTGTAAAGATGTAATAAGCGTCGTGGAATAAGGGTGCTAAATATGTTATTTAATATGAACTTTGTGTATAGGGTTTTAGGGTTGAATGTTGAATGGTGTTAAGTGTTCGAGGCGAAACCGACTACGTAATATTTTGTGAATTATTTTCGTAACATATATCTGTTAAGAAATGAAAATATGATGGAAAAAACAGTACGTCACGTTTAATCTGTTATTAGGGATACAAAGATTTAGGAATATTGGTAATTATGACAATACTACACCAAAAAAGAAAAAAAATTACGTAACTGTTATTACGTAGGGGCCGGCCAAATAAGAGATAGTCAGATAGACGCCATATTGAAAAAGGGTGACATTAGAAGTACCTATAACCTCCGAGTGTGTATGAGGATGTGTATGAGTGTCAATGAAGCGAAAATGGTTTGTCAGGATCGGGACAGATGGGGATCCGTGATCACTGCCTACCTCTATAGGGAATCAGGCGTGATGTGTTTGTATGTTGTTGTAAGTTCCAGACTAGCTTAGGAGACCAATGGATTGATATTATGGTATCTATTTGGTGATTGGCTAGGAACTGACAAATACAACTAGTCCATATAAATTCCAATATAATCACCAAAGTTATTGATAAATAACTATAACATAGCAAGTCGATATTATGTCTCTATGGTTCTGTACACCCTAAAAAATAGAACAACAATATGATACCAATTTTTATGACTATCTATGAAAAAAGACCAATTGTTAGATTCTTTATACATTTGTATTTGATACAAATTTTAATAACAGCACAACAATAAAAACATACCTAACTCTAAGTGACATACCCTAAAACTTGTGTACATGGGGTGCCCAGAATTCCGGCAATGAATAGAAATGGCCCCTAGTCTTACAAATACAGCCCTAGCAAACAATATTTATTGGCCTGTCAGCATAGCAGATTGTATTAATGAATGAATGCTTCATATTAAATTTTTCCGCGGTGAATTATGAGTGGCTTGTTCATATTAATAGGTTGTGTATTTAAAGATATAAAGAAAATTTGTATGTTTGTACATGTATATGTAAAATACACGATATTTTATCTCTTTCGGTGTCGATAGAACTTCGGAGTAAATAATGTATCTTCTCGACCACTTTTAGCTCTGTTATTAGGTAGTTGTGCAAGTCAAAAATTTATAGTTAATTATATGGAATAATTGGTAACAGACTTCTACACCAATAAAGCGATAGTGGTTTGCCAGGATGCCAGAGAAATGAGAATCCAATTTTTACGTCTTTCATTTACGTATTTAATTTGCAATCGCTAAAGGTGAGAGAAAAAATCGTGTGGAAACCTGCTTATCCCTCGGGATAGGCAATAGCTAATGCCTATAATTATGTGGCGATACGGTTCACTACCTACCACGTTGGGTGCTGTCTATCTAGTGACACCCGGGCTTCAAGTGACCCTTACCTAACATGCCTACGAAATTTCAAATCGAATCGAAATCAAAAAGTATACACAAATCGTGAAGCATATGTTTTTGTATGTTATTTTATTTATTCCTGGTTAACTACAGAACCAACAAAATAAACAGTGATACTAAGCTACCAATGTCTGATTTCTTAGTCACGTCATGTTGCATATTAATGTCTTTTCCAAGCAACAGAGATAAAACTAAAAGGTTTATTTAATTAACATTTATATTAGAAAAGTTGGCGTGGGATGCAGTCTGCGACAGTTTACTTGATAGCTAAACTTCTTATTGAATAACTATGACATTGTAAAAGCAAAGTATATTAGTATATTATATAGCAGGTGATAGTTGTATATCCTTTTGAGATTAACACAGCTAGCTGATGGATAACATGTTTTAATTAAGTTGAAATATAATTTAATTAAATAAATTTAAGTTTTATGTGTTGGCTCCTCGTTGTAGTTTTTATAAACTTTACTGTATTGCAAATATTGCATCTAATTAATTTGGTTAACTCGATATAAATCATATTATCAGATCGCAAATAATAATAACTAGTCGTGAGATGGTATAGTTTCAATATCATACAAATATTATTATGTTTTATTCTGTGATTTTATGCTCTGTCTACCTCCAAACCGCACGGTCGTGAACCTTATAAACTGACGTGTCGCCTCTAATTAACGGTCGGTAATAAACTTTCTTATCAACGAAGATACGAAGTCTAAAAGAAGTTTGAAAGCAGCTTCTGACGTTACGCAAACGAGATACGCAAACTTTTGTGACTTGTGTTTTGTTTTGGAATATTGTCTTGAAATGCTGTTAGGTATTTCACGCTTTGTTTTTTTTCAAATGTATTGACTTATACGATCCCTATAAACAGTTTATAACCGCAGAGTGTGTATGAGAAGGAGTAAGAGTGTCATACATACATACACATCATGCCTGATTCCCTGTAGAGTGGTAGGCAGAGATCACGGATCCCCATTTGCCCCGATCCTGACAGACCACTTTCGCTTCATTGATATTCATACATCCTCTCATACACTCTCGGCGGTTATAGGTACTCCTAACGTCACCTTTTTTCAATTTAGCGTCTATCTGACTGTTATAACTATGTCTTATTATAAGAGTGTCAATGAAGCGAAAGTTGTTTGTTAGGAACGACAGATGGGTATCCGTGATCTCTGACTACCCCTCTACAGGGAAACGTGATGTGTATGTAATATTAAACTACAAGTAATATCCAAGACGCCCTGTGACGTCAAACTTTTTTTATTTTTTTCTGAAAGATGATAAATTGGACTTGGCGAAGAGTATAAACTTTTATGAAGTTCGCATCCAGCTGAGATTAGGTTTTTACTTCATTTATGTAGATGACACTTTCTAAATTAAAATTCCAAGTTGCTCCCTCAACACATACATAGATATCGTGCCCTTTTGGGGTAGACAAAATCGCAGAAACAATCTTCTCAGTCATATTTAGCATTACTGTTGCTGTTGTATATTGTACATAACTATACTATAATTGAATCTTACTACATTATCTGTACGCAACGGCTTATGTAACATATCTGTCATAGTTGCTGTTCTAACTATCTGCGTTCGGATAGGCAGTCGACGTACATACATACATATCACACCCGATCCCCAACAGAGGGGGCAGATATCACGGATTCCCATCTGTCCCGATCCTGGCAAACCACTTTCGCTTCATTGACACACATACACCTCCTTCTACACACTCGGCGGTTATAGATACTTCTAACGTCGCTTTTTCTCAGTAGTCATCTGTTATAAATCATACGTAAACATATGATTTTCAATTATTACCTCTATACCTCCGTTTACTTAATACAATAACATACATAAAACATTCCTTTAAGCCCTTTAGGGGCGCACAGAACCTCGGAGACACGATAATTTCTTCTAGGTCACTTTTTAACTTCAAGAACGGTAGCTAGTTAGCATTCTTTATACGTCCCAGGTTGACTAGAAATAGAGTCTAGTATAGTAATATCAAGGAATAAACGATGGTTACAGTATAGTTAATCAACATATACCCATCGTATACAAAAACGATAAATGACGAAGAAAACATTAATATTTCTGGTACAATCTACAATCGACAATTGTGATATACCAATACGAATTACAATGACCTATTGTGTGTTCCACATTGCACCTAGTGCCTCCTAGTGTTGATTGTAACAAGCTATGGTTTCATACATACATACATACACACAACGTCTCCCTACGGAAATAATAATTCTTCGCTCACTTATAGTTAGTATTACTCTTGTATTGGTGATAGGTTACTCGTCCATCGCATCGCTTTATACATAGATTACATTCACCTAATAGTCTGCTAGTCCTTTTCATTTACTACATACACATTCAAAACTTTAATCCCATTTGGAGTGGACAGAATCTTGGAGAGACGATAACACCTCATAACTCACTCTTTAGCTTGAATATTGGAGTTGTGATGTTATATGAAACATTGGTGACAGGTTTCTAGTCCATCCAACGCCCATTAGATACCTTTGATCCTAGTCCCTAAGTCGCTTAAGACTTGCCGATAAGAACGGTAGCTAGTTAACATTCTTTTAACGTCCCATACTAGCACAGGGAGTAATAAGTAAGGGCAAGTCTGGGAACTACAGTCAGCGCTAATAGTGCAGTCCCAGCAACTTATTATAAGGTTTAAGTTTATAAGAACAAAAGACAATATTTTACATTTTAAAACTGGCGCCACTATGCATTGTCATGGCCACTATACGTTCGCGTGCTTCGAAATGAAAAATGTTTTTTTTTGTTCTTATAAACTTAAACCTTTGATTCGACGTAGCTTGGCTCTGTATCAGTGAGTACAGTTCAAATCCCGCTTGAGCATGTACCAATGGAAATTAAGTTTAATGAAGTTCTATCTACATTTTCGTAATAAAAACACATTTACAAAATGCGTCGAATTATACGGTGAGGGAAAACATCCTGAGGAAACCTACCTGTTCTTCGAACAGGTAATAACTAGTTAGTACTTATAAATGGCGTCATGGCTGACCACCTGTCACATGAAGTACTGACTATCTGGTCAACACGTAGGTTCGAGGTGTCCATAGAATTACTACCTTCGTAATTGCGGAGATGGAAACCTGAACCTCTGACTACCCCGCAAGGGTTAATGGTCGTGATATCGTTTGTCTTTTGTCTATTTCCCAGAACCAAACATCACTCATTCCGAGGTCTCCATATCTGAGAAACATTACACTTATCCGGATGTTTATTATGATAAGACAAACAAACATACTTATTGTATCGCTAAGAATGCTCATTAGTGTACGTATTAAAAGAAGAAAGACAGATAGTCAGTCATCGCTAACAGTGCAGTCCCAGTAACTTTTTATAAGGCAAAAAGACAAACGCATTCACGACTCTTAACCCTTGCGGGGTAGTCAGAGGTTCAGGTTTCCATCTCCGCTATTGCGAAGGTATAGTAATTCTAAGGACACCTCGAACCCACGTGTAAACCAGATAGTCAGTACTCAATGTGACAGGTGGTAAGCGATGTCGCCATTTATAAGCACTAACTAGTTATTACTTGTTCGGGGACCAGGTAGGTTTCCTCACGATGTTTTCCCTCACAGTAATATTCGATGCATTTCGTAAATGTAATTTTGTTACAAAAATGTACACAGGAATTCATGAAACTTCATTTCCATTGGTACATGCTCAAGCGGGATTTGAACCCTGTGCCTACTGATACAGACCCAATTTATATCCATCGGATCAATTTTTATTGTTTTAGGTGAGTTTAATGAATATATAATAATATATAATGAATATGTATGTACATTTTCGTAATAAAAACACATTTACGAAATGCGTCGAATTATACGGTGAGGGAAATCATCGTGAGGAAACCTAAACAGTTTTTCGTTACTACTTAGTTATCGCAGATTTAATGTATATTAACTATATGTAATATTCCTAACATTTGATAGCCTATCGCCAAATTTACATCTAATTCTTTTCAAAGCCTTCGTGGCATGACAGTCAGTTCCTGTTCTAGTAATTTACCACTCAAATAGGACTGATCTTAACGTCAGTAAATCGTTAAATAAAGAACGGGTGGTTCATCATTAAATAGTTATTATTGAATTTATAGCAGAAATGGTCACCTTTTAAATTATTATAATAAATAATTTATAAAACACCGAATGTCATTACAACTCTGATACTACTAATTCCAAAAAGTGACCAAATAATATTATACCTACAAACTCCACTCTGTAAGGGATCAAAATTCATATCAATACCAAGTATCAACAATTACCCAGGGTTCATCCTTTCCATCTTCAACGGTTGTGGAGAGCAGTGGATACCTGAACCCATTTTAAGAGTAAACATTCGCTAAGAATAGCCGAGTGTTTCTCCTGAATTTGCGGTGGCGAGCTAACCGACCTGCGCTTCACACGGGGGCAATGAAATGAAAATAATAAAATCTTTTTATTCAACATAACGGTCATAAAATCACTTATTGAAAGTTAAAATTATTCTTTTGCTATTTCATTTTTTCATAGAATTATTCATTCTTTATTTAGTTAACTATCAACTATTTACTTTTATTTAAGTACTTAGTTATATTAATATTATATTGAACCTTGGAGACAGTAAACCTTTTTACAGCACCTCAGAGAAATCAATAGTAACTATATACTTGGTCAGCTTTAAGTGAAGATTATAGATATTATCATTGGGCATATTTAGCATGACTATTAAGGTTGTGATGTTATTAATGAGGCATATTGTTTGTAAGTTGCTAAAAAATCGTCCGTCGAAAATTTTATATACAACAGTAGCATTGGATGCTTTAAAATACAAAAAGGCTTAAGTGATAAACTTCTAGTCTACAGAAGACCACTTAAGTCCTAGTTTCACCTGATAGCCAGTAACCAACGTAAGTATAAGAAGAAGTAGAAGAAAATCGTAGTTCTTTACTATTCCTCCATCGACAATCGACCTTGCTACACCCTACGATTAGCGTTCAGATGGTTGACCGTTCGCACCACGAAAGTCGTCATAACTAGATAAAACTATTCTTTTGCTAAAAGCAACTGTGTCCACTTTCCACTCCCCCTGTGAACGGCGCTTTAACTTGAAAAGGATAACTGTGTATTTTCAGCGTGGATTTGCCAGGAATGCTCTCATTGTCTTATAATACCAACGGAGCGAGAAATAACTTTAATGAAGTATTAGCTTTTGTTCTTTACAGTCACTTTGTTAGGAATAATTCATAACAGGAATGCTCCGGTTCTAGTTTAGAATGTTTTGGCTTTGTAGTTGGAAATTTTGTTTAGGAAAGAAATGGTAAAGTGTTTTGGGTGGTGGTTAAAGAATTTGCTTAGAGTAAAACCCTTTCAGGTAAACATTCATGACATAGTTAGTCGATCGAATATAATAACTTAGCCTTGTTTAGTTTGATAGAAAGTTAAGAATGCCCGATGGAGTAGTTTAAATATTCGAGCAAAATTCTGAAGATTTTGTGGACATGTTTTATAGTTAGTTCATAGTTATAACGACGTAACGATACGTACGTATGATAGTAGTAACTGCGTAACAATTACGACAGCTAATTACTTTTTACTCTAATACCAAAACATGTAACATATACCATTTATATTTTTAACTATAATCGTTAACAATTAGAGTTTTAAGAACAAAAATTCCTTTCGCTGTAATCGGATATAACTATTACTAATCGAAGACTGAACTTTTTCCTAGCTCATGCTAAATTTACCAAAGAACGTCTCTACACTACATCTAACAGCTAGCTACACTATCCTAATCCCAACTACACCTCTTATTTCATCCGTATCAAGAGTCATCACGTTGATTCGTCCATCAGAGGTGGGAATTATCGTGGAGATGCGGGCTACAAATCACATGGACGGACACATATTGGGATTGTAGAGTGGTGAAGGTAGAAGTGGCAAGCTGGGACGTGACTAGGGTGGGAATTATATGCCTTTCGTCTCGTGTGATTTAGAAAGAGTCGGGATGTAGCGGAAGGTTAGCTAGCAATCTTACAGCTATATTTATTTAATGATAACTAATAATATAAAGCTAGTTTTGGTTAACTACTAATTGATTACATAGTTATAATAATAAGAGCAAATTTTTTCGAATGCTTGTATAAAGTCATATACATTATTAAATTTATGTGTACATACATAAACATATACCTTAACTACTATACAACCATTTTGGGGTAGTCAGAGGTTGAGAGTCCTCTATCAACTAAGTTTTCGTAATAACTAGTCTTGATACCACCCACTTTTTATCCGATAATCATTATGCAACGTGACAGTTGGTAAACCAATTCACCGTTAACATATTCTGACTATTTATTACGAGAAATGGGCAAGTTTACTCACGATGTATTGACACACATTAATGTTATAGTTTTAAATTTAAGTGTAATTTAAGTGTGAAATATGCATCGTCAGTCTGCCCGTGACCATGGCTTCTGCAACGTAGCCGAAACGTCGGGTTAATAATGGTAATTTTATTATATAAAAACATACGCGATAAGTCCCGTTAGTTATTAAACACATTTATGTGTCTATCTAAACCTTCCAACTCTACACCTCCTCGTATTAAGTCGGGGCGTGATAGCAAGGTGCTGCCGGCAGGTACAAAGCGTTCTTTTTCTACATTTTTACCCTATCTACCTACCCTTTGAGCGATTTATTGGGCGTGAACCCGCCAGGTGAATTAGCGAGCTCTCACGGTATTGCACCGGGCTTAAACTGGACGATTGCGACTTAGAATCGTTGATGTTTAGATATCGTTTAAGTTTAAATGTGTATTATTTATTTGTTACAATATGTAGTTATGAGTATGTATTCAAGCCAGTACTTCTTTTCCCATTTAGGTTTCTAATGTAGGTATTAAGTAGACCGAACCTTCGATACATAAATATGTACGTACTATAGACGTCCTGTAATGACTTATTGAGCAGAACTACAGATTTTTCAGTGATACTACTAATATCTTGCTCTTCAATAGAATAATTATCGTTATTGTCATATTTTGTAACATTAGTGACAGATTACTTTCCCAACTAAATTTTTGTAGTGTACTAAGATATGCCAAGAAGAATGGCAGCTAGTTAGCATCCTTTTAACTCCCATACTCACCATAACCAACTCGCACATAATAAAGCAGCTTTATAGTCGTCATAACGTTTATGTCGGCTGCATTTTTATGTCAGCTGGGCCGAGCTCAGAATTAAACATAGCTTGGCTTTCAGACTAATTTGCTCGACTTTTGTGGCGGCACTAAAGTTTTTATTAAATTGACTATGCGTACGTGAGGATGGTAGGATAGATAGGTAGGTTGTTTAAGAGACTAGGGAAGAATATTTGTATGTGGTAAGTATATGAAAATTCAATATAGCTCAGTTTAGCTCAGCTCAACGTGAGTTCAAATCCCGCTGGAGCATGTACCAATAGAAATGAAGTTTCATGAGTTTCTATGTACATTTTAGTTATAAAATACATTGACGAAATGCGTCGAAGTCTAGGGTGAGGGAAAACACCATGAGGAAACCGAAGAGGTAATAGTTAGTGCTTGTAAATAGCGACATGTCTTACGACCTGCCACATTGAGTACTGACTACTGACTATCTGGTCAACACGTGGGTTCGAGGTGGCCATACTATTAGTTAAACAAAGTAGTTATTACTTTTATTACCTGACGTTTCGGCCATGTTGCAACGGCTTTGGTCACTAGTGAACAATTGTATAGTTATATAAAATATACGCGTTAATTCCCGTTTTTTTTGGAAAATTAGTAAAAATTGAGAGTCTCAAAAACTTGAATATACTCGTATATGATATACGTACCTACGTTTATTACAACTCTTCCAATCTCTAATATTATCTCTTTGGACATTGGAATGGATAAATGTATTCTGAAGGTATTAATGTGATATATTGGTGACAGGATAGTAGTCCATAATTCATGTCGCTTCTAACGTCATTCCAAGAGATTAGCAACTAGTAGTGTTCTATTTACATCATTGACTAGCACGGGCAGTATATACCTATCTACCATTCATAGCCCGTTTCTATGTAGTGAGACATTTACTTAAAATAGACACTTACAATGATATGGGTGCTTTAAATAGTCGAAGACACGCACGTGTTATATTAGTTATAAAAAAAAGTTCTGATGTGACTTGTAACAATTCTATTAATACGTTTTACCACAATCGTAGTTCAATATCAATTCAGAAATGGTGTGAAGTTGGTAGTGATTAGCAAAAGTGTCAAATTTCGAATTTTGTGTTTCTTGTCTTCTTAAAACCTTAAAAATGGCAAAATTTATCACTTTTGCTATTTCACGAACCACTCCACTCTGTGAAATTATATTGAATTCGATTTTCCAAAAAAGCATTACTGAACCTGGGCCCCAGTAGTTCAACGATTACAAATAGGAGAATTGGTGTAACATGCAGTAGTATCGGAGTCTGTCATGTCATTGGAACTAATTTGTGTCGGAATATCTTGGAAGCTTGAATTAAGCAATTTACTTAATAGTACTCCTTAGTGTTAGGTATTTTTGTATGTTATTTATAGATACAAGGAATAGGTAAGTATAAGTTTAGCTTTACAGCTTTGGACTTGAAAAAGATTGGAAAAGATCGTGTTCATAATCTAGTACAGAAGAAATATAATAGTATAATAAATGAGGTTTTATGCCGAAATTATAAGCCAATATAAATACCAATTATAAAAAGGTGCAAATCAATACTATTTTTTAAAATGACTATGAAATGGAGTTTGTCACTCAACTGATTTCTATTTATCTAAAATGTAATAACTAACTATACTGGAAACAACATATCTAAAATTAAAGCCTCTATTAAGCTTTTCAGTTCCACTCACTATCAAAGAAACCATTCTCTTTTAAACTTAAAAATAATTCCCAAACACAAGGGGCTAAGAACACGAAAATTCCCAAAATCGTCACGAGCTTTTAAGCTTTTATCCGCTGTCACATGTGTTTGATAAAAAGCTCAGTGGTAGATAAAAAGCTCTCGAGAATGCCTCAGATGTTTGCCCTATTACCAATGGCGACAGGAATTGACTGATAAGTGTGCTGGTGCGGTTGGACATGAGCTGAGCGATTTAAAGAAGAATTACACTATTTTTAGTTCATTTTCTTAGTTTACGGTGAACTGAAGCTTAAACTATACCAAAAGCTTTACCGTTTCATGAAAGAATAATTAATGTATAACTTTTTGTAAATAACAAATTACCGTTTCGGGGTTTGCCAAAATGCAAATAAAACACAATACGGAGATCTCTTGTTTGTATCAATCTCGTTACAATAAAATGACTTTGTAACTGATATCTGCCCACATCATAATAATGTTTCCTTTAATATTTTACGTTTTTGATACATACCCAATACAGCTCCTCGGCTATTTACATTATATAGGGGTAGTTGACATTAATATAAAACATGTATTGGAGACATGAGATTTCAATTTACTCTTCCCATTTAGTCCTCTTCATCAACCCATGTGAAAGTTTAACTTTGTAGCCACCTTAGCTGAAGCGTTTTATACAAACCCGCTCCGCTTATCACGTACCGACCTTCGCTTATAGATTTGTGTCAATAGAGCATTCGTCGAGTGGGTCAGTCATATTTGTCGCCTGTCACCCGGCGATGAGTGTATTAACATACTGTTCTTGTTGGGATAGATACGTACCATACACTTCACGACTGTTATATCTTGCGGGGTAGTCAGGGTTGTCTCATACGTGATTGCGACTTGTTAGTTTGATATCGTGCTAAATGGGACGTAAGAAAAGGCTAACTAGCTGACTTTCATCCCGGAATGATGTAGAAAGGCTAATGGCTATTGGGTGATGAACTAGCAACCTGTCAGTAATTAAACTAAATATATGAATACAATCAGAATATTCAGGTCATTACCCATTCCGAGGTATAGGCAGGTTTCCCTATAATGTTTTCTAGCGACTGTAAATTATGCACGTAAATTAAAATCATTTGTTTTATATCATTCACTGGTACATGCCAAAGCCGGGATTCGAACCAAGGACGAAGAAGTCAGAGCTCTTTCCCACTAGGCTACATAGTTTTTGTAAGTTTGATGCATCATCAGATGCAAATAACTCCTCTGCATACCCCACAAGGGATTATCGTTGGATACAACATTAAGAACTCATCTAGTGTCCTAATGTCTGACACACTCAGGTCAGAAGAACAAAAGGTGTGGCATGGATAAACATGTTTGAGCCAAAACAAACAGGCTTGTTGCCGCATTAAAACTGTCACGTTAGGCGACATCTCGCGCATTTCTCAAAGTGTAGCAGCTTGGTTCTGCTATTTAAGGCAGAAGCATATTTAATAATAATACATATGTACGACTATTCACGGCTCTAACGGGATCGACACCTGGAACGATCCAGACAAATCTCTTGCTTCACTCACACCTATTAACTTTTTCATACATACTTTTCTGTTCTTCACGGTACGCCTTGAGAAGAATGACTCCAATTTATGGACTATTTGTTTATTAATAACATAAATGGCATGTTTCAAAGGTTTCGTCAATTTATGCAGATGAATTATTGTAGAATGCGGAAACGTATTAGGTGAGGTAAATAGAAAGTGACGTAGGGCTCAACTCAGTAAGACATATGATAGATAAGACATATACAGGTATAAATTACGTATGTTAGGTAGGTAGGTGTATGTTAAAGGAACGAAAGTACTTTGCCTGCATTCATATTTTTTATCAATTAACTACCATCATCCAATATAACTACTAAGATTCAAAAAAACCTAACTAGCTATGTATCTTCTTCACATTTAGCTCAAATAATACAGTTTACTATTCGAGAATGTGACTTTAAGATTACAATACAATACGTCTTTATCTATGCTATATACAGCAGAATCAGTACACAAAACTGAACAAAAATATAAAGAGACGCCGTTATGTTTATTTATAGTGTCGCGCAGGGACCGATGTATTTTTGTTTCCAACCACCGCCATTCGAACCACTTGTGGGCATATCATCTCTTATGAGCTACTTTTTGTTCGACTTGCACCTTGTTAGTAAGGGATTTAAGGAATGTAATCAGCTGTTGTAGTTACTTATTACTAGAGAGACGATATGACGAATGATTTTCATGTATAGAAAGACGCAAGATTTGTCACGATGTATGTTGTGACGTATGTTCAATAAGTGTTATGGTATAGTATTCCTAATGGTAACCGATAAAATACTGTACCTCTGTAGTTCTGTTTATCCGGGGTTGAAGGAAGATAGTATAGCATATAGTAAGAAGTTACATATAGGGTTGAAGAAAGCTTATACGAATGTGTATATTTAATCTACAATACCCATTTTTAACAACAAATTTATCGTATTTATTGTTGTAAATCACTAAGGAGCTAAGAAAACTCTTTTGATAAGTAATTCTGGATATTATTTTCTGGGATATCATCAACAAACATACAATTCTCAAAATATAAATAATTACTTACAAATTCGTACTTTTTATGTTTATCTCTATCCCTTATAAACTCATACATACGAAAACTAAAACCTTACATCCATAACTCACTAGGAAGTGCAGACTAATAGTGACATAACCGGGGATTGAACCGGAAACCTCGAAAGGAAATACTCGACAGGCAGACTCAGATTTAACCCGCAGCGAGACAAGAATATCAAAATTCATATTCGGTTCGTGGTACGTAAAATGAGACTGTGTCATAAGGGGCTAATGTAGATATTGTATAAAGGTAGGACAGAATCTATATGTGAATAAACTTAGGGTTTTTTATTGCTTTTGGGGTGTACAGAGCTTTGGAGACATAATATCGGCTTGGTCACTTTTAGTATTATGCTAAGTGTTGCGATGTGGGCTATTTATGTTAAGATTTGTGACAGGTTGTTAGTCCATCGCCCAATAATATCATTTGCCTTACTTCATTAGAAGTTATACTGTTTTTAATGGGATAGTTCGTTGAAACTTTTCGCTAGAGTAATTTATATACTACTAGCGACCCGCTCAGGCTTCGCACAGGTATAAAATATATAGCCTACTCCACTATTTAATGGATGTTATTATACATATAAACCTTCCTCTTGAATCACTATTAAAAAAACCGCATCAAAATCCGTTGCGTCGTTTCAAAGATTTAAGTATACAAAGGGACATAGGGACAAAGAAAGCGACTTTGTTTTATACTATGTAGTGATAACAGTAATTTATTTGACTTTGGTAGGTATTGAACCTAAAACCTACAGTTACCAAACCCCCATACCATACACACCAGGTGTGAACATCGTGTCCCTATACCCCCATATCAGGCTAAAGTCGTGAGCTCATAAACGTATCACATTAAATATTGTTCATAACGTTACATTAAAACGGAGTGGGTCATAAAAGTATTTTATGGGGAACATTATCGGCGGTTATCGGAACTTGTGAACGGGTAGTGAAGGAATGGAATTGTTCATAGTTACAATGATGATAATAATATAATATAATAGTTATTCAAACATTTGAAAATAAGTCAGTATCGTAATATAAACACATTTACGAAATGCATCGAATTATACGGTGAGGGAAAACATCGTAAGGAAGTCGTCGAACAGGTAATAGTTAGTGCTTGTACATGGCTGACCACCTGCCACATTGAGTACTGACTATCTGGTCAACACGTGGGTTCGAGATGTCCATAGAATTACTACCTTCGCAATTGCGGAGATGGAAACCTGAACCTTTGATTACCCTGCAAGGGTAAATGGTCGTGAATGCATTTATTTTTCTTTAGTTAATATGAAACGACCATCAATAAATACAAAAATTCAAACCAAAAATGTACTTCAAAATAATACAGTCCCAAGCAAAATTCCTAAAATAATATTCCCTAATAACAAACCTAACTTTTCCTGTACTTTTGACTATAGTTTTGATGTACATTTCAGTGTTTTTATGCATTTAAATATTTTCTTTTATCGAAGTTGTAATATACAGAGTGATACTCTCATTTGATTGTCTTAAAGTTTATTTGGAGATATAGGTGTTATTTAGAAAATTGCCTAAAAATACATAAAAACACTCTAAATTCCTTAGTCGCTTTTATGATACTTCAACTAAATAGTTTAAATTCAATTCTTACCAGTACTTAACCAGTAAGAAACCTTTATTCTGTAGTTAACCTGTCTTATTTATTGATTATTACATAATTCAATATAGATAAAAATAATCTTATATAACCCTGTTAGTTTTGTCACTTCTTTCGAAAGACTGCTAACTAGTATTCTATTTACGACTCCATACAAGCACTGAAAATGCAATATTTACCTACTAGTAACATTAAACACAAGCGAATCAAGTCCAACAAACTAGTACGCGAAGAAGTACAGTCAGGTCGAAAAGCCAAGTTGAGATTCCGTAGTCGTGTCACGTTTCCTTCCAAATCAGGCTTGACTGCCACTCAAACTCCGGCTAAACTCATTAGGGGGATTCCATTAAATACACCGTACGGGTTGTGTGAGCGACAGTACTTAGAAATGACAGATTCGAGATTAGTACGTACATATATGTATGTGAAATATATGTATGTATATGTGTTTATGATATTAATGGTAGGAGAAGTCAAAGAGATCTAGTAGTCTGTCCATTGAAGAACGTGAGAATGATCATGTCTGTCCATACCTGAACAGGTAATAGTCAATTCCTGTAAATGTCACATTGAGTACTGACTATTTGTTCAACAAGTGGGTTCGAGGTGGCTACAGAATTACTACCTTCGCACCTTACTATCTTTTACTATCTTCTACCCCGTGAGTGGTAATGGCCGTGATAACATTTGTCTTTTTGACATCCATAATATATAGGTAAAGAAAGGGATTAGAAAATCGAAGTATTCGGGTTAGGACTACGAAGAACCTATGTGGTTATAATTCTTGAATGATGGTGTGTGTGTACTCATACATACGCTTCACGACTGTTTAACGTTTGAAAGCGACTACCGTAGGCTACAACGTCATTGGCTCGAAAGCCTCTATTCTTCTGATAGTCATCTAGTGACTATTTTTGCTCCCAATAACTGACTATTGCCTTAACCAGCCTAGCTACTTCGTTACTTAATAAAAAAAAATATTTAGGACACTATTACACCAATTAAACTAGCCCCTAGGTAAGTTCATTAAAGACTTGTGTTAAGGGTACTAGGCAACGTATATTTAAGAAATGTATACTTATTTTATATAGATAAATGCATATATAGCATATATAATCAACAACCAGACTGGAAAGCAGAAGAAAAGCGTAGTTCTTAACTCTGCTTCCACCGGGAATCCAACCCGGGACCTCACGATTAGCGTTCAGGTTGTTAACCAATCGCGCCTAGGAGGCCGTCAAACTTAACAAGAACCTTTGCATCAACACGGCAACAAATTTTAACTACTAACTACTATTTATTCTCTAATGTTATTTACCCCGCACTAGCTAATGAAAGCAAGCAGTAATAATAATTCAAATGCATTAAGCGCTTGTCACGTGACATGATGCAATAGAAACGTCGCCCGATTATGTTAAGCGGACTAATAAAGTTCTAGCTGTGTTGGTTTAAGTATGCTCTTCGGTATAGATAAGGAAAATTGGAAATTTGCTTCGTCCTTCTTGATGCGGACTGCTAAAGATTGGAATTCACTTCCCCCGTCTGTATTCCCGGTAGAATATAACTTGGGTCTCTTCAAGGCTAGAGTGAATAGGCTATTACTGGACCAGCGAGTAACATCATCGACCTCATCGTCACTTACCATCAGGTGAGATAGGGGTCGATCGCTGGACAGTTATTATTAAAAAAAAAGTACTAGACTGCTCGTATATATTAGGTAGGTTGGAGTGGATGCTGTAAAATTTTCAAAAATCCGTGTAGATTTACGTAGTGTAATTCTACGTATAGAAAAACAGCATTGCGATACGTGCCTATTCTTCGGAATGGACAGTGCCTTTTCGCGCGGACCTAGAACACCAATTAGACACTAATAACAAACAAACTTAGTAATATAATTGTGTGCATCCTGTCACTTCCAAATAACTAATGAAACTCAAAAATCCCCGTAAGGCAGCGTAACATGACTTCCTATTGAGGTGGCCATTCTACTACCTCCGCTAATTCAGAGATGGACACGAAGAATTGTAACTACCTGCCTACTGAAAGTGTTTGTTTGTCTTGTTCAAACATTACAAAAAATATATTAAATTTTAAGTCTCATAATTATAACGTTATTAAAAACCTCTGAACATCACATTTAAAGCATCCGTTCGAGAGTCATGCAGTGAGCTAATGTGTCACGCGACTGTGTTTGACATGTAATTTAATTATTTTATTGCTGCGAAAATCGTGTTCATTCTGTGCGAAAATCGGGTTAATTTCGTGCGAATTTTCGGTGAGTTGGTCCTGTTAATTCGATCGGGGTTTGTGAATGCAAAGTTGGTTGGTCGGTTACTCTTCGTTTTGATTGGTTCATGTACCTAAGTGAAACTGTAGTGGATGAAACTGTAAAGGTTTGATAAGTTTCTATCAAAAAATATTAGGACTTTGTTACTACATCACAATACTCATACACACATCCTTTTTACCCTATTATGGATAATAGAACCTTTACGTCATCATCTTTGGCCTAACTAACGAAATTGTGATGATTATTAAAATTTTGTACTGGTGACATGACATCGCGAACAGTACAAAGTCAAGTAAGGTTAAGTCCATTTGTATTCCTCATTATTCTCAAGAATTCTTTCCACATTGGAAGTTCTATATAAAATTTACGCGCAAATTTATCACCAAATTTATTTTCTTACTTTACACAATATTTAGACTATTAAACACATTCAATACAAATCCCATATCTCCTATACCAAACCTGCCCTTTAATTACTAATTAATCTAGCCTTTCATACATTTTCCTAAGCCATTAAAACTCAACGAAGACAGAGTGAGCGCACGTCCGCCAACTCGAAAGTGAAGCTCCCTCTATTGTTTGAAGTGTGTCTTCATTTAAATACCGTTTCTGGAAGCTAAGGGCCCTTAGCCGAGAATAGTGTGCTTGTGTGCCCTTGTTTTGGGTTTGTGTTTGGCTTAAATGACGGTGTATGTGGGATTGGATTGTTACCAGCTGTCTTGATGGCATGTTATTAGTGGATAAGGGAGAAAGGTTTTTTATGTAACTATTATGCTAGATTTTAAATAGCTTGATCAAATGTATTAGATATATTCAATTCTTAGATCATTTTCAATCAATCAATCAATCAGCCTATGACAGTCCACTGCTGGACGTAGGCCTCCCCAAGGTAACGCCACAAAACACGATCGCTCGTGGCCCTCAGCCAACCACTACCAGCGACCTTTTTCAGGTCAGCAGTCCATCTGGCAGGGGGAAGATCATTTTATCTTTTCTTAATTATCGTCGAATGTATGATATGTCTTACTTCTTACTGTGGGAGGCCTCGAAAATTAGAAAAAAGAGTTATTTACTAACATCCCTAGGGTTGAAAGTATACTAGTTAATAGCACGTCAGTAAAGGCGACTAAGAGACTAGGGATCAATTGGGTGGTATATTAAAAACCCTTGACCAATATTCAATATCAACGCGAAAGTTGCGCTTAAAAATATGGTCTAGGGTACAGCAATCTTACACATTTTACTTACACTGTCCACGTTAAAGTTAACTATTCACCTCTAAAATACAACGGTGACTACTCAGACTTCTGCTTACCACAAAAGAGTAAATGGTCATGAGGCATACGTAGTAATATACATATACATATTGACACCTCTACATCCCCAACTGGGTAGGTTCGATCGCCATTTGATCCTGACTAATCTTTCTTGCTTCACTTACAATTAACCTTCTCACACATGCTCATCTGTTCAATGTATAAAGATGTTGATAAGTAGTTATATGTATGATTAATAATTAAACGGGACATAACGTGTAAGTTTTTATATAATAAAGTTACCTTTATTATTAACCCGACGTTTCAGTCTGGCCGTGACCAATGCTACTGCAACGTAGCCGAAACGTCGGGTTAATAATAAAGGTAACTTTATTATATAAAAACTTACGCGATAAGTCCCGTTTAGTTATTAATCATGAGTATAAATAGCGAATCTCTTACAACTATAGTTATATGTAATTTGTATGTATGTTATAAGTCCTTAATACATACATACATAAACATACGCTTCACGACTTGTGTATACACACTCCCTTTTTTATTATGGCGGGGTAGTCAGAGGCTTGAATGCCCATCTCCGAAATTTCAAAGATATGTTAGGTATGGGTCATTCAAAGCCCGCGTATCACTAGATAGACAGCACCCAACGTGAAAGGTAGTGAACCGTATCGCCGTATATAGGCACTGACTATTACCTATCCTGAGGGATAGGCAGGTTTCCTCACGATGTTTTACCTCACCGTTAGCGACTGTAAATACAATGCACTATATTCTATATTCCACGTTGAAGCTGTCCGGGAGGCGGTACTCGTCTGTTAGCATTAGTTAACGGCGGAGTAAATATTTGCTGAGTCAAGTTATGAACTGCCGTATCAGCCAAGAGTGCATGTTAGCATAAGTTGTGGGTACAGGCACTGGCATATAGCAGCTATATAAATGAATTATGTTGTGGCCGAGGTTTGGACTCCTTGGTAACGGGTATATAATACGGATGGATAGTATAAATAACGGATTTATATATAAATTTAACTAGTACTACTTCCTTAAGCGTATCTTCTACTGTCACCTTGGTTCCTGACATATTTCTCATGCTACACTCTCTTATTTATGCTCTTATTGACGCTCCACATATCTTACGAAAATATTAAAAACTATACAGACCAAATTAAAATACCTATTCACACCAAAAGAGTAGGTAGATTAAGGATGTCAATTTATCCTGATCCATACAAGATACTTTCGCTTCATTGATAGCAACACTTCTGCAATACACACTCGGCGGTTATAGGTATCTTTACCGTCACATTTTTTAACATGTTGTCTAGTTATTTGCACGCTATACGTCTTTATTTTTAACACAATAAATACGTTTGTCAGGCCGACTTAACCTTATACGGTGAATGGCCTTTACATTAAATAAATAGAATAAAAAAAATCTACGTCTGTCTCTATAATATATGTATGTAATATATACAAAAGTCTCCAGTAACTATAGTTTTAAGAATCAGTTCTGCCTGTGATCAATGCTACTGTAACGTAGCCGAAACGTCGGATTAATAATAAACTGACTTTATTATATAAAAACTTAAGCGATAAGGCCCGTTAGTTATTAATCATCTGCAGTAACTAGTTTAATCCTTGGACACTAACACCACTATACACCACCGCCTGTATAGATGCACTAGAATATGACGGGGCAACTTAGCACTGCTTTGAATATCAAAGGTGTTCCGGCCTTAGTCAACGGACGGTCTAGGCATTAACATGAGCACTAAACAGGACCTAGGCTAATTGGGGTGTTAGGTCTTGTAGAAATACATATAACATCTACATACCACGATTTGACGACCTCCGTGGCGTGATTGGTTGAGCATCTTAACGCTAATCGTGGGGTCCTTGGTTCGATTCCCGGTGGACGCAGAGTTAAGAAATATGTTTTTAACTGCTGTCCAGTCTGTAGATAGACATTATGTATCCTCATTTGTCATGGTCCTCACATACCACATTTGTTGAAACACTAGGAATTTATAGGTCCTTATAAATCCTTGAACCATTTAAGTGCTATGTTGTACGAGTATATACATATGAGCTACATTTCCTTCACCAATTTTTATAACTTTATCATCAATATTCACGTAGTAACTATTTTATACGCCATAGGATAACACTGTTCGTCCTTAATTGTGTGTTATTAATAAAAATGTGTTATTACTTAATTAAAGCTTAGTAAAGGGATCTCGTTGCGTGCTAGACGATGATTATTCAATGAATTTTAATTTAAGGTAAAAGCTTGTGTAATTTTGGATGAATAGTAGAATAGGAATCGAATAATAGGTAGCCCATTGCATTATTATATGGAAAGAGAATAGTTTGTCTAACACTTAACGTATACTGTCACATGAGTGATTCAAAATAAACGATTTAACTATTATAGAGAGATACAAATCATACATCTAGATACATACAAATCACATGTCCTTGTCCCGTGCTAGCTGGGACGAATGCTAACTAGCTGCCGTTCTTCCTGAGATGTCGTAGAAGGCGGCTAAGGGACCAGGGTTCAATGCGATAAATTGAGTGATGGGCTAGCACCTGTCACAAATAGTGCAAGTGCCATCGAAATCTTAATATGCTAAAAGTGACCAAGGAAATGTTTTCATGTTTCCGAGGTTCTGTTCACCCCGAAAAGGATTAAAGGACATGAATGTATTTGTATGCATGTACAAATCACACGTGTACTTTCAATGAGGTAGGTTGATATTGTAGAACCTATTCTTCCGGTTCTGACAAATCACCTTCGCTTTATTGATATTCCTTATTCACAATCGCTGGTTATAGGAACTTCTAACGTCATCCTTTTTCAGTATGTCATCAATGTGATCATCACATCTCAAACACATTCAGCACTTAATTAAACAATATATGTTTTAAGTAGTTACTTGATAGTTGATAGACGCCATATTGAAAAAGGGTGACGTTATAAGTACCCATAACCGCCGAGTGCAATGAAGCGAATGTGGTTTGTCAGGATCGGGACAGATGGGGATCCGTGATCTCTGCCTACTCCTTTACAGGAATCAGGCGTAATGTTTTTCTCAACTTGTATTTGTTATTACTGCTTGGTATTCTAAATATCTATGTACATATCTATTCTAAACCTTAATGAAGACACACCAGCTACCAAACACAAAACATTAATTCCTTAATAAACCAAGGAAGTTGCTTAACTGTCTACCCCATTAGGGTAGTGCTAGATGTTAGGAATGCGTCTTGGTTGATGCGGGTGACAGCTCGTTAGCTTTTGCGATTGTGAACAACTGATGCATTTGGAGGGTAAAGGAGGTTGCTACCAGAATTAGTTAAATAGTGACATCTATGGGTTGGTGTGGGTATTATTTGGTAATCTTGTTTAGAGAAGGTATTCTAAAGATTAGGTATTTGATTTTATTCTGACAGTAGTATTGGATTTCGTTTCGTTGGTGATTGTTATATTGTAAATGTTTGTTGGCGTATTGTAACTTTTAGTTAGTGTGTATTGTGTTGTCCCTGTAAATTAAAATGTTCAATTAATGCATAAATTATTTAGTAAAAAACATTACTAAACAGAGGGGACTGTGATTGTTTGTGAGAGAAGTTGGGGATAGAATACCGATGTAACATTTAAGTAAATATGACTCATCCCATGATGATAAAATCTTCAGATTATCTATGAAGTAATGTTATATGTATTTTGTCATATTAAATATTTTTTTTGTTTGTTCCAGGTATGTAAGCCGTTCCGCTACTCATAAAGGATTAAATATTACTTTTGAACAACAGTAAGTTTGATTAATTAAATATTAACTATATACGTGTGAAGAACAGAAAAGCATGTATAAAAGGTTAATGGGTGTGAGCGAAGCAAGAGACATTTGTCAGGATCGTTCCAGTTGGCGAGGCGTGATGAATATATGTTCGGTGTTTCATAAATTGACGTAATTTCTAACCAACTTCCCTAATTATCGATTCTTTGATGAAAACCGTGTCCAACTGTACCTCCTCAACCCGAACATTATCATTCGCTCGCTCAAGTATCACCTTCCCTTCATTTCGCATTAAGCCCTCCACACACACATCATTCCCAATTAAGTGCGCTCCACACGGTCGGCGAGATATAAATGTGTCACTGTCAACTATAATCATACGTTTGCTAAACTCGAGCTGTAATTGGTCGGTTTATTTCGAGTGCGAATACGCGGTTGGTGAAGGAAATTTAGTGAGGAAATAACTTCATACATACACATAATGCCCGATTCTATGTACAGGAAATATAATGTACTAGCGACCCGCTCCGGCTTCGCACTTCTGGCTATTTAATGGATGTTATTATACATATAAACCTTCCTCTTGAATCACTCTATCTATTACAAAAAACCGCATCAAAATCCGTTGCGTAGTTTCAAAGATTTAAGCATACAAAGGGACATAGGGACAAAGAAAGCGATAGCGATTGTTTTATACTATTTAGTGATAGTAATAATAGTGGAGAGAAATAAGTATTAACCTGTAAGTGTATGTTTAGTTGTTTACTGTATGTTACGTTGGATACAGATGATCAGATTTCTAGTGGTTAAATATCCTATATAAAGTTTAGTTAATGGTGCACACTCAACCTCTAAAAATTCCCTAGTTTAGCGATCGTGAATGCATATGTATAATATCTATGTATTTGATACCTCCATATCCCTAGTTCTCACTAGAAAGCTTTTAGACACTCTAAGCCCATCTTTCACCAGTTAAAAAGTTAACTTTGATGATGTAAATGACTACGGGAGATTCTTGATTGGGAAAAAAATTATAAGAAATATTTAATCGCTTCTCTTAACATAAAAGCCAGCTGCTTACATTCAATCCACGTCCCTAACAGCACTCAACCCGTGTACATTTTCAGCCAAAACACAGTATCAATTGGAAGGAAAAATCAACTCGTATTTGTATTGCGCTTAGTTGGTAAAATGCTTCCGGTTTCGACTATTTCATTTTATTTCCCGCACGCCTCCTGATTATTAGGGTGTAAGGTGGGGGTTGTAGCGATTTTGTGTGTACAAGGCGATTAAATATAACTCTATAAAAGGTTTGGTTGTGGCTATAGAAACACTTATTCTGAAGTGTCGGAAAAGAAGTCTTTGATACCCCGCAGGGTTAATTCTCGTGAATATATTTCTTATTCATATGACTTTAAAAGAAACAAGAAAAGATATTGTGATGAGTTGAAAATTCATCCTTAATTAGTAGTTGTTGTTTGAAAACATACTTATAATCGTTGCAACCCTTTACTCCTGAAGAATTAACGTGGAATATTGATGACGGAAAAGTAGCCTTTATTAGGTTATTCGTTGTTCTTTATTTACTTCTATGGCATAGCGAGGAAAGGATACTTAACACTACTTACAACGCAGCGCATGTTACCGTATTTGTTCCATGTTATAACACACGAAATAATAATATTGTAAGACATTATTACACCAATTGAACTAGCCCCTTGTTAAGCACATTTAAGACTTGTGTTAAGGTCAACGTATATTTAAGAAATATCTACTTATTATATATAGATAAATACATATATAGCATATATAATCAACGACCAGTCTGGAAAGCAGAAGAAAAGCGTAGTTCTTAACTCTGCATCCACCGGGACCTCACGATTAGCGTTCAGGCGTCTAACCGATCGCGCCATGGCGGTCGTCAAATGGTTTGCCATATCACTAGTCTTAACATTCTATCTACCAGTCCTTCTAAACACCGCTATATCATCATGCATAGTATATAAAGCCCTAAAAATTATCGAAACGGTATATACTATTATGCATAGTATATACCGTCATCATACATGGTATACAAAGCCTTCTAAGTACCGCTATATCCCTAAACTTGGACCGTACAGGGCAAACATTGTATTGTTTATCTAGGACGCGGCGGACACTGGTGCGAACAAAAGGTTTTCTCGAATGTAAATAAACGACTAAACGACTTTCTTGCTTTTCCGATCGTTACTGGCTTTGTGTATACGTAGGGAGTTAGATAGTGCGTATAGTAAGTTGAATATGTATAGGCAAAAGTATACACGATTAGGTACGTATACGGCGATCGACACTGACATTGTGTATTAATATAGTGATTAACATACTGGCTGAATAGAATAAAGTGACAGAGTATGGGTGAGTTGATCGTTAAATGCCTCTTGTACGCAGACGATCAGGTTCTTCTTGCGTCGTCGGCGTGTGAGTTGCAGAAGATGGTCACTTGCATGAATGAGTCTCTTAAGAAGAAAGGAATGAAAGATAATGTAAGTTAATTCAATAATCTTGATGTGAATGTATCTACACATATAAATGCGTATTTTAAGTTATGTAGTCCGCATTAACGAAAGGATCTTTTATGGGTATATATGAAGCAAGATCCTTACATGTAATGTGTCAGTTTGTCAGTCAGTCTTAAAATACGTATAGTAAGTTATATAGTACGTATAGGCCAAAAGATTCTTGTAGGTATGTGGGTGAGATGGAAGGTTTGACGTTGTAGGCTCTCCTAATAAGACGTTTGGTACAGATAGGTGACAAATTGAGGAAGGGTTCAATCATATACATACGTTGTACTCAGTTAGTTATAGTATAAAGCGTGTATGTGAAGGTTTTCAGATGTCAATCCGAATGTGGTATGTCAAAAACAGGTATATTAGGGGAATGTTACGTACGACCATAAGTCACATTGACGTCAATGTAGTTTGGAGGAAAGATGTAAATGTAAAAAAAAGATAAATAGCTATCTTGAAGCTATTGCGCGATGGGCTAGCAACCTGTGACCAATGTGCCATATGACATCACAACCCTAATATTCATGCTAATAAGTGACATAAGGACAGGCTTTCATGTCCTGGCTCCATGACCCTTGAGATCTGTCCACCGATACAGATTAAATGACTTGAGTATACGAGTATGTAAATCTTAGATTTTTTTGTGATATTGTATCTTTTCACCCAGAATTGTAATTCAAAGGATAGTGTTTAAAGGAACATCAGATAATATGAAAATGCACTCCTAAAATACTGAATTGTACACCAAAATAATACAGCCCCAACTCAAACCTAACCTTTGCTGTGCGTTTAGCTATATTTTGGTCTACATTTCAATATTTTTGATGTGCATTAAATTATTTTCCTTATATCTCTTATCATACATATAGTTGGACATATAATACATCGTAGGTCACATTTTTGCATATTGACAAAGCCAGCATATTCGATTTCCCTTTCATCGATATCCAATCTCTGTCTACATGATTAATACATCGACTCTCTTTGTGTTCTGCCCATCACTAATTATTTCGATAACGAGGCCGCGCATATTCCGTGGTTTACTTTCTGCTGTAACACATATTACATTCACGTCCTTTAATGCTGTTCGGGATGGACAGAACCTCGGAGATGCGATAATATCTCTTAAGTCAATTTTTGCATGAATATTGGAGTTGTGGTGTTATATGGAACATTGGTTACAGGTTGCTAGCCCATCACCTAACAGATTCCTTTTACCCCTAGTCTCTTAGTCGCCTCCAACGACATGACTGGAAGCTAGTTTGCATTCTTTTGCATCCCAGACTATTTCGGGACATAACTCATTACTCATAATGATTGAACAATATTGCATAACTTAATATGCTATCACAATCCAGAAGATTAGGGTAGAAAGGGATTAGAGGGCGTGAATTTATATGTATGTAAAGGTGACGTTAGGAGTACTTATAACCGCCGAGAGTGTATGAGGGGATGTATGAATATCAATGAAGCGAAAGTGGTCTGTCAGGATCGGGACAAATGGGGATCCGTGATCTCTGCCTACCCTTCTACAGGGAATCAGGCGTTATGTGTATGTATGTATGTATGAATTTATATGTATGTAGTTAGAGATTTGCAAAGTTATACTTATGACCACAACAAACTCACTTTGCTCCAAATAGTCAAAGAGAATTACTTGTGGTTATAATATGACTATATTAAAGAGATGTTTCGAAAGCCGGTTAAATATTGAACCACCTGACAGTGTCCAGTGTCGAATGTCCAATGTCCAGTGTCCACAAGTGCATAATGAATCAGGCTCGTCACCGTGCCGAAACAATTAGCGAGTGGACATCGTAAAGAGATTGCTCTGTGTGGACATTGCATTAATCATTAGGGTTTAGGGGTGGGTGCTGTTTGGATTTGGTGTCGATAAGATTTTATCGATAGAGTATTCAGAAAAGGTTTTTACCTGTTGGTTAATTACAAAAATTGTGTAGCGAATGGTGTTTGATTTCAATCGAATTTAATTTTTACTCGGTGTCGTTTCAGTTAGTGTGTATCGTTGTGTTCAGATACAGTTTTATCGCAATTTCCAAGAAATACTTAAAATTTAAATAATGCAACAACAACAATTAATTATGATTTAAAATGGAAATACTTTACAATCATTTTCCTCAACTTTAAAGTACAGAAGTTCATAATAAACTAAAACAATGTACATAAACGATCTCAAAGCTTCATTACCAATTGTCTGTTTATTTATTCGCAAGTCTAATGTCACAATGTTCAGTTGATGGCGAACCCTCAACCTCTCACGCCGTAAGGGTTAAAGGTCGTGAATGTTTACGTTGAATGAATATTTCACAATCACAATATCGTTAGTAATATTAAATTTTAAGCCGTACAATAAACCATTACCTATTTAAGATTAGCTAGACTCGTTCCAATTTCACTTATTTCATTCTCATTGACAAAAGTTCCATTCAATGATATTTTATATTTCCATAAACACACATATCGATAACAGGTAGAATTTTAATATTAAGGTACAACCAACATTAGACAAATGTTTTGACGTTCAATAAATGTACTGTACTTGTACTTTGTTAAATAAAAACATTTGAGGTTTAATAATAAGCCAATCTTATCGATAAAATCAATTAGTACACCCCATCTCTGTTGAATCTATCGGAATTAGGTTCAGGCTGTCGTGTCCCCGCCATTGTACTTGTTTGATTATGACAAACGAACGCTAACTAGTTTCATACGATTTCTGTCGCGTGTATCAGGAATTAGGTTATAAGGTGTATAGGAATTGGACGTAGCTCAGTTGTTAGGGGCTTGACTCTGTATTACAGGCTACAGGGTTTAAATCCCGAAATGCATCGAATATAACGGTGAGGGAAGACCTGTTGAGGAAACCTACCTGTTCCTCGAATAGGTAATAGTCAGTGCTTGTAAGTGGCGACATGGCTTACCACCTGTCACATTGAGTACTGGCTATCTGGTCAACACGTGGGTTCAAGGTGGCCATAGAATGACTACCTTCGCAATTGCGGAGATGGAAACCTGAACCTCTGACTACCCCGCAAGGGATAATGGTCGTGGACGCGTTTGTCTTTTGTCTTTGTGTATAGGATTATGGTACCTACTTGTTTCTAGTATACCATAAGAGGCGTATCAGGATTACTCACATTTTGTACTGTTGTTGTTTTTTTTTCAATGTTTTATGAGCAACGCGGTTATGGTTAACGGTAAATTATAAAGAACCCAAACTTTTGATGGCAAACTGATTTCGCTTAATTGACATCCATACCTATTTTCATAACGCGGTATGCTATTTATAAGATACTTTGCTTTAATTCTATTGCGTTCTGATGATCCTATGTATTAAGCTTCAAAAACAAACAAACAGAATATAGTTAGGATAGTGTGAATCGTCAATTTTTAAAGCAATATAGTGAATATCTATTGATACACTGAATCTGGAGCAAATTTGGTGCCATTCACTTCTACAACTAGTTTATCGTTTGAATTTATAGAAAAATATCGGTGTCAATCAAGTTATACAGTCGAAATCATTGCCTATGTGTCCAGTGCTGGTTTGGGACGTAAATAGAAAGCTAACTAGCTGTCTTTCTTCCTACCATGTCTACTATGGTTGAATAGGATCTAATAGGTAATAGGTTAGCAACTCATCACCGATAGAAATTACAACCACGATGTTTAGTGTGACTGCGAATGTGAATACAAGTATGTGTCTACCCTGATTAGGACAAAAAGAAGTTGCTGTATCTGTAACATGTTATGCAGACAAAAGTTTGTGGGTCAAATGTGTGTATGTTATTTTCTTTTATAAGCTCATATTACCTACAATACATTTCTATTCTCGTAAATTAAGCTATTTTAGGTCATCATAGACATCTCAAAACCACACTTAAATTACAAAATTTCTCACACTAGAACCAAAAATCAATCAAGAACAGTTATTCATACAATTGACCATACATTTGTGCCATACTCATTCCCAGGTAGAACAATAAGAATGATCAAAGTCATTATAGAAGTGACGCCTCCACATTCGTTATAAAAATTCTATCATTTTTGTTCGTATCCGTTTAGGGATGGCCCCTATAAATTCGTAAGAAGGTTGAGTAAATACTCAGTTGAGATTGGCAAATAATGAGTAAGAGGCGTTGGTACGAAATGTTAGAAGTAAATTTTGGTACTGTTTTAATGTAACTATTACCCAAAGATTAATTTGCTCATTATGACAATTTATAGCTATTTTAGGTCTTAAACAAAATGTTACAATAGGACTTTTTTGTATGTTTTTGTTATTTGAGCTATTAATATTTGTTCAAATTTTAATTACAATTAACAATCTTAGTAACTAAGTATACTCTAAAAAGGAGCAGGAAATAAAAGTATTAACACTTTAAGCAAGATAATTACATCAACATACCTTCCTGTAACTAATATAAGTAATCCATTCAGTATTTACCCTACAGAATTCTTATCAAGGTAGAATAACTATCACGAGTATTTACTCATCTATCCAGCTCATCACTAGTTCGCCCACACTCAAGTATCACTCCGAGGTTCATTCCCTTTACGGCAATAACCAGTTTAAAAATTAAAATTCGCTATCTATAAAATTATCTTATAATATATATGGATATTGACTATTCGTTTCACCATATTATTAGTAGCTAAAAAGCCTCACTAATTGGAATGGTGATTATTTATGGACATTAAGCAAAGGATTATGGATTGAGAAAACAGTTTCTTTATGGTGTCTTTGAAAAGCGAAAGTTTCGAGCATATTAATGTGGTATTTATTATAAAGTCATACACAGTTTTGAGAATGATTAGATAAGATTTATTTATTACATTGCAACAATGTCACATAAAAATAAAATAAATGTCTATTATAATATTAAATACATACATACATAGGCATTAATTCATTCATATAGTGATCGCTGTAAGGTAAAGACAGATACATGATAGTATCTCTTAGGTCAGTTTTTAACAAAAATTTGAGATTGTAAAGTGTGGGAATATTGGTGACAGGTACGCTTAATAGATTCCTTAGTCGCCTTTAATGTCATGCAAAGAGGAATGACAACTACTTACATACGGTTACAATCAATAGTGTCCATTCTATTATTGAATTGAGGCATAAATATTTAATGTATTGTAAGTTCAGATTTAAATAAATAAGTTACTAGTTGCCACTTAAATCTATAACAGTATCGTGGTTTAGGGAACCTTACTTCTCAGAAGGTCTATTAATGAAATATTTAATAAGGTTATTTCTGATTGTAAATGACTGTTTATAAGGGCCATAATACAATTGTTGAGTTGAGAACGTAGTTATAAGTACTATGAATATAATATTTAAGACGCTTTATTGCCAATTCAACTAACTCCTAGATAAGTATGTTTATGCCTAGTTTTATAACTATTAATAGAAGAGATAAGGTTAATTTTAGTAATGGTAGACGTATTTTGAGTTGATTTAAAAAATATATACTCTTATATAGATATAGTTCCGTGCTAGTCTGGGACGTAAAAAGAATTCTAACTAGCTGCTCTTCATCTCGGTCGTAAGAGGTGACTGCGGGCTGTATATGTATATAGATATACCTATATACCTGTTTATGAAGGAAGAGTAAAGATCAACAGATTAAAAGACTGTAAGGTAAATATAAATTACTATTGCATTGCAGACGAATAACTCAATGAAATTAAATAATTTAATAACCAATACATTTCATACGTAAACCCAAACCAAATCACTAACCCTTATGTCCAGTTAAATCCTGGTTCGTATAAGAACTACCCGTGGCCATAGACCATAAAATGAGTTGCTATCCCATCCGTGTTATAATTGTGAGAGACATGTGAAACAATTATAAAGAGATTAGGGGATTCTTTTAGATTGTAGATATGTGCCTGTCTTTATGACGTGTATTCCCTATCACGTATGGGGATTAAAGTTTTGTTAGTTTGGGACTGGAGTAGAATAGAAGTATGTGCTTTTCTTTGTGATATGTCTGATAAGTTTTAATTCGCATGTATATCTATTCAGGTCATTGGCCTGTTTATTTACTGGGTAAGGCGGATACCTATTTTTCTAAAAATCCAATATACTTGTACCACCTTGTACTTTTCTTTAATAATAACTTTTCTATTTTGCCGATATTGTTAAAACACCGTTATTTCATTGATATCCATATTATATCTCAGATTTATATGTATAATTCCTTTTTCCTTTATTTAGTGACTTGCATGTCACATTGCAGGTGTTAGGTACCCAATAGCCTGATAGTCAGTATTATTAAAAAGTAGAGGCAAGACTTAAAAAGTAGTTATTCCGAAATATTGGCGAGTTTTCTCAAAATATTCCCTAACTGCAGAGCAGACATTGTATTAGTTATAATCAATGTTCGAGTTCGATTCAAATTTATAACTTCAATTTTAGACCTTTTATCTAAATTGTCAAGTATAATATGAAGTTTTTTTGATAAGTTGCTGGAATATCACACTATAGATTCCATTTTCCCTTAAGCAGAAATGCACATAGTTATCATTCCGTCCACATCTCATACTTGCGTATTCTTGTATAATGTACCTGTGTGTACATTTGCAATTTAAATCACAATCTAAGCCGACGTTCACACTGACGCATCAGTGAGTCAATGTTGGGTTAGAACCATATCAGTCAACGTCATTCATTCGAAGCCAAGTTGCGGCTTGATTGTGGGAATGACTGTAAGGCTGTGTTCAGGTTGGAAATGTAGTTGTTAAATAGATATATTATTTTTCACTGCATCAAGTGCCTACTCCTTATATGTATTGATGTTGTGTCAATATAATTAAGCAGTGAATAAATGTTTTTGTTTCTTCCTTTCTTTTATTTTTTAAATAATATGAGAATTACATTCAAAAATAATATTTTGTTTGAAATGTGCGTATTCTTTAGCCAATAGTTAGTGGTATTTGGATAAAAGACCTAACTATGCCATATTGAGCGTAATTTATCTAGTGTATAGTAGGTTTTATGTAGCAATAATGAAACAGCCTCTGTTTACCTGTCCTGGAATAGTGTTCGTAAAGTTTGTTATTTCCAAAGGGATGTATGATTTGTTTTCTTATGATTACGGTTTAAATACATACACGTACTTATTTTAAATGTCATTATCAATATGAACACACCCTAACTTGATTGTTTCTTTAACAAACACCTAATTTCTCGAAGTAGGCTACCGTGAAAAATTTGTAAATGTCTCAAGATACGGGATAGACTCATGCTAAAATGAATCAATAAAGAAGAATATTTCCTAGTTTTAAACTAAATTTATTATTTATAAATTATAGAAAATATTATGTAATACGATTGTATACAGTAAATGTACCCTTTCTGCAGTATTTTACTAATACATGTAACATATTTGAATTTTACAAATACGTATTAAACCTCTCAAAATATTCAGAATCTTGAAACACGAACTAATTTTGTGACTTCAGGTGCTTAATCTTTACTCAGGTTAGTATCTAAAGTCATACCAATGCATACTTTTACCTAATACCTCATAAATTACCTAAACTGTCAAATCATACCATTTTATATGCATCTATGTGTGCGGTAGACTTCACGTTCCAACTAATTACGAAAAACCAATAAACACCGCGAGCCTGTTCGCTTAGGCGCCCTTAATTAACTAATCCTAGTATCTAAAACAAGATCTCCAAACAATCAGCTGATCTCGACCACACACGCGTTGCCATAACAATAAATTTTCAATGTTTAAACGCTTCAAAGGGACGTCGTTTCGGAATCCACGCTGAGCTTGTAATGAGGGTGTTTACGACGTTTTTATTCAAGCGGACCATTCTTGAAATGGTCACGGTTGGAACGGGAAACGGTTTCAGTTTATATTGGATTGATCAATTAATAGATTCTTCTCAAGGCGGGTGTACGTAACGTGAGGAATAGAAGAGCATGTATGAGATCGTGTGAGTGAAACAAAGAAGATTAGGGAGGTTTGTTCCAGGTGGCGTTTGATAGTTTCTGCATATCCTGTTAGGTACGTGGAGGCTTGAATATATTTATATATGTATTTATAAATTAGTGGAAAATATTATGTTGTAAGTGAATTTAAAAGTACATAATAAGTTTTTTTCGGAGAAGTTAGCGACTTCAGTACCATCCACGTTGTTAATATAAGGTATATGGCTAATCAAAGGCCATGCTTTAAGACACTTAGTTTTTTGAGTGATAGACTAATCACCTATCTTATGAAACGTGGGGTTTTAGTAAATACCTTCGTAGTGATCATTCTGCACACTGTAGCCTCTTACTATACCGTATCTATGAAATATAATAAAACGTAAGTTAAATTACTTTAATTTACTTTTTCAATCGTTCAGCATTCACACTTCTAAACGTTTTTATTTTCACCAGAATTTCCCTTTCAATACCCTTCTAAGGCTACACAGTGTCGTCAGAATAAGCACTGCGGCCCGTTCGCCGATATTACGCCAGTTTTATTGGTCAGGTTTAGTCCGTAACTGGGTTTAAGTCCGTTTTTACGAGCGTTCCAACATACGAGACGGGTCGCGGAGGACTCAGCGTGCGGACACGATCCCTCCGTAAATAACGTGAATAAATAGAATTTTATTGTTATTTCGCCTTCGTTTTATGCTGTTTACTATTTTTATGTATTTATTTTTGTGTTGTAAGAATTTACGCGGTGTAACTCGTAGGGTTGTGATGTAAGGGATTCGTTTGTCTCTAGATTTTAGGTATTATAATGGAAGGCCCACTATTTTATACTTTATTATATAATGTATAGCTTGATAAAGATACGTTCACTTGGGCACTTTCCGTCACCTACATATTTTCATGCCTTGACGTCTCCAACGGGATGAAAAGAGACTATCGATGGCGACCTGGAACAATTCTGACAAATTTCATTTGATTCACTCACAACCTTTAACATGCTTTTATAATTATGCTCATAAATGCTCTTGCTGCTGTTCTTCATGCTGCGAACACACCAATTGAAAAGAATGTTTTTTGCAGAAAGAATATCCTAATTTAGCGTAAACATCAGAATAGTGCAATGTAAATATTTATGACAATATTCATACGAGCGATATTTCTTTTAAATAGATTATAATTTTTATATATATTTTTTACGTAGATAAAGATAACACAAAAATGTACATCAAAACAAAAATATTTAAAAAATGTTACTAAAACTAAAAAAGGAAATATCTTTTAAATTGTAAATAATCATATTGAATGAAATTCTTTTGTTTGCTACCATCAAGCATGACACGGTCCATTCAAATTGGTTTTGTGTATTGTCTTTGGGCTGATGTTTGACCATCGCTCTTCCACTCCGACCATAGATAATGATGTCATTAAAACGTCATTTGGGATCAGATGAAGAGAATTCGTGGTGTTGGTTTGTTCAAAGAGAACTTAATTTAATGTTATAGGAGATTGATTGCTATTTCTTTATGACCAATATAAATTATGGGGTAGTTAAAGGTTCGTTTAACCATCTCCGCAATTGCGGATGGTTCGTAAGGCTATATCGAAACCAGGTTACACATAAGACCGTGTACACTTGTTGTTTTTTGATTATACTTTGTAATGAGTAATAAACATATGCAAATACGTTCAATTTTCAAATTATTTTTCACCTTTTTAAATTTGACTAATTTTATTCTTATTAAACTCATGTCACAAAAACGTTCTATATAAATTTTTATTATATTTGTATAGTTAATAGATCCTTTGACAATAACTAGTTACACATCTATAAAAAACGCTGTTCTTTTCCTTAAAAAAACCTTTCCCTGCCACCCATCACCGTTGCCCAGTGCGGCCATAAGTCTTCTTCAGACAACAACAGCCATTAAACATCGAGGAGCTTATAAGTTCCAACTGGCCCCGAAACTCTGCCAACTCTCCCTGGCGTCGGGTGCGAAGTTTCGCGAAGTTTGTCCGAAGAACAAGGCTTTTTGTCAATGGCGCATGTCGGCGAATTTAAAACTTTGTCCTGTGACCGGTTTGAAGACTACAGACGGAGTCGGTTTCTAAGTGATGTGCAGTTGAAGGGTTAAGGGTAAACGATTTACTAATAGTAAGTTAAAAAGGCACTGGGCAAAAAATCCTGAAAGCCGGAGTTTCTTGTTGGTTCTTCTCCGAGCCAGGGCTTCCGAACCAACTGAAGGATTTCAATGCTAAGAGACAACCAGTGTCAGGCAAATGTTTTAATTTTCAATGAATGTATTGTACTTGCACTTGTGTTGAACAAAAACATTTGCGTTTGACTTTGAATGGCTAAGGTTAATGCCACCATGAACATAGCATCATGTATTTTAAAGAGATTCGATATTTTCATCCTTTTTAATAGAAATCCCGTGCCATAGTTTTGTAGGTAAATAGAACGCTAACTAGCTGCCTTTTTCCCGGCATGTCATAGGATTAAGGCATAATGTAACTTATTGGGCGATTGGATAGCAACCATTTGTGACAGCAAAATCCCAATATTCGTGAAGATTATTAGGATAAAGATCAACAAACAATGATCAAGCCTCAGATTCTACAGTTATTATTTATAACCATTAAATGTTCTTCCATTTTCAATTCGATACAACATCAAGCGACCATCCAACAGCCATCTGTACCAACATTCTTGTAGAGCAAAGACATAAAACTTTGCTCATATTGTATTGAAAGGCGTAAGGGCACCGCGTGTATAGACGCCGCATCTGTCTCGAAACTACCCGCAAAGTTACACCACTTGAGCAACTCGGGAGGAAAGTAATATGGCGACGACATTGTTGCGCGTGGTTGATTCTGCTGTTAGATAGTAGTGGGATTAACGTTCAGATGTATTCATACTGTTCTGATGCTGAAAAACTAATTTAACAACTAGTGTGAGGAAGCAAAGGGTTTTATGTTAGGTAGTTTTTATAGAGGCGTCAGGTAATCACAATAACTACCATAATTTATCGTAAATTTTTGTTCTGTTGACTTCGGCGTTATCTTCATGAGATGTGACATATCCTCTAGAAGATATTCTAGGGCATCATACCTCTTGTTGTTGCGATTACACTTTCCATAACTCGGCTACCTTTCATATTAGTTATAGTATTATTACTACTTTAATTCATTGACCTTTTATTTTTTCTGTACTAATAAATTTCTTTTCTACTTCAGGAGCTAATATCCAACTTTCACATATCAACTGAGGATAGGGGGAGGGGCAATAACTTTACATTATAATATTTATAATGAAAACATTTATTCACAACGACAAAAACACAGACAATACAAACTTTATTGCTTGAACGTCATGCACAAGTTACATACATATACATTCACGTTCTTTAATCCCCTTTCGGGGTTGACAGAACCTCGGAGATATTCACGCCCAACAGATGTTTACTGCTAGGCCCTAAAATTATATAAAGAAAAATATCATATTCTATTTTCCACAGAATCAGGTTACATGAGAAAAAAGCAGCTTTGCTCTGATCTAAGAGCGATGTCACCAAACAGCTCTTTAATAGTATTTGCGCAACTTATGACTCGCGCGGAATATTTAATTTTGTTGGGGCACAACACTTTTTATCTTGTTACTGCCACTGCAAACTCGGCTTAACTTTGAGCTGGACTTTAGTCCGCTATGGTATTACGGTCGGATTAAGAGTTGGGATTCAATTTGTAATGTTAATTGTTTGGAACTTTAAATGTGATCTCTATGAGGATATAAACTTTTAGAGTACTTTTCGTTTCTACATACATATTATATTCACATCTTTACGTCCCTAAGGGTATTGGCAGAAACTAACGATCGCCATAACACGATTCTGACAAATCTCCCTTGCTTTACCCTTTATCATTTTGTCTCTTTAACATTATAAGAAGCCTAATTAAATTCTATCTCAACCTAGAGTATGGCGTTTAAGATAACATTATTCTGTCATCATTCAGTATTCTTCGGTGTTTCGCAGAGTATCTGCCGAAATCCATATAAAACAACATAAAATGTTTTAAACATTTCCAAAGCAAGGTCGGTTTTAACCCAACATACACAGTAAACAATTTAAACATTATATCCGTGGGGATATAATGAAACCCATAATTCCTACAAAGCAATTATGCAGCGATCATCATAAGCTTTTCGTAAAACAGGCACCCTCATAAATTGGGGCATATTCATATTTGAACACTTGACTCTTTTTGGTAACAATTCAATTTAAACCCTACCTCTCTACATATACAGTTGATATTAAAATCGGCACCTATATTCAAATTTATTTTACCACCCTTCAATATAGTGTTTTATGTGTAAAGGTATAAGGTTTCAATTCGTAGAGTTAGAGTAATAGTAGCAGCTGTAGATTTTCATAATTCAAGGTCTCCCCTTTCGATATAAGGAAATCTTGAACAACTGTGTTAGTTTTGTAATATTAATAAAAATATTCCCTATTGTTATTCTTGAAGTAAGCTTTTACCCATACTTGATAGAGACAGCTACGATAATATTCTAGTCTATCGATCTAGTAAATTAAATGTATTCTTTAAATGTCCTATAGTTATTGATGTATAAATCCTTAGTTAGTAATAGTCTGGTCTACGTTTGGTCTTATTCGGCGTTGATACTGTTAAAACAAGTGTACGTAGCGAGAAGAACAGAAGAGCATGTATATGTTAATGGATGTAAGTGAAGCAAGACAGATAGGTCAGGATCTTACCATTTTGCGATCGATAATCTCTGCTTATCAATTTGATCTTTGTATATTCTACGCAGCCTACCCCGTCTGAGTCCACTTTCCACTTTGGCTCTATAAATTAATTTCAACCATATGCTCAAATCAATATTATGATTTTGTGTATGTTATTAAATTATCAATATGTCTCAAGACATATTTTTTTATTATCGTCATCTAAGGCTTGTGACATTCCAAGTGTTCATCCACCCAGAAAACAATTACATTATTACATTATGTATAAGGACATATATATTGTAAAATGAGATACATACATACATACACAGTACGCCCCTTTCCCTGTAGAGGAGTAAACAGAGCTCAATTTTTGTATAAGTACCTACAATACTCATTACCAGCTAACTGTGAAATATTTACACGTAATAATGCTTCCAAACAACATTTTTGTAACGAAACAAGAAAAAACATCATAAACAACAATACAAACAAATGTGGCTATATCACATAATTACATCCTAAATTTACCGGAAATATTTCAGCCTACCTAGCCCTAGGGATTAGCCACGCCGGTATTACCGTAAATACCGGCGCATATTTGAACGGTATTTGTTTACCGGCTCTGTTGAGTTTTATTGGTATGTGGTTTTAGGTTAGCGATGTATTGAAAAGTGGTTATATTATATCCTGTAACAGCTGAGTATGTATGTGGCGCTTTATGGATGTACATACATACATACATACACATCACGCCTGATTCCCTGTAGAGGGGTAGGCAGAGATCATGGATCCCCATTTGTACCGATCCTGACAGACCACTTTCGCTTCATTGACATTCAAACATCCTCTCATACACTTTCGGATGGATTTATGGATGTGACTGCAGAATATAATTTGTTACAAACGATATATTATATGGGATTATATTTTAGAGACTCGCGATTTTTATTCATTTTGCAAGAAAATCGGGACTTATAGCGTCTATTTGTATATTATTTATCTTTCTTACCGACGTTTTAGCCATGTTGAAATGGCCTTGGTTTCGGATCAACTACCAAACTATACGCCATAAGTCCCGTTTTTACTATAAAATTACATGGGATGGTGTAAACTTAAGTATTTTATCTAAAGGGAAATTACATTACATTAATCTTCTCATACATGCTCTTCTATTCTTCATGCTGCGTACACCTGTCTTGAGAAGAATATTATGAACGAAGGTTACACATATAAAAATCTCATTCCTTCTACATTTTACCGTTTATCCAATCCCTAACATACCACCGCATAATTTGAAATGTTAAATTAGTTTTTTACTCGGCGAAATTTTTCACTGGTCACCCCGACTCTCCGCCCCTTAATAGGCGCCGTGAATTAAGCCCGAAATTGCCATGCTAAAATTTTGTTTCGAAAAGTTCCCCGGATTATTTCCGTACGAGTATTTTATTATGGACGAAACTTTTTGGTGTGACATTCGTAGGCATGAAGGTTTTGTGAGGTAAGTCAACCTCTTTTTGTTTTATGTTTACGGCTGTATCATGTGACACCAAATCTTTATGCGAAAATGTATAACCTGTGTGTATATGTGTCCCAAGATAGTTAGGGACGTGAATATAATGCTAACTAGCTGCCGTTCTGCCCGGCATTTTGTAAAAAGCGATTAAGAGACAAGGAGGTAAATGGAATCTATGGTACTTTTTTTCCTTTTCCCTGGATGTTTAGGAAGTAATTATTGACTACTAGACTATGCCTTTATATATGTAATGAATATGTATTTATATATTATCAGAATATCTATGTATGAATGTATACAAAGCAGGTGTACGCAGTGAAGAACAGAAGAGCATGTCTGAGAAGGTTAATGGGTGTGAGTGAAGCAAGAGAGATTTGTTAGTATATTTCGATACATCGATAGTCTCTGCCTATTCCATTAAGGACGTAGAGGCGTGAATATATGTATGTACATATATTATCAGAATATGTATGTATGTTAAGTCCATAACACAAACTAAGAGCTAACATACACAGCCAGTACGTTAAAAGCATACCCCGACTACTAAGTGTAGAGTGCGCATTAAACATTGAATATTAAAAGTACACTTATTGCCAACGAAAATGGACAGCGAAGTGCATGTGCCGGCCTGATACTGTCATTGAATATTTTATGCGCGGCCGGCCAGGGTGCGGTGGGGGTACGGAAAATGGAGTCAGTAAAAATATTCGTGTTATGGGCGTACATACATACACACCATGCCTGTTTTTCTTCAGAGGTTTTATAATTATATAATGCCTTAAGGGGCTGATTGTCGCTTGGGGATAAATATGAATAAAATTAATTATCAGTGCAATGAAAATTTGTAGAGCAAAATATATTTAAATATACCCCATATGCCATAATGATCTCTTACGATATATGTATTTGCCACGAATAAGATTTATACAAAGTTTAATGTTAAATATTTAAAATAAGTATGCCTTTTCTTCAAGAAATACAACATAATTATTACAAGTCCGTACAAGTAAACTTAACCACCTTAAAAGGAAAAACTACCATATACTCGTATTAATAACTATGTTATAAGACTTTATATGAATACTACTGATATTGTTAAATATGTGTATTTAGTAGGGCACCGTTTTCCCCAACCCCCACTACACAGCATTCAGCCTCCAGCTAAAACACATCGATAAGTCGGCCGGTGACGTGTGAGCATTACCGGTAATCGATTAACGGCGATTACTCAATCGGAATCGATTCACGAACGAATCGAGTTGCGAGGAAATATCGAATGCGATTATTCATTGCGGAGATAGTGTTTTCCTTAATGTTTACCTTTGTGTTATGTGCGATATTTAATAGGAGGTAGGTACATAGTATGGTAGCTCACTTTCTTTATTTTCTATACCTTAAGGTGACCAAGGGAATAGAAGTATATGACATCAAGAGTTGTTACGAATAACTTGTCCAAATGTTTGTTCATTATAATACAAAAGTTGCTATGACCTATCGGGAAGAATAGGAAACCGTGATCTCTGCCTACCTCTCTGGAAGGTAGCAGGTGTGAGGTGTACGTAGGAATGGAATCTATTAACTGATAGATTAGCAACCTATCATCAATGCCTCATATTAATACTATCACTAAGTTTTTCTAACGATGATCGAAAAGTTGCTACAGTTTTAAATGTCTATTAGTTAGTCATGTTTGTATAACTAAATGTCCACCCCGAAACGCAATAAGGTCGTGACTATATGCAAGCAAAACCGATTAGCATGTAAATACACCTGGCAATAACCTTTAATAGCCAAAGCTAATTCGGTACGGTGCGCAGAAAAAGCAACAAACACAAATTTTATGCATACAAAATGAGGGTAGGTAGGATTTTATCATGTACTGCATACACTTCTATCGATATTTTCCCAAGGGGGTGAATAGAATGAAAGGTTCAGTAGATACTGAAAACCTTCGTGAAGCGAAAGGGTTGGATTCGATTCTCGGTGGTGGTAGGGTTACTAGTTAATTAAGAAAATATATTTCTAAAATAAACCCCATCTAGTACCCTTAACGCAAGTATCAAATATAAATTCAAGCGGCTAGTTCAATTCGTGTGATTAGTTCCTAAATATTATTATTATTATTTCCTGTACTAGCGATAAAAAATGCAAACTAACTGCCGTTCTTCCCGGAGTGTTGTAGGAGGTGAATAAGGGAGTAGAGGTAAATGGAATCTGTTGGGATAGCAACCTGTCACCAATGTTCCATTGTGACATTGCAACCTCACTATTTATGCTAACAAGTGATCTACGAGATAGATATTATATCTCTGGTTCTGTCTACATTGACTAGTACCCTTAACACAAGTGTTAAATGAACTTACCAAGGGTCTAGTTCAATTGGTGTAATAAGGGATTAAAGGACTTGAATGTTTATGTACGTATTATTTGTATAATCATCTGATATCCTTCACTTACCATTACAAATAGTTAGTCGCACCCTACCTAAATCCCAGCCAAAATCCGAAAACAAAGTATCAACATACGTAGGTACAATTTTATGCATACAAATGAGGGTAGGCCGCAGATTTTTATCACTACCTCTCTGTTTTTATATGGAAATGGCCCGACTGATTTGTTGGTGGATTTTTCGCATAATTCCGAAAGGCTATTTGTAGGTTCGGAGGCGCTAAAAATATAATTTTGACTACGTTTTGGTTAAAATAACTTATTTTTTATTTGACTACGTTTTGGTAAAAAAAACTCAAATAAATAGGTATTTTTTTATTTATTCGTGATGCTACGTGAAGAACAGAAGAGCATGTATGAGAAGGTTAATGGGTATAAGTGAAGCAAGAGAGCTTTGTCAGGATTTTTAATGCCGAATTTCTCATTTATAATATTGGCCTATCATGTTAATATACATGTTTAATTATTATTTACTTTCGTCCCCGTATCGTCTTTATACAGATAAAATAGGAAACATTCTTCTCAAGGCGGGTGTACGTAGTGTGAAGTACAGAAGAGCATGTATGAGAAGGTGCATTGAAGCAAGCGAGATTTATAAGGGTCGTTCCAGGTGGCTATCGATAGTCTCTACTATGCCGTTGGGGACGTAGAGGCGTGAATATATATATGTTTTTAAGAGAGATAAATTAGCGTTCTAGTTATTTCTTATGACTATAACTGGACTTGTATTTTAATTAACTACATACATACATGCACATCACGCTTGATTCGATTTGTCTCTATCCTAACAGACCACTTTTGCTTCATTGACACTCATACGTCTTCTCATATACACTCGGCGGTTATAGGTTAAATTAACTAGTAAATGTAATCTTAACATATATTCAACATGGTACTGTTAGTCAAAACTTAGTTAAATGAAATAAGGATTTAAACTTTCCTTGTGTCACCTCAAACCTCTATTTACCCCAAAGGGATTACAGTCGTGAAGCGTATACAACACCCGTTGTTTGTTATTTGTCTGGTTCATGTCAGTTTAAAACGCCTCGAGGCATAGATAACAAAACATACATTCTCTCTAATTAAGCTGAATTTCAGAGAAATAACCATACGAGTAAATATAACCTACGAAGTTATACGTATATGAATAATAAATGACAGTCAGATAGGCGATATATTGAAAAAGGGTGACCTTAGAAGTACCTAAAACCGCCCAGTGTGTATGAGGTGTCAATGAAGCTAATGTGCGTTGTCAGGATCGGGACAAATGGGGATCCGTGATCTCTGCCTACCCCTCTACAGGGAATCGGGCGTGATGTGTATGTATGTTTCAACATATTATAATGTTCGTGGTTGTACAAGCGTTAGAAAGGTAGCGGCTGTAGCCTTGTGGGTAAGACCTCTGACATATTATTAGAAGTCTTAGGTTCGAATCCCAGCTCTGGTAGGCAGAATTCACGAATTCCCATTTTTGTTTTATCCCGATCCTGACAGAGCACTTCCGCTTCATTGACACTCATACACACTCGGTTATAGGTACTTCTAACGTTACCTTTTTTCAATATGTCGTCTATCTGACTGTCATATGTCTTATTCATATACGTATAACATTTATATATTATGTATGTTTAATTACCCCTAGTCCCTTATAGAACAGCAAAATGAACAGCCGTGGGCGATTCCCAAAGAATTTTATTACGCATCGATAACATCACGCCGATTCATCGTAAGGGGTGTATAGAGTGGGCAAATTCACTCATTAATAGAATTCTGTTATCGCCATAGGGGATCGAAGATTGAAGATTGCAAGCCCTATGTTATGTGAGCCCTCAAGTGTTTGTATGGGGAGTTATGTGTTAATTTTTTGTACTGGGACGTAGGTTTAATGTAATGTAGATGCCTTTCTTTCTACATAGGAATATTATATATGTATAGACATATGACAGTCAGATAGACGCCATATTGAAAGAAGAAAGTTAGATGTACCTATAACCGCCGAGTGTGTATGAGGAGGTGTATGAGTGCCAATGAAGCGACAGTGGTTTCTTCTTAGATAGGAATACTATTAATATGTATAGACATATGGAAGTCAGATAGGCGCCATATTGAAAAAGAGTACCGTTTACAGTATCTATAACCGCGGAGTGTGTAATGGGTGTATGATCCGTGATCTCTGCCTACCCCTCTACAGGGAATCAGGCGTGATGTGTGTATGTATGTATATATAACAAGTTGTACAACTACCATCATTTTTAATCAATGATTCTAGCCTAATTATACTAAGAAACCTTTCACCCTTATTCCCTTAGTTACCTCCTACCTACATACACAAGAAACAGCTAGTTAACATCCTCCTCACATCCCAAACTAACCCGCAACACCATAATTAAAGGCAATAACGTAATTAAACAACATTTGAACTCTGCACCTCTGCGGCCCCCATTTAGCAAATCCGATTACAAAGTGCCCGTAAACCCTGCCAACCCTTCGGGGATTAGCTCGCTTGATGTGCACACTGATATTGGAGCGAACTGTTTCATTGAAATACATTTGTAATACCTTACTAGCATTTGCTAGTTGGGGACTCTATTGGACTGTAACTAGCTGTTTGTAAGAGGTGATTAAGGGATTAATGGAGTCTATAGGGTGATGGGTTAGTAATCACCAATGTTCCATTTGATATCACAAACCCAATGTTCATGCTTAAAGTCACATTTTTTTCTCTTTCTAAATACTGTCTACCCTGAAAAGGATTAGGAGACGTGAACGTGTTTATGTATATCTCGCTAAAGGTTGATATTAGAAGCACCTTTAATCGCCGAGTGTGTATGCGGAGGTAACTATATGAGTGTCAATGAAATTAAAATGCTTTGTCAGTATCGGGACAGACGGGAATCTGAGATCTCCGTCTACCTCTAAAAAGGAAAACGGGCGTGATGTATAAGTGTGTATTTATGTATGTTAGAGTAAGGTGTTTTTAAAATAAATTCTACTTTAAAGACAATACATTTAGTATAGTAGATGTATAATATAAAATGTTATTTAATAAGTTATTATACAAATATTATAAGGCAAATTGTTTGAATTATCCCTTCGGTAAGGGTTAAGGCTTGGTATCATCTGCTAAGAGGAAAACAATTTAGCTAATCTCGGATTAAGCCTTTTTTCAAGGGGTATTCTGTTCATACAATACAACAGTTGCATTGAAATTTATTTGCTATGTGAATAAACAAACGTGTAATTTTAGGATATGTCTATCTTTGTACTTAAAAATAAAATTACTTTTTTTTAATAAAAAATAGTATCCATTACAAATTAAATTTATGAAATTGGTAATAACTAATATGTATTGCTAATTTATTGCTTTTTGTTTCAGGTATGGTCTAAATTAATATAACTACTATATGAAGGTTTGTTTTAAAAATATAATCTTCAAGCCATTTACCGTTTAGAGTAGTCAGGGACGTGGCAGATCTTTATATTTCATGAAGCAGCTAGTAACTACCTTATTTGATGTGTAATCATCGCCTTTTTATTTATACAATATAGAAAGATATTTTACGTTTAATGATACATATACATTCATGTCATTTAATTCCTTTCGGGCTGGTCAGAACTTCGAAGACGAGAAAATATTTCCTTATCACTTTTAGCATATATATACATATATTGGGGTTGTGAAGTAATGTAGAACATTAGTGTCAGGCTGCTAGCCCATCACCCAATAAAGTCAAATTACCCCTATTCCCTTAGTCGCCTCCTACGACATACCGAGAAGAATGTTCAGCAAAGTTTTTTGCCCATATTAACGCTGTACTCAAAACATACTCAATCATAATTTAATATATAATGGATAATATGGTAATTAATATTAGTTCAATAATAATTATTATAAGCACAGAATAGGCACCCGAAATCAAATGTTTAGCAGGCGATACATAATTCATTGAGCCCATGCTAATCTAAGGGACTTCCTTATTAAAATTCACGCTTTAATACCGCCTGTCAGTGGCAGGCCCCTTGAAATATGTAATCCGCAGGCATTGTTGTTTAATTACTAATTATCAATGGAGAAGATCTCTTTGTAGTGATAGGTATCAAGGATGAATTAAATTATACGGTTGTACATAGATAAAGGAAGTAAGATGTTGTGTTTATTATATCTGACGTAAAATGCTGGTTGGGGATTTGAATTTATTGTAATTAGCTGCCTTGTATCGGGTGATAGCCAATGTGGAATGTAATGTAAGATTGTAGGAGATTAGTTCATGTGCTTTAAGTATGTGTATGTGTATCTATTAAAAAGGTAATGTACTTCTAAACCTTTTCAAGTCAATTTCAGTGAGACTTTCAGGTATGGATAGCTTTTATATATATTTTGGAGGCAGGTTGCCAACCCATCACACAAAATATTCTATTCACCCCTGTAGCCTCTTAAAAACTTGCCAGAAAGAACAGCAGCTAGTTAAGACCCCAGATAATTAATGTTTTAATTAGTCTTGCACATAATCTTATGTTGTTATGAAAAATCGTGACGTTTTAATAATGTACCTATAACCGCCGAGTGTGTTTGGATGCCTATGAAGCGCAAGCGGTATGTCAGGATCGAGACAAATGGGAATCTGAAATCCCTGTCATACTTCTTAGGGAAACAAGCGTGATATGTATGTATGTAACCCTATGTAAGATACATATGTAAGTATGAATGTTCATTACATTATTATAATATATTCACACGGTAAATCACCCTTTATAATGAAGTCTTTAACGTCGTAATAATTCTCTCAGTAGCGCACACTAATAATTTGTGGCTCATTAACAAATGTAATGCCGTAAATTAAATTGAAACTACCCTCTGCGTTAAATGGAGCGTGCACTGCAGATTAAAATCGTGTAAGTTACAGTTTTATTGCCGTTTTATGTTATGGGATTGAGGTGGTGGTACTAATTACTGATAAATGTGTTTTTCTCGTTCGTTGATTAGTGAGAGTCGAAGATTTGTGAGAATGTAACCAGGTAACTTACTGATCTAATGTAACTGCGGCTGTATAGTTGGTAAGATCTCACAGTACTTATTGAAGCAGTACTTTTAAATACCAGACAAGAACATACTAGTATTATTACATTATGACGAACTCCGTGGCGCGATTGGTTAACTACCTAAACGCTAATCGTGAGGTCCCGGGTTCGATTCCTGTTGGAGGTAGAGTTAAAAACTAGGGTTTTCTTCTGCTTTCCAGTCTGGTCGTTCATTATATTATGTATATATCTATGTAAAATAAGTACGTATATTTCTTAAATATACGTCGACTAGTACCCTTAACACAAGTCTAAAGTGACCTTACCAAGGGGCTAGCTCAATTGTTATAGTGTCCTACAATATTATATATAAATACATCAAAAGTTACCAATACAAATCATAAATAAATATATTGGCATAGTTGAAACTATTAAGGCACTAAGACCCCAATGTAGGGGCTTATATTACTAATGTAGGAACCAATGAGCCGTCAACGGTAATGGTTGTTAGGGCGTCGCCTTTACTAGGGCGAACATGGTGAAGGGAAGAAATGTAGGGATTTCAATAGGTAGTTGATTTACATTTACTTACTTATATAGCCTAAAAACAAGACAAACGCGTTCACGACTAATGGCCCTTGCGGGGTAGTCAGAGGTTCAGGTGTCCATGTGCAATTGCGAAGGTAGTAATTCCATGGCCACCTCGAACCCATGTGTTGAGCAGATAGTACTCAATGTGACAGGTGGTAAGCCATGTCGCCATTTACAAGCAGAAACTATTACCTGTTCGGGGAACAGGTAGGTTTCCTCACAGTAGTATTCTAAGCATTTCGAAAATGTATTTTTTATTACGAAAATGTATATAGAAATTCATTAATTTACATTTTCTTACTTCTATAGTCTACGATCAAATGTATGAAATACTGAATATAAAAAAAATCAATGTTAAAGTGTTAAAATTAACGCATGTTATTGTTTATTAAAATGTCTAATAAAATATATTACTTAATAACAATAAATAAATAAAAAAAGAAAACAAAACTAACAGTAACTAATAAAATAAAATCTTAAAGTAAAATAAATTTTCATATCTGCCCTGCTAACCTCGAAAAAATTGATTTGCTAGACTTAGATAAATGGTGATTCATTTTACATATTTGCTTATGTACTGACACCTATTTCATACTTTACATAGGTAACAATTCATTTTCTCTGATAACTAGTTAGTTCACAAAAAAAAAATGTTTTATTTCACATATATTTTGAAAAGTCACATGTAGCATTACCTATGGTTGTTATTATGCTAGTATTTATATTAAATATTAAGTGCCCTTCCTCCAAAAAGCCCATATACACTAACTCCCTAACAACATTCCCAAAGACAGGTATTTTTATTACATAAAATTACTTGTCTTACATTAATAACATCTCCGAACTTTGACTTATTCTTTTCGCCAATCACCTCAGCTTCACTCAGCCTATTGCCAGCCACCCCAAGACAATAAACCATAGTCCCCTCTAACAAACAGACGCATCTGTTAAAACTTCGCCTCTGCAATAGAGATCCCGCCACATAAGGTGGCAGTAGCCAAACTTGGAACTAAATTTGACGTTACCGCCATTGCGTGTTATTTTGTATGAAAGGTAAATTTAGTATTACCAGCGTTGTGTTTTTTGCCCCCTCTTTGTAATTTTTATGTTTGTTAAGGGTGATTATAATAAATTGATTTCCGGAGTTTCTTGTTAGTTCTTCTCCAAGCTAGGGTCTCCGCTGATCTAACCTCGGTAAAAAATATGTAAAGACAATGCTCAGTGCCATGTTTGAAATAATAGTTTTAAGAGATTCGCGATTTATAATCATGATATAAGATATAAGGGTGTGTATAAGATTGATTGTAGCTGTGGGAAATCCTACGTCGAACACACTAAACGGTCTATTGCGGACAGAGTGAAGGAACACATAATATATGTAATATATAATAAGAAGGATAAGTCCCGTTAATTATTAATCATGTTTGAAATAGTTTAATAAACATATTTTGACTTTGTATTATTAATTTGTTTTATTTGAGTTTATAGCTCTGCAACCAAAGACCGTTACAAATGAAACCTATAATGTATCGAGCCGTATGGCACAGTGAGTGCTAGTTTTGGCGTGTTTACTGGTAACACTGAATTACGCGACTGTGGCGACGCCTCCAACTGCCACCTTATGTGGCGGGATCTCTAATAGAAAAGCATAATGCAAAACTTGATTCAGCAATTTGGGAACACACCCCTTGGTTATTATTTTCCCTCCCCATGAATGGAAATTCAATCATTTTTCAGGCATAATGATCCGGTAGAGTATGAAGATGTATGGTATATGAAATAGGAATAGTAATAAGTAAAGATATAGTTATCCTATTTGGGTCGATTAGGTTAGTGAATCTAACTATAACTAGGTTAACATGGAATTGATTTTCTTGTATAGTTATTCGGCGTAGGCCAGTCTATGGGGCTTGAATCTGTATCAGTACGTACAAGATTACAAACCCCGCAGCAATTGTATTAATCTTTTATACATTTTCAAAATTAAATTAATAGTAATAATAAAATAATTAAAGGGCGCTGATTTAGAGGCAGAGAAAGCATCGAGAGGCAACATTTGAGCCCTAAACAAATGCTTGTAAATGATGAAACAGCTTACCAGCTGTCACACTGTATACTTACTATATGATAAATAGATGGTCATAGTATTATTACCTCCGATATTGAGGAGATGGACAGCCAAACCTTCGCAATTCACTAACACCCTAAAATATATACGTGATTTATACTAAACACTCCATAAAACAAATCCACAAGATTTTTACAACCCAATTCTATGTTCCTGATTAGCATTGTGAAAAATACATTTATCTGTTCAAATGCGGGTAGGATGATAATAAATGTCGGCCCGCTTTCGCCATTTGCTGTTCGATCGTCGAGCGCGGCGGTCGCAATTTATGGGCGTCGTTCTTTACCGGTTGCCAGTGCGATCGCTCTATTGGTTTGTTTACAACTCGTTGGGTGCACAGGTTTTGTGCTTGTTTTATGGCGATGCATAGAGAGAGTTTGGTAGAATGTAGTTCTTTTGCATGGTTATTCTGGATGAATTAAACCGATCTTTTTCTGTTTGGGTGGACTTAGCTGTATGGGACTAAAGAGTTGAATTACACATATGTAACTGAAGAAAATATAAATATAATAAATCAGTTTTAGTGATTAATAATTTAGTGACTATTAAGTGGGTAAATATTAATTGAAAGGCAACTATATGCATTGTAATCCATTCCTGACGTAAAAATTAAATAATTTGTACGTTCAACGATCATCGAGTATTATAATATTGAGTAACAACCGAACACATATCAGTATAATTAATTCCCAGAACTATCTATTCCTATAGCGACATTGTTTAGAAATTCAAGGAATCGGTCAAGAAGCTCTACTAAATGTTATATCCATCTTAAGGGGATTGGAGCTACACCATGCCTTGAAAACCAAACTTCATATAATTAATTAAAACAACACATTACCCAATAAGGAACCTTCAAACACCACACAGCTGATTACAATCCCATTCTGTCCCAGACTAGTACAGGAATCCAGAGCGTGCTAAATCCAGTGCCAAGATAAGTTATAGCTCTCGTTGCCTGACCTTTGCACCTACATGAATATGAATTCGTAAGCTTGCTTACAAATACACGCGGCCATAGAGTTAAGAAATTGTACAAAGGGATAGTGTTAAAAGGAACATCAGATAGTACGAAAATGCACTCCTTAAATACCGAACCAATCAAAATAATACAGTCCCAAACCAACCCTAACCTTTGGTGTGCGTTTAGCTATATTTTGGTGTATATTTTAGTATTTTTGATGTCCATTTAATTGTTTTCCGTTTTTTGAAATTCTTTATTAGCTAATCATCTTTCGATTATGTCGGCAAAAGTTCAATCGCTGATGCTATGGCGTTTGCACTTCTTAATATTCCGTCGTCATGGTTACGCCAACGATGCCAACCGCTACAGCTATAACGAAGTCCCAATGTCTTATTTGCCTTGTTCTTTGGTTCGTTCTAATTGAAGATACAAATATTATTCCAAAACGAATATATTTAGCCTGTTTGGCATGACAATTGACTTGATTGGTTTGTATTTCCTATTTTCACTGAGATCCTGACTTTGTTGACTAACCATAGTCGACTGATAGGGTATAGTTGAACAATGAAAATAATTGGATTTTGTATTTAATATTTCCTCCAAAACATACAAAAACTGTCTCGTTCATATGATTGCCTAAACAACCCTGTTTTTTAACAAACGGTGACCGAAAAGACAGTAAATTATGATCGATATTGTTTTCCCTGGATCTGTCCACCCCAAAAGGGAAGTACATGACATTTTTTTTAATAATTTGGACATTATTACACCAATTGAACTAGCCCCTTGGTAAGTTCATTTAAGACTTGTGTTAAGGGTACTAGTCAACGTATATTTAAGAAATATATACATATTATATAAAGATAAATACATATACTCGTAGCATATATAATCAACAACCAGACTGGAAAGCAAAAGAAAAGCGTAGTTCTTAACTCTGCCTCCACCAGGGCTCGAACCCGGGACCTCACGATTAGCGTTCAGGTGCTCAACTAATCGCGCCACGGAGGTCGTCTGCACATTGAAGTGCATGGTCTTGCCAGTTCTACTCGCTTATGTTGTTTGAACCCTGCATCACCTCGTATGTAAAGTTGTGAATGCATTGTGACTGAACGTTATAAATTTTCATGAGACCAGTCCTAGGGACCTACTTTGGTTACTAACAAAAGATTTCGGTAAGTGCAGTTTACGGACGAAAATACGGGGTTAGTTTGGTTTTACAGTTATGAAAGTTTATATATAATTACTGTTTATGATGGTTAGTTCTTTAAGTAATTATATTTTCCACACAACATAGTTACACGTGTTGCTTAATAGACTAATGTAGCTGTTCTTCCCTTAGTCGCCTCTTACGACACTCTCAAGAGAACAACATCGCTTATTACCTTGTTCTACCTATGTAGGATTGTTTCAATATCGCTACTTAGTAAGATCTTATCTTGCTGAGATGGACACTCAACTTTTAATTGCTGAGTAAGGAAATAAGGTCGTTAAGTATACATATAGGTGTATGTGAGGTTAATTAAAACCTATTCACCGAACAGGTAATAGTGCTTGTAAATGGCGACATGGATTACCACCTGTCACATTGAATACTATCTAGTCAACACTTTGGTACGAGGTGGACATTAAATCACTAATTCCGCAATTACAGTAATGGAAACCTGAACCTCTGACTACCCCGCAAGGGTTGATGGTCGTATATGTGTCTATCTTTTTGAGATTAATTATTCAACTAGGGCATACCTATAAATCTAATCATGTAGTGATGACATTATATTGACTTTGCACTAACATTTAAAGTTACATCTGCTTAGTCTACAGAACAAGAGAATCCATGATCTCTGCTTACCCTTATAAAAGGAAAAAAAACAAAAAGTCAAACGCATTCACGACCATTAACCCTTGTGGGGTAGTCAGAGGTTCAGGTTTCCATCTCCGCAATTGCGAAGGTAGTAATTCAATGGTCACCTCGAACCCACGTGTTAACCAGATAGTCAGTACTCAATGTGACAGGTGGTAAGGCATATCGCCATTTACAAGCACTAACTATTACCTGTTCGACAAAACAGGTAGGTTTCCTCACGATGTTTTCCCTCACCCTATAATTATCTCGGTCATATTATAAAAGGAAATTGGCTTTATTATATATTTATTTAGTTACGAAAATACCTAACTTTTTCGTACCAGATAAGGGTACTAGTACTTGTATGTAGACTAAAAATATTAAGATGTTTACAGTAGTGGAACTTACATACATACATACACATCACGCCTGACTCCCTGTAGAGGAGTTGGCAGAGATCACGGATTCCCAATTCTCCTTATCCTGACAGACCACTTTCGCTTCATTGACACTCATACATCTTCTAATACACACTCGGCGGTTATAGGTACACCTAACGTCACCTTTTTTCAACATAGCGATATATTATATAATAAAATATAGTGGAACTTATGTACTGAATTAATAAGGTTACATAGAGTGCTATTGTTAGAAGATTAGTGCATACAATATTCCCGAAGAGATGACAGATAGGTGAGAATATGTGATACTATACACCTAGTAAAATTTCTGGTTTGTCAGGATAATTATCTGTCTGATTGTCTGATAAATAACTGAGAAGATATTATATCTCCTAACTTCTGTCCACCCCGTAAGGGATTAAGAGCGGCACAAAAACATCTACTATAATCTACAGGTACATATCTATATCTACGTTTCAATACAATACCAAATTATCCTTATCCCACATTAACCCGTATCTCTACCAACCCTCTCCTGTAATTAAGGCTTGATTTTCCCAACCCAAGTACCCATCGTTGTATCTACCCCAAGGAAGGAAACGGGCGTTATAGGAAACTTTTTCAACAACCTCATTACAATGTTTGGGGTGAGATTTTTGTTTACAAATAAGGCGGAAAAATACATGCTCGTGTCACAGGTTTTTATGCTTTGTGGGGTAGTCAGAGATTTGTGTGTTTGTGTTTGTAGGTGTCAATGGTTAGATAAGATAAGGTAGATCCAATGTATTAGGTTGTATAGTGTTTTACACTGACTATTTATTACCTATTCTAATGAATTATATAAGAACGTAGAATTAACGTAGAACGTTTTATTCTAGACAAATGGGGATCCGTGATCTCTGCCTACCCGTCTACAGGGAAATGGCATTTGTATATAAGTAAATGAAATAGATCTTTAAGTTAGCTATACTGGTATGGCAGTGTCTGTGTGGTTGACCATTAAATTTACCGTGTACTGTAGATTTTTTTATTTATTTAAAATCTTTTTATTAGTTAAAATCTATAAGTGTTTTCTAAGTATAATGATAACATTGTAGGACACCATTACACCAATTGAACTAGCCTCTTGGTAATTGATGGTAAACACTCAACCTTTGTCTACCCCTCAGGTTGTACAGTCGTGAAGCATACATATATGCCTTATAATAATGGAGAGAGCATCATTTGAATAATGCAAAAGTCGTTACCTCCGTTAATAAGGTTGTTTCAAACTTTTATTACTTCGCTTTCCTTCCTCTTTGCGACACGATGATTCACGACTCTTAATCTGTTTGGGGTAGGTAGGGGTTTGGGTTACCCTAGTGATTGGAGGGTTTTGTTACTAGAAGATAGTTTGTTTATAAGGCTATTTATATGTGTAGGTAGGTATTGACTATTATATTGGTATGATGTGCCTATGAATTACTTATTTTGCAAGTTCAGATATTTTTCCTAAGTCTGGTTACCCTAGAAGAAATGATGGTTGGGTCGTGTATATGTATGATTATTATATAAGAGATAATTAATTTATTATTTTTCTTCTTTCAGGTACTTTCAAGACAACTAAAATACAGGTTTTGCTTTTTCTTATGAAATTTTATATTTACGAACTATCAGGTGTGATGCGGTGTGGACAGAATCGATCGAAATCGAAAGAAAGAAACATAACACTTTATTCAGTGCATTAAATAACATTAACACAAACATCAAACAACAAAAATGCAGTGAAAAGGTGCTGCCTCAGTATACGATGCAACTAGGCTGCATCACTGGTCCTCCGGCAGCACCCAATCAACAATATGTTATTTCCAACATCGGAAACAATATGCTTTCTCAATCACCTTTAGCTATTCGCCTTGTTACGAAGCTTATATGATAATAAATCTTTATATTCATATATAAACGTCCTTTAATCCCTTTCGAGGGGCACAGAATCTCGAAAACATTGTCACATTTGCGTGGGTGGTCACTTTAGAGCATGAATATTTGGGTTGTAATGTCATATAGAACTTTAGTGACAGGTTTCTAGCCCATCGCCCAATAGATACCATCTACCCTAGTCTATTGGTCATCTCTTACTCATACTAGTAAGAAAGACAGCTAGTTAGCATTCCATTTACGTCTCAGACTAGCTAAGAACCGCCCCTATAGCTCCGGTTTAAAAGTTTTAACGAGATGCCCCTTAAGTTAAATAGGAAAGAACAAACCCTGCTTACGAAGATAGTCTGCTCTCTGTAAGTAATCGCTTCTTTAAGCTACTTAGGAATGTATATTCATGTCCTGTGATCAGTTTTGAGGTGGACAGAACCAGGAGATGATGTTCTTGTTCAGTTTTATCTTTATGGGTTGTGATAATCTCAAGAGTCATATAATAGTCTCAAGTTTTTTTTTTCATTTATTTAGGATACAAACAGTTACATAAAAGAAATTAAACTTTTTTAATATTAATTCTAATATAAACATAAAGTACTGTTGTGCGGACGAAATGAAAAGCCTTTTTAAAAAAAACACTTTTTATTTTCCCTAAGCCGAATACAAGGTATTGTTAGCGAACCGTCTTAACCATTTGATGGTTGGAAGAGAACTCCGATATGAACGCACGATAGTAATAATGAAACGTTGGCTGCAAAGTCAGCACTTAAAACGACGCGGTATGAGGAGGCTTACGCGAGCAAAACTTATGTATTATTTTAATCTATAACAGCCCCCCCTATAAAATTGAGCTTTATCCCTTTAAGAGGGTGAAGCGAAATCAAAACAAAAATAGAAGTTAAAATTCGAAATTAGAAAATCTCAAATAGTTAAAACGGTTTTACAAACATTAGTAATTAGTCTAAAATAAAACATTGAAATTTAACAAAAACTTCAGCATCATAAGAATGCGTAAACAAACATCAACGTTAATGATTACTTAAATTTCTAAAATCTACTTTACTGGAAGTCGAATCAGAATCATCTGTTATCTCATGTAATTCAATAGAGACCTTATGCTTTTCCCTGGAAAGCTTTTTATTATAACACTGGTTGTATATCGTAATACAACAATTAGAAGAATCACATCTTTTAAAGTACTTATATAATTTGAAAGCAATATATGCCAAAATAAGTATTACAATAGTATATGTTGTATAAGAATAATAAGTTCCGTATCTTATAAAATGCGAATTACTTTCAGCATTATTTATTTCTTTTTCTAAATTGTGTAAATCATATTTTGCGAATTGTAAAGATTCTAAATCGATGTTCGATAACGTTATAGGAGCTAAATATGGAATAGTATGATTAAATTTCTCTTTTCGACAACAATCATCTTCAATTATATCAAAATCAGTTTCAAAGTTACTAGACATTAATAAATTTTTAGTAGAGCTTGGAATTATCTGTGTGGTTTTTGCATAACCAATACAATTTTCATTTAGGGTTAAAATGCCTGTGGCATGTATAGAGTAATCTGTAATAATGTTGTTATCACATTTCACTGTTAATTTAGTAGAAGAAGATTGAACAAAAATCCATCTGTTATTAAGCAGTTTCTGCCAAATATCAATATTTCCAAATAGTAATTTAGTGTTACATTCTTTTGGCATAGACAATATTACATCACAAATAAGTTTACTTTCACAACAAGGGTTGTTAATAGTAGAATAAGAATTTAATTGAGGACAAATAGAATAATTACTATAAATCTTTTGACAATCTTGTAAATTATCTAATAATGCATATTGCAGTCTATCCTCTGTTAATGCTATATAAGATTTAGAAGGTTGAACCAAAGAAAAGGTATTTGGTTTATTTTGATCATGAGGAATTGGTAAAGGTATATTCTTATACACAGTATATAATTCTGGATAAACTAATGGAATTTGTAAAACAAATACAATTTTCTTATTATAAAAATAGGAGACCAGCTTTGAGATATCCATTAAGTTATGTATATTATCGATATTCAAAACGACAGGGAAATCGAGACGACTATTCAGTAAATTACTATGCTTAGATAGTTCTAAATATAAACTAGAAGGACTTATGATAGAAGGGTGTAGAATATTAGACTTAGAAAAGAGAATAGAATTCAGAGTAGTGTCCAAGAGGTTAGAAATAGTAAATAGAGAAGCCTCTACAATATTCAGGAGACTGTTTATACGAGACGTATATAATAATTGATCATTATTTTTAGTTGTTTGGGACAAAATTTCGTTAATTTGATTTAATTGAGCATTTAATTTAATTTCGTTTTTATTTAACTTGTAAATAGTAGAATTAAAATTATTAATTGTAGATTTAACTACTTGAATATTGTCTTTCATTAAGTGAAAGATTTCAGTCTCAGTTTTCTGAGTGTTTTCCAATGCGGCATCATATTTGCGCGCATCGTCTGCATCTAATGTTCCAAAAAAGAATTTAAGCACTTCTCCTCCGAATTCGAGGGAACGTCTTACCCTAATTGGGGAATTAGTCGACATTATGTGCGACAAAGAGTTACATTTTTGATAGTTAGATTTTAGCAAAATCTTAATGGGACTTAATATATCCTTGCATTCAATAAAATTACTAACATTCGCTTTAACGCATAAATCGTAAGTTTTATACAAAATTTGCTCAATATTGTCTAAATGGGGTTCAAAAGAGACCGTGTCAATAAATGTTATAATTTTCCAAAAATCGTTGTGAAATCTAATTCGTGTATATGGTTCAAAGTGGATTCCGGGACTATGAATAACCGGAGTTATTATAACATTTTCGGCAAACGTGTTGCCCAGAAGAAATAAGAATCTGGAAAGATAGAGAATAGAAGATAGGTTGTACTTACTTATAGTATATATCAACTTAATTAAAATATTTTAGAATTAATGCGGAGAACAATTGGCAGGTTTAATTTGGTCAAAATGATATTTCACGTGTTTACGTCCAATAGCTAAAATAAGGTTATGGTTATTGTTAAAAACTTTGATAATCTTATAAGGGCCTTTCCAAACAGGCGCAAGGGATTTACCTTGTTTATGATGACATTTTAAGTAAACTAATTCTCCCGATTTATATTCGATCCGACGTGTGGATCTATCATAATAGGTTTTGGAATTTTCCTTACTATTATTAATATTTTGTATTGCCTTATCGCGACAATACTTCATGCGATACTGTAAATACTTAATATATTCTGGATAAGTGTTATCCGAACCAGAATCGTATAATGAAGATGGTATAGATGGTTTATAACCGTATAAGAGTTCATAAGGTGTGAACTGAGTAGTGCTGTGTGGAGTAGTGTTATAAGCTAAAATAGCTGTAAATAAGAATTTATGCCAATCATTTTGATTCTCATTAACATAAGATTTTAGATACTCTTTTAGAGTGGAATGACTACGTTCTAACGCGCCATTTGTTTGTGGATGATACGGAGTAGTAAAAAGATTCTTAATCTTACAAATTTTGGTCACATGTTGAAATAATTCTGATGTAAAACATGTACCTAAGTCTGTCAAAATTGTCTTTGGGAAACCGAAAAGAGACATGAAATGTATTAAATTGGAAGCAATTTCTTCGCTTGTTGCACATACCATGGGATAAGCGCATGTAAATTTAGTTAGGTCATCTTGCATTGTAAGCATATACTTAAACTGTTGATTACCGGAATTCGGTAAAGGTCCGACTACATCAAGTGCTAGTCGTTCAAAGGGTTTTGTGCTCGTAGTAGTAATAATCATAGGTGATTTATTCTTATGCCTGTAAGGTTTATTGACCTGACAGAGCTTACAGTTTTTAACATAATTTTCTATGTCAGTTGACATAGATTTCCAATAAAAAGATTCTTTAATTCTATTTAACATACGTTTGACACCTGGGTGTCCGGCAATTGGAGAATCATGATTGTCCTTTAATATCTGCGGTACTTCCGCAGGAGTAGGATATCTTAAACTGTTTTTGTATATATGTATCTTAACTTTAGTGTTATGAAATATGTAACGTATCATATTATGTACTTTAATATAAACGAACTTAGAAAAAGGTTCAATAAAGTCAGTGATAGCGAGATCAGTAAGAGAGGGGTTATTTGTTAAAATAAGATCTCGTAAATTCATTAGTAAATTAAAAATAGTTTTATAATTACTCTCCTCGAAATGATGAGTCTTTGTAAATAAAAAGAAATAAGTTTTATTACCATCTACATAAGGTAGAATAGTAAAAGGTTCACGTTCATTATTAAGTAAAGATTCAGAGTTAGATAAATTGGATAAAATTTGGTTAACATTTGGCATACTCTCGTCAAAATCTAGAGAAGTAGGTATAGCAATGAAATCGAATTTAGTAGTATGAATACTCTGTGAGTGTTCCTCAATTTGTGTATTAAGTCTAGTTAAAGTGTTAGTAAATTGATATTTGAAATATGTTTCATAAGATTCAGAGTAAGGACTCGTGTCCTTATTACGATTCGAACGTGTCGTAACGTGAATAGGATATCTAGATAATGCGTCAGCGTTTGAATTCAGTCTGCCTTGTTTATAAACAATGTCGTACTCGTATTCTTCGAGCTTCAAACGCCATCGAATAAGGCGTGAACTTGGATCTTTAACATTAAAAATATACCTTAAGGGTTGATGATCAGTAACTATGGTGAACTTTCGACCATAAAGATATGGTCTAAAGGATTTAACGCCAAAAATAATAGCTAACATTTCGCGTTCCGTAGTGGAATAATTGCATTCCGCCTTGTTTAAGGTTCGGGATGCGTAAGCGATGGGCTTATCTTTGCCGATATCGCCTTGAGATAAAATAGCGCCTATGGCGTAATTAGAAGCATCAGTGGTTAAAATAAAAGGTTGTTCAAAATTAGGATACTGCAATAAAGGTGCAGTAGTTAGTTTTTCCTTTAATAAATTAAATGCTTGGTCCTGTTCAGGATTCCAAACGAAAGTAATGTTTTTCTTTAGTAAACTAGTAAGAGGTTTCGTAATTTGGGAGAAATTTTGAATAAATCTACGATAATAACCAACTAGTCCTAAAAATGACTTTATATCTTTAACATTACGTGGAATCGGAAAATTGGTAATAGTCTTCACCTTATCTGGGTTTGGTTGGACCCCTTGGTCGGTTATGACATGTCCTAAATAAGAAACTTCACGACGTAAAAACTCGCACTTGTCGGGTTGTAACTTGAGGTTAAATTTACGAAAACGATCAAAAATTAAACGTAATTTTTCCATATGACTTGGGAGGTCATATGAATAGACTATACAGTCATCTAAATAAACATAGCAATGTAATCCTTGTAATCCCGTAAGAACCATCGTCATAAGACGTTGGAATGTGTGCGGACTATTCCTAAGTCCGAAAGGCATTCGTGTAAATTCGTAGTGCCCTGTTGAAGCATTAGTATTAACAATTGTAAAAGCGGTTTTCTGAATATCTGAAGGATCGACTAATACTTGGTGAAAACCGGAAGCAAGGTCAAGTGTGGAAAAATATTTAGCTTTGCCTAATTGATCCAAAATATCACTAATCAATGGAATTGGGAAGATTTCGGCCACTGTTACGTCATTGAGTTTGCGATAGTCAATGACTATACGCCATTTCTTTTTCCCAGAGGCATCTGCCTTCTTAGGAACGATCCACACAGGGGCGGACCATGGGGAGATTGAATTTTGAATAATGCCTTGTTCTAACATGGAGTTGATTTGTTTATCAACTTCCTCCTTGTGGCATTCCGGAAATCTATATGATTTGACGTGGATGGGAGCCGCGTCTCCCGTGTTAATGTTATGTTTCAATGCATGAGTGTGTGTTAATGGTTCACCTTCGAGATGAAATATGTCAGCGTAATCTGCGCAGCAATCCAAAAGAGCCTTCTTCTCTTCTGGATTAAGATGCTCATGACGAACGAGTTTCAAAACTTTCTCTCTACGAGAAAGGTTGGAATAAATGTAAGTATTATTTATCGGAAATGAAAAATTATCGTAATCAATAGGACTTAAGTACACGGAATAATTATCTACCTTTACTGGTGTTTCAGTGGTGTTCAAAATTGAGACGTTCACACGCTTGTTTTGTTTAATAGTGGCGATGCAATTTGATACGTAAACACCATCACAAATCCTGTGATCGAGTATCAGGCCTTCCTTTCGTGGAAATAGCCTTTGCAAATCTTTGTCAGCATTAGTTAAGTTACATTCTATCACGGCTTCTGAACGTGCGGGAATAATGTATGTAGGTTGCGTGTACTTTATTTTAAAAATATGACCATGTAAATACAGTTCACTTGAATTAAAATCAAGTGTGCAATTGAAAAATCTCATAAAATCTGACCCTATCATGCCATCATAATTAAGGTTAATATCATCGTTTATGACGTGAAATTTAAAAGAATAATTACTATTCTGTATGCAAAAATTTAAATTAAACGAGCCAAGAGTCTCGCAAAAGGATTCAGAGTCATTGATACCTTTCAATTTAATGATCTCCTTAGAAAGTTTCGGTAAAGTATCGAAACATGTAACTTTCATGACGCTTACGGAAGCGCCCGTGTCAATTAAAAAGCACAAAGGTGCGGAACAATGTTGCGGTGCATTAATATATAAATGTGGTAAAGAAATACGTAACAAACTTTTCGTTTCAAAAATAGGAACAGAATGAATGACCTTCGGAGCATCTGTACAAACCACAGGCTCCTTAACAGGTTTAGACTTGACGTCATCATAAGTGTTAAACTTAGAAAATTGATTCAATTTAGAATCGAAACTCAACTGCTGGGGTTGAGATGTAATAAACTCAGTGAACTCAGAGGGTTGTCTCAAGTCTTGTGACTGGGACGAACTCAACAACTTTGGTTGAGATGAAAAATTAGAAAAATCAGAGAACTTAGAAAAATCAGAGAAATTAGAAAAATCAGAGAAATTAGAAAAATTAGGATCATCTTTAAGTGTGTCCTTAAGTTCTGTATACGCCCCCGGGCGACACACAACAGGAGCGTCATCTAATTTAAAGTCTGCTCTGTGGCGGACTTGCATACAACGTGTTGTACGGGTGCAGACACGCGAGGCTCAGGTTTCACCTGGTAAGGTGCTCGCTGTGCTTGTTGGGGATTAGACTTATTCTTAAACTCCAACTTTCGGCATTCTTGTATCGTATGCCCCGGATTCTTACAATACTTACAAAATTTGGTATTAGCATTAGAATTATTGTTATAAGAATTAGGATTATTGTAAGAATAGTTATTAGGCCTAGAATTATTAGCCCTGTAATTGGACTGAAAATTAATTGGGTAAAATTTGGATTTATGTTTAAAGCATTCATTGGAAGTATGCCCTTGCCTTTCGCAACGGTTGCATACTTTCGAAGGCCTCGATACCTTCGTGAGGTTGAAGAGCTTTTCCTCTTCAATAGCGTGAGTGATAGCCTCACTCAACGTATTGGGGTTTCTACATCGGACTATATGAGAAAAACTAGGGTTTAACCCTAGGAGGAAGGTGTTGAGTGCCAGATCCTCCATGGCAGCTATTCTGCCAGGCTTCTCGGCCTCCGAACATCCCGAAAATTGAATGTCGGATAGGAGTCTTGTTAGGCAAGCCTCTATCCGCAACGAGAATTGAATGACCTCTTCGGTCAAGAACTGTTTACAGTTCTGAAGTTCTAGAAGTAAGTGGGTGGAGTGCTTTTTCTCCCCGAAATTTGTTTTAAGAAAGTTCTTTAAATCCGACCATTTGTCGAATCTCCGTAGGGAGCAAGCTAACTGAGCTTTTCCCTCTAATTGTGAAATTATGTACTTGCATAAGAAGCTCAACTGGCTATCTTCTGCCAGTTCGATGGCGTTCTCACAATTTGTGAGAAACGCGGGAAGAGACGCCCTATCACCATTATAGGGTTTTATAAATTTAGTAAGGAGGTTGAGAGACAACTTCTTTGTCTCGACTTCCTCTGCGTCTGTGAACTCATCATTCTTTATGTCCTTTTTAGGAGCCATTTTAAAAAAAGGGTATAAATCAAAGCTAGTCACAAAAACTAAAAAAAACTAAAAATGTAACGATAAAATATAAAATCTCAGTAGAAAATCCTCTTTAAAGATGTTTAGGTGCTTCGCTCTCCCACAAAATAAGAAAAGATTCACTTACAGTAGAAACTGCATCACTTTAGTCCTGATGTTGTTACCGGGTTTCTGCTGGACAGCAGAGGACGACGTCGGTTCTCGGGGTTGCAGATCTCTCTCTGCAACGACGTCTGCGACGGCTGCTACGCTCGGCTGGTCGAGGGCTGGCGTGACACGGCCTGTGTCACGACTGACGAGCTTCCTCGGGAAGTACGGCACTGGCGTGAGGTACGGCTCCTCACGGCTTACAAGCACACCGAATTTCGTTCGCGCTTTGTTCGGAATACCGGTGGGCATATATACGATATGCCTCAAGAACGGTATCCCACCGCTGCCACCAATGTTGTGCGGACGAAATGAAAAGCCTTTTTAAAAAAAACACTTTTTATTTTCCCTAAGCCGAATACAAGGTATTGTTAGCGAACCGTCTTAACCATTTGATGGTTGGAAGAGAACTCCGATATGAACGCACGATAGTAATAATGAAACGTTGGCTGCAAAGTCAGCACTTAAAACGACGCGGTATGAGGAGGCTTACGCGAGCAAAACTTATGTATTATTTTAATCTATAACAGTACCCCTAAAAATAACAAAACTACTTTGCTACCAACACAATAATAAATAACAATATACAAAACATAAGTACACAATCTTATAATATTACACCTAATTTTTCGTTAACTTTTCTCTAATACAGAGAGCGAAACGTCCCATACGTCAATATCTACCAGCTGCTCATTGAATTGTCTGGCAGTTCGATGACTTAAAAGCGGCTGTAGCCTGAGGAAGACCTCTGGCTGTTTCTGCTATGTTCGAATCCAGGCTCTGGCATGTACTAAAGAATGTAATTTAAAATAATATTATTCATTTATGTACATAATCTATTCTAAAGATGAGCGAAAACAAGGTGAGAATAACTGCCTGTCTCTCGGGATAGGTAATACAGCGATACGGTTCACTACCTATCACGTCGGTAGCTGTATATCAAGTGCAACTCGGGCTTGGAGTGACTAATACCTTGCATGCATTTTCGGAGTTGGGCACTCAAGCGTCATGACTATCCTCTAAGCTGTCAAAACTAAGCCTCTGATTACTAGGTAACATAAAAAGGAACTGTTTTTACACTTGTTGTTTAAGCGTATGTTTTTATGTATTAACGTTTGTGTGTTAAAAATCATTAATGTTTCTATACAAACATTCTGTACAAACATTCCTGAACTAAATACCCTAAATAGTGATTGTAAGATCTAGGATCCACTGTGTCCTACAGGAAAAGAGGAAGCTTCCTACCTGGGCAGGTGTTCGTCCAGGCTAATGGCCTGAGTTGGAAATTTGTATATATCTGGTTTCTAATAAATATTTCACTTGCGCGTTCTAGGAAATTGATTTGTGTAATTAATATTTTATTCTTGGCGGCGTCATCTGTGGTAATTATGTTTAACTAATTACGACTTTAGGTTTTACTTAGGTTTCTGTCTGTGTATGGCGCTCTAGAGGTCGCCATATAAGACGATGAATAAGTAGAACTAATAATTTATTGCAACGGGAACAAACTGTTTCATATTTTTCTATATCGGCCACAATGGTTGATTGATTGAAACTTCCAAATATTACTAGGGACTGTCAGTGCCAGGTCATGTCAAATGAAGTGTATAGTAAAAAATACAGGCCGTATGTTTTGTGTTATGTACGATATCTGTAGAAATATATTTTTTATTTTATTATTAGTTAAGTGGTGAATGGGACAAAAGTTCAAAAGAATCTTTTGATAAATTTAGCCAGTTTGCGATGGTTCGGATTAGTATAGGAAATACATAAGATAATTCGTAAATCTTTAAAGCTCGAAAGCCTGACCTTACATTCAATTTGTACCAACACCCAATTCACTTACAGTGGTATGCGCAAAGATCATGAATGGCCAATTGACTCGTTCCTGACAAACTACATTCGCTTCATTGACACTCATAGACTTCCTCATACACTCAGCGGTTATAGGTACTTCTAACGTAAGCATTTTTCAATATGACGTCTATCTGACTGTCATATGTCTTTTTGACCCATAGTCTATGTACTTAAATAATTAATTTGAAATGCGGTCATTAAGAAGCATGTTAGAGTGACATTGAATGACGGAATTAAAAATAGTGTTATAAGGGAAGGTTGCGGTTTGAAAGAAGATTAGTAACTAAGATTAAAAAGAGCTTCGAAGGTTTGGACATGTTATGCGGATGAATGATAGTAGATTGACAATGGAATATATGTAGGTGAAGTAGAAGGGCGATTACGTATGGGCCGGCCTAATAAGATATATAACAGTCAGATAGACGCTATATTGAAAAAAGGTGACGTTAGGTGTACCTATAACCGCCGAGAGTATATGAGAAGATGTATCAATGTCAATGAAGTGAAAGTGGTCTGTCAGGATCGGGACAAATGGGGATCCGTGATCTCTGCCTACCCTATATAAAAGGGCGTAACGTTTGTTTGCCCACTAATCTGTCTAGTACCTGTATATCCCTTCAATCCAAAACTAATAACACTGAAACGCATTCAGAGGCTACCATCTGCGGCGTCCGTTACACCGGCTTTCAATTTGCATTATGAGCTTATCAGTTTTAATGGTTGAAGCGGTTTCTGTGCTGCGTTTAGTAGGTGTTAGTTGGATGGAAAGTTACAAGTGATTAAGACAGATTTACTATTTATATATTTACTTTATTCAGAAAGAAACAAACGGTCATATGCAAAAGGTTTAATATACACAAAAAAACCTTTAGTTCCCTGTATAATAAAAAAAATTTGTTATAAACAATAGGATGAATAATATAATTAATTGAGGTGAAGTGTTTGTGGTTCTAACATACATTGCGTTGCGTTCGGACTTCCAGTTGGGTTAGACTTTTCCTGTGACAATAAGTAATAAAACTAATGAGTTACGTTTTTCAAACCATTTCCTTTCATAGTCAAATATATTGTCTTAGATATAGATTAAAAGTACGAGTATATAACTGATAATGAGGGATGTAGTCACCACCTTTGTAATAATAGTGTAATAGCCTTTTCATGTCATGGCGCAGAAAGATGTGTACAAATAATTAAGGATTGGCGCCAGAATCATTAGTAGTCTATCTTTTCCAGACTATTTTTAGGCTTTACGAATGAATTGATTTGATCGTTATTCTACGTTATGCTTGGTGATCAATTGGTATTTTAAGTGATAAATTTCAGTATTGTTAAACACATATCTTGAAATGCCTCAAAATTTCACGCTAAAATTAAAGTTATTTTCTTTTATGATATAATATGCCCTTTTAAATCTCATTCATAATCTTTCCTCCCTTAAAATTCTATTCTATATTAAATTTTCAACTTCATCATGTCTGTGATGCCATAATAACGTTGTAATGTGAACGGTACCTTGTTAAATAAATAGCAATCAATAAAAATGAAGGTAAACTCATTTGTCAGTTTCTCGATCTAAACTACATACACACACATCACGCCTGATTCTCTGTATAGTGGTAGGTTGAGATCACGAATCCCCATTTGTCCCGATCCTGACAGACCACTTTCGCTGCATTGACACTCATACACCTCATACACTCGGTGGTTATAGGTACTAAAGTCACACTTTATACGTCTTTACTAGTTAATAGTAAACGCAGCTTTACTGAAATATTTTGTACAACTTGCCGGGGTTAGTCCGTAGCGTTCGGAGGGTTAAATTGCGAATTTTCTCAATTTGGACGCCGGCATAAATCTTTCTAGATATTGGCTCTAATTAATTAGGCTGGCCTTGTGTTTTTTCCCTAAATTACCTTCCGGATAAATTGGAAACGGCCGGTTCGAGATCTGTTCAATTTATTTTTTTGTTAGATGTGCGATGAGATGTTTTTTTTCTATTAGGGAGTTAAATAGGATGTTACTAGCTGCTAGCCGGTATGTTACAGGCATGTAAAAATTCTAGAGAATACATATTTAAATTGGAGATTGGGTATTAATGAACATATTTATGTAACATAAACATAACGTCTACGATATATAATACGTAACCATCCCTTAATACGTTACCAATGCATTCCATCGTATGTGACAGATCTGCTAGGGCAAATAATTTCATCTTCATCAAAACTGCTAAATTGTTAAATATACAAATGCTTCACGACTTGTATTGTTTATATACACTCCATTTTTACTATGGTGGCAATAGTGCCCATCTCCGAAATTTTGCAGGCATGTAACATATTCGCGATTTCTTCATACCCCTCTCTATGGAGACAGACGTGTATATATACATATATTTCACTATATTTAATGCGTACACATACATACCAATGCAAATGAACTGGGTACCCAAAACCACTCGTACAAAAACGTCGGCTGCACTTAATTTACAGCCGAAATTCGGTTTCCGCGATCCGAAACGACGTTAATTGGTCCAAATCCATTCGTAAAAGTGAATTTATTTATCGCGGGATTAATGGCCAGTATTTACGGGGCTTGTTGCTTTAAGTTATGGGTGGGGTGTAATGTTTGTTTTGTATACTGTGGCTGTGACACCGGTTCTCGTTCGGTCACCGAGGTTTTGAGTCTTTTCGGTAGTTAGACTTGGAGTCTACTGGCGTTAGTGCCAAGAAATGGTTATTCAAAGGTTACGTAACATTAGAAAGGTAGTTTAAGGTGTCAGATGTTTCATTCATTCATTCATTCACTACATCACCGTTTATAGATACTACTATTATAGAACTAGAAGATTATATCATGTACAACATTTTAGGAACTATTTTAACATATTCAAGAACAATACTTTTAACTAAAGATAAACTGTTTATATGACACAATGTTAATGAATTATCATGATACACAAATAACAATATACATGCTACGGATTTAAACATTTACTTTAATTAAATTTTATTATGTTGGTATGACTTAATGAATTGTATGTATGTTTCGTCACATAAACATACATTTCACGAACATGAATCCTTACGGACTAGTCACAGGTTCGCGTCAGATGGAAACTTTTATAGAGTCTGGTTTTAAATATGAACTTTCTGTTATATCTCTATAATCACACTATTCTTCGCATTTCCGCAGTGAAAATTCGAAACTGACGAAATATTGTCACTACCCGTAGCCATAAAATTAATTCGGCTAACTTATGTTAAGTTGCGCAGATGCTAACCAGAATTTATCGCCGATACGTGCCTCATTCCTTAATGAATATGCAAGGGTTTAGGGGCTGCTATAATATCGGCGTTTTGAGAATACACCCACTGGTCTTTAGCTTTATTAGGGAACTGTAAATATGGCTTATAATAAGGAAACTAATTAATAGCGTATTAAAAGTACTAAAACCTACAGAATTAATTAATATTTTCTTATCGAGGCGGGTTTACACAGAGTGAAGAATAGAAAAGCATGTATGAGAAGGTTAATGGATATTAGTGGAGTGAAGGAAGGTAGATTTGAGATTTGTAAAGATAGTCTCTACTTATCCCCTCAGGGACGTAGAGGCGTGAGTATATGTATGTATGTATGTAATCTACATAAAAAAATATAGCTAATCGTACAGCAAAACGTAAGATTTGGAATATTATGGTGTGCACTTTCGTTTTATTTGATGTGCGTTGAAATAAATTCCATATAATAATATAGCACGAATAAGTAGTGTAGTTATTAAATTATGTAATAATATAGGGCTGCAATACGCTAAGAACAAAGCCTGTTACTTTGGATTCCAAGAAGTTTCGGGCCAGCTACACATATAGATAGGGGGGACTACTTTTTGCCTAAAGAATATGAACTCATTTATACCAATCCTAGTAATATATTTTGTATTAAGAACATTTTACACACCTATGTGTATGCCAAATCTACTAGATACTAAGTGTAGTTCTCATTGAATGATACAGTTTAGGAATTTACAGTTTTAAGAGGATGCAGTGACTAGGATGCTTCTAGACATGCTTCTATGGTAGTGTCATTTTGGATACGGGTAAATAACAGCAGATACACAACGGTGAGGCATAACATGGTGAGGAAACCTGCCTATCCCTCAGGATAGGTAATAAATAGTCAGTGCCTGTATACGGCGATACGGTTCACTACCTATCACGTTGGGTGCTGTCTATCTAGTGATACGCGGGCTTCGAATGACCCATACCTAACTTGCTTTCGAAATTTCGAAGATGGGCATTCAAGCCTCTGACTACCCCGCCATAATAAAAAGGGAGTGTGTATACACAAGTCGTTAAGCGTATGTTATGTATGTATGTATGTATATATAATCACCCATCCACATTACAAATATATCTTTAACACATTAAACATCATTCTTATACATTATTTCCCTAACAATACAAGACCTTTTGCCTCCAAAAACCTTTATTAACCAACCATAGACCCAATCATCCGTAAGCCTTCTCACTCAATACTCAATAAGAAAATGTGCAAAACAACCTTCCCAAGCCCTATAGCCAATAGCCACTCACGGCCCGACCTGGTCTATAACGAGGTGCCATTATAACGGGACCCGAATTAGGTTCAGTGTTACTGCGAAATAGTGCCCACTTGTGGTCGGGAAGCTGCCTTTGGTTGACCCGATTGGTTGGGTTGTGAATAGAAGGTATGTTTGTTTTAGATAGCCAATGTGTCGTTATTTTTGTAAATAAATGTCACTATATGTAAGTTTGTACATGTATAATGAATGAAATGGCAACAAACTCGACACACGAATACAAAAACACAAACGCGTTCACGACTATTAACCTATCTCCGTTATTGCGAATATAGTAACCATCATCTATTTGGTGATAAAACACGTGAATTTTTCGATGTTTATAAGCTATAATATATTAGAAAAGGCTTACCAATAGTTACATGTTATTTATTATTAAGTGCAATTAAGTGACTAAGAAGATTGTTTTCATGTATCCTAGGTTCTGTCTACCCTGAAATGGATTAAACAACGTAAATGTATGTACATGTTAATATTAAAACTAATGTCAACCCCTTCCTGCATAGTCCGAGGCTTGAATGACTATTGTCGTTGATGCCAAATAACTTCAGCCACTAAAAGCCTACTAATACTATAGTTATAGCCAGTACAAACAGTAACATATAATGAGCTTTATACATTCTATTAAGAACAGAGTTGAGAAGATTATTTCCTCTCTGCCTGCCTCTTCGGATTAGAAGCGTGAGGAGCGTGTAAGTAACATTGTTTATTAATAAACTTCACGGTGTTACTGTTACGAAAACGCTGGAAGGCTGCGCTTGGGCTGGTCACTGACACCTAGGGGCGGGGATACAATATAGGCGGAAGCGGGTTATAGAGCGATTTATTGGAATGTTTAGAAATCATGTACATATTTTATAAGAAAATGCAATTATCGGGTTTCTTTATTAAACAAAGAATTAGCTTAGCTATCCCGATTTATTCCTATAAAAGAAGAAAAATTGCGAACCTTATTGAAATATTGGAAACATACGCATATGGTCGTCGTAAGCATAAATGACAAATTAACTACATATAGGATTTAATATATATAGAGTTAATATTTTATTATCGTTCAATAAATTCCATTTCATTCAGTTCCTACGATATCCTTAGTTGCGGATCGTATGATATGGCGCGAAAAGTTCTTAGCATTCTATTAATGTTTATGTTATGTTGTTACTTAGTTGTACATATTTGTCGCAATATTTCATCCTTTTTTATCGGAAACAAGCGAATTTATTTTCAAAACTCCCTTAATTTTAATTTTTAAATTTCTTTTCAATAATTAAAAGTAAAAAAAAGTTTAGCAGACTCGAAAAATATAGAAATCTGCTTTTTCTACGTTTGATTACGCGTTTAAGATCGCATATGTAAAAATAGGCTTACAACCAAATGGATAAAGCAGCCAGTATCATTTTACTCCAATCCCTTACTCCGCAGTATTAATCCTCTTAAGCTTATCAATGAAACCTTACCCTATTTCGGGCAGACGGACTGCCCGCGAGCAACCATAGAGACCGGTTTGTGATACATGAACAGACAAAGCAAATTCATTACATCCCAACGTAACTGTATTCAAAACTAAACCTTAATATCTAACCCCTAAAGCCTACATCAGGCCACTGAGATATTGGTAGTAAAAATAAAAATCTCGTATTAATTGATATTCGATCTTGTATTGTTTGTTTTAAGTTCCATTTTGAATTGGGGTTCGGATAGCAAATAATGATCATTGATTGGTTATTGGTGATTTTAGTTCTTTGTTCTTCTATACGCGTGCTAGTCTGGAATTTGAATAGGGTTCTAGTTAATGTCTTTTCTTCGGTTTGAATTTATCATCACTGAAAGAATTGTATGTACTCGTATCTTCAGGTTGTTTTATACTTACAGGTTGCTAAGATCTTCAAAAAACTTTTGTCCATAAAAAAATCGATTCAAAATGTTTTTATTCAATATAAATACATTCAATGAAAGTAGTGATATATTAATAAGTGGCACTGGTTGTCTTACAACTATTACTGTACTATTGGTTCGGAAGCCTTAGCTAGGAGAAGAACCAACTAGAAACTCCGCGATTTTTTGCCCAGTGCCAAAATACAAAATAATTAATCTAGAAAAATATTGATTGGTTAAAGAATAATTTTGTATATTCTGAAACATTCACGTCATTTAATGTCTTCAAGATAGATAGAAACTCGAAGATATATAATTATTTACTTTTCGGTCTCGTTTACCTTAACTATCGGGAATGTGATGGCATATTATGAAATATTGTCTAAACCTTGAAAATACACAATTATTTTATCTTAAACGCACTTAACTTTTGTCTACATACATTCATACACATCACCCCCGTATCGTATAGAGGAGTAGGCAAAGATCAGGGTTTCTCATCGGTCCCGATGTCTATACAGCATTTGGATTATTGATGAAACGTTTCTACCCCATCACCCAAAAGATCCATAACACCTCAACTCATTATACGACACTCTACTAAAAAAGGCAGATATAGGCTAGTAAATAATGACATCATGATATACAGAAGTTAAACTGGCCAATGAGACGTTAGCTAATGAGAACACAAATCACATTGACCAATAGCAGACAACCGTTGTCACTTCAGTTATTTTTAAACACTCGCGATTCACACTCCTTTTATTTACTATGTGAGTTAAAGGTAATCAGATATCTTTATTAATTTATCGTGATACGACCCGGTCTCACATAGTAAATAAAACGTTGTCACTCCATTGATCAAATCGTAGGAACTTGATGACATCACTAACGCAAAAGCGCCGTATACCGACCACTGATAGAATTGACTACGTAAATCACAAAAAAGATAAAGAAAATGTTTAAAGTATAATAATATAAAACGTTTTTTAAAAAGATTACGATATTTACTTTCATAAAATCACAAAGAAAAATATCAAATTTGCCTTTTTCTTACCTAAATCTGGTATCAAACTCAAAAAACTTGATTTATACCGAGAGCTCTGTTTACCGACCGGCGGACGCCTGACGTTCCTGATTCCGACCACTGAGGTGCCTGATTCCGACCAGCCGTATCTCGCCTGCTAAAATACCTTCTATGCTCACAAAACGAAAGAAATCAAGCCTTTAATATAACCCCGTAATAAGTATGCTACCTGCTTGTAAATTTCTTAAAAAAAATCGATATTTTATTGTTGTTGACAAAGCAAATCATGCTGCGAATATTTCGTAGGTAAAATTTATTTGTCGCGGCCTTAACACATAGACCAGCGTCAGTACCAAAGTGGCGTAGTCCCTCTCTCATTATGAATTGACTTGATATGTAGGGTCGAGAAGAACATTCATTGCCGTAGAACTAAAAACCAGCTTTTTATGATGGTCATGGAGTGGAATTAAAACTAGAGCGTTGCATGGCGTAAGCAATTGTGGAACTCTTTTTGAAACATCCAGGTGGCTGACAAATAACACTCTTGTGAAAGCTGAAGGGCCTCATCTGTCACCTTCTCTTCTGCCAAACCGAACAGTCCATACCTAAACTTATACCGTATTGCCCTTGTTCGCTTTCAAGGCAACAAAAGAGCTGGTATGAGACGGTGAATGGGCGTAAACGAAGCCAGAGAGATTGCCAGGATCGTTCAAGGTGACGATCGATAGTCTCTGCTCATCCCATTAGCAAAGCGTATGTTGATTATCATGAATGCTTTAGAAAGACAGGATAGTATGTCAGAATCTCTATAAGAAGTGAACGATCAGGAAGTGGAACAAGTAAAAAAGTGAGAATCTGGTATATTTGGCAAGTATGTTGACTAGATATGGTGAAGGTCATATAGAGCGGGGAAGAGACTGAAATAGGGAAATATGACAAACGGGGTTAAGATAGTTTGATGACTGGTCGCTGGTTGAGAGTGGATTCATAAACGCCGTTCTGGTTCCTACTTTTATATATGGTACTGAATGTTGGGTTTGGAAAAAAGTATCACGGTAGCATAATGCAATACAGATCAGGTTCCTACCAAAATATGTACATAATAGAAGATTATGTGATAGGGTAAGGCAATAAATGAAGGCGTGAATGATGCCGTATTAAAGAAGATGGTGAAAATATCAAAAAGAATGTTAAGGTTGTTTAGGCAAATGGAGAGGATGCATGAAAGCTAGGCTACGAAAATATTTACAAAACTTAGATTGGTAGCGCTGGATGAGGCAGGCCACGTAGAAGTTATGCTGATCTAAATATGATCTTCTCAAAGTGGGTTTACATAGGGAAAGGAACAGAAGACACACGAGATCTTTATGAGGATCGTTCAAGGTGGCGAACAATAGCATAACCCTATACCGTTAGGGTAGTACAAACGAACAAAACAAACGCATTCACGACCATTAACCCTTGCGGGGTAGTCAGAGGTTCAGGTGTCCATCTCCGCAATTGCGAAGGTAGTAATTCTATGGACACCTCGAACCCACGTGCTAACCAGATAGTCAGTACTCAATGTGACAGGTGGTCAGCCATGTCGCCATTTACAAGCACTAACTATTACCTGTTCGAAGAACAGGTAGGTTTCCTCACGATGTTTTCCCTCACCGTATAATTCAACGCATTTCGTAAATGTGTTTTTATTACGAAAATGTACATAGAAATTCATTAAACTTCATTTCCATTGGTACATGCTCAAACGGGATTTGAACCCTGTACCCACTGATACAGAGCCAAGCCCCAAACAACTGAGCTACGTCAAATACGGGTAGTACAGGGGTTAATATATGTAATATATAATAGATGTATGCACTAAACACCTGAAACTAACACATGCAGACTGATCCATGTACTAAGAAACCAAAGGTTCTTGAGTTGGACGGATACCGGTACATGGTGATTAAATCGTGTCCCGATTCCGACCAATCATATTATTTCGTAATAAAATTTAAAATTTTAACATATCTACATATTTTTAGTACTTGTTTACATTATTGACACTTGACTAATATAACAAAATAGCAAAAAAGTAATTATATCTGTTTAAAATGACTAAATAGTAAGCATTCAAAACATTCAATGTTAGACGAGATGATACGTATTGAGAATTAAAAGTCAAAGTTTAGACACTTTTTACAAAAAAACTATAATAGTTAGTATTGGTCGGATACAGGTCTTTAAAATAAGAATAGTCTTAAGAGTAAGAAAGTAAACATGAAATAATCTCAAAGCTCATCAAACAAATGAAAAATAGCTTTATTCCCAAAGTACGAAAATCCTGTATCCGACCAGAGTGGTCGGTATTCGGAACGTACTCATTTTATAGAGGACCAGATACCGACCATTATTATTTGCTTGATATTTTGAATAAAATACGCAAATATTACTTGCTGATTGATATCGACGGTGCTCAACAAACCAATAAATGATATGATGCAAAAATACTACGAATTAAGCAAAGTTTTCTTCAAAATAATCCAGATCTTCGTTTACGCCGATTTATGTTTTTTTTCGGATCGGATTTGTCAAAAAAAATTCCCTTGCGACGATTTCGGTCAAATGAGATATTTGCTGTTAACGTATCTAAACCAAATTTTTGTCTTATAATGTAATATAAATTTATGAACTAATTGAGCGCAAATTCATAACTTTAACGTGAAATTTATAAATTTAGGAGGGAAAAAACCAAAATGGTCGGATACAGGAGGTCGGTCGGTATACGGCGCTTTTACGTTATTTTCTTAATACTAATATACTATAGATAGCATTATATTAAAGTCCCTATATCCACTCTTTTACACATAAGATATCAAAAACCTCCTCAACTTCTCTCCCTAAGGCTTTAGATCCAAACTGATCCCCAAGGATCATATTATCATCCGCAAACTACTTTGCGTCTTTGCTAACTTAACTGGAAGACTTATGCTGCTCAAGACTCGTTGCGGTTTGGGGTGGACAGGAGTTTGGTGATGTAGTGTTGCTTAGATTATTTTGAGAGTGGATGGTGGGTTGAAGAGATGATAATAATAATAATATTTGGACACTATTACACAAATTGAACTAGCTACTTTAAGAAATATATGCTTATCATACTTATCACATATAGATAAATACATATATAGCACATATATTCACCACCACTACCGCAGTGTCTTAAGACCAGGGTTTTTAATCAATGCGTCCTACCTGTAATGACTTACGGTGCCGAGACGTGGAACATGACAGTCGGGCTGGCTCACCGATTTCATGTCGCTCAGCGGGCAATGGAACGTTCGATGCTGGGTATCTCGTTAAGGGACAGAGTCCGGAACGAGATTATCCGGCAGAGAACCAATGTCGTAGACATTGTCTATCGATGTTGCAAGCTGAAGTGGCAGTGGGCCGGTCACGTCTGTCGCAGAACCGACGACCGTTGGAGCAAAGCGGTTCTCGAATGGCGACCGCGTCTCGGTAAACGTAGTGTAGGACGCCCCCCTGCCAGGTGGACTGATGACCTGAAAAAGGTCGCTGGTAGTGGTTGGCTGAGGGCCACGAGTGATCGTGTTTTGTGGCGTTACCTTGGGGAGGCCTACGTCCAGCAGTGGACTGTCATAGGCTGATTGATTGATTGACATATATTCAACGACCAGACTGAAAGAAGAAGTAAAACGTAACTCTTAACTCTGGCTTCAACGGGAATTAAAACCTGGGACCTCACGATTGGCGTTCAGGCGGCTAGCAGATTGCGCCACTGAGGTCTTCTACAGGCATTTTAAGGTGGATAGCAAGATTTACTAAGTTATTTCGAGTATAAATACCAGGGTTTATGATAGCATACATTTTGGTTGTCCTATTAAAATATTGTAATAATGCGCTATATAAATAGTGACTATATGTTGTTAACTTAACCATAATGTAAAGTCGTTAATGCGTAAATAAGTAATACCAAAATCACAATCTATATGATTATGTTACCTCAGCCGATTTGACGTCTGTACCCAAGTTTCTACATAATAGCGGATCGTGTGGCCAACTCGGAAACTACCCAAGAAGGATGTGGAACTCATCCGTGAACTGTGTTGAGTCATAATAACTTGACGAGTTCTACTCAAAGTTTGGCTCTCGTTATCACTGACTTACGTGAGCGAGTTTTCTGTAATCCCTTTCTAGGGAAGTGAGTCGGGTTGGTAGTGTTTTGGCTAGGCTAGGGTTTAGTTGATACATACTAGTGTATTAATACAGGGAGTTGTATTGTTATTTAATGATTCTGATTAGTTAATATTCTCATCTAGGGATAGTTGGTTCTTAGGAGGTTTTTCCCACCGAAATGTGTGTTTGTCTAGATATTAAGTCACCTTAAGCAATTTATTTACGGGTTTTCATTATAAGAAATCTTGATAGCCCATTGCGTCCTAAATTCCTTTAACTTTTCTTTGAAAAATCACTTATACGCTACATGAACAGTTAAGGTACAAGTACAAATAGTAAAGTTACGATAAAAGTGTTCGCTTTTATTGGTTAGTGTTAAAAAATTATTGACGTTTGTAATAAAAAAGATATCAAGTATTTATTTCATTTTTTAATTAAGTTTTACACGTTAGGAAGGTTTATGTCTTATTAGGCGTACCTGCAAGTATAGGTATTTTCATTTAATAAATAAAAAGCTTCAAAGTCTCTTAGTACATACATACACACGTCCACATCACGCCTGATTCCCTGTACATTGGTAGGCAGAGATCAAGGAATCCCATTTGTCCCGATCCTGATAGACCACTTTCGCACTCGGCGGTTATAGGTACTCCTAAGATCACCTTTTTATATACCTTATATAGTCTTTTAGTATCTTTATTAATACATCGTTAAGAAACACAGCTACTCCCCATTCGATACACGTCCCAGAACCCACTAACTTTTTCATCAGATATTATATCCTAATATCTGTAGTGGAAGTTTCCTTTATTATAACTAAGGAAGTAGTGAGAAGTATCCGAATATTTGGCCACACTTACCAAGTTATCCCTATTGGTTTGCACAAGTTTTCCTGTTCAAATGTGTTTGTGGTTCTTTGTCGTTCTAGGTAGGTTTTGGTTCTAGTGTTGGGTATTGTTTTCTTTTGTCCTTAGGTACTGGGGTACATATGTTATATTTTTGTTTGAAGAGTTAGATGGGTCCTAGAAATGTGATGTAAAATAAATAAATAATAAAATAAAATTCCTTTTATTCACACTAGACGCAGTAATACATACACACAAATAGAGAAAAGAATTAATTATATAATAATTTCCATTAATGGAACCAAGCGCACATGGCAACCCCGCGCAAGTGTGAATAGGATTTGTCTCAGCTAATGTTGATTGTGTGAAATTCACGCTGCCAACGCTGATATTCCGACAAACCCTTAAGTACGTACCATGATGTGTCGTATTTAATTTATCTTTCAGGTAAAAAAATGATAATATCTATAAGTTACGTATATATTATGTCCCGTGTTAGTCTGTTATATAATATGCGCTAACTAGCTGTCATTCTTCCCGGCATGTCGTAGGACGGGACTAGGTGTATATGGAATCTATTGGGCGTTAGGCTAGCAACCTATCACCAATATTCCATATGACATTCAAACTCTATAAACTACATACTGATAATTGACCAAGATGTGTTCATATCTTTAAGGTTTGTCCACCCCGACAAGGTTTAAAGGACGTTAATCTATATGTCATCATACCATCTAGACAAATGACAACGTTATTCTGAAAAAGAACAATACACAGCATAATCAAAGCCTTTCGTCTCTTCGAAATCGTGGCATTAAACGCACTAATTGACAGCATCTGTGAAAAAAGTATAGTTATAATAATAATCTTTGGACATTATTACACCAATTAAACTAGCCCCTTGGTAAGTACATTTAAGACTCATGTTAAGGGTACCAGTCAACGTATATTTAAGAAATATATACTTATTATACATAGATAAATACATATATAGTATATATAATCAACGACCAAACTGGAAAACAGTAGAAAAGCGTAGTTCCTAACTTTGCTTCCACCTGGAATCGAACTCGGGACCTCACGATTACCGTTCAGGCGGCTAACCGATCGTTCCACGAATGTCGTCGAAATATTGAGTACTGACTATCTGGTCAACACGTGGATTCGAGGTGACCATAGAATTACTACCTTCGCAATAACGGAGATGGACACCTGAACTTCTGCTACCTGCAAGGGTTGATGGTCGTGAACGCGTTTGTCTTTTTGCCTTTGTCCAGTCTGATACCAATTTTTATGTACGTTTTAATAATGATTAATAATTAACGGGACTTATCGCGTAAGTTTTTATATTATAAAATTACCTTTATTATATAAAAACTTACGCGATAAGTCCCGTCAATTATTAATCATGAGTATAAATCGCGAATCTCTTAAAACGTTTTAATAATGTTGTCAATAACTTATATAGTTACACATTATCTGCGCAAATGACTCCACTATAAACAGAGACAGCCATCTTACAATTCTAGCTCATTCAGCGAAATGAGATTCGAGACGATGAAATATTTAATAGGGAAGCCCTAGGCTAGATATGTATAGTCTAAGTCTGGAGTGAAATGGAATTTCTTTAACATTCATTTTATATTAGAGTACTGTACTGGTCGTATTGATTTGTAGTAGAAGATTGAGAGATTAGGACTTGTGATCTGTCACCAATACTCCTAATTAATGCAAGAATCTTTATAGCTATGCTACTGCTGCCTAGTGTCATATATTAAAATGTTTAGTTCAAATTTTAATACATAGATGGCGTAACGAGTAGAATAAATCTTTAGTACAATTACACAATTAGATACAATTTTATTTTAACAGCTATACCATTGTTAAAATCATATATGTAGTGAATAATATTTATAAACCATGTTACCTTAAACCTGATCACACATATTACATACTACATCATTCTACAAAAGGTAAGAATACCCAATTTTCCCGATTGCAAACCTTAAATTGACATACACACTCGGCGTTTATAGGTATTTCTAATGTCACCTTTTCCAATCCTTTTATATAACACCTCATACTATCTATTCCCTTCCCACTATAGTCCCGTAACCACCTGTACTTCTCAGCGAGTACAATGCTAGTGAAATGAATTTCGTGTCGCCCACTAAAACATTCAGGGGGTCCGCCCTGTCTTGCCTTCCGAAGCTTTTCTTCACGCCAGTACTTTGTTTTCTAAAAGCTTACTTTGTGTTCTCGGAACTGTTTAATAGTTACGGGTGCCTTTAGTAGGTTGGGACTTGATAGAGTAGTAACAGCTGGTAAAAAAGTCAAAGGTTGACGAGTAAGTTAAAAGTTATCTTATAGTTTTGGTTTTTTTGTCATGTAAATAATAGCTTACAAATGTGTCTGTATTTAATCAATATACTAGCTTTATTTCCTTACATTTATTTCTTCACTCACATAAAATTACATCAATGCAATAGAATACTCAATGAGTGTACACAATAATAATAATAATAATATTTGGACGTTATTACACCAATTGAACTAGCACCTTGGTAAGTACATTTAAGACTTGTGTTATGGGTACTAGTCAAAGTATATTTAAGAAATATATACATATTATACATAGATAAATACATATATATATATATCATATATAATCAACAACCAGACTGGAATGCAGTAGATAAGCGTTGTTCTCAACTGTGCCTCCACCGGGAATCGAACCCGGAACCCCACGATTAGCGTTCAGGTGTCTAACCGATCGCGCCACGGAGGTCGTCGTGATATAAGCATATCACAGCCATAAAGGCTGGCCTAGTCGTATCTATGTGAGAAACTGGTGTCTGTACTAGTAGACCTGTATGACAGATTACCAAACTCACCTCATCAAGATCGGCAAACAAGCATTAAAAAAGAATTTATTGGGCGCCTACATAGTTTAAATCAATACATATTTAAGAGTTGGAACACACTACCCCGAGGTTAATTATTAGATGTGTAGCTCTCTGTATTTCTAGAAGGTTAAAATATGTAAATATATTTGCGTAGTATGAGTTTAATTTTATTAAATTAAATTAAACTATACGATTGTAAGACTCCAACTACTACAATTTTGTATGTAACTTATAGCAACTAAATTACCTTTTAAACCCCTTTCTTTCCCTACAAATTTTCTCTTGCATAAAAACTGAATATTCCATTAATCCCTACCGTATATTCACCTGGAAAATTCCTCGATTCCCTGTATTGAATGGGTACAAATCGGTACCCATTCCCCTTAATGTCCAAGTCTAGACTATACGTAGATAAGGACATATTTTATAGTACTAGAATGTTTGCTGTGTTCTTGAGAGTTTAAAGGACGGTATTAGAAAAATACAGGCATTTGTATCCTGTATGTAATATATAAATACCTGTACATTATGTCTGATAACTTTTAAAATGCACACAAAATTAGATACCAATTTGCCTGGGCGTTTTTTTTATAATGGGCAATATTATAAACAGCTATGTTTTCATAAATAACATACCGAGCAATTGCACGCAAATATTTTATATAAATATTTTCTTTCTTAATAGAAATTTTTTAATCTAATGATTAAAGTTTTTTTTTGTTTTATTTGTAGATATTTAGTTTTATTTTGATTAATAAATATATTTAATGCAAAAAAAAATTGTTAATAAACTCGTAAATATTTGACAATTACAATTAATTATTATAGGCTAAATAGTTAGTGACCCTGTGCCGTATACGTCTCTCCGAGGTTCTGTCCATCTGTATATGTATGTAGTACCATTCAAATAGTTCAAAGGAATAGAAACCTTATTAGTTTGATTGGTTGACTGCACCAATACCTTTGATCGAAGGGAACGTCTTGTAAATGATGAACTTCACGACTGTGATTCCATTTAGGGTGGGCAGAACCTCGAGCATAGTCTTGCTATAATAAGCCATAACTAGAACCGTATGATGTGTGAATGTCAATGAAGCGAAAGTGGTCTTTCAGGATCGGGACAAATGGGGATCCGTGATCTCTGCCTACCCCTCTACAGGGAATCAGGCGTGATGTGTATGTATGTAGAACCGTATCACCACTATTATTGTTATTTTAAACATCCTAACTTGACCAAGAAAATGGTTTACATAACTATTTTCACTTCACACATGTCTCACCCATGTAGAGGGGTAGGCAGAGATCACAGATCACCATCTGTCTTGATCCTGAGAAACCGCTTTCGCTTCATTGACACTCATACACACTCGGCGGTTATAAGTACTTCTAACTTCACCCTTTCTCAATATGGCATCTATCTGACTGTCATATGTCTTATTGGGCCGGCCCCTACGTAGCCGCCCTTCCACTTCACTCACATATATTCCCATAAAACTACGATGTTTATCCTTTACTTGACCAAGAAAAATGTATGTATAGCAATGTTTTCACACAAATAGAAAATATTTTCTTAAGTAAAGTAATTCAAGACGTACTCACCGTATATCTATACACCTTCAAAGCAATAAAAGCGTGAAGTTTTGTCCAATCGCGCCTCATAAATAGGTAAGGGCTCGAATTGCCTTTGTTATTGTTAATAAAAGTTTTATTAAGGCACTTAAGCGATCACAACGTAGGCAGTGGATAGGGCGGTAAAATTTGTACTTAGGTGACAAAGAAGTGTATGTATTACGACTGTTAAGGCGGTCAGAGAAGTGAAAACACTATTGTGAAGATATTTCAAATGATAACGTTGAGGGTAAATATCGTAGAGAAACCAGCCTATTCCACCAAAAATAGCGGCTTGGTTAACTATATGTCACATAGGATACTGAATATTAGTTTAAAAGTTGGGCTTGAGTGGATAAACTCAGTCGATGGTGGATATTTAATCTCTGATTATACCGAATAGATTTTAGTGTCGTGAATGTATATGCACCTTTCATGTTTCATGATGTATAGTGTATGAATGTCAATGAAACAAAAATGGTTTGTCACTATCGTGACAGATGGGGATCTCTACCTCTCTACAGGGAATCAGGCGTGATGTGTATGTATGTTTCATGATATAGCTTGTACTTAATGTAATTTATGTAAAGAGTAGATTTTTTATCACGATTTCTCTAACCTAATCAAATTATCATCCGGAAATAGTAACCTGAGCATCTGTCCACACTGAAAGGGTTCAAAGACATGAATATTTACTTTTATAGTATCTACAATATTTGTTTACCCTGTTCCTTAAAGACTTGAAAACTGAATAGAATAAAGGTAACTACGGAGCGTGAAGGATGTAGCTAAGGACTGAAAGGTCTATTGAAAGACTGAACGAACTGTTTTGGATAATCTTGTGTTTCTTTTATACTGTTGAGGTCAAAGATATGAGAGAGGTAGGAATATTGGTGGTAACAACCGTATCGTCGTAGTATGTATGTAAATTATTGATCTTTGAGGGTAGGCAGCAGGTTTGAAATTTTATTTCTATGGCCACATAGATCCGAAGCGTTGACCAGATTGTAAACAATGTGACAATGACAATGTGGTGAGTGGTAATCTTATACTGTTTTTTTATTGTGTAAACGTACTTAAAAAATCAGGAAACGTCATTTCCATTGGTAAATATTCCGAGGTTTGAAACCTGTGCCCACTGATACAGAAATCAATCCCTCAACGACTAAACTACGCCGAATTACTATTTTGAACGATATATCCAATAGTTTACATTAACTAACATCTAGTTACTACGAGTATACGTTAAGCAACAACTACTAGTCAGTAGTTAAACCAATACTCAATGTACATTTACGTAAACCAGTCACATCCCTAATCTAATTACTCAAACTTCTCGCAACCGCCGTAAGCTCAAGTCCATTTTGAGGAACCCTTAATTTATAGCGATTCGATCTATCGTACCGGCATAGCGATTTATTACCGGTATACCGTCGCCTCATAAGAATTTCTACCACGCGGAGATTCGTTCGGAATTTTGCAATATTCCGAGAGTTAATCGATTCTCGATCGAATAGATTAGAGTGAAGGGTTTGTGGGGGTACCATGGAAGGGAAAGGTTTGGTTGCAGTCGATCGAGTTGTGTGTGTTGAGTTTGTTAGTGTGAATGAGTGGTTAGTATAGGCGTGTTCAAACTCATACACTCACTTACAAACATAAAGAGAAAATACAAATTTTATAACTTTAGGCTGGTGGCTAAGTACAACGATATAAGATATTTTCGAAGTTTTCATCAGCCTAACGCCTAGTAAAGCCTCTTTTTGGTCAGTATGAAAGCGATTATAGGTAATTACGTGTTAATTACACTTGTGCGAATGTGTTTCTTAACATTACCAATGAGTAATATCCTTTCTTATAGTATCCATTTTTCCATTCCATGACCATCAAAAAACAATTCAAAACAAAACAATCTCGATCGACTTTCAACAGTAACCCTGCCAAGTTTTCCCCAACTTTGGACATTTAAGATTTCCGTCTTTAAAGGATAAAATTATATGCTTGTCCAACGTTCCCTCGAAAGTCCTTATCTACGATCCCTCAGCCCAATCTACCTCTTACCACTGGCGAATTAAGTGCATCGCTTGATTGATAGTGATATCAGAATTGGGGTACTCGAACCCTATTTAGCATACAATCTGATATCAAGTAACGGCTGTTTTGAACTGCGTTACAGAGCTGTATGGTGTTTAACTTTAATGGTGTTTAACTAGCTGCTTTTCTGCTCGGCGTGTCGTAAGCGCCTACTAAGGAACTTGACGTATTTGGTAAAATAGATTAGCAGGTTACAAATATTTGATATCAATGACGTCTCTTTCGATATAACAATCGAGGAGCTACATACATATAATCGATCGCCACCTTCCTAACACATTTCTCTTGAAAAAGATTCGCGATTTATACTCACGATTAATAATTAAAAATTCTGCCCGTGACCATGGCTACTGCAACGTAGCCGAAACATCGGGTCAATAAAGGTAATTTTATTATATAAAAACATACGCGATAAATCCCGTTAATGATTAATCATAAATTTCTCTTGTTCTCTTTTCTTTTCCTTCTTTATTAAACTCTTCTGTTCTTCACGCTACGTGTACCCGCCTTGAGAAGAATGTCTCCATTTTGACCTGTATATGTTCTACACCGATCCAACCTAGATATGTGCAACTCTTCCTCTTGTTCTATAAATTCTTGTTGTGACTATTACACATTAGTTTTTTCTTGTTTTTGTGAAACTCGGATTTATTAAACTGGTTCACGATATATGCTGAGTCTTGGCCCTTTCACGACAACAATACAGCGTAATTACCGTTATTCGTATATGTTTGTACCAATATTTGTAATGTGTGTTGCATTGTTGTTATTGTGAATAAACGTTTTTCTATTCTATTCTATTACGTGACAGCTTAGTAATATTCCTCCTTTTTTGACTTTTTGTGATGGCATTAAAGTCGAGATCAATAAGACGTTGCTAGCCCGTCACCTATATCCTAGACGACAAAGATTTTTTCTATACTAACACAAACCATTCACTCTTACCAACAATTTACTAGACGAAATCTTATACCGCAAAGAACTAAACCATGATCCCTTTATGACGCAATAACGCAAATGTTATACGTGGAGTGTATTCAAAGGAGGTATCGTCAAGGGTTTAGGATCTCACCCCGGGCGGGCATTTCTGATCCGGGATTAACCGGGATGAAATGGGATGAGATGGGATGAAGCGTTATTGTGGGTAATTTTTCCGATGTGGATACAATTTGAGCTCTGATAGAGGTACAAAAATGGTGGTATAATAGATATATGGGAAGAATAAATAAATAAATACATGTATTTGGTGGTTATTGTACCCCTTTCGAGGTGGTAATCTAAGAGTACATATACGAAAACGAGGTGGATATATATTAATATTATTAAGAGATTCGCGATATTTATTCGTTTTACAAGCAAACGGAACTTATCATGGCCACTTTAATGCTAAGAAACTAAAACTAAAAAGCTAAACGGTAGAATTATAATACTAAGAGACAACCAGTGTCAGGCAAATAGTTTGACTTTCAATGAATGTACTGTACTTGTACTTATGTTGAACAAAAACATTTGACTTTGACATTGTAACATGACCGAATCGGGTAGCAAAGGTAAATTCATCTGAGTTACTTATAGTATACAATAGGGATACAGTAAGAGTTATATGGAATATTGGTGACAGACTGCTAGCCCAGCGTCCAATAGATTCAATTGAACCTTCTTAGTCCCATAGTCGCTTCCTATAATACGCTTATAAAAGATTATAAGAGATTATAATCCATTTACTTCCCAATCTATATATAATAATGGGATATTTAATCAAATAAAATTAGATAGCCATATGTAAAATGCAAGACAGTTATACCTAAAAATAATTTCAGATTTATATAGTCTTCGAAGTTTTGTTTAACACCAAACAGATAAAAAGACATGAGTACTTATATGGTTAAATTGAGCCTGTTTTGTAAAGAAATTCAATGCTACATGTTAACAATTGTAACCTGCAAGAGACTATTATCGTTCATGGCAGGATAAAAGTTTAGTCATTTCATTTCGCCCGCTTGTTGCTAGCTGCGATGCTGTGTGATATGAAGTATATCTCAAAACAGTGGGCTAGTTCTACTGTTAGATACTTGTAATAGTCTTAGGAATAGGCAATAGTCAGTTCCTACCTGGGGTGATATGAAACTTGTCACTTCAGATACGGACTTTGTGTTTTTGGGATCTGTATGACCAATATTATACCAAAAGTTGTTTGACATTTAGCGTGTTACAAAATATATCATATATAGATCGAACCTTACCTCGCTTCTTATTAGTTCAGTCATGTGCCAATGAATGAATTAAAATGTGTTTTTCATTTACGTACATAAATATATAATATAGTTCGCTACCGGTGAGGGAATACATCGAGAGGAAACCTGCCTATCCCTCGGAATGGGTAATAGCCAGTGCCTGAATACGGTGATACAGTTCACTACCTTTTTCCTTCGGTGTTGTCTATTTAGTGAAACACGGGCTTTGAGTGACCCATACCTAACTTACCAATGTTTGTTTTTTATGGTAATAAAACCTTTGAATTTGTATTTACTTAAGAGTTTGTCGGAATATCAGCGTCGGCAGTGTGAATTTCACACAATCAACATTAGCTAAGACAAATCCTATTCACACTTGCGCGGGGTTGCCATGTGCGCTTGGTTCCATAAATGTATATTATTATATAATTAATTCTTTTTACTATTAGTGTATATGTATTACTGCGTGAATAAAAGGAATTTTATTTATTTTTATTGTATTTAGAATGTAGCAGAATAGGGCACCTCTACTGAACCATTCCGCGGTACTGTTTAGAGAGAGGCGGTTATTCTTTTAGTTTTTATTAAGCCGAGCTCAGTCAATTAAAACGGGCTACGAGCGACTGGGGACCGCAAAATGAATGAACAGAATACTAGGTACCTATGTTGTTATGATGGTTTGTTCCCGTGAACACTTAGTGGAAAATATGGGTATGGAATTTTACTTCATGCTACATACATACGTATTAGGAACGTGTGCTGTTTAGGGATGGTTCATAGATTGAGATGTTACGATAGACCTTAACTAGTTGTAGTTCACATTTATTGAAATATTGTGTACATACCCTGCAAGTTGTTAAATCCGTGGCCATTTGCATTGGTAGATTTGTTTTGCATAACCGTTACCAAACAGTCAAAATTAATTCAGCTGTATAGCCCTTTACACACTGACAACATCCTGAATTGATAGCCACACGACGGTGTTTTGTAGATTCAAAACAATTAATAATTATAATTACGCAAAACTTGACACGATAACATACACATCACACCTGACTCCCTGTAAAGGGGTAGGCCGAGATCATCGATCCCATTTGTCTTGATCCTGACTCACCACTTTCGCTTTATTGACACTCATACACCTCATACATACTCGGCGATTATAGGTGCTTCTAACGTCACCCTTTTTCAATATGTCGTCTATTTGTCTGTCATATGACTTACTGTGCCACAATGACACGATTAACCCGTTTTAATAAAAGAATTGCTTTTAAAACATCTAGTCTCTAAGTTGCTAATTTTTTTTAAGCATCTGATCACACTTTATCCAAGTCCCAACCTATTCCATACCACAAAAACACGTGTACCAAACGCGAAAGACCCGCAGTGGTATCTTTATTGCGAGCGGGATTATTGTTGCATCGCCTCTCGGTTCGTTCAATTAACGTTTTCAGTTTTCACGACATTTAAACACTGATAGGGTACGCTTTAATTTTAAGTTTCGCTGGTAGGTATTGGTATGCAATGTAATAATGATAATTATGAAAGTAACGGACGTTTCGGCTACGTTACAGTAGCCATGGTCACGGGCAGACTGACGATTCATATTTCTTCGCCTCCAGCGCAGTGTTCTGTCAGATTCTTCTCCGACTAACTACCATCACTGCAACGTTTTTATCAATAACACGCGACCTACACACTACACTCACAGTATTATATACAAAAACTTACGCGATAAGTCCCGTTAGTTATAAATCATGAGTATAAATCGCGAATCTCTTAAAACTATAATTATGAAAGTGTTTTGTGATAGCGACAAAAACATAATTAATCTTAATTAATGGAATTAAACCTTACAAACTATCTATAGCTAGTGATACAGCAAAAAGGTTCCAACTCGGCTGGGTAAGTTGCGTTTGGTGACAACAAAAATTGTTCCTGAATTTCTAAATGACAAGTGTTTAAACAAACATCAAAAAATACGGAAATGCACACCAAACATACTAAATTCTACAATAAAATAATACAGTTCCAAGCCAGGTTAACCTTTGATTGCGTTCTTACATATTCTTTGTGTAAAATTCAGTGTTTTGAAGTACATATAATTATTTTCTTTTAAACATTTTGATAATTCTACCGCAATAACAATTAATTATAGACCTGCAAGTCTTCCGTACTCGCTGGGATGTAAACCGATTGCTATATGGCTACTCTTCTACAGAAGGCGACTAAGTGACAATTGGTCAACAGAATCTATAGGGCCATGGGCTCACATCATGCATATATTCACGCTTCTTCCCTTAAGGGATTTCAGAGACTATCGATCGCCACCTTGAACGATTAACTATCATCCTTGAGCTAACCATCTGTCACATAGCCATACTCTTAAATCTTTTATTGTTGAACTAACGAACTAACCTTAACACTAACAAACGGTCAGTATTGCAACCCTAAACATGGCATCATTCGGTCTGGAGGCTGTGAAATTTAATTAAACTCATAATAGTGATGCCAGCCTTAGGGTGCTTACACACGTCCTAATATTTGTTAAACCGATAATCGGGCCGATTTTTATTCACAGTTTATCTAACTACCATATCAATATACACAGGTTTTTGTTTTACTTCATATAATACGAATGGAGATGTAAATGTAATACTTGACTGTAATAGTAGTGAATATATATACATTCACGTCTTTTAATACCTTTCGAGGTAAATAAATCTTTGTAGAGACGTTAATATTGGGACTTCAGTGTTATATAACATTTGTGACAGGTTACTAGCACAGCGCCCGATAGATTCCATATACCCCTAGTCCCTTAGTCAATAGCATTTAATTACCATTATTTTTAATTCCCACTTTATACTAGTAGTGAATCGTGTTTACTATTCTCTGAATAATATACTAACCATCGACAAGCATTTACCATTATTATTATATCTGACCAATACTTACACAATTGAAATCTGACCAAATTATTGTACACAATGAAATAGGTAACAAAAAATCGGTTACCGATTATCGGACATACGCAGGCACCCCTAATGAACGTTATTCGCTTGTGGGGTATTTAGTAATTGAATTTGTTTTATTGGTTAGTGCTATTAGGTTTCCGTTGGTAACTGCCGTTTTTAATAGATACCTTTTATTGCTTGTATTATTAAGCTACCCTGTTCATTCGGTTTTTAACGGCTTGTTGTAAATTTAATCTGGTATTAACTAAGATACAGTTAATGATCTGTCCGTTTTTGAGATAAACGATGATTAGAATCTTGGAACCGTTAAGATTCACCACAATACAATAGGTAAGACAGATGATAAATCAAGCGCCTGCCGTGTAGGCAAGACCTGAGACTTGTTAGAGATCCTAGGTTCAAATCCCGGCTCTGGCATATATGTAAATAGTTACGTGTGTAAATTATATGTATGATATACGAATATTCACGCCTCTATGTCTCTAGAGGGAAAAGCAGACACTATCGATAGCCACTTTGAACGATTCTAACAAATCTTTCTTGCTTCACTCACACCCATTAACCATAGAATACCAATAACTATATGGGTAAATTAATATTAAATTGCGTTCTTTGAATACTACAAGTATGTTAGTTATTTGCCCCATTATGGAAATGAAATATAATATTTCCAAAATCGAGTTCAAATACAACCCCCTATGATATCGAGTTACTAAAGTCAATTGAGACGAAAATCCCTCGATAACTTATTAGAAATTTGAATCCTATTTCCATAAACTTACAGTCCGTTTTGCTTAGTTTTATCATGTATGTTTCATAGGATTACAGTCCCTAACGCTAAAATACAATTGATCGGTAATCATAATAGTTGATCCGTCATAAAATATGACGTTTAAACAAAGGGATACGCCCCCGAATTTTTCTTTTGTTTAATATTCAATTTGAAGTACTCAGCTATTAGGAATTTCGGAGAGAACACATTGTGAGGAAACCAGCCTAATACTAGAAATAGGCGACGTGGTTAACCAACTGTCATGTTAGATATTAAATATCAGGTATAAAGTGGGTTTCGAGTGACCTAAGACCATAATAGAAAAAAATTATTGATCATTCAACCTCTGACTACTCTGAAACGGTTATCGAATGGCCAAAGATCATCCAAAGAAAACCTTAATGGTGGACTTTAAAGCTCTGACTACCCTAAAAGGGTTATATGGTCGTGAATGCGTATGCTATTAGGAATTGAAGTTTACGAGTACACTTTTCATGTTAGGTGCTTTAGGTTAGATGAAAACAGGCTTTGAGTGACCTAAGTAATAGGTATACTAGCTATGATGAAATCTTTATTTCAACATACGTAACGTTCACACACGTGTACTTTGTAATGAACAGTACTTACATACATACATGTACGTTTACGTCCTTTTATCCCTTTTCGGGGGAATAAAACCTTGGAGGCATGAAACCATCTCCTTGGTCACTTTTTATCATAAACATTGGGATTGTGATGACACATGGAACAATAGTATCAGGTTGCTAGCACATCGCAAACTGGACTCTCCCTTTACTTCTAGTCCCGTAGTAGCCTCTCACGTCATGCCAGTAAGAAAGGTAGCTAGTTAGCATTCTTTTTACGGGCAGCACAGGGCAGAGTTTTTTTCTTCTAGTTTTGATTATGGTATCTATCTAAGTTTCTGTAGGAATACATATTCGATGCGTATATATGTATATGCATCCTATATAGTGATACTTATTCAAAGAGGGTGATGTTAAAAGTACCTATAACCGCCAAGTATGTATGCAAGTAAGCGAGTCAATGAAGCGAGTGGTTTACCAGGATCGGGACAGATGGGAATCCGTGATCTACCGGGAATCGGGCGCGATGCGTATGTATATTGAAGAACGTGAATAATCACTACATAGTATAAAAAAGTCGCTTTCTTTGTCTCTATGTCCCTTTGTATGCTTAAATCTTTGAAACTACGCAACGGATTCAAGAGGAAGGGTTATAGGAGTATGTATAATAACATCCATTAAATAGTGGAGTAGGCTATATATTTTATACCCGTGCGAAGCCGGAGCGAGTCGCTAGTAATGTAATAAAATATACGTACAGGTTAGGTACACAACAACAATGTTCCTAACTGTACCCTATTAACGTGCATTTACGTGTGCATAGTAGTTAACTAAAATCTTGTTTAGTGAGCACATCAAAGAGCGCAAAACACAAACCTCCTGTTGCAGTGGCTTTTGTTTTGTACTGATGGCCGCTGGGGTAGGGATGGGGTTGGAAGGGTATGTTATCGATGATTTCTAAATGCATATTAGTCATGAAGAAGTTAATGGATGTGAGTGAAGCGAGAGATGAGAGGGATCGTTCAAGATAGTACTTGCCTGTCCCATTAGGGAAGTAGAGGCGTTATGTAGTCAATAGTTAAACATAAATAGTGCAGGTGTCTTAATTTAATTATAGCGTCTTTTTATATGACGTGATGGGTTTGTACGTATGTCTTGTAATAGAAGACCATTTATGAAGAGGTATTTAAATATGTCGCCATGTAATGCCAATGCCAAATATACGCCATGTTTATGAATATAAAAAAATAACGAATGAAATATCCCTAGCAAAAAGCCCGCAGCATTAAGAAGACAAGTAACAAAACGATTGATAGCCCAGAAAATTAACTTAATCAAAGGTGAACCGGGTAATAAATCAAATTACTTAGTCCGGGATCTAACGCAGTATCCGTCTGTTGTAATTATGATTTATTAGTTAGGATTAATTACAAGCGCTGTTTCGGTATAATTAGGCAGGCACTTCTGTTTGTTTTAATCTAATAATGAAGTCTGACAGTTGGGGAAAGTCGGGATCGATGTGTTTTCTTGGGGAAACTTCGCAAGGATATAAAAATGAAGGTTTTGGTTTTAAAATTTTTAAAAATGTCATTTTTCCTTGTATCTAATATACGTTTATATGCATTTATTTTTATATTTTTTAAGTGAAAGTTTCCTTTAAGTTTAATTTATATGCTGAGACTTGTAATTTTACACCTGTAATTATATTGTGTCAAATTCCTATTATTGCAACATGGTGTCATTAACATGAATATCATCTAAATTAAGTAAGTCAAGTCTTCAAAGTTCTTCCGTAAAACAATTTCTTCTTGAATGTTGTAGCACACCACTTCAGGCCACTGTTGTGTTCAAGCCTGTAGTGCCTCTTAATATACATACATTCATTTCTCTGTAGATGGGTGGGCAGACATCACGGACCCTCATCTGTCCCGATCCACTCGGCAGTTATAGGTACTTCTAACGTCATCCTTTTTCAATATTTCTCTAACTTACATATTATGTCTTTAACTCAAACCCTACTTTATCGATATCTCCACCCTATATCCCACCACTATACGTCCGGTGCACACGACGTGAAGTGATGGGCGCCGCGCTGTAGGGAAGGGACCTCACGTTATATTGTTTCGCAAACGTAATTAAAGCTCGGACTTAGTAGACTGGATACTTTTTAGTTGTTCCTTTAATTGTGCAAAGGGAATACTAAATTAAATGTACTGTGCTCTTCTGCTTTACTGGGTTTAGGTAACTTTGGTTTGTGATTTAATTTTGTGTAATAACTGCTCAGATTTGACAATACATAATAATTACGGTGGATTAATATAATCTATGAATTGATTGTATATATATTGACGTCGAGTTGTATGAGTGTCAATGAAGCATAATTAGTTTATGGATAGGAACAGACCTTCTCTGTGAGGAAATAGGCGTGATGTATGTGTTATATTGCTCATTCTTCGATATGTCTGTCTTAGGGTGATATTCTATCAAATTTAAAGACCACTTGGTTTATTAGGACATCAGCTTGTAACCAAAATCATACTCTCACTTATCATACAATCTCTATTTACCGAACAAATAATATTACATTATGTCCTTCACACAAAAGTCGCATCCACATTAACGTACCTTCCGAAATAATGTTAGGTGAAACCTTAGCAAATAAACTAACTAGATACTCTCAACAAATGTTTATTACTGGGGTTACATTAACGGTTGGGTGAAGAACTAACATCGTGGAATAGGAGATAGATCCTGTGTTAATTTGGGACTACCAAGAATGTATCTAGCTGTTGTATACATACGTACGTAACGTACGAGGAACAATCTTACTGGTTTCTTGTAATTAATAGGACGAATTCCAGGCCAGATTTACTAATATAATATACTTTTTTAAACAACATACATACGTAAATACACATCACACCTTATTCCCTGTAGAGGGGTAGGCAGAGATTACGGATCCCCATTTGTCCCGATCCTGACAGACCACTTTCGCTTCATTGACATTTATACATCTTCTCATACACTCCCGGCGGTTATAGGTACACCTAACGTCACCTTTTTCAATATAGCGTCTATCTGACTGTTATATTTCTTATTAGGCCGGCCCCTAAAATGTAATTTTTAGTAAAATATTTTTTTAAACAAATGTAACTATAAAATATTTATAAACATATGCATCTACATAAACTTTTTTGGGCTTTACAAAAAGAGAGTTCATTTGAACATTGTGATAGACTTTTACAAATCAAAACCCAATTGTTACCAAGTGCCTATAACCGCCGAGTGAGTATGAGGAGATGTATGAGTGTCAATGAAGCGAAAGTGGTTTGTTCAGATCGGGATAGACAAGGATCCGTGATCTCTGCCTACGCCAGTACAGGGAAACCTGCCTGATGTGTATGTTTGGATGTAAGTATTTAAATTCTGCCATCGTTTGATTTTTACTTGTTTTACCAAGAGTTTTCGAACAATATTTTCCGAAAAGACTAACTAATTATAATTCGTATAAAGCTTACATTAGTCTTTCTTCAAACCAGTTTAAAATCGGAATCAATTCAACGGTTTATTTGCTCAGGTATAATTCTGATTAGTTTAGGAGGTTGTAAATAATATAAAATGGACCACACAGCTTGTTCCAAAATTAATGAGATACAAATGATCTTAATATTTCAAAAGATTATGTGCAAACGGGTTGTTGGATAATCCGCCATTGAAATATTGCTTACAGGTTAAAGACTTGAGAAAGTTATTTGACGAACTAAGTAGCGGAAAGGTTATTTGTGGGGTCCGGGTTCGATTCCCGGTGAAGGCAAAGTAATTATGCCTATTTCATTTATGAGGATGTGTACATATATGTTATGATGGTTGTCAGGATTACTCAAGGTGGTGATCGATAGTTTCTGCCTATCCCGTTAGGGAAGTAACTAATAGACATTAAAGCGGTGTCGATATAAACTGAAATATATTGCTAATCTTTACTAAGAGATATGTCTAATAAATTATACCTATTGGCTGCATTTAAATGAACATTTAAAAACTGTTATGCCTTTCAGGGTAGGCAGAGATTGGGTGACCAGTATTAATTGTTAGACATTTTATTACGAGCTTAAAAGATTTTACAGGGCATTGACCTCAAGTCAAAATACAAAAATACTATATTTACGTAAATCATACGAAAACGATTAATAATAACTGTAACAGTGTAATAATATTTGCGTGATTCGTCATAAAGCAATAACCGATTTCAATTTCAAATTAACACATAGCGACATCTATTGATTGAAATTTTAATCCTTCTCATTATATAATTACATCTAAACTTCGCGAAGTATAGATATGATCCTAGTACTCTCATTTTTTCCTAGCATCCTGAGATTAGGAATCTATTAATAAAGGTTTGAGTGATGGATAAGCAACCTTTCAACATTATTCCATATTAATGCAACCACGATAGTGATATGAATTCGACGTAGCTCAGTTGTTTGGGGCTTGACTCTGTATCGAGGGTACAGGCTTCAAATCCCACTTGAGCATGTTCCGATGGAAATTAAGTTTAATGAATTTCTATGTATATTTTCGTAATAAAAATACATTTACGAAATGCGTCGAATACTACGGTGAGGGAAAACATCGTGAGGAAATCTACCTGTTCCCCAAACAGGTAATAGTTAGTCCTGTAAATTGCGACATGGCTTACCACCTGTCAGTACTGACTATCAGAGTACTGACTATCTGGTCAACACGTGGGTTTGAGGTGGCCATAGAATTATTACCTTCGCAATTGCGGAGATGGACACCTGAACCACTTACTAACCCGCAAGTGTTAATGGTCGTGAATGCGTTTGTTTGTTTGTTTTACGATAGTTAATAGTTGGATAAATGTGACTAAGGTGTTATATTTTAGGTGGATTTACAATATGGTCGTTCGTAGTGTTGGGTTTAAGCTTATGTGGGTCCAATTTGGAGATAGTACGCGTTTACACAATCCGGCGACGTATTATCTGAGTAAATATTCGAGACAATGTTTTGTCACTACGCAGTGTAAGGAGGCTTTGTATAGATCTTGTGATGTGTAAAGGAGAAGAATGAGGTGATTTATAGCTTTTTATATTGACATATGTATCATTGAAGACGTGAATTCCCACATTGGAGATTTACTAAAGAAGTTGTAAAGAAATACAAGGGATAATTTGTAAGGACACACTCAAGAGACATGCCCTATCAAACTACAATTATATACCTAACTAAGTAATACCGTATTATTGAACCATAGACTTGCCACTTGTCCAGAATGTTTCTGATATAAAATGGGCTTTGAGTGACTAAAAATCTTCTAAACTCTTTCTCAAATGCTGTCTATCGTAAAGCTTGTACAGTATTGATAGGAAAGGCAATATTATTGATGCTAACGAGCTGCCAGACTTCCCGGCTTGTCGTAAGAGACGACTAAAGGATGAGGGGTAAATGGAGTCTATTGGGCAGTGGGCTAGCAACACGTCACGATTGTTCTATATGATATCATATACTCGATATTCATGCTGATAACTGACAAAGGAGTTGATTCTGTATATACATATATGTTTATAAAGGCGAGTGTTCATTAATCGCAAAAACTATACCAAGGTTTCCACCCTTAACTCTGATGAAACGCAAACATTGATCTGCGATAAGACGCGATCCGAATTATAATACGTTTAGCCCTGATTATTGGCAAACACTATAACCGATATTAACTAACTTATAGTTAGTGGATCAGCGTTTATTAATAGCACACACTATATTTAGGTTTGGTTGTAGTTAAGAATAGAATTTAGTTAAGATAGTTCTAAGTCTGTTGTATAAATAGTAGTTGTGAATTTTATTGTACAATCAGACACCTGTGCTAATCTAGGACGTATAAAGAATGCTAACTAGCTGCCGTTCATCCCGTATCTTAAGAAGAGTGTGGGAGTAAATGGAATCTTTTGGGTAATAGACTCAAAACCTGTCGTGAATGTTCCATATGACATCACAACCCCAATATTCATGCTAAGAAGTGACTTAGAAGATATTATATTCCGAGGTTGAGATTAAAGGACGTGAATGTATATGATTGTCTTTACTATGTGCAATATTTATATTTAAACTCTTTTCCTAAACATACGAACACAAACTATGAACTTTCCCTTACAATTTATGCACAAACACAATAAATCTGTCCCTACAAATCCATGCCTTGTCGGGCTTCGAACCCAGGGCAACTAGCATACCAGTTTGCATACATTATTGGGCCTACTCTGATGGATGACCAAGTTTGGCTTATAAACGGCACTACTGTGCTAGGGAGCGCACGATCTTTGATTTGGTCTATGTATAGGGTGGTGATATAAAACCCAAGGATTAGGAAAACTTTTCTCAGACATATATTCCTAACTAAGACCTAATTAATACTCCTTAGAACAGTCAGTGCATATAAATGGTGGCTCTTTTTACCACCTGTCACGTTAGGTTGTATCTGATAACATGCAACTGACCAGTTGATCACATACTCCGCGATTGTGGAAACTGACATTTAAACGTCTGACACCGTATGGCTTAAAGATGTGTTGCTTTTAAAAAGGTGGTTAAAACCACATTGTTAAGGGTCGTACTTTAATTCCTTTAAAGGTGAAAGCCCCTTAATAAATATCATATTTAGGACATTATTACACTAAGTTAACTATCCCCTTGCTAAGTATATTTAAGATTTGTGTTAAGGGTATTAGTTAACGTATCTTTAAGAAATATATACATATTATTATATAGATAAATACATATATAGCATATATAATTAACGACCAGACTGGAAAGCACAAGAAAACCCTGGCCTTGGAGAGATCGGTGATCTCCTAGGTCACTTTTTCACATGAATATTGGGGTTGTGATATCATATGGAACAATAGTGACAAGTAGTTTTTACAGGAGTACTTTAAAACTTTCCCTTTTAACCCTTAGTGGTAGCATCCTGTGGTTCAAATGTTCAACTGTATACAACGTCTAATTGACAAGGCCGTACGACTGTCTGCGTTGAAGTGTAGTGACGGGTGCCTGCTGTTTCTTATTTATTTATCAGTAAGTGCGTTGATTCTGCTTTTTAGTGAGGATAGAAAATTGTATGTGTTCATACTTATATTAAAAAAATATATAGTTTTAAGAGATTCGCGATTTACACTCATGATTAATAACTAACAGGACTTATCGCGTATGTTTTTATATAATAAAGTTACCTTTATTGAAGTTAAAAAAAATTGTTGGGATGGAATAATGTACACATAAGAGCATACGTTTAGCGGTACTTATGCCCTTTTAACTAAGTCGTCGGTAGACCATATTAAAGTAAAACCATATTTCCTTGGTTAACTTGAGCTATATACATTGATGTGGGATTTTGTTAAGGGGTTGCCTTATCCTTTTTATTGAACGCTTACTGTTATAGCATTAAATAATATATATTATAAATTACTATTGTTAACATTGTTTATATAGAAAACAATCTTTATTAACAATTACTTTTGTTTGTTTACAGGTACTGCCTACTGAACGTGTACATTTTTGAATTCGGTAACAACTCATTACATGATGAAGCAAGTTTTTTTTTCTTAGCTTCAATTGTTTACCTATTCACTTACTAGCATACTTATCGCTGTTCAAAACCCTATTAGTTTTCCTTAAAGTGACCTAGGCGATATATAATAATGATCTACATATAAGGAGATGAATTTGTGTACGTACATATGTATTATATATTTTGTAAATACTAAATAGTAGAACCAGCCTACAGAATTAAAAGCGTGTACCATGTAAGGGCACGACTTAAAAAGAATATTGTGTTGGTAGCCATTTAGACTTTTCAAACAACGAAACCCAATTGGTTGGACGCGCCACTCATGGGAATGTTTCTGGGATGTATTAACAAACACTCTGAAAGCTATCTGGTGAATACGATTGTTTATACAAACTTAAACAACACAAAGACGAATGCTTTGAGAGTATTAACCCTTGGGTAGTAAAGTCAGACGTTAGGGTGTCACCTCGAACACACATTTTGACCAGATAATCCTGATTGTGACAGGTGGTAGAAAATTGCATGCTAGTACATCGACCAATAGATTTTATTGTGTTTGAGTCCCTTTCTTCAACTCGCCTATTACTTATTTATCCTGTATCTCTTCAAAAATAAATCTATGTAGATATTTATGTTTATTTAGTTATTGAAAATAAATTAATAGACATACAAATATTATTATGGCCGATACAGAGGTAGGTACAGACTACGAATCCCACGTTTACATCGATCCTGACAAACCACTTACACTTACATCCATACACACTCGGCAATCATAGATACTTTTTACCTCACATTTCTTCAACTTGTAAACGTAGTACCAAAAACACCGTTCAACACTTTTTATCTCAGACCAGAAAACCACCTTAACTATGACTAAACACTAGTCTAGACTAGCGTATTTAGTGCCTAGTGCTTCCATAAATTAGCTCAACGTTCCTGCACATCAGAAGGGGCTACGCTGATTACGAGCCTAGGTTTTGGAGGCGAGCCAACCCGCGTCACTGAACTATCTTTCGGGGGTACAATTTAGATTGTATCTTGGTGGGATGTCTTATGGTTGAGGCTGGGTGGTAGTTGAAGATATAAACACAATATAATCTTTGCTATAAAAATAATAATAATAATTTATTAAAAACACAAAAACCAATTACATCAATGTTAATAGGCTACAAAGTTAAACAAAGTTCAATATTAACTTATAAAGCACTGATTGAGGTACTATTAACATTACTATTACTATTAACATATGGACATTGATGCCTATAATAGGTGAACCTGTGCTATAGGCATCAATTACATTATCAATTAATGTCATAAAGGTTTCATATAAAATCCTAAAAAATAACTTAAGAAAGACTTAAAAACAAAGACTTTAAGATCCGGAAAAAAAGGAGTTCCACGATCTGGAAAACGGGCGTGATATGTATGAGTATTTATATTCATGTGATATGTATGAGTGATGGACTAACCACCTGCTATGTCAAGTGTTGGGTAAGAGGTAACAATTCGAAAAGGTCATGGACGAGCCACAAATTTTCTAACATATCTATCATAACCCTAAGCTATGTTATAGACTCTAATATATTAAATATAGTTCCATAGCTCTAACCTCATATAAACACAAGGCTAGCTGGCTATCTGTCTACCCTATCCACGCTATAGCTTGCACTGGAAGCTCGGCTCTATTCCCAGAAGCAAAATTTAAAGTAAATAGCTTCAGCTTGATAAAAGACTCACTTAATCGGGTTGGGCGTAGGTTTAGAGTAAAAGACGGTGCTTTTAATTTATGTACTCTAAGCTCTTAAGGTGACCTTCAGTGTAATATAAACATCTGATGATAAACGGGTAGGTAGACATTAAAGATATAAACTTAGTAATCGTATTTAATAAAGATACGTAGAGTAAAGAATATAAGTATGTATGAAAAGTTGAATGAGTGTGTGTGCGGCAATTGGTTCGTTCCAGGTGGTGATTGATATTCTCTGCCTATCCCGTTTGGGAAGTAGAGGCGTGAATTGAAGTGTTAAGGTATAAAATGTTATTTGTGTGGTAATTGGTATTGAATTAATTATAATGTCACGCAAGGTACGGTTACTTAGGGTTGTGCACTTGAGATGGTTACTTAGGGGTCGCCATAGTAAGACGTAATAAATATTGTATGAGAAAACTTTAATTAAAATGTTAGAAAGTTTCATTCATACACGTCTATCCCTTTCAGAGTAGACATATATATGATAAACATAATAGAAGCCTTGATACCGACTTAAGAAGAACTAGCTTTAAAATTAGGTATTTCAGTTCTTAACACGGTAAAAGCTTCACCGAAATCTTTCCTTTCAATCCAACCAAACGTGAATTATGAACTTAAACAGATACAATATGTAAAACAACTGACAGACAAAACAGATAGAACTGTCAAAATTAATAAAGACATTAGCCTATCTTAAAAAGCGATCAAAATTCATAGATTTCTTCAAAAGACTTTACGATACGATGCATCGATTACGTATCGAATAGGGCGGAATCATCCATCAGCGATTCACACTAGCTCAATCGAATACCTCCATCCTTCTCACACCTATACTGGAGTTTATAAGAGTGACAGAGAAGGGAGTCTGCTAGAAGTCCATCCATCAATGTCTCGAAGCAAGTTGGTTTTGTTCAATCAAATTTGAGTCGCTCGAGGTGTTTTATTAATTGTCTTGTTGTTTTTAATGGTTGCGGGTTATTGTATGGTGATAAGGTAATGTTCTTTAGGGATGGGGTACAAGGAGGGTTTTGAGTAAATGATTGAAGTAAATACTGATTAGTTTCTCTCATGGATACATCTAAAATAAAATATGTAGATTATTTTAATTATTTAATTACAGTTACATGGCAACAATATTTAATGCATACTTTTCATGTTTAGGCAACAAATACACCAACTGAATACGAGTATTTTATAATACATATAATGTACGATTAGCTTTGAACGCTCGTAGGAAAAGTGTTATTCTTAACTCTGCCACCTTCGATAATCGAACCCGGAGCCTCACGAGTAACACTTTAGTGGTTAACCGTCCGCACCACCGAGTTCTAGTTTAGTATTTTCTTAAATGAACATATGTATTTTAAGCTTAGATATTACAAACAAACCCAAACTGAAACTGTTATTTACCAACACACGTACAGTTTGTTGAGTAAATACTCAAATACTCGGCTCTCAACGATGTCCCATCCTTTAATATACGGATGAGTTTTTAAACGTTGTTTGAAGGCATACCTTTGTGTTTTGGACTCAATCTGGTTCATCTTATGAGATGAGATCGAAATGAGATGTGTATCGATTTAAATACATGTTTCAAATACGCTTCACTTAATAGATATAATGAAAGTGGATACATTTGAGATAGTTCTGCTACTTTATTAAATTGTAAGACTAGGTTACATATGGTTTTGTATGTCGCGACGGTTTTGTACCTAACAGTATATCAAATATGAAATCATATAAACATTGACGCTTCTTAATCCCTTTTAGTTGGACAGATCCTTGAAGATATAATATAGTTGTTTAAGGTCTCTTTCAACGTTATCGTCATACTTATATACATACATATCACGCTCGTATCCCTACAGAGGGTTAGACCACAAATCCTATCTTTCCCTATCCAATAAACTATCCCTCCATAAGTATCCATACACCACATACACAGTCGACAGCTATAAATACTCGCCATACTTTCCTAAATACTTGCTGTTTTCAAACAGAGTTAACCCATTCAGGCTCTAGTCAAACATTAAGGCAGAGTTTACCTGTGCACACTGACGGGTTAACTTTAACCCGCAAATGAACCGGTGTTGAGGTTTACGCTGGGGTGCTGTTTGCTGTTGGTTTAAAGTCTAGTTAAACAGATACGTATGTTTGCAAAGTTTTATGTGTGGTGGAAAGAAGGTTGGGTATTTTATAGTTATAAGGTAACTAGTAGTTTGGTAGTAACTAGTTATTGGTGACTATTTATTTCCCAAATTGAAAATATTTATAGTGTCTGTACTGGCTCAGTTATGATTATTAGAAAATGAACGTAAAGTAACACTTAATTGAATAACCTTACTAGGTAATACAATACTAGGTGTCTTTAGTCATACCTAATTTTATTAATATAATTATTAAGTCAAAAACATAAAAACTGGTGAAAGAAAATAGTTTAAAAGAGCTAAGATTTTGTTTTAACTTAACACATTGATATAGTCACATACATTTTTTATGTTGTGTTGTCTCCAATTCTCTGAATACTGTCTTAATATGAATAGTTATGTTAAAAGTAACTGCGATATCCTTAGCGAGATGGGTAGAAAAATCTAAATCTAAAAAAAATATTAGCTATATCTATTTAAAAAATTGCGTAATTATTATACTATTTTTAACCCGGAATTCAAATAATAAATTTTCGTTTACCGAAATATGGCGTAGACCGAAAAGTCATTAGCCATTCGCACAGAATAATGAAATCAACAACTTCTGACTGCGGACTCATCTGTGTTGAATATTTATATGCTGGAGGACATGCCATGGGTTGATTCTGCTAAATGACTAACGGGTAATATGAGCTTAAAAGATATTACGAGATAATTTAATAAGAGTTGCATTAAGTAATTAATAAAATGTAATAAAAAATGTTTTTTATATAAGGATCTCAAAAATTATTTGAAAGTAAAATAGAACATATCTTTTAAAATAAAATTTTCATTGCAATTATCTATGAGTAAATATTTATAAGAATTAAAATGTAATCTAGCTAAACTAGTTACTGGAATTTTGTTAAATATGTTATTAGATTGAGGCCAAATTGTAATTTAATGGCCGATATATGTATACCGCCATAGTTAATACGATTGTGAGGATGAAAAAATCAATTTCTCGTGATAATTTATAACTAATAATTTTATTTATTACTTTTGCCTCTTTCCTTCAAAAATATCGTTTTTATTTTTTACCTCAAGGAGACTAAAAAAGACAGGTTTCTAAAATGTCTGCCAAATACGAAATTTGTAAAAAAAACTCTTTATACACCTTTACCTTCCTTAACTATTCAATAGCAGAATCAGCCTCCACCAGGCGCCAGACCCTTATCACACGTTCAAGCACATATTAGTTTGCATCGAACACAGACTTTCAATTAGAGGGTAGTTAATAAATGCCGCCGTTCCGTCCGCCATTTGCAAGCGGCGGCGGCACTTCGTAAATCGGCCGGGTTATCTCGCCATCTTCTTATCGCGACTTACCTTTGGCTTTAGATAGAACGGGTATGGTAACCCGGCTGTAATGGATAGGTGTGTGGGAATGTTGGTGTGGATAGAATTAAATTAGTAGGTTCTGTTGTTAGTTTGGCACACGAAATGTACGTATTGTTGTGTTTGGTTTTAAATGCATACAAATTTTAATTTTAGTTAATAACTATGTTGTTATCTGTAAAAAGCTGAAAAGATGAAAACTGTTTCTTATGAAAACGTAGTTAACTATTCTACAAATTAAAGACTTACCTATGGGTCTACATATCAACCCAAATATATTTAAACTGTAATAGCTAACAGGATATTCAGAGGTTCAGTTATTCAATAATAACTTTTTACTATATAGTCCAAAATGACCTATTTTGCCAATTAAAAGCAACGAGTTTATTTTGAGAGAAATTCAAGTTTAATATTAATAATCTTAAGATTTCTTTATTTCTATCAAAAAACTACTTAATGCATTGCAATTATCCTAGATTTTTTCCCTTAGAAAACCTGAGTCAAATACTAATAACATGGATAGTCAGTAGAAGTAGTAGCACGATAGTTGAGTAAACAAAGGTGTGTTTCCGTTATTTAATACCCGTAACAGCCGATCGATTGACATCGCCTTACGCTAAGCCTCGCTAGAGGGGATAAGGGTGGTGTGGGACTTAAACATCCTTATGACTTTGTACCATACGTAAATACTTATACCAAGTGACTGTAGATATTATGACTTTGAGGTTTTGTCAACCCAAATAGAAGTACATTAAAACGGTGTACGGTATGATACATAATTGTAATTGTTGTATGATAATGTCGGCCTACTTTTCTGTAGGATACGGGTGTCATTGTATGTATGTATGTTATGCGTTTACGTCCTTTCAACCCTTGGGTTTAAACTTCAAAGACATGGGCAGTTCTTTTAGTGTTGGATACATATCAATGCTAGTTATCCATAGATGATTGCCTAATAGATTCCATTTACCACCAGTAGTCCGTTAGTCTTAGTTGTCGCCTTCATTCCTTGAAGTCAAGGGTGATATTTATAATCTTTTTTTCCAAATACAACAAACATTTTTATTAAGAAACAATATAAGAACTTCTTTTAACAGTTTACGTACTTTATATATACATATGTTTACTAGATCTTATAATGATTACACCATTCTAATACTCTTCACCAGTAAAATGTCTAAGTCACCTGTGGGACAAATATTGCGTAACAGTGGGTTTAACACCACACAAATTGATACCGGCTTAGCTTAATGGAATGCTTAATGCGTTTCTTAACTGAGAAGCCTGTTTCTACATTGTTTATAAGGTACTCTTACACATACGGTTAATAATATGAAGCCAGAAAAGTGCTAATAATTTCACGTCCTTTTATGCCTTTCGGGGTGAACAGAATCTCTGAGACACGATCTCAAAGGTTACTTTTTAATATATTATAGGGTTGTGATGTCATGTGGAACATTAGTGACAGGTCGCTAGGTCATTCCCCAATGAATCCATGTATCATGTATCCATCCTAGTCCCTTAGTCGCCTCCTAAGATGTGCCGGGAAAGATATGACAGTAAGTTCGATTTTTTTAACTACTAGGGCTAGCATCGGATAGTAAGTAAGTAAGTAACAATGGTAGAAAATGCTCATTTAGTTAATATAGGTACTGGGAAAGATTGACGATAGAAGTAATTATAAGTAACATATGTATTATGCGAAGTGTGCAAAGGACTTTCTTACATTCAAGCAGTTGTCAGAATCGTGGAAATTGTTAGGTTTTCTTTTCATTTTTCCTTTCCTTCGCATAATTACAATGACACACACACATACATATGCATTCATGACTGTCAAACCGTTTCGGGGTATTCGGAAGTTGAGTATCGATCATCAACTAAATATTGTTATGGTCTTTGGCCAGGTGAAACCACGTGTCTGGTGGTAAACCATGTCACCGCATTGATACAGATACTGACTATTGCCTATTTCGAGCTATAGGTAGGTTTCCTCACACAGCACATGGATAATCTTGAAGGTCCATCCAGTTACTTCCCACAATGACATATGAATATTTAAATCAACAATTTGACACTTAAGTTAGTCTTAAGAAGCTTAAGCACTAACCAGGCCCCATTAGTGTTTAAGTTTAAACAGGTAAGTTTACGGGGTAACCGTCAAGTTACCAACTTGGTCTCTAGAGATGGGAATCGTGTGTGAATTTGGTGTTCATTGTTGTATTTAGATAGTTTAATATATTAGTTATTTATAAACACTCGCGGTTTATACTCATTTTATTTACTGTATGAGACCGGTTCTTATGACGGTAAATTAATAAACTTAAGATACTTTTATAGCACCCGACGTTTCGACCGACTGGAAAAGATCCCGCGACCACGGCCGGCCTATGCAAATGGGTTGAAAAGTCGGGTGATATAAAGGTATCTAAATCAATTTATAGTGTTAGGACCCAGTCTCATATAGTAAATAAAATGAGTTTAATATATTGTTTATGAAAAATAGGATACGTAGGGCCTGGCCCAATAAGACAAATGACAGTGAAATAGATGCCATATTGATATAGGATGACGTTATAAGTACCTATAACCGCCAAGTGTGTATGAGGAGGTGTATGAGTGTCAATGAAGCGAAAGTGGTTTGTCAGGATCGGGAATGATGGGGACCCGTGATCTCTGCCTACCCCTCTAAAGGCGTGATGTGTATGTTTATATGTTGGTATTAGGCGTCGAAGCGCTATCGATACATATAGTTACGCTCATTCTTTCTTTAGGAGGAACGGAACCGTAGAGATGTAAATATACTGGGTTACCTATCGGTATATTCACGTTCTTTACTCCCTTTTGGGACGGACATGACCTCGTAGACGTTGGGGCTTGGTACTAGCAATCTATAATTAACCATTCATTCTAATTCTAAACAACATACGTAACTAGTTAGTATAAATTTATCGATATAATCAGTCGACACTGTCCCAACCCTAGTCTCAGACTAGCTGTAGTTGCTTAATTGATTTATGAAGTTAACCCCGTGGTCTCATAGTTAGCAACACTGTCTTACCCTGATTCAATTCAGCACGACCGATATCCCTCTAGATGTGGACAGGACATCGGTGCTTTCTGCTTCGATTTCAATTATGTTAGTTTTAATATTTTAGAACTACATATATGCTCAATGCTACTCTAATTAAAACATAAAACTTATTACTATATACTAATTAAAACTTACTACTATATAACATATAAAACGTTACCATTATAGTTGTAAGAGATTCGCGATTTATACTCATGATTAATAAGTAACGGGACTTATCATTAAATATTATAAATGAATACATTTGTATAATTATAGTGTATGAAATTCGTAGATTCGTTTCGTCGATGACTACTTATATATTACATATACATATATGTACACACACATATTCACGTCTGTCAATCCCTTTCCAGGCAGACAGAAATTCGCTTATACAACATTTCGGCCAAGTTTAGCTTTTGTGATGGTCTTTGCCCACTCTAAACCCAAGTTTTATCTGATAATCAGTATCCAACATAAAATATCGTAAACCTTTCCTTTTAGGCAGGTTTCACCACATTTTTTTCCATCATAGTATTTTTGCGTTTAAGAGATGGTGTATGTATGAGTGTCAGTGAAGCGAAAGTGGTCTGTCAGGATCGGGACAAATGGGGACCGTGGTCTTTCCCTAGCCCTCTACAGGGAATCAGGCGTGATGTGTATATGTATGTAATTTTTTCCTTTACCTCCTCAATCGTTCTACTACATACTGGTAAGATAGGCAGCTAGTTCATTCAATTTAGGCCCCAGTAGCTCTTGTGTGTTCTCAAGTGTTGCCCCTAATTTGTAGTTGGCATGCATTTAGGCCAACCCAGTTAGCGAATGCCTAACCTTATTTCTGCGAGATAAAGTCTAGCTTTCCAGACCAGATCGTTTCAGCACTAGGCTTGTTTACAACGGGGTAGTGTATAGGCGAGTAGATATTAAAGTTAGTAACTTTAAAATTGTTATAAACGTCGATATTGCAAAAGTTATAGGTGGATTTATACTAACATCAGTATCAAAACCTAAAGTTTAAGAAAGGAAACACTTTATTCACTGCTAAATATAGTACATTTACACAAATAAGAAAATCTTGATGTTGTGAAAAGCTGCTGCTTCAGTATGCAATACATTACTGATCCTGACAGCACCTGTATAAACTTAAACTACGTATAATCGTTCAATTTGTATGTAGGAATGGCAATGAAGCGAAAGTGCATTGAAGTAATTTAAATATGCAGTGAATAAACAATTTTTCTTTCTTTCTTTTCTTTATATACACATAATTCACGCCTCGTCCTCAACGGGATAGGCAGAGACTATCGATCGCCACCTGGAATGATACTGAAAAATATCTCTTGCTTCATTCACACCCATTCACTTTTTCATACGTGCTCTTCTGTTCTTCACACTATGTGCACCCGCCTTGAGTAGAATGTCTCCATTTTGATACATATATGTAAGTGCATTTTCGAGGTCAGTAAAAATTCCTTTTTGTCCATTAGCCTAGAGCCCCTAGCCATGTACCCTATTGCTTAGGCGATAGAAATCATAATTGAAGGCCTCACAGAAGTTCAAATGTATGGTATCGACAAACACAATGACACTTGACTGTCAGAAATGTCATTTTATATAGGACTAACATTTCATTTGATTTCTATCCCCTTAGCCCCTTTGCTGACCTGCAACGCATAATATTATATGAAAATCAGTATTCATACATACATACACATCACGGCTGATTCCCTGTAGAGGGGTAGGCAGAGATCACGGATCCCCATTTGTCCCGATCGTGACAGACCACTTTCGCTATTGACACTCATACATCTTCTCATAAACACTCTGCGTTTGTAGGTTGTCCTTACATTACCCTTTTTCAATATTCATGCATATGAAATATAATCATAAGTTGAAATTAAACAACTAAACCCCTAACTTACTCGCTCTAAACGCAGCACAACACTATCCACCGAGATTGGCGTGCGGCCAACGCATTTGGCTAGACTCTCGATGTCTGTTTACACCGTACTCATATCCAGTCGTGAAGTCGTTACAGGGTCTTCGCCCTGCTAAATTAGTTTGTAGCCCCTGCTTAGAATTTAAGAGGTGCTTAGTTTTGCATATGTATGGCTAAGTAGGTATTTTGTACTGCCATTTATTTGACCTTATATACATATATATCTTGCAAGTTTATCTGTAAAGGGATAGACAGAGATCATGGATACAATTTGTCTCATTCCTTACAAAAATCGCTCCATTGACACTCATACACCTCCTCATACACACACGGCGGTTATAGGTTATGGGCACTTCTAACGTCACCTTTTTCCGATATGTCATCTTCTGATATCTTAGCCAAACTAGGAGAAAATATTTTATATTTATTTAAATCGAATAATGTGTACCCAACTCGATAGTATTGCTAAGTGCTAACACCCGAGTCCCTAAAGAGAGGTAGGCAGAGATCACGGTTCCTCATTTGCCAATCCAAGCAAACTGTTTTCACTTTCTGAACATAAATGAAAAGCTGTACATTTGTACTATATACATGGGTATGATTAATAACTAACGAGACTTATTGCGTATGTTGTCAGTCTACCCGTGACCATGGCTGCTGCAACGTAGCCGAAACGTCGGGTTAATAAAGGTTACTTTATAATATAAAAACCTACGCGATAAGTCCCGTTAGTTATTAATCATGAGTATAAATCGCGAATCTCTTACAACATATACATGAGATTACGTAGCTGATGAAATCCTGTCTACCTGGAATAGATCTAAGGCTTGCAGACTAGCAAAGCCGAGAATTAAGTTACTCTGACAAAGTTAGTGCAGTGCACGTCTAATTTGTTTCGTCTAAGCCAGGAAGGGTAAACAGGATTGTGGGGTATGAAAGCGGTTGTGTATACCAGATAGGGTGGGCAGAAGATAGGCTATCAAAGATTTTTCTAAATTACGGTGAGACAAAAACTTCGTAAGGAATTACCTGGTCTCTGAATAGGTAATAGTTAGTGCTTGTTAATGGCGACATGGCTTACCTGACACATTGAGTACTGACTATGTGGTCAACACGTGGGTTTAAGGTGGCCTTAACATTAGTATCTCCGCAATTGCGGAGACGGACATTTGACAATTTGGTTTATGATCGTGAAATTTTTGTTTGTTTTTCTGATATTAATATCATAAGTCATTTATAATGATATTTAATAATATCTTCGAGGTTCTGTCCACCCTTAAAGGTCGAAAAGGATGTGATTATATGTTTATTAATCATTTTATATTCCAAACAAACCGACCACTTGGTTAAACATTTTATACTTCACTATAAACTTTACTTTATGTACACCATAATGTACATACGGTCGAAATTCGCCTGCACTGTTTAAGCATGCTGGTACTGGCGTGTTAGATGCCAATATACAAGAGCAAAGCTTTTAAGGCTTCAGTTTTACGCGATTTTCGACCTTACGTGCATTCTTAATGTTCCAGTTTAGTATGAGAAGTTGTAAAGTTAATGTCAAGTCTTTAATTCGAGTTGTGTCTTAAACTGGGACTTATTTAGAATTAGAACTAATTGTCTTTCTTCTCGATATCTCGGACATCGTATACTAATTCGTTTGTAATGTATTTGAGTTAAGTTCTTAGTAGTTCAGTGCTAGTAAATGCCGTCTGGTCAACACGTGGTTACAAAGTGGCCATAGAATTACTATATATCGACACCCTAACCACGTTAATGGTTGTGAAGCTGTTTGATTATGAAATGAACTAGATTAACTACAGCTACCTACTTGAACTCAAATCATAACCCTAAAAACAAATCATCCCTATTTTATAACCCTGTTACTCAATCCACCACCCCCAAGCTTATCCCCGTGAATACAGGTTATTTAATCCAAAAATACCTGCCGAAAGATTCCCGGAAAGTTGTGCATTTCATCCGAGAATTCCGATGTTGCAAAGTTCATCGCGAAGTAAGCATAACATCCAACGATCCACGCGTTCTCAAAGTTTTGTACCTAATTAAATATATACATACATACACTCGAGCTATCTGGGACGTAAAAAGAATGCTAACTAGCTGCCTTTCTTCGCATTTGGGAAGTACAAGAATGGAGCTTATTGGCCAAAGATAGAATTAAAAATTGGTTCTCAATAAAAACACATTTACGAAATGCATCGAATTATGCGGTGAGGGAAAACATCGTGAAGAAACATATCTGGTCGCAGGTAATAGTTAGTGCTTGTAAATGGCGACAAGGCTGACCATTTGTCACATTGAGTACTGACTATCTGGTCAACACGTGGGTTCGAGGTACCCATAGAATTGCTCCCTTCGCAATTGCGGAGATGGACACCTAAACCTCTACCCCGCAAGGGTTAATGGTCGTGAACGCGTTTGTATTTTTTGTTCACCTAGCGTGAAGAACAGAAGAGCATGTATGAGAAAGTTAATGGGTATGAGTGAAGCCATATATGTATATGTCAGGATCGTTCCAGGTGGCGATGGATAGTCTCTGCCTAGAATCTAAATTTTAACTAATAACAATTTTAACCACCTCCGTGGCGCGATCGGTTAGCCGCCTGAACGCTAATCGTGAGGTCCCGGTTTCGATTCCCGGTGAACGCAAGTTAAGAACTACGCTTTTCTTCTTTCCAGTCTGGTCGTTGATTATATGTGCTATATATGTATTTATCTATGTATAATATGTATATATTTCTTAAAATATATACGTTGACTAGTACCCTTAACACAAGTCTTAAATGTACTTAGCAAGGGGCTAGTTCAATTTGTGTCATAATGTTTAAATATTATTTTTTATTATACAAAAAAGACTAACGCATTCACGGCCATTAACTCTTTCGGGGTAGTATTTTGTATTATAATCTGAAGTAAAGCCGTGGTATGTTAGTATCTTTATCTAAGTACCTATATTACAAATAAGTATCAAAATAAACCCTCAATATACTTAGTAAGTCGCTTAAAATTATCATTTATTCAGCAATGAACGCAACTTAAGCGATAGTGAAGGCATTAGGACTCGCCTAAGGATTAGTGCACACTTGAATCCGAAACCGCCTCGACTTGAATGCAAATGTATTCGCAATTCGGAACGCGAAAGTACCTAGGTAACTCTCCGTATAAATTAATAGGGTTAGGCTGTGTAGGGAATGGACACCATAATATTACATACCACTTTTCAACATCACATACATACATACATTATCTATTATATGTCAGATATATACGACATATAACAGTCAGATAGACGCTATATTGAAAAAAGGTGACGTTAGGAGTACCTATAACCGCCGAGAGTGTATGAGAGGATGTATGAATGTCAATGAAGCGAAAGTGGTCTGTTAGGATCGGGACAAATGGGGATCCGTGATCTCTGCCTACCCCTCTACAGGGAATCAGGCGTGATGTGTATGTATGTATGTACATACATCATCGCCGCTACTTGCGACAGTCACTCATCAACTTTCTCATTCGTGCCTTATCTTCTTCTATTCTTCACGCTAATTCTTCTTGTTTTTAATAATTTTGTTTTATGATACACAAAGGAAAAGTTACATTAAAAGTATCTGTCACGATAGTGACTATGCAAAGAAAATTCTGCATTTTTACATCAAAAGACATCATAATAGTGTAAGTTAAAAGTGACCAACGAAATGTTTTCTTTTCACCGAAGTTCTATCCACCCCGGAAGGGATTTAAGGACAAATCGTGTCAATACAATGATATAAATTTTAACTTAAATTCCTTTTAAGTGATTTTACCAAATTCAGCAAACAAGGTATTCTAAAACGAATATATTTTCTAAGTCACCTTGTAACAAAAGTCTTCATGACTAATTGATTCTCAGACGGGAGTAACAGATACACCAGGTTATCCAATCTTTTTGTACGTATATTCGTTTACTACTTTGTTGTATTAAGTTTTCTTGTCTCCAAGTAATCGCAGTTGCGAACTGAGTTAACCCGATACGACTTTTAACTTGACTTGTTGAACTTCTTACTTGAATAGGTAATAGTCAGTGCTTGTAAATGGTGATAAAGTTTACCATCTGTCATGTTAGATGCTGACTATATGGTTAACACATGGGGTCGAGGAGACCATAGAATTGCTAAGTCTATAGTTCGATAGACACTTGAATCTTTGTCTACTCTGCAAGGTTTAATAGTAGTGAAAATGATTGTCTTTTAATTACTTAGTATAACTAGTACGTATTATTTAGCTTTGTTATGTACTAATGGAAATGATGTTCAATGAATTTCTATGTACATTTTCGTAATAAAAACACATTTACGTAATGCATCGAATTATACGGTGAGGGAAACCATCGTGAGGAAACCTACCTGTTCCTCGAAAGGGTAATAGTTAGTGCTTGTAAATGGCGACATGGCTGACCACCTGTGACATTGAGTACTGACTATCTGGTCAACACGTGGGTTCGAGGTGTCCATAGAATTACTACCCTCGCAACAGCGGATATGGAAACCTGAACCTCTGACTACCCCGCAAGGGTTAATGGTGGTGAATGCGTTTGTCTTTGTTTTAAATAACTAAATCTACAGTTTCGGAGAAGGACACTTGAAACTCTGTCCCAGCAAAGGTAAATGGGCGTGAATTTTAATATTTTTGGATTGTTTAACCAATGTAAACGCGCCCTTACATGATAGCGTCATTTGAATGTAAATATAAACACTAATTCCTCCATTTGTATACAAAATAAGCTGTTAACATCTTCAACTTTAAGTTAATTAAAGGTTAAGCTTCTAGGGGTTAAACTGCGTTTGTAAAGGGTTGAATTCTTTAAAAATATTCCTTTGTTCATCATATTTAAAGACGAAAAAAGACAAACGCGTTGACAACCATTAACCCTTGCGGGGTAACCAGAGATTCAGGTGTCCATCTCTGAAATTGCGACAGTAACTAGTAATGCTATGGCAACCTCGAACCCCCGTGTTTACCAGATAATCGCTATTTGCAAGAACTAACTATTACCTGTTCGGGGAACAGGTAGGTTTCCTCACGATCTTTTCCTATTAAGTATTCGACGCATTTCGTAAATGTATTTTTATTACCAAAATGTACATGTGACATGACAAATATATGAAAGAACGTTGTTTATAGTAGCTAACCAATGAAGAACAGAAGATCAGAAGGTTAATGGGTGTGAGTGAAGCAAGAGAGATTTGTCATTATCGTTCTAGGTGGCGATCGAAAATCTTTGTGAATATGTCTGTATGTACAATTCTTGCAAACCTACATACATACATACACATCACACCTGATTCCCTGAAGAGGGGGTAGGCAGAAATCCTGGATTCCTATCCCTAATGCATACACGTCCTCATACACACTCCGCGTATATAATAATAATATAATTTGAAACAATGCACCCAGAATAACAAGTCGAAACCATTAGATAAGAGTGGGTGCGCACTGAACAATTATAAAGGCCACCCGACACTGAACAGGCAACTTTAATGCGGTGAAACTTGGATTAGCAAGAGGTAGTTTGGTCGCGAGCCAGTGGGACCTTCCTCTCTGTCTACCTGCCTTAAAGGTGTAGGATTGAAGGTGAATTTGAGTTAAGAAGATGATGTATGAAAGAATGGCTTAGTATGTAGTTTATGTCATTATTTTTCATATCTCCGATACGTAGGTAACAGTCTAAACAGTGTTAAATACGAATATAGTGTGAAGAATAGAAGAGCATGTATGAGAAGGTTAATCTATGAGTGAAATAAGAGAGATTTGTCAGGACAGTTCCAGGTGGCGATCGATAGTCTCTGTCTATCGCGTTCAAATCCCACTTGAGCATTTACCAATGGAAATGAAGTTTAATGAATTTCTATGTACATTTTCGCAATAAAAATACATTTACGAAATGCGTCGAATACTACGGTGAGGGAAAACATCGTGAGAAAACCTACCTGTTCCCCTTACAGGTAATAGTTAGTGCTTGTAAATGCCGACCTGGCTTACCACCTGTCACATTGTACTGACTATCTGGTCAACACGTGAGTTCGAGGTAGCCATAGAATTACTACCTTCGCTATTGTGGAGATGAACATCGGAACGTCTGACTACCCTGCAAGGGTCGTGAACGTAAGTCTTTGTATAAGATAAGGAGCGTAATTATAAGATTAATCTCAGTGGATGCTGTGAGAAGCACCCGTTTCAGTTCGCCGATATTATAATTCGGATAGTGCAGTGTTGCGTGAAGCTCTTAACTCGGGCAGGTTGATAATGCACTTTGAGCTTTTATTCTAGACTTCGTCTTAATACTGAGCAAAGATACATACACCTCTATACTACCTATATACATCTCTATACTATATACGAACGTTTATGATTCTTTATGAACTGGAAGGGCGGTTACGTATGGGCGGCCCCATAAGACACATAACAGTCAGATTGAAAAAGAATAATGGAAGAAGTACCTATAACGGCCGAGTGTTTAGTATTATAGGGTGATGTTAGAAGTACCTATAACAGCCGAGTGTGTAGTGTATATAGCCTGTTGGTCTCTCAATCGGCAGGTATGGCTGTTCTTAGGGCTGTGCTGGTTCCAACATTGACGATATATATTATATAACGAGAAATGAGTTTGCAGATGAAGTATGAAATCAGAATCAATGGTGTGGAAATGCGGTCACTGAGAAGCATGTTAGAAGTGACAATGAAAGATAGAATTACAAAAAGTGTGATTAGGGAAGGTTGCAGTTTGAAAGAAGATGTAGTGACTAAGATTGAAAAGGGCATGCTTCGATGGTTTAGACATGTTATGCGGATGAATGATAGTACATATATTGACAAATGAAATATATGTGTATAAAGTGGAAGGGCGGTTACGTAGGGGCTGGCCCAATAAGATATGACAGTCAGATAGACGCCATATTAAAAGGGTAATTTTAGAATCAACTAACCGCCAAGTGTGTATGAGGAGGTGTACGAGGGACAATAAAGCGAAAGTGGTTTGTCAGGGGACAGATGAGAATCCGTGATCTCTACCTACCCCTCTACAGAAATCAGTCGTGTATGTATGCATGTCTTTTATAACTTTCTGCGAATAAAGGCAGTAATTTATATATTGTTACGTTCCAGACTAAGAGATACTAATGTTACATTGTAGCAGAATTTTTCTTGCGGTTACCTCAATTGGTTCATTATCGACCGCAAAGTATTGAAAATGTTTTTATAGGTTATAATTTTCATAATTATGGATAATTTGCAAACATTACAATGCTATAAAGATGTGTATACATATTTATGTACATATACAGTATGGTATATTTATGTAACTCTACCTGAGTTGGACGGGGTAGGCTGCGTAAAACTTATACAGGATAATATTGGAATCCAGTACTTTCAGTAGCGTTCTCTTTATCCCACTACCTGAGTACCGTGCTAGTCTGGGACGTAATAAAAAACTAACTAGCTGCCGTTCTTCCCGGCATGTCCACGAAGGCGACTAAAGGACTAGGGTTACAGAATCTATTGGGCTATGACTAGCAACCTTTCGCCAATGTTCCATAATAACATCACAACCCCAATATTCATACTTAAAAGTGATCTAGGAGATATTATATCTGCCTGATTCTGTCCACCCCGAAAGGGATTAAAGGACGTGAATGTATGTATACCTCACCACCTGTCACTGAATTCCCTTACCATAATGTGACGAGGCCGAATTAACTTCCCTTTATTAACGCTTTCGGAGAGTTTCTTAAAACTTTGTGGTTTTGTTTACCCGTTGCTTAGCAACCACGTAGCTGTGTGGTGAACGTAAGATGAGATAACGGTGCTTTAGGTTAAAGATTGACAGTTAACTGACGAAACGTCAAGTCAGGGATCTATGTTAAATTTATTTTGTTTAAGTCTTTCTATATGTTACGTTGTTATTATGTTATGCGATATGGAAAATAATGTTAAAATGCGAAGTGTAACTACATACATAATACGTTACGCCATTTTCCCTTCAAAGGGTTAGGCAGAGCGCGTTAAATGTTCTGTGACTAACTATAGTTAGTAAGTCAATACCTGACTTCTCTGTCACATATGTATGTTATGTATATCTTTATTTAATTTATCGTGATACGACCCGGTCTCTATAGTAAATGAAATTGCCTATGCCAGTTCAGATAAAAAGATAAATCAGGTAATAGTTAGTGCTTTTAAATGGCGACATGGCTGACCACCTGTCACATTGAGTACTGACCATCTAGTTAACACGTGAATTCGAGGTGGCTATAGAATTACTACCTTCGCAATTGCGGAGTTGGATACCTGAACCTCTGACTACCCCACAAGGCCTAATGGTCGTGAACGTGTTTGTCTTTTTTGTTTTTTGTTCAGATATAATTTTAATGTAGATATGTCTTATAAACATACACATAACAGTACAGCGAAACCTGTTTCATTTCATTCTTATCCTTGTTTTTTTTATTCAATCCTGATTGACATTACTCGGTGCTTATATGTTCGTATAAGTACATATACATTCACGTCCGTTCACCCCTTTTGGGTGGACAGAACCTTTTAAACACCAAAACATTTACTTGGTCACTTATTAGCATGAATATAGAGGGTGGGACGTCATATGGAACATTGGTGACATGATGCTAACCCAATAGATTCTCGCCCCTAGTCTCATAGTCGCCTCCTAGGACATGCCGGGAAGAACGGCAGCTAGTTAGTGTTCTTTTTACGACCCATACTGTTAACGGATAGAATGATTCTGATGTATAAATCTTACAATATTTAAAAATCGCAATGAGTAATATCACTACATAGTATAAAACAAAGTCGCTTTCTCTGTCCCTATTTATGCTTAAATCTTTGAAACTACGCAACGGAATTTGATGCGGCTTTTTTTAATAGATAGAGTGATTCAATAGGAATGTTTATATGCATAATAACATCCATTAAATAGTGGAGTAAGCTATATATTTTATACCCGTGCGAAGCCGGAGCGGGTCACTGGTTAATAATAAAATAAAGTAATACTTATAATAAAATAAAAATATCCTCAAACATTAGCACAATGAGTCAAACCTAAAAGATCGTATTTATTATGACAAAAAGGCAGTTTCTCCAAACTGTACGAACACGAAGGCCGTTGAAAAAATTATGAGATAGCTCGCTGCGGTAAGATGCATTAAAAACATATGCCCGTTCGCTCTCGCCGGAATTTGTACTGATATGGTGCTGGGTTACTCTTGAGTTGTATTGGGAATGAGAATATGTGTACTTAAGATATGTTATGTTATGAATAAGACTGTCATAAGATGGTTGCTTAAATATAATGGTTGTATGTATGTATTTTCTATGTCGTACTGGATGTAGATAGAAATGGGAAGATAGTACTTAATTGTCTTTCTATATCATGTTATAAAAAGAGAATAGGACTAGGGGTAAATAGAAGCTATTGGATAGTAAGGTATAGAAACAAAAATGTCATCGGAACGCCGATGGTTACTCTAAATTGACTGAGTAGAGAACGTACTATATTTATTAATAATATGGGTCCCTCATGTCTATTTAATGTATACTAATCGATACTATATTTGTAAATATTTTTGAAGCTATAAAGGCACTGTTTATTTATCTTGCATAATTTCCAACATCTAAACTTGATAAATCAAACTATTCTCTTTCGCAACATATGTCCTCCAAACCTTTTATTACCATCACCTGAAGTTTATTAACAAACACATCCTTTGTTTGCCGTTTAAAATCACGCAAAAAATACAACAATGACTATTGGATGCCATTTCTCTCAATCACAAGAATGCATAGCCTGCTTCGTGAGTAAGATGTGAATGCAACAAAAAATAAAAAGAAAAAAATGGACTGCGTCCGCGCAGGTAGCAAGACACTGTGCTTGCGTTCCGTTTCACTCAAAAATTCATTCATTCACCGCTCTATACAAGAGGTTTATAAAGATTTTACTTCATTTTAATGCAATTTATTAGTTATTTGTTGTTATAATGAGTTATTTTTATAGTTTATATATAATTAAATGTATATATTCATAATAAATATGTATGTATGTAAGAATAAGGTTGTAAAATCAATTTTGTAGTTCAAAAGACTTGATAAACGAAACGTTGAATGCTTCCAAACACAGTGAGAGAAATTATTTTTAGGTTATGTTAGTTTGAGTTTTGAACTTAAGTGATAGGATGTAAGTGAATGTTTGTGATGCATTTTAAGTGAAAAGTTAGTGTTTATGAATTGAAATTAGTGTTTTGTGTGTTGTATAGTGTTTGTAAGGATGTGTCCTTTATATTTTAAGGTAATTATTGTATGTTTTACTTATGTTTATTGAATTATTATCAGTGTTAGGAGAGTGTTGATTGATTTGGGTATATGCAGCTGTGATATTGTCTATAGTTTTAAAAGCTTTCAAGGAAAGAAGCTTTTTGTATAGATAAATGTTACTTTTAAGTTATTTTAGGATGTTCTTAAGTTATTTTTGAAGTAGAAAAGCTGGCTAAGATAGATTTGTTGACAATCCGACTAACAATAATGTCAAGGGTTTAATATGTAGTTCGATTCCCAAAGGTGTAGTTTTAAGTTCAAGTTTGACACTTAAAGTTAATTATTTGGCGTTAAGAATGTTAATGTGTAGAAACACATACATACTTACCTTTTGTCGTTTCAAGGGTATTCAGAACATTGAAGATAAAATTGCCTTGTATAACTATCAGAGTTGTTATAACATACATACATATACATCACGCCTGATTCCCTGTAGAGGGGTAGGCAGAGATCACGGATCCCCATTAGACCCAATCCTGACAGACCACTTTCGCTTCATTGACACTCAGACATCTTCTCATACACTCTCGGCGGTTATAGGTACTCCCAACGTCACCCTTTTTCAATATATCGTCTATATATGTTCTATATGTTATAAGTATAGCATCTATATATTCTATATGTTATAAGTTGTTTTTAAATAATATTGGTAACAAGTTGATACTGGACTATCTAAGTTATGTCATAACATGCTAGGAATACAGCTGGTTACATGTCTATTCACGTCCCTTATCTGCATTTAACTTATAAGATGTGACTAGGTACATAATGGTATAGATATAATACATTTGGGATCTCCACGGCACACACTAATTGACTGACATTTAATTCTAATTGGTAATTTTAATATAATAACTTAGTCGTGTATAACATTTTTTTTATTTAATTTTGTACTGTATAATTATTCATCAGTACTATTGTGTGATTTAATGTATTGTGGAGTTTCAATACAATTATTATACAATTTCAATACATATAATTATTATAAATCCCGTTCCGGATGAAAGAAGCTGAGAATCATTTCAGAGACTATATCTAGCATAACTACCGTTATTAAAATGGTATTACGATATATAAACAGGTTGCTAGTTCATCACCTAACTAAATACGAATCAAGAAACTATGGGCTTACTTTCGGTGTTGGCTAGGTATTCGGCAATAGGTTGCTAATCCATTGCCCAACTAGTGTTCAACTAAGTAGTTCAGGGACCCTGTAATACATATACCTTCACGTCATTAATCCCTTTTGGGTAGACAGAACCTCGGAGATACAATATGTTGCATGAAATGTGTTGATATATGGAACATTAGTGACTGATTGCTAACCCAATGCCCAATTGAATCCATTGACTCATATTCCCCTATAAGGCTTTTTATCCATACCGCAAAAAATGTCAGCTAGTTAGTATTTTTGTATGTCCCTGACTGGAAATCGAACTGAACTGAATTCGACGTAGGTCAGTTGTAGGCGGCTTGACTCTGTATCAGTGGGTACAGGGTTCAAACCCCGCTTGTTCACAACCATTAATTAGTCAGAGGTTCAGGTTTCCATCTCCGCAATTGCGAAGATAGTCATTCTATGTTCACCCAAACCCACATGTTGACCATATAGTCAGTACTTTACAGGTGGCAAGCCATGTCACCATTTACAATTGATTATAATTATAATACATAGAAATTAATATCCTTTAGAATACGTTTAATCCTTTCCCTGGCCCTCATTTCGTGGGTCCCTGGTCATTCGGAGCCTCGTTACGGGACACCCTTTGCGAAGTTCGCCTTTTAATATAAGTTAAGGCTTGGGACGAGTTTTCGCGGCCTTATCCTAGTACAGTACTTATTATGGCCCAGTAGGTGAAAATTAAGAAAAATAGACATATGGAAAGACAAGGGTTAGTTGGAATCAGTTGGGCGATTGGCTGGCGACCTGTCTTGTTTCATATGACATAACAATTCTAATATTTATGCTAAAAAGTGACGTAGAAAGTGATATGATGTCCCCAAGGTATGTATACATAAGCTTAACGGGCCAGATAATAGGATATTTAGAATGATAAAAATGTAGGAAAGTCAAAATTAATGCGTCATAATTATAGACAAGAAGAAGATTTTAACGTGTAATGAATTAACTACACTAAATGAAAATGCTGCAGACGATGCAAGCTTTTTGAAAATTAGATGTAAGCTTTGCACAGTGGATCATGTTCAGTTTATCACATATTCAGTTTATTATACTCCTGAACTATCATTTTTAGGTATCCTTAGTTTAATCTGTTGTTGAGGATAAAGATGTCAAAACACTAGGTTTAATTCACCTATGTTCCTTATGATATCACAACAATTTCCGTGCTAAAAAGTGATACTTTCGTGACTCCCATGTTCTGAGTTTTTTAAAGGCATTAAAGGACGAAAATGTATATGAATAAAAAAATTATGTATCTAGGTAAATATACGTAACTTTTAAGCATGAATCCAGTTAAGTTTAAGCGCCTTTTTCACTGGGAATAAGCCGCCGTGTCAGATATCATTTTTGAAGGGCCAACTTGGCTCTTTTAATGGAAATCAGTGTCGTTGCGAACTTCGTAACAATGTTAATTAGGCGAACTTGTATTTTGTTATTTACGGACTTCAAGAGAGGGAATTTCTTTAGAAAGTAGGTTTTAAGGGATAGTCTGAGATGAAAAGTTAATGGTACTAACTGATTCAGAAGGAATTCATAGAGGCAAAGTAAAAGTAAGAATTGGACGCGGTAGGCGTAGAACTTATACAGATCAAATTGGAGATATTCTTCTCAAGGCGGGTGTAGTGTGAAGAACAGAAGAGCATGTATGAGAATGTTAATGGGTGTGAGTGAAGCAAAAGAGATTTGTCAGGATCGTTCCAGGTCTTAGGTCTGTAGCATATTCCGTTAGAGAAGTACAAACGTGAATATATGTATGTAGATATGAACTTATATGCTAAATAATGCTAATTGATTTACTTCCCAAGGTGATTGAACTAGTGATTAATGGAATTTTATGGGTGATTGGCTAGTGGTAATTAGTAATGTTAAGTACTAGTAAAATCTCGATTGTTGTACTCTTGGTGTATAGGAAGTTGTGTGTTCTAGGTTTGATCTGCTCGAAAAGGAATAAAAATTTATTTATTAGGTAACTAGGAGTATTACGAATCTAGGTTTTTGTCTGTAATGAAAAGTATGTAATATAATATTCTGTTATGTAATATAATGATCTAGATTAAAACAAAGGCTCCTAGAATAGGTTGTTACTGTACAGGATGAAAGAATAAGATGCATAGAACCAAATGTTTATATTTATAACCCTTTTGTTCCATGGTCAAATAATCATAAAATAGCTGTATAATACTCTAGCTTTATAATTGTATAAAATTGGAAAAGGCAGATGATTTAATTCTTTTCTAGTCCTGGAGCAGCACTTTCCGTTTTAAATTATATTTACCTAAGTCTTAGTGCATACATAAAGGACACTTGCATAATGTTTACTTAATGACAAAAATGTTTGTCTTAACTTAGAATTTTTTATGAGATAACTTTGAGATACATACATACACATCACGCTCGTTTCCCTAAAGGGATAGGCGAATCAAAGTTCATCATTTGTTTCAACCTATCTAATCAGTTTCGATTCATTAATTCTATATACCTCCTCATTAACACTTAATACGTCTAAATCATTCTTTTAAAAGCTATAGTTACAATTTGTGTGGCTAGTCTACTCCATCACCCTTTACATTTGCTAACAACTAAACGTGACGAGAATTAAGTACATACATATAAAGTACAATAAAATATGTGTATAGGCGATAAATTGACCATCGAATTTAGTAATGGTAATTTCTAACTATCCCATTCCTAAATTCGACGTAACTCAGTTGTTTGGGACTTGACTCTGTATAGAGGGTACATGGTTCAAATCCCGCTGGAGCATGTACCAAAAGAAATGACGTTTCGTGAATTTCTATGTACATTTTCGTGATAAAAAATACATTTGTCGAAATCCGTCGAATACTATAATACTACGGTGAGGGAAAACATCGTGAGGAAACCTTCTTGTTCCCCGAACAGGTGATAGTTAGTGCTTGTAAATGGCGACATGGCTTACCACCTGTCACATTGAATACTATCTGGTTAACACGTGGGTTCGAGGTGTCCATAGTATTACTACCTTCGCAATTGTGGAGATGGACACTTGAACCTCTGACTACTTCGCAAGGGTTAAGAGTCGTGAACGCGTTTGTTTTATATCCCATTACAACATAGAAACTTTAAACTAGATAAGCTTATACAGCTGTTTATTTTGAAACAAGAGCTCTATTGATACGTGTTTTTCACACTCCATTTCACGAGACATGTGTTAGTTAGAAAGTGGGGACACGGGTTCGATTCCCGGTCCGTGTTTGTGGTAACGAGTAATTGTGGTTAACGAACCGTGCTTGAAATGTTTGGTTTTTAATTTTAGAATATGGTTTTCGAGTGAGGTTTGGTACTTGAGTTGAACGTTAACAGCTGTTTCTACGTTTTGTATTTTATACGTTTATTTTGTTTCAGAGTAGATAGAACCTCGGAAACAACATCAAAATCAATTTTAGTATTAGTATCGGGGTCGTAATAAGGCAGGGAGAAGTGGCGTCATTTTGGGGAGGCCTATGTCCAGCAGTGGATTGAGATAGGCTGATGATGATAATGATCGGGGTCGTGAACCATTAAATATAAAATTTGTGTCAACGTGGGACGCTAACCCAATGCTATCAAATCCCTAGTTCTCGATAGCCTTTTACGACGTGCTGAGAAGATAGGCAACTAGTTTCTATTTATATCGTAGTCTAAATATTAAACTGAATAGTTAAATTACATACACAATTACAGCTTAGCTGCATCAAATACTGAGACAGCACCTTTTCACTGCATCAAGTGCCTACTCCTTATATTTATTGTTGTTGTGTAAAAGTTTGTATATAATAGTGTGATGGAAAAATGTACCTATGTAAGCAGTGAATAAATGTTTTTCTTTCTTTACACACTCACGTCCTGTAATCCCTTTCTGGGTGGACAGAACCTTGTTGACGATAATATATCCAAAATCACTTAGCATGAATTTTGGGATTGTGATGTTATATGGAACATATTTTACAGGTTACTAGCCTATCGCCTAACAGATTCCATTGACACCTAGTCCCATAGTCGCCTCTTATTTATTTATTAAGGAAACAGAAATGAACACAGAAAATAAATACATAAAAACAAGGATACATAGAAAAATAAATGCGCTCATTTCCATAAATATATCTCACATAGAGTGAGATATATATATATATAGAAATATATCTCACAAGTGAAAAAACTTAACCGAAATAACGAATTGACAAATTGGAAAATTTTATATTTAACTGCAACCAAAAACACCTCCACAGAGTCTTAATCACAGAAATAATCTCTCTTACGACATCCAAAGAAGAAAGGCACCTAGTTAGCATTCTATGTACATTTAAGACTAGTTATTAAACAAAACATAAACATACGCCTCATGACTTGTGCATACACACTCCCTTTTTTATTATGGCGGGGTAGTCAGAGGCTTGAATGCCCATCTCCGAAATTTCGAAGGCATGTTAGGTATGGGTCATTCGAAGCCCGCGTATCACTAGATAGACTATTACCTATCCTGAGGGATAGGCAGGTTTCCTCACGATGTTTTCCCTCACCGTTATTAAAATATTATTAACCTTTATCTTTCTCAATTCCAGATCTATAAATCCAACCAAGCCATGTGAACACTAAAACACCATGGCGGGACTGAAACCTAAAATGACGAGTGGAGTGATCCTAGTGATTCTAGTGGCGTGTGCCAGTGTTAGTGGGGGGCAGATTAGTGAGACGCTGCAAAGGGCGTTGTCTGCGGTGAGGGGGCAGAGTCCTGGAGCTAAGAAGCTGCTTAATATACCGGAGGATGCAGGTAGGTTTAGATTTAGATTAAGGTTTAACTACATATTTATTCTTCACGGCCGTTTCTCTGTAGAGGGTTAGAGTTAATTAGTTAGTGGACATTAGGGCATACATATCACATCTGTTTCCTATGATATTTTAGACTTATTGTTATATTATGTGTCCTATGTGTTAGTAAATGATTGTTTAGTAAATATATAACAAACATTTAATTGTTATAAAAATTTAAATATCTTTAAATCTTTAGTATGTACATATGTCATCTAAGAGACAATGAAATATAATATGGTAATGACCATAGTAAATAAAACTCCGAAGATATATTAATATCAATATTTTGTCGAACAGTAATTTAGCGTCGCTGTATTTAATATTTTCTGTCTATCCTATAGATGATCATAAACTTATAATACGATTACGAAGCAAGATGAACGTATACGTAAATTCAATAAAGTTATTTGCACATCATACATATGTTTCCATAGCCAATACCATTCTGAATAGATCCTCCGTAAACCTAAGCTTATTGGGGCATATTTTTCCTTGTAATTACAGATATTATATTAAATCATATTGACTAATGTTTTCATCTGATTGCGTATTGATATTTCTGGTAATGGGCAATTTATCCCAATGTGTGCCTGAATGGATATGAAATATTCATGGAAATTATTCTCCTAGATAGGATAGGAAGGTCTGAGATAGGAAAAGACAAAGAGAGGTATATGTTTATGTTGTGTGTGTATGAGTTGGACTGAGATAGCAAGTGGGCTTTTCTGGTTTTTGGTTACATACATTTATGAGTACGTATGTACGTAAATAAAGGTTATAGATAAGTCACGTAAAATAATTTCTTAATTCGACAATTTTACTTAGATGTATGTGGTTTCTTTTGTTTTTTATATGCATATTCTTTGAAATGGTTATTATTAACGCCTGTAATTTAAAGTGATAATAAGTTGTAGTAGTTTTTAATACGTCATAAATTATTTTATAATACATTAGTTAGGCAAAAGCAATTTTTGACGCCATTTTCGACGATTATGCATGATTATTCTTTATTAAGTTATAATCAACACGATTCCAAGATGTAATTAAGCACCGATTATCAGGATGATGACTGAGACGTGGGTTCTATTGCCATTTTGTTATTCAATTGTTATTTTTACTTATCGCGTAAATTTAAAAAAAGTATTTCCTAATGTTTCCATAATGTTGCAATGTCCTTGGCCCCATTTCTCGTAAAATGTATTTAAATCGCGAATCTCGCGTTTTGAACATTCCATCTACGTTCAAAACGTACTTCTCCAAGCAGGGGCCCAAGTCTGCTAATGCGTTTTAGGACGATCGTTGTTCAATATCACTTCAGTTATAGTGTGAAGTTGGTAGTGTATTAGCAAAAGTGACAAATTTCACTATGACAGCATTGTCAAATTTCACTATTGATGACAGCAAATGTAACTAATTACACATATGTTAACGTCCCTTAATCCCTTTCGTGGTGGACAGAATTTTGGAGACATGAAAACATCTTGTTCACTTATTAGCATGTATATTGGAGTTTCGTTTTCATATGAAATATTGGTGACAGGTTGCTAACTCATCGGACAATAGAATTCAAATACCCCTAGTCCCTTAGTCGCCTCCTACGACATGCAGAGATAAACAGCAGCTCGTTAGCATTCTTTTTACGTCCCAACTAGCACGGAAAAAAGCATAAACCGCGCCTTAAAAATCATAAAATTTCTCCCTTTAGCTATTCCATGAACAACTTCCCTCTGATACTCAAGTGTTATTGAACTGATATTCTACAAAGCATAACTAGACTTGGGCCCCGGCAGTGCAGAAAAAGGCATATCGATCCCGTCCTTATGCCGAGCGCATTAGTGGCGAAAGTGGAATTTGAATGAGACAAACGACCACTTAGTCGCCTCTACATGACTGATATTGGCTCCGGGATCGCTCTAATGGTTCCCGGGATTTGGGGGTTGAGAGTTTGTTCCCAGTTTAGAGGAAGAGTAGCTTAGTATAGGCTGGAATGTTAGTAAATACCTAGGAATAATTACTACGTCATATTGAAAGGTATCGTTGTAAAAGTGTTAGTAAAAGACAAAGACAAACGCGTTCACGATCATTAACCCTTGCGGGGTAGTCAGAGGCTTAGGTGTCCATCTCCGCAATTGCGCAGGTAGTAATTCTATGGCCACCACGAACCCACGTGTTGACCAGATATTCAGAACTTAATGTGACAGGTAAGCCATGTCGCCATTTAGAAACTCTATTACCTGTTCGGGGAACAGGTAGGTTTCCTCACGATGATATCCCTCACCGTAGTATTCAACGCATTTCGTAAATGTATTTTTATTATGAAAATGTACATAAAAATTTTATAAACTTGATTTCAATTGCATTTCCTCAAGCGGAATTTGAACCCTGTACCCACTGATACAAAGTTAAGCCCCAAACAACTGAGTTACGTCGAATTTGTTAAAAGAAATCAATAAATAGGCTATACACATAATTAACACATATAAATACACGTCCTTTATTCCCTAGTGGGATGGATAGAGTCTCATACATAGTTAATATTTCCTCAGTTATCTTAACCAACTCCAAAAGCAATGATCACGTGGATGTTCACCCATCTTGATATTAACCACGTCTAGGTTGACTTAACAAAACCTTTAATCGATAGCCGAAATGATCCCTCATTATTATACTTGTAATTTCGGTAACCGAATAACCGAAAAGGGCATGAGGCCTTAATAACGTATAGTCTAACCCAATTCTTATCCAATAATGAATCGACGACCACCGAACCCCCTAAGACTTATGGCCATATCGATTAATAAGGGAAAGGAAAGTATTGGATTAGAAACACGTGTTTGTGTCTTATTAAATAAAGGTATAGGTTGTGCGGTTTATAATCAACGTCTTACAGGTTAGTTTAAGACGTAAGAAATGTTAAATTCTCATTCGTGCAATGGACTCTAGTACTATGAGCTAATAACCTTCTTTCAGTTGTCATCCATGTTCTATATAAAAGACATCTTAAACCCAATATGAATGCTAAAAGTAACCAAGAGATATATTATAGGGATATATTATTGGTCGAGAAACATGTGTTAGTGTTCTATTAAATAGAGGTATAGCTTTTGCGATTAGTTAACATATCAATAGACCGAAAGTTTCGTTTTCTTGTGTTTCTTAAGTTTGTATGCTTGTTTCATGCTTCTAGTTTTATGTATATTATAGTAAATATACTTTGACTTTATGTGGTCCAATCTAAAATTAACAGCACTCGTTCTTATATTTTACTAAGAATTGAACTTGATAATTGGTTTGGTAGATGGGGAGAAATAGTGTACAAACTAGCTGCTTTTTAAGTGAAATAAAGATTTTTAGGCCGTTACTAAGCTAGCCACTTATCACTAATATACTATTAACAGATAATATTACCGGGGGGTAACAGTGTCTATAAAACTCTATGCATACCGAAAGGAGTTTAAAAAATTTATCATTGTAATGTCAAAAAGTCTCATTCTAAATAACATCCAAAATTTATAAAATTTTCTCCTTTTGTTCCCAAATATTTGCCTTCAAAACTCCTCAGAATTAATAACGGCTTAAATCACTTGATTCACCAATCAAACGTAATTAGCATAATGTTATTATTTCGATTCACAACTGGTTGACTTTTGATTTGCATTTTTAACAAGAAATTACATTAGTCAATCGACCTTAACGGGAAATTGGGGATCGGTGTGTAGAATGGACCTTTTTTGTTGTTTTATTATAGAGTAAAGGAAATGTTAGTGTCGTACAAAAATGGGTAATATAAATACGGAATTAATAAATTTATCTTTAGTTATATTGCTCTGCACCTACTTTTACCAATTAATTTAAATACATACATACACATATATACCAATGTCATAATTTTGAGGGATAGACATAAACAAAAGCTTTTTAAACTTATAGCTTGTTATTAGGTATAACAAATTTCTTAAAATGGTACTTCAGCCTAGATTCCTAAGACTACCTAGGTTAGTTTCTAAATTCTTACAATATGACTGTAATTTAAGATCCTAATCTTTAACAAGACAATACAAATATCCTTTTTATACATAAAATACTTTCTTTGAAGCCACTCGCTCCTGACCAATTCCTCAGGAATCGAGTTGAGAAATTGTTTGTCGGGATTAATCGAATGAAAGGAAATTCGAGTTTTCCATTCGATGCCAAAGGAGAATTCGTAAAATGACTACCAGTGACGTAGTTAGCGGAGTTGCTTTTTATCGAATCGGTATTCGTATTGCGATTAGGTTGGGATGAATTTATTATTTCGGTTGTTTAATATTGCGTCTAAACATTGCTCTATAAATGTACGTAAACACATGATTGTTTAAATAGCTTAAATTTGATGTACTTGTAGATTAGATATATGATGAAAAAATGCAGTACATTATTATTAGTTATATACTCACATCATGACCGTTTTTCTACAGAAAGATATTCCGAATCCTGACAAACATCTTTTGCTTCACTCACATCCATACACACTGGGAGGTTATATATTATACTTCTAACGTCACTGTTTTGGGAATTTATCAGCTATCTGACCGTCGTATGTCTTATTCGATCCTATTTTATATTCTCACCTTAATTATAACTGGGTACTGGGTTCAAATCCCGTTTGAGCATGTACCAATGGAAATGAAGTTTAATCAATTTCTATGTACATTTTCGTAATAAAAACACATTTACGAAATGCGTTGAATTATACGGTGAGGGAAAACATCGTGAGGAAACCTACCTGTTCGTCGAACAGGTAATAGTTAGTGCTTGTTAATGGCGACATGGCTGACCACCTGTCACATTGAGTACTGACTATCTGGTTAACACGTGGGTTTGAGGTGTCCATAGAATTACTACCTTCGCAATTGCGGAGATGTACACCTGAACCTCTGACTACCCCGCAAGGGTTAATGGTCGTGAATGCGTTCGTTTTTTGTTTTGTTTTGTTAATTATAACATACATACATACGTATAAGTACATTCACGTCCTTTAACCCCTTTCGGGTTGGACAGAAACTCGGACATATAATATCAACTACGTCACTTTTTAGGATGAATATTCGGGGGTTGCGATGTCATAATGACACATTGGTGATTTATTATGTACATATATTCCTTTCTTTTATTCATTAAACCTCATAAATTCAGTCCGGCTCAAGGAATTTATCTCATCCTTTTAAAAATGACGCCCCAGGCAAGATTACTTGTTAAACACGGGGGGACACTTAAAAAGTATAATTACCCGTACATTGCGTGCTAAATGTTTACGAGTCATCATTGCCGCTCAATAAAACCGGCCTTGGAACGGCTAATAAAAAGGGAACAACAGAATATTATGGTACCTTCTCCGCTTCAAGGAAAAAAATCATGCCTTTTAATGTTAGTGACGTCACAACCGTCCCGTGCTGGTCTGGGATGTAAATATGGTGATTAGCTGCCGTTCTTTTCCGTCGTAGGAGGTGACTAAGGGACTAGGGGTATATGGAATCTATTGGGTGATAGGATAGGAGCTTGTTAGTAATTCCATATGACATGAAAACCCCAATATACATGCTACTAAGTGACCAAGAAGATGTTTTCGTGTTTCCAAAGTTCTGTCCAGCCCGAAAGGGATTAAAGGACGTGAATTTATATGTATGAAGTAATCTTAGTGATGTAATCAGTTCGGAACAGTGCTTTTGAATCTTTGTAAAAGATTATCAAAGAGTGAGTATTTAATTTATGTGGAAAATTTTGGGTGTTTTTCCTAGCCACGTTTGTATTTATTTAATAAGCTATTTCTGTTGCTGGTTGGGGCTGAAACCTTTCATTCATCATTTGTGTTATGTCATTATAGATAAGAGCTAACTTAGATATTTAAGAAGAAAAGACTAGTTACCTTAATTCGTAAATTACTTAGAGCACTGTTCCTAATAAAAGATTAATGTGACAAAATTTTCTTTGTAACTATTTGTTCTTTTCACCCTTACAAGAAATAAATACGTGAACATATACGTATGTTACTAAGCTTTTATCCGCTAGAATTCAATAGATCAGTTTTAATCCAAAAATCCTTTTCACCGCATTCCATTATCAACCTTATACCCGTTACCAAAAGTCCATTTTCCAATACCATATACGAATCAGTTATGAATTGTAAGGGTGCGACCACACTGAATCTCAGGTCACGTATCGGCCTCTCCGTGATTTATCCGGCAAGTTTTCGTGTGCACTGGCCCTTAAAACTCACTTAGTGTGCCTCGAATTTAAGATACGAGCGGTTAATGGTATTTTATTATGTAATGTATTTATAAATATACATCCATGTTTTTTATTACCCTTAAGGGATGACAGAACTTTGGCGACACGATAATGTCTTAAAAGTTACTTTTTTGCATAAATATTGGGGATTTCATATGCAATATCGGTGATAAGTTGCAAGCCCATCGCTCTTAAAGTTACCTATAGCTAGTTTTGATATGGTCCTAAATAAATTACTCTACATACAAACACATACGCAATTCTGTGACTACTAGGAAATCAATCATATTGTCATGTCCTCATTACATTTAGATGGAACTACAGAGAAATAAATTGTCATAGAATATTGGAGACATCAATGGGCTAACAACCTGTAACCAATGTTTCATATAACATCACAACCCCAATATTCATGCTAAGAAGTGACCTAGAAGATATTAGTTTTCCACTGAAACTCTGTCCTTCGGGAAAGGTATTAAAGAACGTCATTGTACATGTATGTATGTATATAATACATCTATACAATACAATATATATACCTATCGCCGATATGATATGTAACAATACAATATACTACTAACAGAAGGCTACCTCCGTGAAATCGCCGTTTCCGTGGCACGGGCGAACGCCGATTCGGAATGTGTGCCGTGTACGATTCGAGTTCGCGACACTTGTTCCGGAGTTGTCCCATTAAATTCTAATATGAGTTGTCGGAGTTCGGATTGGCTTTTCCTTAGTTGGCGTATCGGTGTACTGTTTAGGTGGGAGGGGCAGAAGGTTGGCTGTGTTTTGGTGCGTGTTTTATATTAGAATAAATGCTCTTTCATGTACTGGAAAAATAGTTAGGAGAAATTAATATAAAAGCAAGTTCAGTCCCTTAGTAAGTTGTTGTAGGTAAGCAGGTGAGGCAAGGAATTTGGAAAACGGGATTCACATCCCTGTGTCAACTATTATTTTGTGCTTTTGGAACAAATACCTATCTATTGTGTTGTGAAAATATGTCGTAAGGAAGAAACAACAGACAGGGCGGCATTGAAAACCTTTTACCACTCACATTCAGCACCCATCATAGTAAATTTGATTAGATTTTAGAAGCTAGCCTGTTCCACAAATTCGAAGACGGACCCGCGATCCCCTTATCACCTCTCAAATCATAATAACATCCATACATACAAATCACGCCTCATCCCCTGTAGAGGCATAGGCAGAGATAACGGATCCCCTTTTTAAATATATCGTCTATCTGGCTGTTGTATGTCTTATTGGGCCGGCCCCTACGTAGCCGCTCTTCCACTTCACTCCTATATTCCTTTAATAATATAATATAACCAAAAAGAGTTACTTTATCTCTTTAACTTTACACATAATCTAGCCTTCTGCCCGAGTACTTCCCGTATCAGTTGAATGTGATTATTATGCGTTATTACCCGCTTCCCTCCACGGGGTAAGACGTAGACTGCACTCAGACAGGAAGATAACGTCTACCCAAAAGGCTATTGTAGTCTCCGGTATTGTATGTCTTGTGGTTGCTAGCCCATTGCAGTGTCTTAGGTGTTTGAAGCTTGGGAATGTTTAGTGCTTTAAAGGAATATTTATAGAGAGATGGATTGCAAGGATTGATAAAATGTGGTATTCGCGATAAGTATCCCTATTATTTTTATTGAAGGTTGCGTAGTTATGAATTAAACATTTTGCTCTCTAGAATGTATGACTATGAAAATCATGCATGTTATTAAAGTAATAAATATGGATTAGTTCAATGTTCTGTTGTCCCTTTCGGTATGGAAAAAACTCTGACAACCAAGGTTACTGTAACTTTTAGTATTCTGATAGCATCAATAAGGAACATTCGTGCCCCCTAGCCCCATTGTCGTATCCTTTGATTCACATGTACCTTATAACTTGTTAGATAAATTCAGGAATTTATGTAAAAAAGTCACTACAACTATTCTTTAATTTATCTCCATCACTATAAAACTGTCCACCTCACACTCTTATGGTCGTAGTGAATAATGTCGTGGCAAATAGTGGTGCTTCCAGCTGAGCTGTTCGCCACCTGATGAGTTTTGTTCGGCACATGCCCCGACTGAAGCGGCCAGGTGTGAGAACAGAGGCTTTATTTGGACAGATAGCCTTTATATCTAATTACAAGCAGTAACTATTACCTGTTGGGGTAGGTTTCAAGCGATATCAAATAATTTGCCACATTTTGATTTTTTTAAAAGTTTTCAATACATGAAACATAGATGGCACTGTAATTATAATTAGATTTTTATATTATATTCTTCGCTCCTATTAGTAGCAGGATATGTTATATAGCCTAAAGCCTTTCTCAATAAATGGTCTATCTAACATAGTTAAAAAGAACATAACATACATAAGAAAAAGATCATAGTGAAGAAGAAAGAGAGATTTTTGAATTCGAACCTGTAGTTCCTGAGATTAGCGCGTTCAAACGAACAAACAAGTATAGATTAAATAGTAAAACATCGTGATGAAACCTGTATATCCCTATGTTTTTCCTTCAACATCAAAAGCCATTATACTAAGAGACTGTGCTATGGCTTTAATCATAGCCAAAAGGTATTGTAGGATGCGACCAAATGGTGGTCAATGCAGTTCTTAATAGGTATTCCCTGCAGAGGGGTAAGCAGAGATCACGGATCCCCATCTGTCCCGTTCCTGGCAGACCACTTTCGCTTCAATGATACTCATATCTTCTCATACATAATCGGCGGTTATAAGTACTCCTAACGTCACTCTTTTGATTTTACTACGTATGTATCGATTAAATTCCAGTTCATCCATCACCTATCTGCCCCAAATACGAACTCTGTGCAGGTTCGCCATTCCGCATTGAGCAGGCGTCGTTTACTTAATGGGCTTGCACAATTTCTCTGATGACATTGCTCAGTCTCAGCTACCTGCGACAGGGGTGGCGATTGTAGCAAATTATAAATGTATTTTGTATAGAATATGTTTACCTAGGAACAGGTAATGGTGAGTGCTTGTGAATGACATGGTTTACTATCTGTCACATAAGGTACTGACTATCTGGTGAACACTTGTGCTTAAGGTGGCCACAGAATCACTAACTCTGTATGTGTGTGTGTATATGTAGATATCATGCAAAAATGGGTTGGTTACCTGTCCCTCTATAGGGAAATATCTTGTATTCCTTTTTCCTTGGAGACATACTATTCTCGTATACTTAAGCGATAAGTATAAGGGTTGTGACAGCATTATCATAATTTCTCATTACCCAATACATTGTGTTTTTTCGTCTAACTAATACCTTTCCTGCACTTTTCACATACATATATACACACCTATACTTCCATAATGAGGTAGAAAGGACTACAGATCTTTCTAGCTTCAATCCCACTCTTCTCATACATACATACCTGACCTGATACGTCGATAATCTAGATCAATCTATTGACAACCCTGCCATAAAGGTAAGACATGCGTACCGTCAAAGACGCCAGTTCTATTTGGGTTCATGGGTTTCCATGGAAACTTGAGTAATTGTGCCTCGTCTTACTATGATGCAGGAGCGCTCTGAATAGAGAGAGCGTGTCAAAGACGTGGTACCTTACCTAGATACAGTGCGACGTAAATAGAATGATAACTAGGTGCCTTTCTTAGCTATAACGCGGGTGAGATTGTCGCTAGGGAATGGTGGAATGAATATTAGGTGATAGATGAATGGATGGATGATAGTTGATACCTGTATGTTTAAGTTCTTGAATACGTTTCAAGGATGATAGTGACCTAATTATTGTAAGTATTCATCAAATTTTTATAGTATTCTAGCACACCACCCCTTGTCTCTTAAGTACTGCTATTGTGTTTAATTTTATGTGAAAATCATTTAATATAATACATTTTAACAATAGAATCTTTACAATAAATTTAAAAAATATTTGCAAACTGAAAACGTATGAATTAAATGAATCTAAAAATTTGTCACTGACGTTGGAGCGCAGAGTGCCCAATATGCTGACAGCGTTCCCCCTCTGAATAGCCAGACTAATTCTCTGGCGAAGGAAGCTACCAGCCCTGCGATCTCCAATGAACTCTTGCATTACATTTACAACGTGAAGATCTTAAAGCTATTTGACAGTATATTTACATTATAGTTTTAAGAGATTCGCGATTTATACTCATGATTAATAATTATTAACGGGACTTATCGCGTAAGTTTATATATAATAAAATTACCTTTAAATAAATTAAGGGTTAATAAAAGGTAATTTTATTATATATAAACTTACGCGATAAGTCCCGTTAATAATTATTAATCATGAGTATATTTACATATCTGTCTAGCGCGAGTTCTCTTAATAATTCCTTTACAATAATGACATTTCATTCACAATCACACTTCAAAAGGGAACGAACGAATGAAAGTTTAAACTCATTCAAAACATAAGTAGAGTACCCGCCACATAAAGTGGCAGTAGCCAAACTTGGAACTAAATTTGACGTTTCCGCCATTGCGTGTTATTTTGTATGAAAGGTAAATTTAGTATTACCAGCGTTGTGTTTTTTGCCCACTCTTTGTAATTTTTATGTTTGTTAAGGGTGATTATAATAAATTGATTTCTGGAGTTTCTTGTTAGTTCTTCTCCAAGGGTCTCCGCTGAACTTCTTCTTCTCAATCGGTACGCTCTTATCAGAGCGGTCGTGGTCTTCATGACGTGGCATCTTGAGCAGCCGAAATGGTTGGTGAACTAACCTCGGTAAAAATATGTAAAGACAATGCTCAGTGCCATGTTTGAAATAGTTTTTTTACTTACATACATACACATCACGCCTGATTCCCTGTAGAGGGGTAGGCAGAGATCACGGATCCCCATTTGTCCCGATCCTGACAGACCACTTTCGCTTCATTGACATTCATACATTCTCTAATACACTCTCGGCGGTTATAGGTACTCCTAACGTCACCTTTTTTCAATATAGCGTCTATCTGACTGTTACATATATGTCTTATTAGGCCGGCCCCTACGTAACCGCCCTTCCACTTCACTCATATATATTCCTTTTGTCAATATATAGTTTTTTTAATTTGTACTTAGATCATAAAATAACTTTCAAAGAGAGCTTATGATAGGGCCTATTTTGAATAAAAATATTTTGACTTTGGTATATTAATTTAGCTCTGCAACCAAAGATCGTTACAAATGAAACCTCAATATAATGTATCGAGCCGTATGGCACAGTGAGTGCTAGTTTTGGCGTGTTTACTGGCAACACTGGATTACGCGACTGTGGCGACGCCTCCAACTGCCACCTTATGTGGCGGGTACTCTAAGCGATCTTGATTATCATAATCGGAACGAACGTTGTCCTTATCGGGGAAAAGTTGAAATGAAGACTGGATTCTGTTTCTGTCGGGGAGGTACTAGGTTTAATTTGATCCCTTAATTAGAAAGTAAAGTAAAAGGGGTTGATTCTCGTGTATTTTAGTAGTTTTTGTTAAGCAAAGATGTTTTCTCAAACACGATGATCAAGATATTATGAAAATAATTGAATGATCCGTATATGGATTAGTCTATCAGTAAGTTAACTCTAGTTTTGGCATTCAACAACTGAGTAGACACTATTTTGTCACCGAAGTTGATAACCTGAAACCTGAACATGGTAGAACTAAAAGGCTTGATTGGAAAATGCCCTTAATATCTATCCTTTATAATAAAAAGACAGTATTTATGAATAGTGATAAATACTTCACATACTAACAATCCATAATGGTTTAAAAGTTACGTAGATACAAAGATAGATACTTGAGCCCCTGAACAACCCGAATAACAAAATGATTCTTAAGCTCAGTGCAAATATTGACATAAAATCTAATATCAATCATACACTAGTCACCTCTTACAACTATAACACTCGTATTTGGGAAGTCAACATTTTATATGAACAACAACATACCGAGAAGATTACAGTAACATTGACATATATTTTTAATTAATTGTCCAAACAACACAGTCATGCATTCTTATCAACCCATTGTTATAACTTTCACAACATTTATTTGTAGAATAAGGACTTGAACCCTTTTCTGTCTGACGTTTGTCCCGTCTAAGACGAATTTTCCCGTTTTATAAGGGCCAAGGGTTGTTTTGAAGGGAATGAAGCTATCTATTGGGGATTGTGTACCTTAAGACGATGGAAGACTGGCTTTAAAAGCTACTCTGGCTCTTGTATTGAGGTACTAGTGGGTTGGGAAAAGATACTTATGTTTATCCTACAAAGAAAGTAAAAAGAGTATTAGAAAGTTTGGGATTTGAATTATTGACAAAATATTTTTTTTTTTAAATTTAATTATGATATAATATACACATATTATTGCAAAAGTTAGGTCTTTCAATGGTCTTTCAGGAAATAAATTTGAAATTGTTGGTATTGTGATATTGATATCTAGTTTATATACTTCCCTTCCCGTCGACTGATATATCTTTACCTTTTTATCTTTAAATGTACCTTTAAAAGTTTATTTACTTTAGAGCTGGTACATACATACTAACATTTATCCCTTAACTTTCTTAATGGGTTAGGTAGAGCTCAATCCGTACCTTGAATGAATCTATCTTACCTCACACACATACATGCTCTTTAATTCTTCATGCTACGTACTTCCACTTTAACAATTTATTCATTACTAGTGACCCGCTCCGGCTTTGCACGGGTATAAAATATATAACTAGCCTAATCCACTATTTAATGGATGTTATTATACATATAAACCTTCCTCTTGAATCATTTTATCTATTAAAAAAAACGCATCAAAATCCGTTGCGCAGTTTCAAAGATTTAAGCATACAAAGGGACATAAGGACAGAGAAAGCGACTTTGTTTTATACTATGTAGTGATGACTAAATGATAGCACGTATCGCTGTCTACCCCTTTAGAAACCTTATACGTGAACTGTTAGGTCGTAGCTTTGAACCTAATAGATGTCAACTTGTAGTGACTAAGTGTCCGCTGCAGTTCTGTTGCGAAGGAATGGCATGTATCGAATGCAGGATCCTTATTCTCGTACCACTTTTGTACTGTACAGAAGTTTCAATATAAAAGGGTAGGCAGAAATCATGCAGAACCTTTCATGCCTGTACATACATTTACATTCGCATCCTACAATCTCTTTCGAAGTAGACAGAACCATTGAGATTTATTATCTACCAGGTCACTTTTTAGCATGAGTATTGGGGTTGTGATGTCGTATGAAACGTTGATGACAGGTACTAGCCCATCGCCCAATTGATTCCATTTTCTCCTACTACCTTAGTCGTCTCTTACGACATGGCGAACGGCAGCTAGTTAGGATTATCTTCTGTCCTAGACTAGCACGGGACAATATCTATATTACATAAAAAACATATGCTTCACGATTTGTGTGTACACACTTAATTTTTTTTATTATGTCGGGGTAGTCTTAGTGACTACCGACGTATCGAATAAGGTCTTTGGTCAGTCATAGCCCATGTTTCACCTAAGAGCCAGTACCTAATGTTACTCCATTGGTGATTCCTTCTTTTTTCATTTCTTTCTCATTCATTTCTCTCTCTAACTAATACCAAGGCATAAATAAACTGTCTCTCAATTAGTAATAGTCAATAACTGACAAAGGAATTATACTTATCACCTGTCACGTTGGGTGCTCTTATACTTCAAGACCTACAATCAATCAGCCTATGTCACTCCACTGCTGGACCTAGGCCTCCCCAAGAGTACGCCACAAAACACGATCACACGTGACCCTGAGCCAACCACTACCAGCGACCTTTTTCAGAACATCAGTGTATCTAGCAGGGGGCGGTAACAGTAACCGTATTCTTATTAAAACATAAAAGTCTTAAACTTGTAACGAGCCTTCAGAATAGAGCCTCTCCAGTCGTCAGAAAAAGGGCGAAGTTTTATTGGCTTTCGCCAAAGTACTATTACGGGGAGCGGGCAGCGGCCGGACAACTTTTAACCGTTCTCGTGTCGACAACTTTTATTGGCGATCCGACACCGTTTTTCATTTGGAAGATTGAGAGCTGTCTTGGTAATATGGTTGGGTATGAGGATACTTTGACGACCTCCGTGGCGCGATCGGTTAGACACCTGAACGCTTGTCGTGAGGTCCCGGGTTCGATTTCCGGTGGATGCAGAGTTGAGAACAACGCTTTTCTACTGCTTTCCAGTCTGGTCGTTGATTATATATGTTATATATATGTAAAATGCTATATATGTGTTATTATAAATCTATTTATAATATGTATACATTTCTTAAATATACGTTGACTAGTACCCTTTACACAAGTCTTAAATGTACTTACCAAGGGGCTAGTTCAATTGGTTTAATAATGTGTAAATATTATTATACTCTTCTACAGGGAATAGGACGTGATGTTTATATATGTATGCTTCCGTGGTAAAAGGTAAAAGGGAGGCTAGATGTCATAATTTAAAACAAAAAGACAAATGCGTTAACGACAATTAACCCTTGCGGGGTAGTTAAAGTTCAGGTGTCCATCTCCGCAATTAGTAGTAATTCTATGGTCAACTTGAACCCACGTGTTGACCAGATAGTATTAATTTCTGGGTATATTATGGTGGTAAGATGATGCAGGCGGGTTTGATGAGAGAGTAGTATATATGGTGGTTTTAGATTGACAGAGTGAGATGTGTTTCGGTTTTTATGAATCATATGTTGAGTGATATCTTTAGTTGTTTGATTTGATGTCTATCCTTGTTTTGTAGTAAACAAGCATCTTAACTCTTTGGCTACCCTAAATGTGTAATGCATGTACATTATGAGAATATATTCTTCTGATTATTTCATAGCTTTTTTATTACTCTTTAAAACAAGGATAAGTTTGCTCCAGGGTTTAAGAACTAATACATAAATCTCCGATCCGTTAATCTTTTCCTTAATCGGTAAATATACCTTATATTTTCTCGGCTACCTTAAGCACGTATAATCAGCCGAAAATATAATAGACTATTACTGACCGTTTGCAACTCCTTTAGTCGCCTCCTACACCTAACCAAAATACTGATATTAGCACTCTATTTTCAATTGAGATAAATACTCGTAAATAAATCTTTAATTATTCCATCTAAGGGTCGTAGTTTCGAAGAATACTATCACCTTGAGTAGGGTTGGAAGTGAGATGAAGGATGACAGATACTGTGGTACAGGGTCAATATTGGATCCGCGAAAGGCTGTATTGACCCATAAGGCTTCGTCACAGATTATTAAGGATGTCTTGATAGCCTGTGATGTTAATAGAATGCGAAATAGCTGTTTTACTGCCAGGTAAGTTAGAATACTACGGTGAGAGAAAACATCGTGAGGAAACCTACCTGTTCCTGAAACAGGTAATAGTTAGTGCTTGTAAATGACGACATGGCTTACGACCTGTCACATTGAGTACTGACTATCTGGTCAACACGTGGGTTCGAGGTGTCCATAGAATGACTACCTTTGCTATTGCAGAGATGGACATCTGAACCTCTGACTACCCCGCAAAGGTCATGAACGCGTTTGTCTGTTTATCTTTCTTTGTTTTTTTATGTTAGAATGAATCCAATGTGCAATGAGCTAGTGACCTGTTAGTGTATTTCATACGAATGCTATTACAACCGCAATAGGTATGCTATAGTATAAGATCATGTATATGTAATATCGTGGTTTTGTCTATCTCAAAGATATAGATGGAAATACTTATATGTATGTATGATCATTATTCCATTTATCGGTTATGCAATGATTACCGATTAAATATTTTAACCCAGAATACGTTTCATATTGGTTGCTGTCCTATTGACTGTGTTACTAAACTCAAAATACCCTTTCACAGCTATAGGTCTTGATACCTACATTTAAAACAAATGTTCCTGTCACCAAACCATTCAAATTCTCAAGGTTTCGGCCATTACAAACTTTGGCTCCTGAACGACTATTATATTCCTTAATGACCTAATTACAGCGAGTTTTTAAAGCGTTTTAGCAATAATCGTTCGGGCTAAGTCTGAAAATTAAGGATATAATTACTAGCTTAATTTGAAGTAGTCAATTGCTAAGCAATGCTGAAGTTAGCCGACAAAAGTGTTCCCGGAATATAAATCTTAAAAAGGTATGGTATAATTGTCTTGTTGTTTAAGGTATGTTGTGGATACGGGTTTGATTCTCGGTTGGTAAAAGGAGTGTATAAATATTTGGCAATATACATTTATTTAGATATATCATATCCGTTTTTCTTCAGAGAGGTAGGCAGAGATCAATATTCCCAATTTCTTCGAGCCATCATATTTAAACGTAATATGTCAAGTCTGTATACAAAAGGAAGTTTATTAGTTCTAAATAATATTTTTTCAGAAAATCATCTAGTTTATCTGTCATCCCGAAATGTTGTTGTGATTTCTCTTGATCATTGAACTAAAAAGAAACAAAAAAGACAAACGCGTTCACGACCATCAACCCTTGCGGGGTAGTCAGAGGTTTACGTTTTCATCTCCGCAATCAGTGCTTGTCTATGGCGACACTGCTTACCACCTGTCACATTGAATACTGACTATATGGTCAACACGAGTTTGAGGTGGCCATAGAATTACTACCTCTGTAATTGCGGGGATAGATACCTAAACCTCTAACTACTCCGCAAGGGTCAATAATCGTGATAGCGTTAATCTTTTGTCTTATCCTTTAGACATTATATCTCGGACTTTCTACCCACCCCGTCCAATACAAAAGCGAGTGCATACAAAAGATCTATACTGAACCCTTTTCCCTTAAGGTCTTTAATTAGCATCGCCTTAAGACGCTAAGTACAGACTCGTAATTGTTTGATTAATTAACAGCTGACTCGTTCCCTTGTTCTTAATTAAGTCTGTTTACCCCCGGGGATTGTTTTGGCTTGGCGTACAAAAGATTTTTGAAAGGGCCAGTGCCTATATACGGCGATACGGTTCACTACCTACGTTGGGTGCTGTCTATCTAGTGAAATGCGGGCTTTGAGTGACAGAAACCTAACATGCCTTCGAAATTTCGGAGTTTGGCACTCAAGCCTCTGACTACGCCGCTACAATAGAAAAGGGATTGTGTATACATAATTGAAGCGTATGTATGTAATTGTTGTATAGATTTGTCCTATGTACCTAAATGACATCGAAACCCCAATCTGAAACTTAAGTCGTTTTAGCAAGAATATTGGAGTTGTGATGCTGTATGGAACATTGGTCACAGGTTGCTAGCCCATCGCCTAATTGACTTAATTTTTCCCAGTCCCGTAACTGCCTACTATGACATGCCGGGAAGAACGGCAGTTAGTTCACATTTCTTTTAAATGTAAGCCCAACATGGAACCACCCATTAACAAAACTATTACGTAACACGGATAACATATCAGGTACCAAATACCAAGATAGGTAGGTAGACTTATAATAGCACTTTTAAAAGCTACCAAGGATGCGATAGACAAAGGGAAACAATAGCTCTGTCGCCCCTACGAGAACAATAAGCGACATGATACCGACAGGGGCACAAAGGACTTATTAAGAATGTTGGATATGAGTGTCTGGTGGATGCTTATAGCAGCTGTATGGCTGTGTATGTATGTATGTGTGGAGATACATATTTATTATTAATATTCTTTAATAATGTTACTAAATAGTATGCCAAATGTCGAATATTGGGCGGTCACGTAGGGTCACGTAATAATACATATGACAGTCAGATAGACGCTATATTGAAAAAAGGTGACGGTGACCTATATGCCGAATGTGTATGAGAAGATGTATGAGTGTCAATGAAGCGAAAGTGGTTTGTCAGGATCGGGACAAATGGGTATCCGTGATCTCTGCCTACCTCCACATATATTGACTATTAGTCTTGTGGTACATTAATGTATGATACCACTAGTGGCCTTAGACTTCACTTATTAGGATAAATATGTGTGGTCACGTCATACGAACCATTGGTGACAGGTTGCTAAGCCATTGCCCCATATATTCCATATACCCCTGGTCTCGTAGTCATATCCTACTACATGCCGGGAAGAACGGCAGCTAGTTAACCTTCTTTTACATCTCAGACTACTAAAGAAAGCTATGTTTGTATGAATATGATTTCATGCCCAGCTATGGAGACTAAACTGACCGTGGTCCATTGCGTCTCAATAGGCTTTTTTGCTGAATTAGATTGCAAAGGGACTATTGTATACAGCCTTAGTCCATTCGGGGTAGACAGCTGTCCGGCTTTGAAAAGGGGCGGGGCTATTGTTGTGTTAAGGATTGTGTAGGTAGAGAGGTGACTGAGATTGAAAAGGGAATGTTTAGATGGTTTGGAATTGTTTCATGGATGGATAATCAGGAGTGAAATAATAATAAAGATAATTTATATTACGTTGGTTGCCAAACAATAATTGAGTATGTATTGGTTATTTACAGACCAGGTAATTAATACATACATATATACACACACATATACATATACTCCATTGCGTTCCGGAGTGGACAGAACCTCGGAGACACGATAATATCTACTAGATCACGTTTAGCATAAACATTCATTGTATAGGGTTGCAATGTTATATATAATTAGTCACCAAGGTTGCTAGCCTATCGCCTAACAGATTGCTAGTTAGATATGTAGATAGAAGTATAAAAGAATAGGTAGAAATGACATACCTTGGCATATAACCTTTAGTTTGACGACTATAACTCTCCGCATACATACTCTGCTGTTATAGTTCAGTACTTCTAACATCAGCAATGCTACTAATATCAATTGTCATTATAAATAAACTAAACGGGCTTGCTTCATAGCTTAATTATTACGGTACAGATAGCAACACTGTATCTCTGAGAATACTAATTTGAAATACAAAATACATGTGGGGACTTGTTTGGGACATAATACAATGCTAACTAGCTGCCGATCTTCCTGATTTGTCGGTGTGTCTAAGGGACTAAGGATAAATGGAATTTATTGAGCGATGTACTAACAACTTTACTCGTATACGTATATTCCATTAATGTCATCAGAATAAAGCATGCATAAGTAAATTTTATACATACATACGCTCGCGTCTTTCAATCTCTTTGCGGTGGATAGAATCACAAAAAGGTCTCATACTGCAACTTCCTTCCTATCATCGTAGATGTGAAGATAACCATTTTAAGTCTATTGTATAAATTCCCTTCTTAATGTACGTTTTTAATAGAAGATCTAGACTGCCCTGTAAGGTTGTAAAAGGAGAGTAAGGTCCCTAGGTCAGCTTACGGCGTCACACCCCTTTTTTACATCACATTGTTGAACCAATTTTTGTTTGTGTCGTAGTTGATCTTGTATTTTTTTTAATATAGTTAGTGAATTTTATTTCTTGCTTAGGGACTAGGTTTATCCCGTGCTAGTCTGAAACGTAAAAAGAATGCTAACTAGGTGCCGTTCATCTCGGTATATCGTTGTCGCAATATATTAGAAACCTGTCACCAATGTTCCAAATGACATCACAGTTCCAATATTAACACTAGGAAGTATGCCTATGAGATAAATCTCCGAGGTTCTGTCCACCCCGAAAGATATTGAGGGACTTAAATGTACATATATGTATTTTCATTTACTTACCAAGCATATTATATGTATGTATAATTTCATTTATTTATTTGTCTTGGGAACCCTACCACCCTCTGACAGCGATGATTATAAAGATAATTTCTATGTAATGGTTTATAGTTTAATTTTTCTTGCTTAATTTATAAAATAAATGCTTTATATCTTACCAAGCTACTAGGGCTAAATGTAAGAAACTTCCTTGTATATACAATATCTCGTCGCCTGTACCACAGCCTCACAAACGTGCTAAATCACGCTGCTAACCCAGATGATAAGGGAAACAGGTACACTTACGGAAGGCGATTAATTACCCCCAAGATTAATGGGGGCGTGATGCAGTGACGTCATAGTGGGGCTATATGGCTAATTTGACGTTATTATTTGTTGTGATGAATGTGACAGTTTGCTGACATTATTACGTAATGGTGATAGTTAGAAAAGTATATTGATAAAGGATGTAATTTGTAGTAGATATAACCGCCGATTGTGTATGAGGTGTATATCAGTGACGAGATATTTTCGTGTCTGCAAGGTTTTGTCCACTCCGTAAGGGATTAAAGGACGTTAGTCTTGTTTGGATGAATCTTCAATGTCGTCCTTTCTCTTTACATTTATTCCGTTCGTCCTAATTATTTCATACATTAAATCAATTACATCGTTGTGACATTGTTTTGTTTTTTGTTTCAGGTACGTACTATTGGAATTGCTTATGAAGATAATCTCAAAAGCATGTATGTATTTAATCATCATACATACACAAACGCATCTTACTCTGTCTCCCCTGTAGAGAGATAGGCAGACATTAAGGATTTTTATACATTACTCTTATAATTTTAAGAGATTCGCGCTTTGTACTCATGATTAATAGAGTTCTGCCCGTGACCAAGGCTAATGCAACATAGTCCAAACGTCGGGTTAATAATAAAGGTAACTTTATTACATAAAAACTTACGCTATAAGTCCCGTTAGTTATTAATTAGTTATGTAACTATGTTTATACAAAAAATACTCAAATGTCTCAATTATATGAACATTCCATATATAAAAGAAAATTAAACATTGAATGATAGAATTAAAAATAGTGTGATAAGGGAAGCTTGCGGTTTGAAAGAAGATGTAGTGACTAAGATTGAAAAGAGCATGCTGCGATGGTTTGGACATGTTATGCGGATGAATGATAGCAGATTGACAAGAGGAATATATATGAGTGAAGTGGAAGGGCGGTTACGTAGGGGCCGGCCTAATAAGACATATAACAGTCAGATAGACGCTATATTGAAAAAAGGTGACGTTAGGAGTACCTATAACCGCCGAGAGTGTATGAGAGGATGTATGAATGTCAATGAAGCGAAAGTGGTCTGTCAGGATCGAGACAAATGGGGATCCGTGATTTCTGCCTACCCCTCTACAGGGAATCAGGCGTGATGTGTATGTATGTATGTAAAAGAAAATAAGTCCTCAACACAAGCACCTTATTAGTACAAAATCGCTTTCGAAAACAGTTACAAAAATCCCCTGAGCATTTTTCAGGAGATTTCCCTTAAGGCACCGTTGCACTGAACAGGTGATTTAAAAGGGCTTGGTTTAAATATTATATTATTTATTTACAAGAGAAATAAAAACTGTCTTGAGAATTTCAGTTTCTTTTTTACGTTTTCGTAGTATGAAAAAATTTTTACGTTTTTGTGCTATTCATTTTAATGCCATGAAATTATCGTCCTTTTATGCCCTTTGTCGAATCTTACGTTAATAACGTATATTTATAGATATGTTGCATAGAACTTTATACATACATATACACATCAGTACGGGTATGACTACTTTATGCCATCCATTTTGCTTTTAAGTTAAAAAATGAAATGTTTTAAAGGATGATCACATACATTATAGTTATGTCTGTTACGTTTAATACGGACAGGTTGCTACCCTTAGTTACCTCCTACAAACAACTAGTTACAAATATACTAAGTTTTTATTCCTTTTAGATAAACATATAAAAATCTTTAAAAAAAATTAACATTTAGAAATCCACAAGTTAATGATAAACACAAAAATCTTTATGAAACTGGGCCCTTAAATAAGGGTCATCTGATCTCCAGAAAACCCTTGAAGAGTCACATTTCGTGAACACCTTGAGTAGCTGTTCACGACCCGGAAAGGCCTTCCGGGGTAGACAGGGAAAGAGACGCTTGAAATAACCCCTGAAATACGATTTGTTTTGAAAGACTTTTTCAGTTTCAACGGACTGTGTTTCGGAGAAATGTCTACCTTTTGGTGGGTTGGGTACTTGAATATAATGAAGAAAATGGGTGAAGCACAATGAATGGGATTGGATTCTTATTATTAAGGTTGTAGGTTCAATTGTGCTTACTAGATTGGTGTATTTGAAAAATCTTTCTAATATTTAAGACGACCTCCGTGGCGCGATCGGTTAGACACCTGAACGCTAATCGTGGGGTCCCGGGTTTGATTCCCGGTGGAGGCAGAGAGAACAACTTTTAACAACAAGTCTTAAATGTACTTACCAAGGGGCTAGTTCAATTGGTGTAATAATGTCCAAATATTATTATTATATATTATTATTATAATATTAGAGATTCGCAATTTTTATTTATTTTACAAGACAATGATACTTATAGTAACAATTATATAAACAAAGTATTGCCTTTCTTACTCGTTTTGTTGTGCTTCTTTCTTACCCCATATTCCAATGGTCTGGGTCAGGTGTTAGTTAATAAACATACTCGATACGTCATGTTTTCTATCACTTACGATGAGGTAAAACATCGGAAAAGTTTAGTTGCTTCAATGTAAAAATGGCACACCGTTATGTATCAAGTCAACTTAAATACTATTGAAATACTTGACTTAACTAAATGAATAAATAAATTCCTGACAAATGAGAGGTTATTTTAATTCTAACAATAAAATAAATCTGACTTAAAATTCTTCGATAGTTTTTGTATATAAACTAGTGACCCGCTCCGGCTTCGCACGGGTATAAAATATATAGCCTACTCCACTATTTAATGGATGTTATTATACATATCGTCGTTGTCAAACCAAAATCTGCTATGTGCACTTTTTCGAGATTTTAACTTTTTGACGTCTGCGTATAGAACACTGATCAATCTACCGTATAAAAAACTGCCATGTGTCTATAAGCACTGGGAGACATTATATTCCATAAATATTAAACCTCCGTCGTTAAATAACAAATCAGTTCATTTCTAACATCTATAGCTTTCATTTGATATAGTATTTAAAATGCAAATTCATATAAAATTTTACAGGAGAACTTTTTTTGTCAATATCTCGAAAGTATAATTTTGGCACATAGCAGATTTTGGTTTGACAACGACGATATATAAACCTTCCTCTTGAATCTATCTATAAAAAAACAGCATCAAAATCCGTTGCGTAGTTTCAAAGATTTAAGCATACAAAGGGACATAGGGACAAAGAAAGCGACTTTGTTTTATACTATGTAGTGATGATGTACAAGGTATATATTTTATGGTGTATAAACTTATATATCATATGTTTATATGTTTCAACATACACTCTAAATTCACTTTATGCTACCAATTTAACCTTGTCAGCATTCAAACAAAACCTCAAAGCACTAAAGACTAAATATAGCTGGATGTTGCCACTACTCAAAAGAGGTTGGTTAAAAATTCATCGTCCATTCGAAACTGTGTGAGTGCGGCTTAAATTAGAGAGTTAGGCACATGCATAAATAGTCAAAAAGCTTCTGAATATCCTTCAGTCAGGCTTTGAGTATTGTTGATAACATACATATACTTATAATACCTTTAATCCCTTTCGATGTGGGAATAGAGGCATACAATCTTCTTAGTCACTTTTAGCATAATATCGGGCTTAATAATGAATCTAAATATTAGGTTCTATAGCCATGACCCAATAGATTCTTATTTTAACGATACGTTGTGTAACTTTTACTACAGTTTAGTATGTTATTCACGTTCTAGACTATCCTAGCATGAGATAAAAATTTAATCTATTTGTTTGTTTATAAATCAACAACCTTATAAGTAATGTCCAAATTCAGGTTCCTTTATACAAGTAACATTAACTCATTTCGCTAACTATCCAATTTTCGAGATACTATATGATTCGCTTCTATTTATTTGATATTTCATCCATATTTCCTTCATATACACGTAGGCATTGTCTAGAAAAGATTGGCCATTAAAACGTCGGGTGGTGTGCAGTTGAATCCAATTAGAGAGTGTTTCCTGGTGGAGCCTTTTCGTGATGGTGCAGCGGTCGCCATTTTCTGTCATAGGCGACATGGGTGCAGAGTGGTTAAGGGACAGATAGGTAAAAGGTATGAGTAAAGTATCTCAAATGAAATTGTAGTAAGTTTAAATGTTGGAATGTTTGATTTTGAGGTTGGTTTTGAAAGTTAAACAAGTTGGCTATTTTCTGTAATTAAAAACGTTAAAAATAACAATTATATTTCTTATGTGAAATATGAATTTTACACTTAGTGTAGCCCTCGTTGAATCTGAATGATGTTAGTTTTATATATGTAACATGTTACATATGTATATTTTTATTGTTAGTTTAAAGAACCCCACAGTCCATAATTTGACAAAGCATATAAAAACAAAGCGTTATTTATAATAAATATATTTAACAATGTATTATTAATGTTTTTTTTATCATATTGTTTATAAAAGAACTGCAGCTCTAGGCATTAGGAATTCACAGACTAATGTCTATCTGTAAGCTTTAACTAACCTGTGCCCCTGTTTGGAACTCGTCGCCGAAGTTTCGGCCAAACTGAATGCTGTTTGACAGTGGCTTGATTTTTTCCCGTCACTTGTTCAGTGCACTGCCAACGGGGCTAATTTCCAAATTGTTTTCCCGGGAAGAGGCAGTTTTGCATGTGAATAGAATTCTGCCGTGAAACGCCGAGTGTGTCATTTTTCCCTCTCCATTATGTGGCCCTGGTATTTTTTGGTTTGTTCCTGCCTTTTAAAAGGGACATGTGACGGCGTTCGGTTTGGTTTTAATTCAATTTTAGACGGTTTTGTAGTTAGGTACGCTTATGGTTAATTTAGATGGGTTATCATAGTAATTCCTGTAGAATGGTAGGCAGATATCACGGATCCTCATCCGTCCCGATCCTGACAAACTTCTTTCGCATCATTGACTCTCATACACCTCCTCATACACACTCCGCGGTTATAGGTACTTCTTATCATAGTAACTATGTAGATGTAATATTAATTCTTGTAGGTGTTTTGCCCTTCGCAGTGGTCACAAATGTCTTAAAATGTTCTATCAAATGCTACGTATTACGTTCTTTAATATCACGTCATTAAGTATAAATGACAGAAATATGAACCTTTCCTATTCTTCATATTCACAACACTCAAGCCCAAATGATATTGACATACGCCAAACAGGAAACTTCTCGCCCCGACCACCAATTAATAACCCATTAGCCCCTGTTTACAGAACTAACAATTTTTGCTGATTGGACCCCGTTATGCTAAAAGGCAGCAATACAGAGCAATTAAGTCGGGGTTCCGTCAAGATCTCGGTGGCGGCGTTTTTGGCAAACACAACCCGAATCAATTAAGCTGTGTGAGCAGATTTGGATGCGATCCAATAATGGATTTTCGGTGAGAATTATGAACGCATCGGCCGCGCGGTTTAGGGGCCGCTAGTGGTTGGCGTGATGTGTGCCCTATTCAATATTCTGGGCTGGCCGTTCAGTTTGGCGGAGCGAATCCTAAGCTCTAAGGCTTATTTATGGTGACTAAATCTGTAAAGGTATGGGAGAAAATTATCGGTACATATACTTTCACGGCCTCTTATCCCTTTCTGGGTAGACAGGACCTTGGAGACCCCTAGAACCCCTAGTCCCTTAGTCGCCTTCTAAGAAAAGGAAATTGTCAAACATAATGTAGTTGTCATTTTCTAAGGATGACTCTTTTGATGCTTAGTAAACGATTTTACTTATAAACGAGTTTATTTTCTTGGCAAGGCTTTGATTGATTCTAATATTGTTATGATATGATTCTTTGCTGAAGATTATTAAAGGTTTAACTATTTGAAAGATTTCCTTCAAGTTGAAACGCTCCTTTTCGTAGCTGAGTTGATATTAGACTTATTAGGAAATTATTACAAAACTGATTCGACCGATTTTAATCACCTTATATCGTATCGATTCACTCTCCAATTCATAACAACAACAACCGATTCTATCCCCATGAACACCGTTCCTAAACCACTTTCCTCATTCCTCTTTCTATTATTCAGTGCTGTGTTGACCCCATAACGTCACTTGAAAACGGGGCCAATCAAAAATGGCGCCCTCTTTGAAACGCCATTGTTTTAACGGTTGACTTTGTCCTTTTTTCTCTCCGAGGCAATAAATTCGCGAGCAGACAGATATGCTGGTGCCCAAGTGTTTTTGTTTATTGGATATTCGGCCTGAGTTATGACCGGGCTAATTTCTATTGTGGCGCGCGAGAGTTTTCCTTTCGAGTAATGTGCTTTTGCTGTCCCTGATTTATTGGGTTGGCTCGGGTAACGCGTAAATGTGTTTGTTGATCGGTTTCTGTTGGTTGTGGATGAGATTAGAAATGGTAATCGGATTGACCAATCAGGAGCCGTGATTTAGGATTCGTATAGATTTGAAATGAGCTAAAAAGATGTTATGTCTATTAGGTTCTCTCCACCTCAATAGTGATGAAATTATATAAATCTACTTATATATGAGTACTAAATAATATTTATTTATTATTAATATTTTATTTATTAATGTAATTCTCAAACTTTGACCATTGACTACGTATACTCAACTTTTAATACATACATACACATTCTGACTCCCTGTAGATGGATAGGCAAAGATCACGGATCCCCATTTGTTCCGATCCTGACAGACCACTTTCACTCATACACCTCATACACACTCGGCGGTTATAGGTGTACTCGTATACCTCACTTCCTTGAACCAGCAACAGTCCCCTATTATCACGCGCAATCCCCGAGGTTAGCCCCACCACTTAAGTGGGGTTCGTGAGCTGAATAGCGATTCAGGGGAGTGGATTAGCCGGGAGATTGCATTTTATAATATCCATTGGGACGTGAGATGTAGTTAGGTGTTTGCGGGAAGGAAATCTGGCTAGATTTCTAAGGATTGGTGGGGATAAGTTTAAAACATACATATATTATTTCTCAAGGCGGTTAAACGTAGAGTGAAGGATAACAGAGCATGTATGAAATGTAATGAGTGTAAACGAAACAAGGGAGATTTGTCAGTATCGTTCCAGGTGGCGATCGAGTCTGTGCCTATCCTTATAGCGTTGTAGATGCATGAATATATGTTACGTATATTTATAAACATTTTCTTTGTATATATTTACATACATTTATACACATCACGCCTAATTCCCTGTATAGGGGTATGTATATATTAACGCCACTACATTCCAAATGGGACAGGCAGAGACTGGATACCTACCTTGAACGATACTGACTAATATTTCAAAAATGGTCAACATAGCCGAAACGTCGGGTAGCAAAGGGGATACTTTGTTTATTAAATATACGTGACAAGTCCCGTTTTCTTGTAAAATGAATAAAAATCGCGAGGCTCTCAGAAATATTACACACATATTCTCTTAAGCATACCATAAACGTTTTTCTCTTTATATCATTCTACAAAATTGAATGAAAACTTTGTCTTACAAAAAGAGATTGGAAAATAATGTTATAATAAATTCGTTTCGACGTAGCGTTTACTCGCGAAGGATTTTTTGTCAAAGCTTTCTCCCGTATTGTATTTTCATTAATGCTCATACGTAATGTTTACTTTGACGTGTACTCGTGTATGTTATCCTATTCGGGACTGATAGAAACCAAAGTAGCTACGTACATACAATTTTTTTAAAATATAAATATACACATTCACGTACTTGTGCCAATCAGAGTACACAGAATATGAATATAATATTTCCTTGGTTACTTTTTAAATGATAAGGATTGTATTGTCATTATACAAAATAATTGGAATTTTGCATTATTTGTGTACCTTCCGTGACACTATAAATGTTGTATAAATGTTTTATATTGAGGCACGGCATACATAAGGCACCTATAAAAACGCATGTTTTTCGATTATGACTAATCATACAGGTTACATACATACAATGCATTTTCTACCCTTTGGGGTTGACAGAATGTCGAAAACATTCTTGGCCATCTTGAGGATCAGGTACTATCGGTGTTGCGATGACGTCGATAACGATATTCGTAATTAACTAGCCCATAGTTCCTTCTTCAACAATAACTATTTAGAATTTTATTTACGTTCAAGACCAGTACGGGCACTCATTTATCAGGAACTAAAAGGAATAGCGCGATATTTATGTACCTTGCGTGACACTATAAACGCGGCTACATTCTTTATCCCGATCACCTATAAAGGGGTGTTCACACGGCCCTCGCTCATACATAATCATTCAGGTTATCGACTTGAAAAATCCAATTTTCCGAGAACGATCGTCGCTGTGCGGGCGCCATCTTTTTTCAATTTTACACCAATTTGCGCTTAACCATATGATCGGTGCAGACTTAAACAGCGTTCCGAATGCTAACACGGCTTAAGGGTGGTTACAGATGGCGGATTTGCTACTTTATCGTGTCGGGATTTGCACAGCTTTGTATCTGAATGGTTTAGAATAACGAATACACTCATACTAAAAAATAAGACTCATAACCGCCGAGTTTGTATGAGAAAGTGGCAGCGAAAATGGTTTGCCAGGATCGAGAAAAATGAGGATCCGTGAGCTCTGTCTACCCTTCTGTATGTATGTATGAATATACTTACATTCATAATCCCAGAAAGACATTTTGTTACGTTAACACATAACATATTTATATGTAGACAAGCTATCCTAGGTATTTAGTATACATTTAGTCCAATATGTTGGAAATGGCTCCCGGCTGGTATGTACCAATGAATGAAATTAGAATATGCGTTTTTCATTAGTCAATAGTCAGTTCACTACCTATCACATTGGGTGTTGGCTATCTATTGAAACGCAGACTTCGAGTGGCCCATACCTAACATATTTTCGAAAATTCGGAGATGGGTACTCAAGCCTCTGACTTCCCCGCCACAATAATAAGAGAGCGTGTATAACTATACAATTCGTATATTTGAAATCCTATCCATCCCATAAAGGATAGAAAAAAGACTATACATATGTATGTATATACAACCTTTTCAAAGTAACACATAACGTGTGAACGAATAATCGTTGATACGTTTTTCGCGTGTTTCCAAAGCGTCTGGAATAAATCATGTTACGTTATTGGCAATTTGAGACATCGCCTTAATTCGGTAAGGGGGTAATTCCATTTTTATTAGTTTTCACCTTATTTGTAATAAATAATGGTTAGGTGTATTAACTATGTGAAACACGAACCTGATTAATATAGAGGTGAACAGAAATATAGCTGTAAAATATCCGTTACATCTATATACTCATTTTCCAACATAGAAATGCAGAGATGACGGATCCTAATTTGTCTCGACCCTGCCAAACGTTTTTGCTTCATTGACATCTATACACTTACAAAAAACTTTCTGTTTATTGAGTGAAATTCTAGCATAATTCTTTCAGTGAATCAAATTGGTAAAATACTTTCATAATATCAATGTTGCTCACTCAATCATCTAACTACCCTGAAAGCCAATACAGTCGTGAACCTAACTTCCCATCCATGCAATTATGCTTCTAAGAATATCTAATTCCAAATTCATCTCACAAAGTTAGACAAAACTGAATTATAACGCTTTTAAAACACTCCGAAGGGCAAAGATAAACTCGATTTCTGCCGAGCCCAAACAAGATATATTTAAATGTATTAAGGAATCCCAGTTAACTTTTCTAAGTCGTTTTGCGCTCAGGTACTGTTGTTAAGTGCTAGTCTGGGACGTTAGTAGAATGCTATCAGCTGCCTTAATTACATACATACGTATACATTCACGTCTTTTAATCCCTTTCAGGGTGGACAGAATCTCGGAACTTATAATATTTCCTTAATCAAATGAGGCTACTGAGGAACTATTAGTGAATTTCTTACAGATTGAGGACATGGGTTAGATTGTTATCATAACGTTAAAACAATTATGTTCAAAACTAAGAATCTACAAGGAATAGACTTTGTAGTACTAGATATATGGTAACATTGCTTATTTCCAGCTAGGTTTTACAGGCTACTAAGGGTCTAAGACATTCATACGTACACGCCATGCCCGTTTTCCTGTACCTCTCTACAATCTGAATATATATCAACTGAATGTGTAAAGCTTGTAGGTTAAACTCAGAGTATGAAAGTTCGCAATAAGATTTCATATATTATATTATGCATATTAAAAACACATTCATATACATATAGCTCTAATAAGTATATCTTTTATACGTTTCAAAACATCTATAAAGCCTCTTTTATCCGTTTGAAAGGCGGCGTAGGGGTGTAAAGTCTATTTCCCGTCTAGACGCCAATTGTACTCGTTTCGGTGATACTAGCAGCCTAAATGTGTTTATTTGGTGAAATGTATGTGTGTGTATGTTTGTGATATTACAGTATGTGTGTGGGAACAGATAGGGATGATATTACATATCGAGGTATGGTATGGTATAAGAAAAATCGTCGTAGTATGATGCATGTTATCTTAAATTATTAATTACATATTTTATGTTAAAAATATATTTAGTAGATAAATAATAAGTGAAATTATGGATTCATAAACACGTTAAATTTATGAAAAAGGTTTCATCTTGGACTTTGACTCTTGGATTTTGGGGTGGTTAAAACCTCGGATATATTTTCTAAATAATAATAATAGACTCATTCCACTACTCCACTCTAGAATAACTAGGGTAATGATGATCCTTAATTCTACTTTTTAATTTGGCAACTTAAGTCATTCATTAACATTTTGGACGAGAACTATACTTATAAGTTTTAAAAGAGTATTTTACAGTCATCTAAGACCATTTAATATCATATTCCTCCCTAAAACATACATTGTATGAATTTTTCCGTCACCCCACAAGATGTCGCTAGCAAAAACGTCTAAAAAGAGGTGACAATAGTCTCTAATCAACTACCTAAGCCATTGAAAATCAGCTTAAGTCATGCGCTTCAATGAAGTTTGAATTATTTAGTAAGAAAAAGGTAAGGTGTGTTTAGATGTTCGTTGTAAAATGTTATACTTTTCATATAGAGAGGTATTTACGTAACGTTGAGTGCGTTTTTGTTTAGGAGGATCCAAAGTATATTTGCGTTTGATTTAAATATATGTTTGTTTTATTTTAATCCATGTTTTTGAGGTCATTACCTAGATTGAAGATTGTTCAGATGAACATATGTATTTGGGTTCAGATATGGAAAACAACATAAGGTTTACCTTTTATATTAACATTTATTTGTCTACTAACTGGTGTGACGTAATTTTTCATTATATATACACTGATCAGTCAAGTACAGAACAAACGTGAAGGGTATTAGATATAAATAGTTTTCCTATACAACTCATATAGATACTAATTTGATATTTTCCCTTCTTACCTAAATTTCAACCAAACCCCGTAAAAGCAATAGTTCTCTGCGTACCCTCATATAGCCATAGGATAGTCAGTCTGTCTGGGTCGCACAATAGTCTCTTTAGAACCCTCTCAGTCACTTTCAGGTGGGAAGGGAGCTCTCAATACTGAAGATTTTGTGGAGTGGACCAAGGGGTGAGAGGTGGCGATTTAAAAAGAGTATTTTTAAGTAGCTAGTTTTTAAGTAAGTTTAAAAATTTTATGATATTTTTCTTTAACTTTTCAATGTGTATAAAATTCATGGATTATCACACGATATTTGATATGCTTATAGCAAAATTACTGCGTTATGATGGTAAAGTAGATATTTATCAAGACCAGTCCATTACCTAACTAATATATTCCATTGATCAATCTTATTGGTTCCTACGATGTATCGTGAAGAGGACTTGAAGAAAAGTTTATGCTGTGGATTTTGATACTAAGTATATATGTACATAGTAACCAACGTAGGATCTTAGATCTGCATCCTTGGGCTAGTCATAGGCATGAGTGTCTACCTTGAACCTACGCAGGAGCCCAAGTCTACTAATGCCTTTTAGTAGAATGGTAGTTCAATGTCACATCAGCAATAGCGTGAAGTTGGAACTGGATTAGCAAAAGTGTTAAATTTCACCATTGATGACTGCGAAAATGGCAAATTTTTCTCTTTTGCTATTCCACGAACAACTTGATACTGTTCCCGAAGTGGAATTGTACTGATATTTCGCAATACTCATACCCATAATTTACCTAATATCCGTGACAGGTCAGTCTTTAACCTACCAAACCGCACCTCCTCTACCTTTGTACCACACACCAAGCCACCTCTCCGGGACCCCTGCGTAGCATAGGGCCACGGACGTGACGGTTGCATGAATGATTAACAAAAGACACGAAAAACGTTTTCTTTTCCCTGGAATTTCTATATCTTTTCCTCTCGCTATATATTATTCAATTTGCTACTTTACGTTGACTGTTAGTAATTCTTTGAGACGCTGTTTGTTTTAATTCGTTTGTTTAGCCTTATAAATGGGTTGTTTTGAAGGGAAGTGGAGGATTGTCCTTATTTACTCCTTTGCGTAAAGGTCTAGGATTTGAATTGACTGCTAGCTAGCTGTAGGTCTTTGTGTATATTAGGAGCTAGCCGCAGATTATGGGTGAATGTAAATTGAGTTAGAAACATGTTACAAAACCCTGGAAGTAATTATAAATTTGATTAAGGATTTGTTTGTGTCTCCGATCTTTAGTGCATCAACAATTTGTAGAAGCATAGAATGTATTTAATGTGATATAGAATGTATAAGAATAGTATTTAGTAAGATTCATTGTTGATACACCAAGTCGACGTATACAGACAGTGACTTTACCTATCTTATTTGCAAAACTGAGAAGGTTTTATAATTTAGGTTTATTTAAATACGAATCACCAGATCATGTAGAGCCTTTGATTCACCATCGTTCCATATTTAATTTATTAATCAAAATAACCACGTGGATTAACTCACAAATATACATTTAATAGTAATAGTTAGTGCTTATAAATGGCGACATGACTTACCACCTGTCACATTGAGTACTGACTATCTGGTCAACACGTAGCTTCGAGGTGGCCATAGAATTAGTACCTTCGCAATTGCGGAGATGGACACCTGAACCTCTGACTACCACGCAAGGATTACTGATCGTGAACGCGTTTGTCCTTTATCTTTTTGCTCTAAATAACCACGTGGATTAACTCACAAATATACGTTTTATATACTAGACATACAGTCGGTTTCTACGCTATACCTACCACATATAGACTTACTATCTTTCTTCGTCTTTTTTGGTGGCGCCCCCTTGTATCTCCTTTAAACTTTGACTCGATAAATTCTCGCCACAGCACCTTGTCGAAGGCTTTAATTGAACCTCGATTCATTGGCGGAGGCCTACCATGGAGTTTTAGGGAGTCAATTTAACTACTATTGTATTTATACTCACTCGCTCATCTCAAAACGAAAAGACAGACGCGTTCACGACCTCTGCGGTCAGAGATTCAGATGTCCATCTCCACAATTGCGAAGGTTCTATTCTATAGCCACCTTAAACCGATCTATTGACCAGATAGTCAGTACTCAATGTGATAGGTGTTAAGCCATGTCGCCATTTACAAGCACTGCCTATTCTTCTTCTTCGTGACTTTGTATTGAATTTGTATTTTATGAAAGTAAATATCGTAATCTTTTTAAGAATTTTTTAATATTTTATTTTTTATACACTTTCTTTTATTTTCTTTCTCTTTTTAGTGATTTACGTAGACAATTCTATCAGTGGTCGGTATTGAGCGCTTTTACGTTATGTCTTAAATATACGTTGACTAGTACCCATAACACAAGTCTTAAATAAACTTACCAAGGACCTAGCTCAATTGGTGTAATATGGTCCTGAATATTACTTACTCGATTACGTAAACCGTAGTACCCCTCCGTTCAACTAAGTTACGGGTATCGACACTTGGAATTTAAGGGCGACCATAAGTTCGGTTTAAGTCTTACTTAAATTGCTTTTCTTCACTTGAATTCGTTACTTGCTTTGTGTAACATTTCACCGAAAACCCCAAGGAAACTGTTTCCTGGTTACTTGTGTATGAGTAAGTTTATTAGGGGTTTCATACATTGTAATAATAATAAGGTTTAATAAGACATATAACAGTCAGATATACACTGTATTGAAAAAAGGTGACGTTAGGTGTACCTATAACCGCCGAGAGTGTATGAGAAGATTTATGAATGTCAATGAAGCGAAAGTGGTCTGTCAGGATCGGGACAAATGGGGATCCGTGATCTCTGCCTACCCCTATACAGGGAATCAGGCGTGTTGTGTATGTATGTTCATACATTGTGAGATTGTGAAATTCGACGTAGCTCAGTTGTTTGGGGCTTGGCTCTGTATCGAGGGTACATGGTTCAAATACCGCTTGAGCATGTACCAATGGAAATGAATTTCTATGTACATTTTCGTAATAAAAACACATTTACGAAATGCATCGAATTATATGATGAGGGATAACATGGTAACGAAACCTATCTGTTCGTCGAACAGGTAATAGTTAGTGCTTGTAAATGGCGACATGCCTTACAACCTGTCACATTGAGTACTGATTATCTGGTCAACATGTGGGTTCGAGGTGTCCATAGAATCACTACCTTCGCAATTGCGGAGATGGAAACCTGAACCTCTGACTGCCCTGCAAAGCTTTTTTGTCGTCATAAATTGTTATATTTCGTATCTGGAATTTAAGTATCTAAAATCTGACACATTAAGTGATAGTATGTTATTTTGTTTGGTATATTATATTTGATGATGTGTAAGTAATCCAGAAGTAACGTTAAAAGTGACCTAGGGTATGTAATGTTACGAAGTGTCTACCCATCACGTACGGGCTTAAAATTCAAGTACGATTATGTGTCTTATATATTCTGAGGTACTTGTAAAAATCAATAAATGTGAAAAAAAATTGATTTACATTTGTTCTCTCAAATCCAGCTAGTACCGGGAATCGAACTTAAGGCAACCGATTGATAAATTTAACTCTCTTCCTTGAAATCCCGTATTCAATTTACTAGAAGATACGTATCTCATCATTGAGGGAGTTTCCTTACACGTGACTCCTAAGGGGGTTAGGAAAAAAGCGGAGTAATTCAGTTTTAATAAATTATGACCTTACTTACTGAACAAGTAACGCTGGTGCTATGGGATTTGGTGTAGTTATTGGTTCTAGCGTGTTTGTAGTGAGAATGTAGTGTAGTGTGGGGTTGGTAAAGGATTTGGGAATGGGAGGTTCTGGGTTAGTTACTGTGTTAAAGTAGGTATCAATGGTAAAAATTCTACCGAAGACATATATTTCGTAAGACCATACCATATAGCAATAGGTTTGGTTAAATACGACGTAATATTTCTATACGCGCTGTCCAATTTCAAATTGAGAAAGAGAAAAATGTATGGAAATTTTGTTTTGTATTATCGCAATTATACGTCAACTAAGACAGGTTTTTTAGGTGCTGACTATACAAAAGTACCTATAGTTATTTGAAAAAAAAGTACTCTTAAGTCCAACTAATTCTACCAAATTTCAAAGTCTTTTACACTCATAATCCAACAAATTTTGCCGCTATTTAACGTCTGTAACCACCTACTATTTAGTCAATCTGTCTACCTCAAACAGGGTCAAAGTCGTAACACTTAGTAGCTAAACTAGATCTACAGGGAGGACTACATAAATAACCAGTGAGCCTGTGACCTATTTTGTTATTCTAGAATCGATTCTCCTAGACGCTACAATGTCAGGACGGAGTTAGGTATAAGATGTCTAATAAATAATACCTACAATCATTTACGTACATAATTTACAGTCGCTGTGAGGGAAAACATCGTGAGGATACCTGCCTGTTCGTCGAACAGGTAAAATAGTTAGTGCTTGTAAATGACGACATGGCTGACGAACTGTCACATTGTGTACTGACTATCTGGTTAACACGTGGGTTCGAGGTGTCCATAGAATTACTACCTTCGCAGTTGTGGAGATGGAAACCTGAACCTCTGACTACCCCGCAAGGGTTAATGGTCGTAAATACGTTTGTTTGTTTGTAAATATGATTATCTTGATTTAGCAATAGGAGCATTAAGACCGGATCGCAACCCCGTTAAAGTTTTTAATTTGATAAGTTGTCCGGTGCCTTCGATTCATTTCTCAACAAATTAATTTATCTTTGCAACCTAATTAGCTAATAGGGTCAACTCTTGTTTGCTTCGGCGATGAGATGGTAACTCTTCAGCGATTGGAATTAGTATTGTTTATGACAATGGTGATTTAAATATAAGTTATGCTTTGCTAAGTAGACACTTAGCTATAGCATAGTAGTTTGCGTCCATTTCTATTGAATTCAGAGGTTTAAATATCAATTTTATACTTAATCTTAATTAAGTAAGGATACTGTTACAGACTGTATAAGACTACATATGTAGATTTGTATATTACGTATATAAAGTCAGAAGTATGATTCAATAGAAATACTCATCTTTGTTTCATTATAAAGATATTTCTGTTTAAAAGCTCTAGTTAGATACATGCACACATGTCACGCCATTTCCTCTTCAGAAATTATTATGTTATTACCTCTAAGTAAAATGTTTGTGTCTGAATGTTTTGGGACTCAGTCTAGAACATAACATGTTTATTATATAATTTAATCTTAAGACGATTGTAACCCGTTTTACACGTCTTATGAACAAAATAAAAATAATTAAAGTAGAAGGCTTTGCAGAGATCTATCTTTCTCAAATTCCCCGACAACTCTTTGCATTTGGATAAGGTATTAAATACATACATACATACACATCACGCCTGATTCCCTGTAGAGAGGTAGGCAGAGATCACGGATCCCCATCTGTCCCGATCCGGACAGACCACTTTCACTTCATTGACATTCATACATCTTCTCATACACTCTCGGCGGTTATAGGTACTCCTAACATCACTAATAATATATAGTATGAAATAATAGTTCTTTATACAAATAAGTAGGTTCCCATAAAAAACTACTTACATACTTTCCACCAAAATAATGTTAGTCAGTCAAGGCTACGCCATAAGAAAACAAATTGGTACAAAATTGCCTCGTGTCTCCTTACCTCGGCTGAGACTAATCTGTTTCTTGGTATCGCGATTCGGAGTGCGTGATTGACATAAAGTTCACGGTGATCGGTGATACAATCGAAAATCAATCACTGTTTGTAGAGAAAATGGCCTATAGTGAACGCGTATGGGTTTGCTCTGCAACTTAAAATACATACATATATAGCGCCTATTACCCTACAGAGGCTGGGCATATCCTGCCAAACAACGTTATTTATATCCTACTCCTCATACACACTCGGCGGTAATAGGTACTATCAACATCTCTTTTTTAATATGTCGCTTATTTGCTTGTCTTGTTAAGTAGATCCTAACAAAGTGGTCCTTCCGCCTCAGCCACGTTTGTAAATTTTTTTTACTATCAAACTTGTACTTCACAATATTCACGTGCATAACATGTCCAAACCATCAAACTATGCCCTTTTGAGATACATCTTCTTTTCAACCGCAACGTTCATCATTCAATGTATTATGTACAACCTAAATATTCAAGTGATATAGAAGATATGTATTATCGTGTATCTGAGTTTTTGTTCACGTCTGTTAGTACTTGGTTATTATTAACAAACAAACTTATACTTTTTATCCAAACTGTATTTAATAATGTTCGGTAATGTTTCTAATAAGATCGAGGTCACATAATAGCACATTATTGTGTCTCAATAGTTAACATTTCAATAAATATACAGACAGATGTGGCAGATATGAAGCATCATAATTTATTTCTAATAAAGCAATCGTTTCTAATGATCAGATCAAAACAATGTACTAGTGTGTACCTATATTGGTAGATGATGTTTCAAATGAACTAAGAATATATGAAAATAAATAATTGTTAATTGTTATAAAAGGAAAGTAAAATGATAAAAAATATTTTCTTTAAAAAACTTTGTCGGGTAACCAAGGTTATTTTGTTTATAAAAAAATATTTGTGATAAGTCCCGTTGATTAGAATGAACTTTGAAAATGTAGTAGTAGTAGGATATAGTTGTATTATTACTTTTTCAGTACATTGCAATTCCAATAAAACCGAGATTAAGTAAATAGAAATCAAACGTTTGTTAAACATAATATACATTTTAATGCCGTTACTGTGTTAGAGTTCATGACCCTTGCGGGGTAGTCAGTGAGTCGCAATAACGGTGTTAGTGAGTCTAAGGCCACCTAGAACCCATGTGTTGACCAGATAGTACATAATGAGACAAGTGGTAAACCGTATCGAGTAATAGATAGAATTTCTCAAGATGTTATCTCCCACCGTTAGTGCATTTTGCAAATGTATTTTTAATGCGAATGTGTATCTTTTTATTATGCTCTTCGTTTTAAATTAAATTACACTAAAAACTTGACCTCAAACCTCAAGTTTCCGATTAATCATCACCCTAAAAACAACTTCCGAAACCTGCCAAAAACTCGTGAGTTTCAATAGGTCTGCTATCACGATTGCCCCACCCGGGTATTGAAGGGGCAACCTTGGGCTTAGACCTCAAGGTAGGGGTTAGATTAATTGACAACGAAACTTGGTAATCTCTGATAAGCTATTGTTAGGTGAAGGTCGATGGAGAGGTTGGTGCAGAAGATTCGTTACGTAGAATTACTTTGAAGTTTGTAACGATGAATATAGTTTATGAAAGTGAAATATTATTTATCGCTACTGTTTTTAAAATCTAACAACAATTATACAAGTTTATTTTTATTAAGTTAATTCAAAAGAGGTATAAAATTTATACCATCTTGGATACGTATATTAGATTCAAACTAACAAACATCCGTGACGAACACAGTGGATCTTAATTTTTTTATACTATAGCACGTTAAGCCAAAATTATCGAAAAGAATGTGCATATGATAGCTTTATTGAAAAATTATAACTAATTGAACTAATTATCTTTTTGAGTATATCGTAGATAATAATATAATCTATCCAATCTTAGTATTATTAGACGCACTACTGATCTAATAAAACGATGTAAAATCCAACAATATCCTAGATCAATTAACACTAACTACTATTTTAATTTTCATATTCTTACACAGTTAGTCCTCTGCCCATGTATCTCACAGTCTGTCAGCATGTTTGCGTAGGTGTCATTGTTTTGAAATGAATTCAGCCAGGCAACTTTTTAATTTAATTTTGTTGTTTCTTGTTTATTACGGGGACAGGTTGGATTAATCATAATATTGTTCTAGTGGACAGGTTCTGACCGTTATAAATGGACCGAGTGTTGTGAGTGACCTGTATCAGTTGCCCACATCTCGACAGGGTAGATTGTATCTCGGGACATCCATCTATGTGACATGTGGTGTACTAATAAGGGGTATACTTATGTGGTTACTCACTTACGCGGAGTTAGTTACTGGTGTATATATTAGTATTTATTTTGTGATTAAAATTCGCTGATTGATTTAAAATATGAAAAGAATGCTTAAAAGTGACATAGGAGATATTATGTATTCGAGGTTCTGTCCACCCCGAAAGGGATTAAAGGACGTGAATTTATATGTATGTATATAAAAAGAATGTAACTGACTGTCATATTCATGTTATATTGAAAGAGGCTTTGAGAGTTAGAGGTTATTCCTGGATGTATTTGATAAATATGACTCATAGAGCAATCAGTTATATGTTTACAAGATTTTTTCTAGTTTTCTTATATCGTTAACCACATCAAAATGCTTAACAAATTCATAAATAAACATCACGCTCTTTTCCCTACAGGGGTAGGCATAGATCACAGATCCGTAAGAAAACCAAAATAAGCAATGTAAGACTACATAACACTAATACTTAGTAACTGATTGAGGGATTAAACCCACGCCCCGATAATTGATGGTAACCCTTCCAAATTGAATATCACAGTATTCATTAGCAGTTTCTGAGAAGTTTCAAGTGTTTTGAAACGTTTCGGTTAATTTAACAGAAGGCTTGGATATGAAGACTGGTAATTAAAGACGAGTTATGTTGTAGTGGTTGGTTTCGCTTGAATGTTTATTGAATTTAATTGGGAATTATAATCCTTTGTTACTGAAAGCTGATTGGGAACTATTAGGTTGAAAGTCCTCATTTACTTCATGAAATATACACGATATAATTACAATTGATCAATGTATCAGTGATTTACTAAGTTACTAAGTAGGTGATGTTAGAAGTACCTATAACAGCTGATCGTGTATATAAATGTCGACGAAGCGAGAGTTTTTTGTCAGCGCAGGAAGAAATAGGTACAGGAATTTTATTACTATTGTGTAACGTATATGTGTACATATATTTTTCATAATACCTTTCTGTGTACTTAATATTAAATGAATTATTGTTGTAAATGGTGAGTTCTTTAGGCACTTAATGTCTACAATGTAAGAAGTATATTCACAGATACCTTCTATCTATTTTAACGGTCATCTTTAACATTAGTGGTTTCGATCGTATTGGTAACAGGATACTAGGCCATCACCCAATAAATTACTTGTTAGGTTCATGCCTTATTTTTCAACATACATAGACATCACGTCAGTTTTCTTATTTAGGGATTGACAGAGACCATGAATCCCCATTTGTCTCGATCCTCCTTCTACTCAATCGACGGTTATAGGTAATTCTAATGTCATCCTTTTTGAATATCTTGTCTTGACATACATACGCTTCACGACAATGAACCTTTGCGGGGTAATCAGACGTTCAGGTGTCCATCTCTGCAATTGCAAAGGTAGTACTTCTTTGGCCACCTCGAATTTAAATATCTTGTCTATCTGACTATACATATTATGTCTTATTAGACCCTTGCCTATCTGCCATTTCACTTCACCCACACATATCCCATTTGTAATTCAACTATCATTCATCCACATAAGATTATTACAAACAAACCGATAACCTAATTCGACAGTTTCAGAACATGTAATCTAGTGTTTGTAGTTAATCTACTGATTAATGCTTAAGTTAGTCAAAGTCTAGACTTGAGTGGCTTGAGCCCTTTGTTTAGGTCAATGGAATTAAGACCTAGACAGTGTTAGGCTACGGCAAGTCTTTTATTAAAAGAGAATTAGGTTTTCTTAGCACTTGTGAGTGATTTGTTTGTTTAGGTACTAAAGTACAGGTATTAGTATTATTAAAGTGAGGGTAGGTATAATTACTTGGCTGTTATTGAGACTAATAAAGATATGACAGTCAGATAGACGCCATATTGAAAAAGGGTGACGTTAAAAGTACATATAATTGCTGAGTGTATATGAGGAGGTGTATGAGTGTCAATGAAGCGAAACGGTTTGTCAGCATCGAGACAGATGGGATTACGTCATATGTGCCTACTCCTCTACAGGGAATCAGGAGTGATGTGTATGTATGATATTGAGACCGTTACTTATTTATATTCAAGAACCTCAGAGACATGGTTATCCATTAGTGAAGATAAGTCTTAACTATTAATACCGGGTTTGTTATTGTATTCATACGGAATATTATTAGTTACTAATCAGACTCCCTATAATCTTTGATACCCTAGTAATTTAGTCTTTTCTATGACATATAACTGTACCACGTGTGTATATATCCTTCTAAAATTTATAATTGGAGACATTGTTCTGAAGGCGGGCGTACGTAGTGAGAAGAACAGAATATCATGTATGAGAAGGGGTGTGAGTGAAGCAAGAGAGATTTGTCATGATCGTTCCAGGTGGCGATCGATAGTCTATTCATTTGGTAATGTAAAGGAGTGAAATTACTTATATAATGTACTTTACTAATATATATCTCTTTTTTGTTTCAGGTATGTAATTACGGATATCTACATAAACCTACACGTTAATGGTAAGATACTACAAGGACATCGGAGATGTATATTGTCACCCTACCTCACCTAGCTCATACACACTCGGTGCTTAAAGGTTTATATATAGATAAGATGGAAGAACGGTTACGTATATGACAGTCAGATAGACGACATATTGCAATATGGTGAAGTTAAAAGTGTATTTAAGTATATAGTTATTTTACCATTTACGTCCGAATCTAACGAACACAAAATGTTTTAATAGTCCTAATACGAATTGGAAATAAACGCCTTAACATGTTTTTAGCACCGTGAGCTAACAACGTTATGTTTTAATGTACGCAAGGCTGTTCAAGTCACGAAATTGAGAGAAGTTGGACTTAAGTGTGCATTTGGATACGTTTTGGTCGATTGTAGGTTATGCATACATATTATACATCACGTATAAGCCTTTAATGTACAAAGAATTTTAAGTGCATTCGGTTAATAGTAGTTAGTAGTTTAATAGTATGCATTAGTTAACGATGAGGGAAAACATCGTGAAGAAACCTGCGTATAGGGGTAATAGCCAGTGCCAATATACGATGATACGGTTCACTACCTATCACGTTGGAGCTGTCTATCTAGTGAAAAGTTGGCTTCGATTGACTTATTCCTAACATGCCTTCGAAATTTCGTAGAGCACTCAAACCTCTGACCCCGTTATAATAAAAAACAGAGTGTGTATACACTAGGTGTGAAGAGTATGCCTTGTTTAATAGAGAAACTACGCTGGGAAACATCGTGAGGTAACCTATCTATTCCTCGGAACAAGTGACAGTCCTAAATGGTGACATTGCTTACCACCTGTCACATTGAGTACTGACTATCTATATATTTCTTCTCGGCATCTCGTAGGAGGCGATTAAGAGACTAGGTGTAATGGAATTTATTCAGCGATGGCCTAGCAACCTTTCATTAATATTCCATGTAACATCACATGTTCATGCTAAAAAGAATTATATCCAAGGATCTGTATATCTCGAAAGGGGTGAAGATGTGGTATTATGTAAGTATTTAACACTCCTTTTATTCTGCTACCTAAAGTGTTTACGTAATGAAATATACAATTCAATTCAACCTCAAATTTAACTACATTGAATTGAAATTGACTTACAGGGTAGTGGTACCGTAAACTGTGCCTACGGAACCCGGTCTCCGGAATGAACCGGTAATTCGATTCGGATACACTTACAAAGGAACCCTAAACGTTTGAGGCTCCGGAATATGCTTATAGTGTATTGGAATTGAATTTCATATCTACATACATACAAAACATACATATTCATACTTCATATGTGTAATAATGTCTATGAAGACATGAAGAGTGAGATTATTATACAATTTTACATTTTAAATACTAGTAGATTGACAAAAGTGGGTAATGTGGAAGTGCGGTTACATAGGGGCCGGCCCAATAAGACATATGACAGTAAGATAGACGCCATATTGAATGTCAAGTGTCAATGAAGCGAAAGTGGACTTTCAGGATCGGGACAAATGGGGATCCGTGATCTCTACCTACCCTTCTGCAGGGAATCAGGCGTGATATGTATGTATGTGCATAAAACACATACACATTCATATATGTGTTTGAATGACAATGAAGCGAAAGTGGTTTGTCAATATCGGGACAGATGGGAATCCGTGATCTCTACCTACCCCTCTACAGGGAATCAGGCGTGATGTGCATGTATGTAATAGGTATCCCTGTTATGTATGTACCGCATTTAAATTCACCACCATCTATTACAAGACAGCTAGTTACATGATTTGCAATCCCAGATTAACAGAACCATATAAGATCGTGTTGACTGATCGGTCCGTATAAGATTTCGTAACGTTTTGAAGTTATTTAAAGGAATGTGTTTAGAAAGGCGAAACGTAAATCCATTTATGCAAGTACTGTTTCACGAATCTTGTTATTATTGTTGCAATAATAGTGATATAAAGGTACTATACTATTCTATTGTTGAAGGAAACATCACGTTTATGTATAAGGCTATATGGTGAAACGTAATGGTTGAGTAGCTATATAAATACATATACGTTAACGTCCGTTAATATCTTTCGGGTGGACATAGCTTTGGATTCATTAAAACATGTTGTTCACTTAGCATAATATTAGGGTTATGGAAAATTGGTGGTTGCTAGCCCATTTCTCAATAGATTTCATAATCAATAACTTTTTAATACGATGGTTGTAGAGACATAATATCTAGTGTTGTGATAGCATTAATATGTGAATATTGGCGACGAACTAGTTCATTGACCGCTAGTCTCTTAATTTCTTCTTTCATAATACCGTGAAGAATGGCAGCTATTCAACATTATTTTGCGCCATAGTACTATGGCTAAACAGCTGTATACATACATATACATCACGCCTGTTTCCTAGGTAAACAATACGAACATCTATTCACTATCAGTATACATAGTATAAATAAAGTCACTTTCTCTGTCCCTATGTCCTTTTGTATGCTTTAATCTTTGAAACTACGCAACGGATTTTGATGCGGTTTTTTTAATAGATAGAGTGATTCAAAAGGAAGGTTTATTTGTATAATAACATCCATTAAATAGTGGAGTAGGCTATATATTTTATACCCGTGCGAAGCCGGAGCGGGTCGCTAGATATCTTATAAAATCTTAACATAATTTTATTAACATCAGCTGATCAATCTTTTAAAATCCCTAACCAGCACTCTAAACCTAACCCTTTAAGGGTTCATATAACACCGTCCCAAGTGTCTACGTGAGATATTCCGAGATAACCTAAAGGTGTTACCCACTTTAAAGAGAAAGGGTTGACTGCTAAGAATTTAATAAGGCTGGCGTAACTCAGCGGGCCCTTAATAAATATCCCTTGGCCCTTAAATATGGGCCTAATCGCAGTTTATATATGTCGGAGGGATACCACGGTTATATAATTTGTAGGTTACGAAAATCAAGTGTTTTAATAGGCAATTGACTATTAATGAATAGTCACCCACACAGTCATTAATACACACAGTCAGTAAAAAGCAGTCCGTGCGTCAATGATCTGTTGTAGTACATATCAGTAATACTACATATCATTTCATCGGTTAGGTATTACAGACCTATCACGCTGTCTTTTGAGTGACTCAAACCTAATATGCCTTCGAAATTTTAAAGATGATCACTCAAGTTGCTGACTACCCCGTCACTATAAAAAAGGAGTGTTGTTTTCCCTCACCGTTAGGGAACTGTAAAATAACACTTACGTAAATATCAATTTTATAATTTTTATCCACTGGTACATGTCAGATCTAGAATTCGAACCTAGGATCTCTAATAAGAAGTCCGAGGTCTTACCCACTTAGCTACAGCTGCTTCTCTATTGATGGCTGTATAAATATACCTAATATACTCGTAATAACGTATGTATATATACATAATATATACGATTTCTTCTCTGCAGGTTTTTCTTTACGAAATGCCAATAGTTTAATTAGATTTTTTCCTTAAGATTAACTAATTTTAAAATTTTATAATTTATTTTTTAATTTTTGATTTCAATAAGTGTTTTTACAACCCTTATATTGAATAAAAAGCATTTCATTTCATATTTAACCAACACAAATCAACCATACTAAACCCTCATCTATACATACATATACCTAACAAATCGCCGTACGACTTTAGTCGCTACAGCCCTGGGCATGCCCTATCTCTCATCAAGGCGTGATGACGTCACGTGACCCACCCAAGTGTCGGCAAAGATAAAAGGGGGACCATTATTTCGGCTTCACTGAGCTCCGGGGGTCATTTTTCCTGTCCATTGCTAGTCTGGGACGTAAATTGAATGCTTAAAGGACATGTTACGAACATACCCTTGCGGGATAGTCAGGGGTTCGGGTGTCTATAGCTGCTATTGTGAGGTTGGAATTCTATGGCTCGATTTATGCTATTACAGAGGTAGTCATTCTATGACGACTTCGAACCCACGTGTTGGTCAGATAGTCAGTATTTAATGTGACAGGTGGTAAGTTGTGTTGCCATTTACCAATATTGATTATTACCTGTTAGGGAAATAATAAGATTTCCTAACCCTCAATTTTAGTAAATACTTAGGAAATTAATCATAAATAATAGTGAATTACTACATATTTAGTAATCTGTAGAGGGGTAGGCAGATATCACGGATCCCCATCTGTCCCGATCCTGACTGACCACTTTCGCTTCATTAACACTCATACACTCCCTCATACACACTCGACGGTACTTCTAACATCACCCTTTGTCAATCAGACTATCTGACTGTCATATGTCTTATGGGGTTTATAATCTCTGCCTACCCTTAACAGAACGGGTACATGACATTTACATCTTGGGGGTAGTCGTTAAACTGGGATATCTTCACGTAGTTTCAATTTACGGAGGGTTGATTGATATATTAAGGATGCCAGTACAAATTGAGTTTGTTGCCCTACCCTAAAATATGTGATCCTAGTACTTAAGGAACTATAACTGGCGAATGTGTATGATGAGATGTATGGAGGATAATGAAAGGTAAAGTGGATAGGGACGTAAATCCTTTTAGGGTAGTCAGAAGTTCAGCATCAAGAACTGAGTATTATGATGGTCTTAGGCCATATGATAATCTCGTATATCAAGATAATAAATGAAGTGAATTGGTGATTTCAGTTTACCACAAATAAATATAATGTCGTGACCGATATAACAGACATGCATACACATCACGCCTGATTCCCTGTAGAGGCGTAGGCAGAGATCACGGATCCCCATTTGTCCCGATCCTGGCAGACCACTTTCGCTTCATTGACATTCATACATCTTCTCATACGATATAACTTACTTTATTTAGTAATTTGAAATATATTTACATTCATTTCTTCACTTTTGTATACGAGTACAATGAAAATTTCTTCAAAGCTTTTTATCTATGCTTTATTTATGTGTATGTATATCTCCATGAAAATATCTATGAATATATTGAACTGACATACACACACATAATTTAGTTCATTCCAAAAAGTACCGTGGGACCCACTTTTACATTGCAAAAACTACACTAACATACCCATTCAAATTGGTTCTAATATAATTCTTGTAGTTCGAAAGGACGTGCCGTTTCTTTGTTTTTAGCATTGGTACGATTTATTTAGCATAGCCATGACTACTTTTCATTAGTAGATTTCGGTTTTAGGTATAGTTTTTAGTAGGTCTAAGTTAGAACTATGATGCTTTTTGGGGTGGATAGAAGTTTAAGTGATAATAATTGAAAACTACGAAAGTCTTTGGTTGTATTAAAAGTCCTAGTATTACCATATAGTCCTGAAAGTTACGTAGCCGGTGGTAGTTATTAGTTTTACTGTACTTGCTATTATATATTTGAAGAAACATTATATATTTGAAGTACATGATCTAACATCGGTCACCCATCCACATACTATACGCACAACGTTGCTTAACATCGTTAATAGAACTTTTGTTTCAAAGTTGCTAAGGTCGTTGTTAAACGTTAATATTTGTTAAATGTCTGTATGAATGGACATTAATTATTAATAATAAATGTTATAAAGTGTTCATTAGAATACGCCCCAGGCAATATTGAACAAACCTTGTATGTACTTTACAAATACTTTTGCTATAATGAAAATATCAATCATTGTTATGTTAAATGCGTACAATTATTTTTCTCTTATGGGTGAATGAGATTTGAGTGCATCTATGTATGTTATCTAGAACTTTTAGAAGCTTACATGACAGGTAATAAGATACTGACTATTACGTAAACAAAAGAATTAGTAATTATTAATATCTATAAAAAATAAATACGTATTCATGCGAGCTTACAAATACAATGTATGTTGTTCATGAATAAATACAATAAACAGTAGAACAATATTTTTATATAAATTCCTTATATATTGTTTTCTTTGCAAAATGAATCATATATCATTATTTTTAATCAAGTGGTCAAAACTGTCAACAAGGTTACATGAAATACTAATTTAAATATGTACGTGTCAAAACAAAAATATCTATCGATATTAATGACAAAATGAATTTACAACAACATCGGCCAGTATTATTTAGGACCATTGAACTAGCCTCTTGGTGAGATCATTTAAGGCATGTGTTAACGGTAGTAGTCAATGTATATTTCATAAATCTATACTTGGTTTATATTGATACAAATATAGTATACATAATTAACCACCAAACTAAAAAGCAGACGAAAATCGTATTTCTTAACTCTGTCTTCACCGGGAATCGAATCGGGGGCCCTTAGTACACTAACTAATGCTTTTTGCAAAATAACAGTTCAATATCAGATCAGCAATGGTGTGAACTTGGTAGTGGATTAGCTAAAGTGACTAATTTCGTCATATTTCAAGCGACTTTGACATTTTTTACCACTATATTGAAAACGGGTGACGTTAGTAGTGCCTATAACCGCCGAATGTGGTCTGTCAGGATCGGGACAAACGGGGATCCCTTATATCTGCCTACCCCTCTACATGTAAGTATGTAGTTATGTAAATTTGACAGTTTTGTCCATCCACTACCAACTTCACAGTATTACTGATTTGATATTGAACTGCGTGCAAAAACGCATTAGTGGACTAAGGCCCCGGGTCCTCATGATTAGTGGTCAGCTGGTTAACCGATCGTCCAACGAAACGTCAAAACTAAGAAGTATCTAACACTGTCACGAAATTTTACAAGTACCATCGATTCATTAATAACCCTTCACGGCGATTCGTAACACGAAATGTGTCTACATAACAAAGATGAATAATTGCTTTGTGCTACGCCAGACCGCAGACGTGTTGAGAAGGTTGCCTTGCGAAATTTTCAATAGGCTTCTAAAGAGATGGGGTGAATGTTTACTCGAAGTGTACGTTAGATACTGGTACAGATGGCTAGTGGGTATATCGAATATAGGGTCAGGAATAATAACGGTTATTAGTATAGTGTACGGCTTAGAACAGTTGATACATAATATGCATTCCCGTATTATCGTAAAAAAATGTTGGTAACTATTCGTAAATTTTCTTATCACTATTAGTCAAATGTCATGTGACAACTTCAAGGCTCTGATGCATACTTCATCATATCATATCGGTGTCCACTGGAATTTGTCACTGAATAATACATTCTAAAAAATTTTAAATGTTGTGATTTGGAATCTGTATGACTATATACTATGTCTTGTGAATCATACTTAAATCTTCTAAAAAAATAAAAAATCTGTTATCTTTCTGTAAATAATGCAACCATTTTAAGGTACAAACCTTTTCAAAAATTTCACATATACCAAGTCGTCTCATACCTCTTAATATTATTGTTTCTTATACTCCAATCAGGTATATACTGACAATTCAACATAAAAAGTGTCCCATGCCTATCCTAATCACACACATGTGGTGAAGTAGGCACGCAAGTGTGTATGTGGGCGTTTTTGTTCAGTTTCTAAGTTATTACATGGCGTATTTCTTCCAGTGATTCATTCTTTAATAATGCTCCTATTAGGTCACGATCTAGCTGGGACGTAAAAAAAAGCTAACTAGCTGCCGTTCCTCCCGGCACGACCCGACTAAAGATAGGGGTAAATGGAATCTGTTGGGTAATAGGTTTGCAACCTGTCACTAATGTTCCATATTGACATTACATCCCCAATGTTCATGCTAAGAAGTGGCCTAAGAGATATTATCGTGTCTTCGACGTTCTGTCCACCCCGAAAGTGTTAAAAGGACGTAAATGTATATGTATATATGTTAATAGGTTATCGAATGTTCTGACCGCAGGGCATTAATTTATTATTCGTGATAAATATAGTAACAATGACATTGTGACCAATAAATAAGAAATTAGCGGTTTCAGAAACAAGGGTGGACGATATTTTGGCTTCTTTTTCCTGTTAAGAGATATTAGAAACGATTTTTTTTACCTAGAAGATATTATCTATGATCTAGGAGATATCATTGTGTCTCTGAGGTTTCATCCACCCCAACTGGTTTAAAAGGACGTAAATGTACATATTTATGTATGATTTTATTTGTGTATCGTTAAGTACATATGAGCGCCAAATGTGTATGATGAGATGTATGAGTGTCAACGAAACAAAAGTAGTTTATCAGTATCAAGACAAAAGGGGATCCGTGATCTCTACCTCTGCAGGGAATCAGGAGTGATGTGTATGTATGTATATTTTTTTATAAGCTACAATAGTTGTAGAAACAAAGAAAGTTTAGTAAGCCCGTTAGTTGATGCAAATGCGTGTAGCGATATCCCGCGATAACTCCCAGAGTGTCATATCTGAGCCTTCGCTACGTGAGAACGGAGCTAGACTGCTCAGCACTGCTTGGGCTGTGGTCCAAGGGACAGGGGGAGGCGGGTTGGAGAATAGGTAGGTAGTGAGGTAGGTTAAGTGGTAGTGTGATAGAATAGATGGTTTGGACATGTTATGCGGATGAAGGATAGTAGATTGACAAAAGGAATATATTTGAGTGAAGTGGAAGGGCGGTTACGTAGGGGCCGGCCTAATAAGATATATAACAGATGTATGAATGTCAATGAAGCGAAAGTGGTCTGTCAGGATCGGGACAAATGGGGATCCGTGATCTCTGCCTACCCCTCTACAGGGAATCAGGCGTGATGTGTATGTATATATGTATGTGAGGAGAAGGATTTAGGATAAGTAGGTTATTGGTGTGAGAGTCATGTAATGGGAAAATAATGTAATGATTGGTTTTGTAAAGGGTCCACTATTCCCTTTACATAGCCTATCATTAGTACACATAGCGAATAGTAGTTAGTTAGTATAAGGTAGTTTAGAAAAGCATGGAGAAATTTAGGATTTAGAATAAGTTCTTAGTATGATTGTAGTTATGTTTATATACGAAGAAAGAATGAAAACAGTTATGTAGGTCGAGAAACAGATTGCATATAATACCAGTATCTACATGTATATAGTCGTATATTCACGCCCGTCATTACTCTACGAAGTGATGATCTCCTAGGTCATCCTTAGCGTAAATTGAACTGCTTGGATTTTGACTTTGTTATACGATATTATTGACAGACTGCTATCCCATCACCATTAGTCTCAATTGTATCCAAATTCAAATGCGGATCCGTGATCTATAAATGGGGATCCGTCATCTCTGCCTACCCCTCTACAGGGAATCAGGCGTGATGTGTATGTATGTATGTATGAATCTAAATCCTCAGACGCTTATAATATGACAAAAGAAAAGTACATATATATGTAGAATTCTATTGACAGAAAACACATTTTAGCGTCCATTTTTTACTGACCCCTCACTTCCCATTAACCCGCTCCGCTCCACTCCTTAGACCACCCGAAGCGGCGGTTTTACATCACTTTTGTATGCGTGAACGCTTTCCTCAAGTGCCAACGTGGGTGGACTGCGAAGCGAGGTTTATAGGCGTTTTAAAGCCTCTTTTCACCTCGGCAACCGCGATACAACGTGCCGAGTCGCGATAAACTGACTATTGAGGTTTTGTCACCTACTTGGTAGCGTGATAGTCTGTGACGAGAAGACATACTATAGTCATAGTTTCAAGAGATTCGCGATTTATACTCATGATTAATAACTAACGGAACTTATCGCGTGAGTTTTTATATAATAAAGTTACCTTTATTAACCCGACGTTTCGGCTACGTTGCAGCAGCCATGGTCACTGGCAGGGAGTATTATATAAAAACATACGCGATAAGTTCCGTTAGTTATTAATAATACTATAGTCAGTTAAAATGTGGTATGTAGGTTGTAATAGTCGGGATTTTAATAGAATAGTCGCCTTTCGTAACGATATGTACTTAGGAAGAAACAGGACACATTAACGACCATAAAACTCTTGCGGGATAGACCGAGGTTTGCGTTACCGTCTACGCAATTGTAGGTGATTCAAGTGTCACCTCATATCCAAGTTTTTACCAGTCAGTAGCTAATGGTAGGTACCCACTGATACAAAGTAAAGCCCCAAACAACTGAGCTACGTCAAATTATTTATATAAAATGTAATCAAATGGGGATCCGTGATCTCCGACTACCCCGCCATAACGAAACGGTAATGTATGAAAATATCACCCGCTTTCCCTAATCTTACCACCGTGTGACATTTTGTCAATCGTGGTTTTGAGTTAGTTGCGGTTTGCTTTAAGCTTAGAACTTGAAAGTTAAGATGTAATTTGCGATGGGATAGTTACTGTTCATGTTAATTAACTGGTGAAGTGTACATGTAGTAAGTATATATATTGAGGACAGTTACTTGATAGATACAGTGTAACTTTTTGAACATTATTTAGTTATAAAGAATAGATGTAACCAATATAAATAATTAATTGTTTCTATCTGTCTGTCATATGTCTTGTTGGATGGACCCCTACGTAACCGCCCTTCTAATTATAAAAAAATATGGATGTATTTAATATATTTCAAAACCTCTAACCCTTACAAAGTTAATAAAACCATTGTAGCTAATTTTCTTAGTCACTCGTAGGATAAATAAATATAAACATTCTAATGACTAATTTGCCCCCTAGTACTTAGTTTTTCATAGTCTTTTATCCCGCCTACCGATTCAACCATTATGTACCTAATTTCTTAAATATCTATGATCATTATACGCAATTGTATGTTGCAATAGTGTACCAATACCTTTAGCGAGCATTTAGTCGACACCGCCTTCCCATCACTACACCATTGTGGACCTGTCAACGCAATTGGTGAACTGTCAAAGTCGTGTCATCGGTTTTTTAATAATCGTCCCGTTGGATTCGAGTGGCGTGACCGTACGATTCGATTACGAAATCGATCCATCGATACTCGCTTGGGTCAGGGGGCGTTTTGTAATGTTTGTGAGGCTGGTGTTAGGGTGGTGGCGTACTTGAGAATGTAACTGTAAACTATAATAACTATAAATATAAATAACACAAAACAACAAAAACAAACGCATTCACGACCATTAACCCTTGCGGGGTAGTCAGAGGTTCAGGTGTCCATCTCCGCAATTGCGAAGGTAGTAATTCTATGGACACCTCGAACCCACGTGTTAACCAGATAGTCAGTACTCAATGTGACAGGTGGTCAGCCATGTCGCCAATTACAAGCACCAACTGTTCGACGAACAGGTAGGTTTCCTCACGATGTTTTCCCTCACCGTATAATTCAACGCATTTCGTAAATGTGTTTTTATTACGAAAATGTACATAGAAATTCATTAAACTTCATTTCCATTGGTACATGCTCAAACGGGATTTGAACCCTGTACCCACTTTAACAGAGCCAAGCCCCAAACAACTGAGCTAGGTCGAATTACTGAGCTAGGTCGAATTTATAACACATAAGAAATATACTCGTAGATAGAAGCCATATTGGAAAAGGGTGATGTAAGAAATACCAAGTACCGCCGAATGTGTTTGAGGAGGTTTATGAGTGTCAATGAAGTGAAATTGCTGCCTACCCCTCTACAGTGAATCAGGCGTGATGTGTATGTATGTATAAATAAATAACGTTAATACTATGAGTAAGTACTATATGTAATTATTGGTTTATTTTAAGATATCAAGGTTAAGATTATTTTACTTGAACATTTTGTATTAAGTGGCTCAAGAAAGCAAGATATTTAAAGAATATGTTAAAAAACTATAATTCGGATGTATAATCTGTGTTTAATTTTTGCTCCTATTATCAAATCGCTGCTTTAAAACTAAACTGAAGAAACTCGAAAAACATTTTATCCCAAAAAGATTAAATAATAAATACATAAAACATATTAAGTTAATAAAAAGATAAAAAATGTATTTATATTTAATCATTTTTTTAAATTATATGCAATTTAATGTCAAAAATATATCAACTATATTATAAAACAACGTTTTTTGCAAAATAGTGTTTTTTGAGTTTCTTCAGTTTAGTTTTAAAGCAGCGAAATATTCTTATTTGTACCTTATCTTTAGTAAAATTTTCATCATTGTTATTATTACTATAAAATCATATTACAGCACTGTGTTGTTACCAAGAAAAATTAAATTCATGCAAAGTTCATGCATATAAAACAAGTTTTAAGTCTGTTGGGAGCAGTTCAGTTTTGATTACTCGAATTCTGTAAAAAACGAATCGCGTTTTATGAAATATTTATTTTGATGATTTGTTTGTCAATATACCTGTTTCTCTATATAGAGGCAGACATAGATCATGGAACAGCTTCTGTTTTATTGTAATTTGTTTTCTAAGAGCAATGGACTGAAATACAGAGCTTATTATACATTTTATCCTGAGTTAAACAGTGAATTTCCCTAAAGGTTTTTCACCCCAAGCTACTAATCAGGGGTTGTTAACTATATTACTTTTTCTTGAAAACATTTCATTTTTCATATAAAATACACGCTCCAACAAAAATAATAACAGTGTCTCGGAAAAACAAATGAAGTCTGTTCTCATTACGAAAAGGGACAAGTAGGTATGAAATTTACGACATTTTGTAATCTGGGGCCTCCTTAACAAGCCGTGTTTTCTTTAATGTGACACTTTTTGGGGTTGTCGCTTGCTATTACATTTTGTTTTATTAAGGATAACGAGTTGTTATTAACGCACGTAATTATTTATTTCGCTAAGGGCTTTAAAGGGTCGGATTTTTCTTTGAAGTAAACGGAGGTTTGCGTTTAATTATTTTGCTTCTTTATATTATGTTTTTAGTTTATTTTGTAAATTTCGTGTTATTAATGTCTAAAAATAAATTAATTTTATCAAATTGTATAGTTATTTTCAAATAACGGTTAGAGATTCACATTTTTTAATAATAACTTGAAACAAGTTTTATATTTTTTTTAATTTACTATGTCGTTAAATTTACTCAAAAATCAAACATCTTAAATATTTCATACCAATAATTTTCATATTCTGTAGGTCCACTAATAAATATACATGCGTATTTCCTAACCAAGCTACAAGTGTAGACCACACCTTAAATATTCAATACACACAACGGCGGCCGGCAATCGTTTTCTCAGGCCCAAACTCGATTATGAATAAATCGATTCGCGATCATTACGAGTCGAGTGGAAAAGAATGCGCGATAAGGTCATCGTGATTATTGGGCGCAGCTTAATCGATGTTTTCGATTCGCCATTGTTTTGTTTTTATGCGCAATATTTGCGAAACAACTGACTGTTTGGAGCCCGTTTGTCTATTGTTTTTAGTTTCTATTATGAGCGTGTGTTATTAGGTAATAATGGTTTTGAATTATGTGGGCGGTAATAATGTATGTAGGGTCATTGCGGAGTACAGACTTCGGAGTGAATTATATATTTACATATATATATATATATTACTTACAACAAACCTTTGGATAGAAACTTACAAGAAATAATTTATAAAAAAAATTACATTAATCAAATAGACAACTTTTCTTCGGTCAACATAGGTTTGACATAGTACTTATATGTAATATTGGTAAACCATCGTCAAATACATTCCATTTTCCTCCAATCTCATTATTATCTTTTACGACAACTCACCAAAAACAAAGAAGCACATAAATGTAAACACATACGTACATACACATTCTTATCCTTTAATCCATTTCGCGGTGAAAAGAACTTTGAAGACACGATAAAATCTCCTAGGATATATAGGTATAATATAGCACGAATATTAATGTACTGATGTCATAAAGACGCAAACGTACATGTATGTACAGTAACATCATTACCAAAGTCATTATAAATATGCCTTTGGTACCTAAATCTCTCGTTAAGGCTTCATTACACAATGATATGGGAGCAATATCGTATGCTGTTTAACAACATTCTCAAATATGCATTGGATGGGAACCACGGAGTGGGTGTCGATTGAGAGTGGATGTGGTATATAAGGATGGCAGAGTAATCGACCATTAATTATTGCGGGATAGTCGGAAGATCAGGTTTCCATCTCCGCAATCGCGGGGGTAATTCTATGGCCACGTGGTGACTCGAACCCACGTGTTGACCAGATAGTCAGTACTCAATGTGTCAGGTGATAAGCGATGTCGCCATTTACAACGCTATTACCTGTTAGGTGAACAAGAAGATTTCTCTCTAATGTTGCTGTCGTTAATTTGATTAACTAGGATTTGTAAGCAAATAAATGGAGAATATGTATGTTTAAAGATAGAAGGGATATTATTGATGAAACTTGCGACACTCAAATGTAACTAATTAAAGCCAAGTTAACACACATCGTCTGGCAAATAATTAGACACTTGATTAGAAGAGCATGTATGAGAAGGTTGATGGGTATGAGTGAACCAAGAGATTTGTCACGCGTTCCAGGTGGCAATCGATAGTCTCTACCTTATCCCTGTAGGGACGTAAAGGCGTGAATATTTATTTATTTTATTTATTTATTATAATATTATATATATATATAATATAATATATGTAGCCTAGCTACATCGTATACTGAGGCAGCACCTTTTCACTGCATCAACGGTGTTCTTTGCATATATTTTTTTTCCATGTTTGTGTTTTTGTATGTTAGTGAATAAAGATTTTTCTTTCTTTCTTTCTATATATATTACTATCCCAAAAACCACCTCCATATAATTCCTACACCCTAGGCCCTGATCATGTGTTGGGATTATTCCCAATCTCCCTACAAAGGCGCACTAATGAAATTTCGACTGCGACGCGGTTATCCCGAGACCTGATTGACTGGATTCTTTGTGGGGTAGACAGGGATTAGGGTGCCGGGTAATGGAAAGTTGTGTCCTAGGGGGTATCTAGAGTACTATGTGGTATGTTTACATATTTCCCTTTCTGGGTGGACAGAATCACAGAGATACCAAAATATCACCTAAGTCACTTATTAGCGTTATTAAGAGTACTAGATACGTGCTTTGTTTACATATTTATAAATGTGCATCCTTTAATTCTTATCTGGGTGGAATGTCAGAGATAAGCTAATATCTCCTAGGTAACTTATAATGGGTGTCTATGAAGCGAATGTGATTTGTCAGGATTGGGACAGATGGGGATCCGTGATCTCCGCCTACCTTTACAATATATTGGTCGTAATTTTTATTTGTCACTTATTAGCATGAATATTAGGGTAATAAGGTCTAATATCCCATTTTCTAATAGAGTCCAGTAATCCCTAGTGCCTTAGTCATTGTCTATAACTAGTCTGTAAGAACGGTAGCTAGTTAGCGTTCTTTTTACGTCCTATACTAGCAGTACATATAGCAGTCAGATTGCCATATCGAAAAAGGATGATGATTGATATACCTATAACCGCCGAGTGTATACGAAGAGGTATGATGATAATGAAGCGAAAGTAGTTTGTCAGGATAATGACAGATGGGGCTCCGTTATCTCTGCCTACCTCTTAACAGGGAATCGGGCGTGATGTGTATGTATGTACTAGCGAGCGACAGGACTAATAATAAACCAAAATAATTCAGTCTACCCTCAATGTGAATTGTGTCTCGTAATAGAGTTAGCAATTTGTTTCACGACCGTATTTACCATGCAGGGTAAATAGTGTTTGATGAGAGCCAAGATAGAATGTGTTAGTCTTATTTGTTATCGAATCTTGTATCTGTCTACCCAAATGCGTTTTAAGGTCGTGAACTCCAGTCTGTTGTATACAATTGATGTGTGCAGAAGGTTTGTTACAGAAAGCCGAACATTCGTCACGACCATTAACCCTTGCGGGGTAGTCAGAGGTTCAGGTGTCCATCTCCGCAATTGCGAAGGTAGTAATTCTATGGCCACCTCGAACCCACGTGTTAACCAGATAGTACTCAATGTGACAGGTGGTAAGTCGCGTCGCCATTTACAAGCACTAACGGTACTTAGTTCGGGGAACAGGTAGGTTTCCTCTATATGTTTTCCCTCACAGTAATATTCGATGCATTCCTTAAATGAATTTTATTACGTAGATATTCATTAAACTTCATTTCCATTGGTACATGCTCAAGCGGGATTCAAACCCTGTACCCACTGATACAGAGACAAGCCCCAAACAACTGAGCTACGTCGAATTCAACAGTATTTTAACTCTTTTAGACAGCTACCCTTCTGCCCTAGTACATTGGAAGCCAATTCGCTTAGTATGCGACGCTTGTACTACTAACCCATTCGACTTGTTTAGAATTCACAATAAAATTATCATATTTTTTGTACGGACCCTGAATCACGTAGTTTAGGGTAGAGGAATGTGGGAATGGTAACAGGGGTTAGAGGACTGTGTAATGTATATGTGTGTGGATTGTGATAATCTCAATCGGGGTAGTCAGAGATCCAAGATCAAATATATATATATATATATATAGATATAATTTAAGATATTATATTCTAAGATTGAAAAGAGCATGCTTCGATGCTTTGGACATGTTATGCGGATGAATGATAGCAGATTGACAAAAGGAATATATATGAGTGAAGTGGAAGGGCGGTTACGCAGGGGCTGGCCTAATAAGACATATAACAGTCAGATAGTCAGATATTGAAAAAAGGTAATGTTAGGTGTACCTATAACCGCCGAGAGTGTATGAGAAGATGTATGAATGTCAATGAAGCCAAAGTGCTTATCAGGATCGGTACATGGATCCGTAATCTCTACCTACCCCTCTACAGGGAAACGACCGTGATGTGTGTATAATACAAGTATTATACAATATCCAAAGACCATTAGCATATAACACGGATAGCAGGTATCTGTCTACCCGCATCACGCTTCAGTTACTCAACGGGGTTCTCGGCGTCCATTATTCATAGATGGCTGTTCCGAGATCTAGTCTGTACAGGTCTTAAGATAAGTACTAACTGGTACTAGCTTGCTAGCTAGTCTTCCCGCGACCACGGCCTATGCAACTGGGTTGAAACGTCGGCCAAAATAAAGTAATAAAATAAGCACTGACTGGTTGTGATATAACATTTCACGCTTGTTTACCTGTTGAGGGGTAGGCAGATATCACGGATTTGTCCTGATGCTGGCAAACCACTTTCGCTTCATTGACTCATACACACTCGGTGGTTATAAGTACTTCTAATGTTATCCTTTTTATATGCCGTCTATATGGTGGTTTTTGACTTAAGATCTAAATAAATGCCTTTCATCTCGATGGGTGCGGGCTTATAGCTAAATATAGAAATAGGTCGACCATTAACTCTACAGGGTATTCAGAGGTTCGCGTGTTTTAAATGAAGATGACTTCGACGTTAAACCTCATAATTTTAATTATTAATAAGATGAATTACATGTATATTATCTAATGAATTGAATTGTTAATAAAATTCAATTTATTAATTGAATAAATTGTACCATATACCGTGTGTACTATGTATGGGAAGGTTCATGGGTGTGAGTGAAGCAAGAGAGATTTGTCAGGATCGTTCAAGCTCTATCTATAGTATCTGCTTATACCGTTTGGGTAGTAGTGGTGTGAATAAAATGTCTATATGTAAAATAAAATAAATTATTTTGTTAACTAGTTATATTCAATCTCAATTTTAAATCAGTAAACATCAATAATTATATACAGACACATCACGTTTCCTAATCGAAGGGTAGGCAGAGATCATGCATCCCCATCTGTACCGATCCTGACAAACCATTTTCGATTCCTTTTCATTCATACACCTCCTCATACATACTTGATGATTATAGGTTCTTATAGCGGTATAAGTCAACTGTTATACTAGCAATTAAAATAGACACTAACTATTCGCAATACTAAACTGGTCATTGATTTCGCAACCCAGAGGTCCGGGTTCATTTCCCGGTCGAGCACTTGTCTCGTTGAATCTGGTTGAGCAATCACATATAACGTTGCAACAGTGAAAGGGATCGAACCTCGACCTCCGACCTCTGCGCCGGCAACCACTCATCTGGTTATCATATATGTATGTGTAAGGTTTTGTGTCTAAATGGGATGGGCAGAGAGTGAAAGCTAATTTGGTAAGGATCCTGGTAAATACTATATAATATGTAATGCGTATATATCTTAGTCTATTCTTTAAACAAAGAACTGTTAAGGTTTATCTATACCGTCGGGAAGAAGTATGTATGTATGTTTTACGTAAATATAGGTATGTATATTTTCAAGAAATGATGACGTACTTGATTCCTAAAGGGAGTTCGAACAAAATACTTATGCTTTTGAGCTGTTATTTTAGTGTAAATGTTAGAAATATCTGACAAATCTCCGAGGCATTAAATAAAGTAACTAGATAAATATGTTCACAACGTTTAACTCTTGTCGGATAGTCAGAGCTTCAGGTTTCCATCTCCGCAATTGCAAAAAATTCTATCACTACCTCGAACCCACGTGTCGACTAGATAGTCAGTACTCAATGTGACAGGTGGTAAACCATGTCGCTATATACAGTAATACGGTTTTAGATTCTTTGTCCGATGTTATGTCCACTCGGAAACGGATTACATGCCGTGAATGTATATTTATAATTTATTAAAATGCGAGCTCGAAACCAACCAAACAATTAAATATTCTATTTATAAATCAAGCTATATACGAGTAAAGGCCAACCTTATATAATTGAAATTGAATTTCGAACCCAAGAATCAAAAGCTAAGCTTCCACTGACCATTTAAGCTATTTCAGTACACCGAAATCAATAAACCAACATAACCCGCCGTTTAAATGTTCCAACAATGGCCGTGTAACAATGGCATTATTTCACGTGTCATTAATTAAAACATTAACATCGGTTTCCTAGTCTTTAACGTGGAATATGAGATTTGAACGTGTTTATTTTTAGTTGGGTCCCTTCAAGGTGTAATGCTTGAGTGGGCCTTAATTACTGATTGTGCGGTTCGTTTGGGTATTTGTTAGATGGCGCTACTAGGGTTTTGGAAGTGTTGGTTGATTGTTACTCTATTGTGTATATGAATTTGAATTGAGTGAGAGGTTAGGACAATTGAGGGATGTGTCATCCTATTTTTCAGTTAATTTATATTCTAATGGAATCTATTGAGCAATCAGCTAGCATCCAATGTTCCATGTAACATTACAACCCCAATATGCATGCTATGGTTCTCTTAAGCGAAAGGAATAAAAGTAGGTAAATGAATATATATCTAACAATTGAAATTCCACATAGATACTTTTCCTAAAAAGGGATAAGTGGCTTCGTAAATAGGGATAGGTTCTATAAGTACATATATTTCAAGTATTCTTTTTGGGAAACATGCATCATACTCGTATGTCAGCATCTCTATTAAATCAAAGCATGTAGTATATGTATGCAATGTTATCTTAATAACATACGCTTCTCGACTTGTGTATGCACACTCCCTTTTATATTGTGGCCAGGACAGAGGCTTGAGTGCCCATCTCCGAAGTCACAATTTTTGATTCTTTATAATTATTTACATTGCAATTAGATGTGAATATTGTTTGTTACATCAATGTCTTCATACTTAGGTACTACTAGCATTAATATCTTAGTACCTAGGCACAATAGCCTTGTTTTGTATTCGGAAAGAACAGTAATCAGTGCTCGGAAGAACATTAGGGAACAAAGCTTTTCAGATTCATTCCGAAACAGTTCATCACAAAGTTACAAACAGACTTCTAACTTTGACTATTTGGGGCCGATTCTGCTATAAAGGTATGATAGTTTGCGATGTACAGGGTATAGGAAATATATAGTTGCTATGGTTATTGTTAAACACTCGCGATTTATGCTCATTTTATTTTCTACACTAGCGACCCGCTCCGGCTTCGCACGGGCATAAAATATAGTCTACTCCACTATTTAATGGATGTTATTATACATAATATTATAATATATATATATATATATATATATTATTGTTATATACATATAAACCTTCCTCTTGAATCACTCTATCTATTAAAAAAACTGCATCAAAATCCGTTGCGTAGTTTCAAAGATTTCAGCATACAAATGGACAAAGAAAGGGACTTTGTTTTATACTATGTAGTGATGAGACTGAGTCATATCATGATAAATTAAATAAAGGTATAGATACCTTTATATGTCCCGACGTTTCGACCCAGTTACTAAAGATATAAAGGTATCGAAAACTTTATTTAATTTATCGTGATACGCGAAATAAAATAGCTAATTGCTAGCCTTGCAAGTAAATAAAGGTGATGACGTTTTGATGATTGGTGTTAAGGATTAATTTGGAATTTCATTTAAAGTATAATTTACTTTTTATTTATAGTATGTATTAGGTACATAAAGTACTTGGAAGTAGATAGATAGTAATTTCACTTATTAGTAATTAATGGTCTACTATCATAAACCTTTTCATTCATCCATCTTGGGATGAATAATCTTTAATATAATTTGTGATTACTTAAAATCTAAATCAATTATCCCTCTGTCTATTTAATATTTTGAACCAAAAAGATCGATTGTACACCCCGTGACTTTGTGAAAGTTTCCCCAATAACTCTAGGAGAATCGACGTCCAACAGCCAACTCATATTTATCATTCACACTCTTCACAGCTATCTCTTTTTGGGGCAAAGATTGAATTTTCCTTCACTCTGTTACTGGCAGGCGATTTCGGCGTAGAGTTTTTATTTCGCTCCTGATTTATCGGTTGCCCTGGTTACGGTATTCGGGGAAAGGAGGTTCTTAATCAAGGAGTTTTAAGAACTGCGTAGAGTATTATCTGTACCGCATCTGGGTTTTGAGAAAAGAGGTCTGTTATGGCTGTTTAAACTTCGTGGTTACTTAAAGGCAGAGGTTTGAAAGATTTTCGTATAGACGAAAGTATAAAATTATTTGGTACAAAAGTATCATCAGATCTAACGTGGTTGATGATTATGTGTCACTGTTTATAGATATATAGATTATTAATAGGTATTTTTGAGAGACTATAACGAGCGAGAGAGAGAGATTTTATAACGAAACGGGAGTTATCACGTTTATTTTATAAACAAAGTATTATTTTTGCTAATATTGACCCATAACCATGGCCATTGCAACATAGCCGAAACGTCGGGTAGCTAAGGTAATACTTTGTTTATAAAATATAAGCGATAAGTCCCGTTTTCTTGTTAAAAAAAAGGTTATCTTTCAGTCTTTGTAGCGTTTAAGCACCTTGCTTTACTTTTGATATATAACGAGAATAGATGTATCAATACGTACATAATCACTGTGAACAGAAATAATAGAATCTATAACTATAATTAGTCCATTAACAAACCAAATCAAAGCACAATACAAAGTGTATTCAAATTGAACTCTACCTTATTTAAGCACCGACGCACTCCGCCATTACAATTCCAAATTCAAAATAGCACGCGACGATTATTGCTGACGTCATCCGGGGTATAATTTGCCCCTGAATGCTAAATTGGGGAGACTGGGTATATGTTCTGAGTCATAGATGTTCCTTGTATCTAGAGGCGATGATTCGGTATTAAAGATGTGACTCAGTGATTTTAGCAGCTATTGGTAAGAAATCTGCCAGGTATTAACATTTCTGCAAGTGTCATGAGAATGAGAGACTAGAATGAAATTTGGATGATGGGTTGGAAGCTGTTTTTGTTATTCCATATCTATTACGTAGTACAAAGGTTGGAAACAACATATTCGTGGTCGCCAAGCAACGCGTCTGATGGATTATTATTTTAAAAGATTTTGTTTATCCCTAGTATCGCTTTATACAACATGTCAAAAAGACTGGCAGTTAGTTGCCATTCTATTGACATCTCAAAATAGCTCAACCCATTACGACATATTACAGTCAGATAGACGTCATATTGAAATGGGTGATATGGCGGTTATAGAAGAACCTATAACCGCCATGTGTGTATGATGTTGGTGTCTGAATGTCAATGAAGTGGAAGAGGTTTCTCAGGATCATCCCAGATGGGGATCGGTGATCTTAGCCTACCCCTCTATAGGGAATCGGGCGTGATGTATATGTATTTATGTATATAGTAGCTCGTATCCAAAATACATAATAAATAATATCGTAAATGCGTCATCAATAATAATGTACCGATTCAAATTACAAAACAACAACGAAAAAGTTTTTCCAATAATTTCAGTTAGGCACTTTCCTTGTTTGTGACTCAAAGCTATCGAATGTTGGACAATAGTTTTTGTGGTAGGATGAGTCAAGTTTAACCACAGGTTCAATTCTCGGTGCTACGTGAATAGAATGTTAATCATTTATTTGTCATATAATCCCATGGTAGTAAGAGACTTAAAAAGAATGATAACTATCTGCCATTCTTGCCGACATGCCGTAAGAGGGTACTGAGGTAAATTAAATGTATTGAGCGATGGGCTAGCAACCTGTCACCAATAATTATTATACCATTTTTATTGAGATATCTACATCAATTAGATACAATAAATTTCGTACAATAAAACTAATAAACAATAATTGGATTACAACGAGAACACATAAAAATTACATTTCATTAAATTATATATTTTGGATTCCTTAAAATGTGTAAGTAAGGTAAGGTAACTGGAATTCTAAAATGCGTCCAGCTCAGCGGATGTATCAATGTTCCTGTTATAAAGTAACATTGAAGACATAATCATGTCTACAAGTTTCTGTATACCCGCCCTACAGAAAGTGGTCATGATTATATATAGACATACGGGGACACTCAAAGTTGTAACGTTATTCATATGGATTATTAGTAGCAGGTCGCTACCTCATCACCCAATACGTATGTTTTGACCACACACAGCGAAACGTAATTATATTACCATAAAGCAAACAACGTGGGAAAGTGCAACATTAAATTAGTCACAACGTATGTTAATAAGAGTCGTGCTATGAACTATTTTGACTAGTTAGTCGGACTGGTTTCACCCACGGAATATATGAGTTATTGATTTAGAAAAATAGTTATCGAATTGTTTGTAAATATGGATTTTGTGTAGGTTTTGTAAAGATGGTCTGGCTACTTATTTATTGCTTTGCGTTTCATTAGTGTCTTAAAATAGTGTTAGGTTATTTATGGTAGACTAGATATATCTAAGTTTTTATAGGTATCTGTAGTCTAATTTGTATTTTAAAATAGAAGTCTAATAAGTGATGAGAGATATAGGTAGTTTTCTTTATATATGTGTTCTTATATAACTTAGGTCTTAGGCTATATTACTAGTGCATCTAATAATAATTGAATAGAAAATTTAGAATTCTATGTACAGGAACAGTTTATAAGTAAATCATAAAAATTTGGTTAAAATTATTGAATTTAAAGTTTCTTTAGATGTTAGTTTGTGCATACATATATTCACGCCTCTACTTCCCTAAGAGGAAAGACAGAGACCACCGATCACCACCTGTAAGGATCCTAACAAATCTCTCTTGCTTCACTCACACCAATTAACCTTCTCATACATGCTATTCTATTCTTTACACTATGTACACCCGCCTTGAGAAGGAAAACACTGTTTGAGTCAGAAACTTACTAAAATTTACGCACCTTAAATTATTGCTATAAAAAAATACTTCAATCGATGTAATAATCCAATGTCTATACGAAATTCCTTACATACTTTATATTACTTATATAAACGTTTAACCGTCTAGTTGTTAAAGCAAACAAACAAACTCAAAGTTGAACTTCAACACTTAGTTAAAATGAGTTATGATTTTTGATGTATTTTTAATTACCTCTTAGCGCTTGAAAGCGATTTATCCAAGTCTCATTCCCAACAAAAACTGCTGAAATACCGTAGAAAGTTGTGTTCACAGTTAAATGTGCGTTTAAATGGGTTCATACTTGACCCCTGCTGGTCTTGGGAAGTAAAAATAATGCTAAATAGCTGCCGTTCTTCCTGGCATGTCGTAGAAGGCGAATAAGAACTAGGGGTAAATGGAATCTATTGAGCGATGGGCTAGCAACCTGTCACCAATATTCCAGATAACATCACAATCCCATCGCATTAATATACCCGCTAAAAAGTGAAGGATATACTATCGTGTTTGCAAGGTTCTGTCCACCCCGAAAGGAATTAAGGGACTTGAATGTATATGTAAATTTGTAGTAGTGGTTCTTTGGACCGATGACCTCAAGAAGGTCACTGGCAGGGGCTGGATGAGGGCCTTTAATGATTGTGTTTTGTGGCGTACCCTTGGGGAGGCCTGCGTCCAGTAGTGGACTAATATAGGCTGAATGATGAATTGGCTTCATACTTGACCCTTGAGGATCTGGGACGTAAATAGAAGATCTTAAATACCTTATGAAGTATGAAGAAAAGAAGAGCATGTATGAGAAGGTGAGGCAAGAGACATTTGTCAGGATAGTTCAAGAATCGATAGCGTCTGCTTATCCTGTTAGGGAAGTATAGGCATGAATATACGTATGTATGTACTAACTGCCTTAATACTATGCATGTTGATTATTTAGTAACGAAGTGTTTTATTAAACAAATTGGGTGATTTGCTAACAACAATCATACCATTTACTTCTTAAATTTTTGTTCCTAAAATCCTATTTATAGCTGTGTCTAAAATTATTCGGACCGTTAGTTCTGTCCACACATGCAGAGATAATATATGTTATATGTATACAAAAGTTATGTAATATACATTGATATGTGTGTGATTTTATGCTGCCTCGTGTCCGCCCACATATATAAATTTGGTGTTATATATGTCGGTGTAGTAATATGTCTTATTTGTATGTAAATTTACTATGACTTATGGTACTATAAAAATCGGACAATATTGTGTAATAGCCACGTATATCATACAATTAAGCAATAATGTATGGGTCGGCAGGGTTATTATGTAACTTGCGATCAGTAAGCAAACGACGAAAATTGTGCGATTTTCGCTGTCAAACACGACTTTCGTATTATGTATCATGGAATAGCATTTGCAACAGCAATCGAAACAGTGCTGCCAACAACACCACAACAACACAGCAATTAAAGAACGAACGAAAACGAAGAAAATGTATGAAAGCAATAATAATTGGTATTATGTAAGCAGTTTTGACAGCAATCACGAGCGAAAATTTTGCAAACTCAAATGTCAAACAGCGATAAGTAAAAAGGTGGTTGCTTTCAGATTGTTAGAAAGTTTTGCAACTTTAAACAAGCTAAAAAAGTAGTTTAGGCAGTCGCACTAGTAAATTATAAGTGTGGAGAGTGAGGAGACAGTAGAGGGAAACACAACGCAGGCGAATATCGGCGAAAGCGCGAGCAAAACTGCGTAACAATTGAGAAGACGAAAACTCCTAATTCTCTGCCTGACGAGGAGTTTCTTCAGCCTTTCGATGATTTAAGGCCCTTTATGTCCATAACAAAGTCATTGCACAAGTTTGAGCTTTGAACGCAAGGTAAGGTAACTTATATTCAAATATAAATTTCCATCATTTGGTTGTCATAATTTTATGTACTAAAACATAATTTTCTTTACAGATTTTCGCGGCTTTTGCATTTATTCGCTACTGCTTCAGACCACAAATCTATTGGGATGAGCTACAGATAACATTTGGACCAGCCCAGTGTCCCAAACTCTGTGCGTGAAGTTACAGCTGCACTTAACAATAACAATATATCAAGGAAATATTATAGTTTCCTCAGGGTCAATCAGACTGGATGTATATAGTTTGAAGGTCAGTATTATATAATAATTTAATAGAATTATATTATTTTTATTACATAGAGAGAGGAAAGTGTGAGGGAGATATTTAATGTAGAGTGTGTGCAGGCAATAAGATCAATGGGGGCATGTATAGTGTTATGGGTAGCCAGTTGATTTCTTAATCGGCACGTATGGCTATTCATAGGGCTGTGCTGGTTCCAACATTGACTTATGGTAGTGAAAGTTGGGTATGGCAAAAGAAGCATGAATGCAGTCACTGAGAAGCATGTTAGGAGTGACATTGAATGATAGAATTAAAAATAGTGTGATGAGGGAAGGTTGTGGTTTGAAAGAAGATGTAGTGACTAAGATTGAAAAGAGCATGCTTTGATGGTTTGGACATGTTATGCGGATGAATGATAGCAGATTGACAAAAGGATTATATATGAGTGAAGTGGAAGGGCGGTTATGTAGGGGCCGGCCTAATAAGATATATAACAGTCAGATAGACGCTATATTGAAAAAAGGTGACGTTAGGAGTATCTATAACCGCCGAGTGTGTATGAGAAGATGTATGAGAGTCAATGAAGCAAAAGTGGTCTGTCAGGATCGGGACAAATGGGGATCTGTGATCTCTGCCTACCCTTCTACAGGGAATCAGGCGTGATGTGTATGTATGTACATAGAGAGAAACGGGCTTAACATGTCTATGTATTATAATTTGACTGTTACCCTTTACACTACACAATATATGTGCATATCACTTCCATCATTTAAGATATTAATATGCAGCTGTGAGCAGACTTGATGTCTAGTTAGTTGATTCAGAATGAAACAGAAGACTGGCTATTCATAATGATGTTCTATTTCCTACATTTATGTATGGTAGTGAGTGTTTGGTTTGGCAGAAGTGTCATGAATGAAGAATAATAGTTAAAGATGATCTCCCTCAGAAAAATGTATTATGCAAGATTGTGTGATAGCTTAGAATGGATTCATGAACGCTTTGTCAATGATAATGTAATTCATGAATACTGTGGTATGTATATGGGAGAATATGTAATGACAAACATAGAGAAAGGTATGTTATGAGGTTTGGGCATATGGAGCAGATAGATGAGAAGAGGGTTACGAAAGGGATTTATAATTTATAGAGCTAAAGTGGAAGGTAGAGGAGGACAAGCTAGGCTAGGTGTAGAACATATACTGATCAAATTAGAAACATTCTTGTCAAGGTGGGTGCACGCAGCGTGAAGAATAAAAGAGTATCCCGTTAGGGACGTAGAGCCATGAATATATGTATCCATATTAATATTTCATCTCATATGTGCAACCAGTGGGCATGTCTGTATGTATGTCATACATGTCTGTTAAGATGAATGTATGTCGAGGAGGCAAAAGTAGCGTTAAGATAGAAAGTAATTAGGTTTTTCCCTGGAAGGATAGATATTGTGGGTATATTTGTAATCTCATTGTAAATTTTTTTTTTATTTTCAGATCAAGTGAATCATTTAGAATGTGGATGAAATTGTGCGCCCTGATCGTTGAAATTGTGTAGATGGCAAAAGGAAGAAATAAAAAATCTTATAGAAAATTCAAATATGTAGTTTTAATTTTTAAATTTAGTTTAAAATTTTCATCTATACATTAAGTTGACTTGGCTTGGATGCGAGCTGCTTCAGCAGTGGTCATGGTAGCATTGGCAGGTTTTTCTTTAGCTGCCACTCTCTTTTGCTCCATGTTCAACACACAAGAATCAATGATTTCAACACACAAGAAGCCTCCACCTAGTAAATATAAACAATGCATAAATTAATAAACACAATAACAACGTTAAATTATACACAATTATGGAAACAAATAAAAATTCATATGACATTAAATTGTACCTTTTTTCTACCAGAAATCAAACTCCAAATATACTAGTTTATTAGCACCCAGAAGTCATAAGTTATTCAATTTCGTAGATTTTAATGTTTTTTACTGCCTGACCTTCTAAATACATATTATGTTATGATAAAAACAACAATATTTGTAGTACATGCATATATTCACACCTCCTATGTCCCTAAGGGGACAAACAGAGACTATTGATCGCCAACTCAAATGATCCTGACTAATCACATACATACACATCACACTCAATTCCCTGTAGAGGAGTAGTCAGAGATCACAGATACCCACCCTGACATACCATTTTTGCTTCATTATACACTTATATACTCTCAGTTGTTATATATACTTCTAACATCACTTTCAATATGGAGTCTGTCTAACTGTCGTTTGTCCCATTGGATAATCGCCCTTCCAATTCACACACATATATTCCTTTTGTCAATCTACTATCCTTTAGCCTTATAACATGTATAAACGATCGAAGCATGCCCTTTTAAATCTTAGCCTCTACATCTATTTTTAATTCTGTCATTCAATATCACTCCTAACATGCTTATTTGTGTGACCTATGGGTATGGTTTAGCGTGCATATGCCCGTGGAAGTGCAATGATGACTATGACAAGAGTAATGTAGGGTAAAGAATAAAGGTGTATGATGTAGATCTAGTAAGAGTTATTTTCCATGATTGGTATCAATGGGAATTCATGATATCTGTTTTACCGTGTGTAGCGAGAATGAGTAAAGTGTATTTTAGTAAGTAAGTTACTCAGATGGTCCAAGTAACTGTGGTATAGTTGTTATTGTTATTATGTGTTATAAGTTTTTACACTAAAATATATTATTCAAGAAGACAATACCTGCATTTTCAAAGTGATATGGCTAGCTCTCCTCTTCTTGCTCTTGATATGGCCTGGCATATCGAAGTTTTCAGCCTGAAAAAACATAAACTTTTAGTGCTCAAGTAATAAATTACATATTTCCACATTTATGTTCATTTCACTATTGATTTTAGTGTAAAATACTTACCATTATTTCAAATTATGCCTTATACGCCAGCTCTTGACTTTCCACGTGTACAGTTGTGGTACAATGTAGCAAATATTTCAAGTTAAAAATTTCTAACCTATTGAACATTTTCAAACATAAACAATAACAAACTTGCTAGTTCCACCGATTGCTACTTGATTGCTAGGGCGCTAGTTTCTACGTGTCAATTTGAATGAATGATTTTGGTTATGTTGGTATGGTTTTGGATAGCAGTAAGAACGCGACCAGCGAGCGAACACCTTACATAATACCAATTTGTATGAACGAATAGCAATCGATCGCGCGATCACTTTGCGATCACTGCTGATTGCAAATTTTTACATAATAACCCTACGGGTTATATATCATAGAACTGACGTATTGTAAAAAGCAACAAAGATGTGAGGTTTTGAAATGAAATGGACTGTATAAATTCGTAAAGTTGAAGAGGTGAATAATAATTTATATTCATACATATATTCACACCTCTACGTCCCTAATGGGATAGGCAGAGACTATTGAACGCCACCTGGAACAAGCAAATAAATCTCTTGCTTCACTCACACCCATTCACCTTTTCTTACATGCTCTTCTGTTATTCACACTACGTATTACACCGTAAACATCATATTATGACTTTTGGGTACTAGCTTAGTTTTAGATGAAGGATGAGTTTTAGATTCTTAAATAATTTTCCAATGAATGTACTTTAACTCTAGTTCCTATTTTACGAAATGCCGGAAAGAATGGAAACTAGCATCTACGTCCCAAACTAACACAGAACATGATATAAACTCACATACAAGACATAATATCTTACAGTTCTTACCTGTATTTACCTTAAAGTTATAGAAATATCATCATTCCTTAAATGCCTTACCTATTCGCCTTAAAACGTTTAAACATCACTCCTATAGTCCTATCCATGCCATCCAGATTAAGTCGTGAATGCACATGCATAACCCGAGAGGTAATTGACCCACCACAGAGTGGCGAGTGTCAACAATAAATAATAAAACAAAGAGACATTCTACTCTGTCGGACGAGCGCCTTTTCAAACTATTCTACGGTGGTTGTCAAAGTGTGGCAGAAATTTATAGGTTTTTTTATACATATATTTATATACATACACTCAGTAGTTTAGTACAGTGCCTATATACGGCGATACGGTTCACTACCTATCACGTTGGGTGCTGTCTATCTAGTGATACGCGGGCTTCGAATGACCCATACCTAACATGCCTTTGAATATTCGGAGATGGGCATTGAAGCCTCTGACTACCCCGCCATAATAAAAAAGGGAGTGTGTATACACAAGTCGTGAAGCGTATGTATGTATATATGTATACACTCAGTAGCCATTATGCCATGCAAAAACATCACAAGATTTGCGTGACCTTATCCGCAAATTAATGAAAGAAATAAACTTCGTTTTGAGATATTATGACTATGTAGTGTATGGCCACAACGAAGCCATGTTTTACCAAATAGTAAATATTGGTAACTGACGTGACAGTTCACGTATGAAGTAGCTATAATTAAAATAGATTGGGTTATAGGTTAAAATCTGAGTGTGCAAGTAGTGTTGTTATATTAATTTTTGTTCTTTTGTTTCAGGTATGATTCAAAGTTTCGAAGACTGGCCTTCTGTTAACGGTTTGGCACGTAATATGCTTTTGGATAAGTTAAGTTGGGTAGTAAGGTTGACAATTCATCATCAGCTGAGCATAATTATGCCTCCACTTTTAGCCTGATGATTAGTATCCAAAGTGACAGATGGTAAACAATGCCGTCCTATACTGACTAGTACCTATTTCGAGAAAAAGACAGCCTTCCTCACGATGTTTTCTCTCACCGCAAAACTGTTTTCTTTATTTCAATCACATTTATATATCTCAGTTATGCATGTTTTATAATATTTTAAAATACCCTAATATACTTATCGATACTATACGATAAAACATATATATTACAATGATTTTAAAGTACTATCAACAGTTTGAGAAGCACAAATCAATTGCCGTCGTCGTCCAATTGAATAAGCTTGGGCATTCTGCGCCCCTTCCCATTCGGAGCTATTAGGCTGCCTTTTAACGTCAATTACTGATTAAACATCGATTAAGATAGGCGATGGAATTCTCCTTCATACATATATTTAAATGGATGACTACAAGCGAGGGAGTTTTTTTTATTACATACATACACATTCGCGTCCTTTAATCCCTTTCAGAGTGGACAGGATCACGGTGATTTAATATCTCTTAGGTCACTTTTTATCATACATATTGGGGTTGATATGACATAAAGCAACATTAGTGACAGGATGCTATTCCTTCGCCCAATAGATTTTATTTACCCCTAATCCTTTCCTCGCTTGCACGAGACTATTCATTGGTAGTAGTTTGTACCCGTGATTGTTAGGTAAAGGATATATGGTAAAACTTAGCATTTAGACCTAAGTGTGATTATGAAAATGGTTTCCATATACTCTAATTACCTCGAAAAGTATATCGGTTGTGAGCGTATGTAATACATAGTCTCGTACTTCTTCCTTTGTTGTGATCAACGCTATCATTTAAATTACTTATTGCAGTTTTGATTTCACCTAACCATATCGCGTATGAGGGATGGTTTGCTATTGAAATCCATGTAACCCTAGTCCCTTAGTCCTAACGTCATACCTAGCAAAATATTGTTAATTACATTTCTCCTAAAACCCAGACAGCACAGATCTCGTGCTAATCTTCTTACTAAATGGCCGAAATAAACCAGCTGATTACAATCCCAAATCCCAGATCAGCACAGATCTCGTGCTAAGCTTATGATAAATAGCTCTACGTGTAGAGGCCCTTAATTAGTGCGTAACCAGACGTTCGTTGTTTGGAACCAACCAAATCGCAACGTAACTGAATTAAAATGAATCGGCGGTATTTCATTTCGACGAAGCTTTTGTAACGGTGGACATAGAGAATGGGTGTACAGGGGATCTAATTATTAAAAATATATTAATTACTGTAATAGTAGTAGATAGCGATATAAAAAACATGAGTATTAAGGGGTATTTAATTCTGTGAGTCTGAGGCGTAAAAAGAATATTACCTGGCTGCCGTTCTTCCTGGCTTGTCGTAAGAAGCTACTTAGGAACTGGGGTAAATGAAATCTATTGGGCGATGGAATAGCAAACTGTCAGCAATGTTTCATTATGAAATCGCAACCCCATTATTCATGATAAAAAGTGACCTAGGTGATATTATATCTCCAACGTGTGTGTATTTATGTGTATGTATTTAGAGGTTAGGAGTTACACATTTACATGCATACTTAAATGAAACTGAAGAGAAACACATTATGTGCTTAACTGTATACTTAACGACTGCGATCCCACGCAGATTAGTCAAAGATTCACCAATCACCATTAACCATATTGGTTACTGTCCAACGTGACAGTTTCATGTCCCGTAAACATTAGGACTTAAACCCTTTTTTGCATTCTATACACCTACCCCCACAATGCTTACACCTGCCCCATTAAAACGCACCTAGCTCAGTGAAAATTGAATCAATTACACAATTCCCCCATTAAATTAATGAAACATGGATGAGTTTGTACATTTGGTACTTATTTGCGATACTATCGAGGTGATGGACTCACTATTTTCAGTCATTGTGTTGTCGTTAATAATTTTTTGACCTGTTTTCGATGTTTAATGTGTTGGTGTTAATATGGGTTGCTGGAAATATTTAATATTGGTAAGGGCAAACATCGTGAGGAAACCTGCCTACTATGATAATTTTCTAATAAGGTTTGTATATGACAGCATGGTTTTCTATTTGTCCTGTTTAATACTGATGAAATGGCCCAAAGATCATCACAAAGCTCAGTTAATGATGGACACTATACCTATATTATCCCAAAAATCTCAAGATCTTTATACATATGAAATAAATATATAAACACGATTTTACAATCTAAACTTATAATGCTGAATATCTAGAAAATAGTGGATTTCGAGTGAAAAATGATTATCGTAGAATTTATGGTAGTCACACAAGCTTAGCCTACGTATAAAGAGTAAACGATCGTGATAGAGATTATATGTTACAATTTTTTTTATAGTTTGTATGCAGCCCATTTCTCACATATTTATCGTATGGATCTAGAATAGACAAATGTACGAAATTTCTCTTTTTATAAAAAAATAATTCATGTCACACATGTTTATCTCTGGACTGATCTGTGTTAATGGTTTCCATAGTAACACGACTTGTTGACATAGTTTCACTTATTTTAATAGTATGTACATTTATGTTTGGTTTGTGGCTTGAAAGATGACAAACACACTAACAAAACACCGTATAATAGAGATTTGAGTAAATTTACTTTATATAACAATACAAATAAACACGTGTTATAGTGAAGTTAAAAAATATATACCAAACAAATACAACGAAAAATAAAGGAACTTTAAACGTATTTACAACTGAAAGAGACGCTAATGAAATTAAAATTATTGGCCTCGAGTTTCATCTCAAATATACTCAAATTACCATACAACATAAACTGTTCATTAGCGATTTATAACCCAATTCTTGTATAGACTTAATGTAAGACTTTAGCTTCAGACATCACCTTAAGCACTACGAGTATTAAAACACGTCTTATTTTTATACCATTATTTAACCTAACCTGATAGGCAGATTTCCTGACAAAATATAGCATGTATATCAGAAAAAAACACAATGTGACATAAGTAATTTACGCAAGTCTTTAGCTTGTCACTTGCAAGATGTTCTTTAGTGATGGGCAATGATATTTACCTGCTATGTCGATATTTTTACATATTAGATACATAAATCACTTGAATTTTGTCGTACGTAAAATAGATATAACGTATAATCTATGTGAATATACATGCCTATGGAAAAAAAGTTATTTATTGTCTCTTTACCTATGTCTCTTTAGGAGAGCTAATATTACATAACATTCCGTATCATTTTTAAGAATTTTGGTGTGAACTATGAAAACATAGATTTTTCTTAACATCTTAAAACATACAAATGTATTTCAATAAGTTTTCGGGTAGAGATAATTTTACAGTCATAATTTTCTATCACCTTCAGCATAACTATCAGAATGCAATATGTGAAATGATGTAGAATATGATTCACAGGTCAACTATTGCAGCGTAACGATATTTATATATAATATCAAAGTCACAATGCTGGCCAATTACCCTATATATTCCAGTGCCCATTAATATCCTAAAAACAGAAACAATATTTTCGTTTTTCGTTTCCACCACCGTGCTCTTAACACTGACGTGACTAAGTGGAATATATTAAAACAAATGCCTGCCGGACGATTTGTCTTTTTCATGTCGCAAGCGTCATTTATTTCCATCATGGCGGAATCATCTTAGGTGGACGCTTTCGAAAAGAATAGTTGGGGCTGGTAATGTAAAGAAATTGAACGTTGGGTTAGGGGTAATGCTTGTTTGTTTACTCTCATGGGTATAAGGTTATACACATACATATACATCAAACCCGATTCCCTGTAGTGGGGTAGGCAGAGATCACGAATCCCTATCTGTTCCGATCCTGAAAAACTCCTTTCATTGAATAGTACCTCCTCATACTATACCATACCATTTTTCAATATGGTGTTTTTCTGACTTGTCATATGTTAAGAACTGTACAACATATTTGTTAAAACCACTTCTTGTAAGAGGTACCTAGTGGTGTAGGTGTGAAGAGTGTTGTGATTTAGGTTGAGTGTGCTATGGTGCTGTCGTTTTTGATTAAGTCAATGTTGTGTCAATATTATTATGCCTTTATATGTCACGAACTTTTTCTCATGCTAAGATGATCTCCGCTTAAGATATTCCCATTTTTTTTCTCGTATATTGTATTTATATTTACAAATGCAGGTTTGTATTATTGTCATCAATATCACTCTAACAAACAAGACTCAACTAATCCGGAGGTAGGCTATATAGTCGTATACTGATATTCTTAAGGATAAGGCACAAATTCCTCGTACCATATACTGATGAATTTTGTAGTTCATTGCGAAAACATAAATAGAATTTCCCATATTATACTTATACATTAGTATACACTCTCTTTGCTTCATTGATGAACGCACAAAATCGGCGATCATATCTGTACATCTAACATCTTACTGTCAGTATGTCGATTAATTGATCGCAATACTTTACTCTATACCGAGTATCACCCTTTCCCATCCCTATATCCTGGCGTAATGCGCAAATTCCGTTTAACCGCCCCTTAGATTACGTTTTGCTCGCGACATTGTTAAATTGTTCACTTGAGTGACTCGCGTTAACCTAACGCTGTTCTGGCACTTACCTGCATATTAATTTACATATGTACGGTAAAAGGGTGACGTTAGGAGTACCTATAATGGAGGAGTGTATGTGGGGGAGTATGAAGGTGAAGCGAATGGCTAAAAACTATCTACGCTAAAAATACCTAGAGACAAACTCGTGAAACAAAGTCAGTATTCAAAGTCTTCAAAGCAGAAGCGAAGCTGACAAAGTATAATGAAGAAACGAGAAGGATTTATGCCCAAGTATCCCTGGCACACTCCATTAGCATTAAGGGACTGGCGTAATTTGCACTTTGTCTCAGAACGACTTAGCGTGATTTATGACTTTTCTTAAATTTGCCTAAATTTATGCTTTAAGGTCATTTTGAGCGAAGCACTTCCTTCCCACGTTCGGACGCGGATTGAATGATAACTAGCTGCCTTTCTACAGTAATGGAGGGGGATTTATCAAGCTGGTTCACCTGTCATCTATATTTCATAGAACTAAAAGATTTGCTAAGTTACTAGATATACAGAATCTCTGACTAATCAGTAAGAGTTCAATTGTACTTACTTATATATGTAAACCGTATCATTTATTCCGTCTGCTCTTTATTATTTCACAATATGCTAATCTGATAATTATAACGTTAACTTCACAAGTTTTCTCCACTATCCTTTGTTTACCCATGTTGCCGTAAAGAGATATCACATTAAGTACCGCATCTTCCCTATATACCATAAGTACACTGTTAAATGTAATATTTAAAAAAAAACACTTGTAAGGAACAAAGTCACTTTAAAAAAAGACAGTGCTTGGATGAGATCCATGAGTATTACTGTTATATGTCGTAACCTTAGTGAGACGTACTCGTAGGTCCAGCAGTGGACTGACACAGGCTGATTAAATTAAAATTTTACTTTAGAGACTCTACATGGGCCTTAGTCCACTTATGCTTTTGTCAAAATATTATCAGTTCAATACCAGATCAGTAATAATAGTATTATATTATCTGTGGTAATAGTGTGAAGTTGGTAGTGGATTAGCAAAAGTGACAAATTACTCCATTTTTTCAGCGAAATTTATCATTTTTGCAGTTTTTAACGATAAAACTTGTCATCCACTACCAACTTCACACTATTACTGATCCGATGTTGAACTGCAGTTATGCCAAAACGCATTAGAAGACTTGGGCCCAGGACTAAGGTTCAAACAGGTTTAGACAAACTTTTCCCCAATTTCATGGCAAGGCGAATTCTTGACAGACAAACAGACAATCTCAATTAGCATGTGCAAATTGAATTGTCCGGGGCGTTTTCCTGTTGAATTTTTGCTATTTTTTTTCTCGGGATCCACGTAATTGGGAGCTGAGATGAATGTATTAAGTTCAGGGAAGTTGATATTATGGGAAGACGTAGATGAAATTGAGTTTTGTAAATGTTATAATTGCTTTTTTTCGGTCTGTAATGGTTCGGTAATTGAATGGAGGTAGCCAAGATGTTATTGTTGCTAACGCATAGTGTAGGTGACAGAAGAGCTGATTATATTATCTACAAATGCCTTAAAAAGGAAGCTAGTTCAGACATACACGTCACGTCCGTTTCCCTAATGTGTGGTGTAGGTGAAAATCACGGATCCCTTTTTCCCGATCCTGAAAACTTGCTTTCCCTTAATTGACATCCATACACTACTTATATGCTCGGCTATGACGTCATTGAAGCCCTCAAAAAAGTGATTAGTCGCATATTTTTATAACGTCTGAAACAAAAATGGCGCTGTTTATATTTAAATTCCAAACCACTAAATAATTGTTAACTTATGAAACACTAAACCTTTGCTCTACGATATATTTTTGATACAAATAAACGTACTTTCGTTTATCTGCTAAAGCTTTTGAGGTGATTTTAATATGGTTATTATTGTCAGTTATTTGAATGAAGCGCTCCGCGAAACGTTTGTTCAACTGTGCGAGAAGCGAGATCTAGGATGCGGGAATTAGTGGATGTGGTTATGTATTCGTTTTTCAGTCACTCGACTAACGTACGATATCTTATACTTATCACGTTCTCGACTAAGACAAAGAAAAAAGACAAACGCGTTCATGACCATTAACCTTAGCTAGGTAGTGAGAGTCAGAGTTGTCAACTAACGAATGGTATTGGTACTTAATCTATACTTATTGGGCTATTTGAGAAATGTCTTAGACGTAATAGTGACAAGCTACTACAAACACCCAAAAGTAGGTGCGTATTGGAGTGGTAGATAAAGGATTCTTTTACTCCATAACCTAGCAATATATCACCAACATTCTAACTATACCACCGAATCTCAGTTTTGACTTGTATTTTGAACCATCTTCACCTATATTCGTAACTCTATCATACATATGTGATCTAATAACAGGTTAGCTATAATAAAAAGTAGTTATTTTTCTATTTTCATGTCAAAAATCGAGGCCCTATTTATCTATGTACTTGTATTGAACCTTTATATATCACAAGATCAAAATCAATACTTAACAGCATTTAACATTACCATATCCATTCCTTTCCACCTCTAAGACATCATTACACAAAGCACTAGGTACAGTCTGTAGCTTAAAAAGGTCTCTTTTGTATCAAAGTGGAGATGAAATTGTTTTTTAACAATTTAAACTCATTCCTCCTTTTCCTTTGCAGGTAAGTGTCGGATTAAGGATAGTCTGACTATTAAGGACGGGGCTATTCATTCTTGTAAGGGAGTTTGAGTTGGTAAGTTTAAATATAGAAAAGAAATTTTCTGTTTAATTGTACAGTGGATACTAAATGGGTCGAAAGTGTGTAAAAGTGTGTTCAATGTTAAGGGTATAGAGTATATTAGTACGTGAAACAATATATGATTTAGCACTGTAAATGTAATTGTAAATGTAATTAAAGGGTAGTTAAGTTAAAGATTTGTTCTTCAGCATTGGTTTTGAATAAAGAGAGAAAAATATATATATTTATTTACACACGTAAACCAGTATGACAGAAAACGATTACAAGCAACAAAAATATTCTTTTGTAATTAATTACATTGCGATGAAAGGACAAACGCGTTCACTACCATTAACCCTTGAGGGGTTGTCAGATGTTCAAGTGTCTCCGCAATTGCGAAGGTACATAATTGCGATTATGTACATAGATATATTGAACGTAGAATTAGTAAAATTCCATTTAAAACATGCTCCAGGAAGAGATTGAAATTTGATATATGCTAACAATTTTGTATCCATCTCAACTTTAATTAACATACTATATCAATTATGGATTAATTTATAATAACTATAGTTTCTTTATATATATGCTTTTATTACATATGTATATACTCATTCTAATATTGTTCCAAAGAATGGAAAGCAACGGCATAACGCGTAGCTTCCTTAGTCTCTGCCAAACCACAGAGTAATAATAATAAGAGAAAAGAGCGAAATAACGTTACTCGACATATGCGAAACCATTTCTATTATTTAGCCAAAGGATTTTAGATCTTATAACTTGGTGATAGGGTGTGTATTTAGTGCGATGTCATGGGGTATATTAATAAGTAAAAGACATACGCGTTCACGACCATTAACCATTGCAGGGTAGTCAGAGGTTCAGGTGTCCATCTCCGCAATTGCGAAGGTAGTGATTCTATGGCCACCTCGAACCCATGTGTTGACCAGATAGTCAGTACTCAATGTGACAGGTGGTAATGTCGCCATTTACAAGCACTAACTATTACCTGTTCGGGGAACAGATAGGTTTCCTCACGATGTTTTCCCTCGCCGTAGATGTTGTGAATTTTATGAGATGTTAAGGAGTATGTTAATGAATTCTAAAAATAGCTAAAGTTCAGTTGTATACCCTATTAATATTGAAATTTTGAAATATTTTTATTTAGCTCTAGTGTGCAATAAATTTATGGTTTATAGGCTTTAAGTAATCCTAGCATTAACCTACTTTGTTTTATTATAACTAATGAAAATCTTTACTGTAATAGATGTTTAAAAGACCATAAAATTTAATACATTTACTCTGTTGAAACGCAATGGCTATTTGCCAGTCCATCGCCCATTTAGACCCTAATTGCCTTTTACGACGCGTGAGGCAGACATACAGCTAGTTTTAGAATCAATCAATCAGCCTATATCAGTCCACTGCTGGACGTAGGCCTCCCCAAGGTTACGCCACAAAACACTATCAGTTTTAGAATAGGTTTTGTTTAAGAATAGTGTTTAAACGAACGTCAAAAAACACGAAAACGCCTATCAAAAAAGATAATTATGCATACACATACATTAACGTCCTTTAATCCCTTTCGGGGTGGACAGAACCTCGGAGATATAATATCTCCTAGGTTACTTTTTAGCATGAATATTGGGGCTGTTATATGGGCCATTGGTGACAGGTTGCTAGTCCATTACCCTATAGCTTCCATATACCCCTAGTCCCTTAGTCGCCTCCTACGACATGCCGGGAAGAACGGCAGCTAGTTAACATTCTTTTTACATCCCAGACTGGCACGTGTGATTGTATATAATTACAACATCCAATATTCCATTACACGAAGAACTTGCGTGTTTCGAAACACTGCCTACCCATTGCGAAACAAAGCTTGAATCATCATTAACTCAAACATACCGTTCACTCGTAACATTGTTATTTCGAACTAATCGTAGATTGGATCTTTTGGAATAACATGTTATTTTAACACACTGTGATAGATTGTAAATAGAATAGCTAGCTGCTTTTTGTCTTTGCTTGTTGTAGGAAGTGACTAAGGGACTAAGGGTACATAAAATCTATTGGGTGATGGACTAGGTACCTCACCAATATTGAATAACAATGCTATCACAACCTTGATAAGCTAAAAGTTAATCAAGAGATTATTATATTCTCAAGGTTCTATTTACCCTCTCAAATAGTTAGATGAAGGTTATCCCATAGATACATACACACACATCACCCCTAATTCCCTGTAGAGGAGTAGGCAGATATTAGGGATCCTCATCGGTCCCGATCCTGACAGATCACTATAGCTTCATTGACACTCATACACACTCGGCAATTATAGGTACTGCTAACGTCACCCTTTTCAATAGATTAATATATCTTTAATTTTCTGTCTACCCGGAAAGTAATACAAAACATGTATATTTATGAATCAATGAGCAGTAATAGTATTAAAGTCGATATTAGTGAAAGGTCGCTATCCCATCAACTCAAAATCCCCATCACTCTTCTCAAATCTTACCACTATAGGTTATTCGCGTTAAGTAAATAGTGACGGCACGATATTCAGAGGTTAAACTGGCCAATGAGACGTGAGTAAATGAGAAAAGAAGTCACATTGACCAATAACAGACAACCCCTATAAATTCTCATTGGTTAAATCATGGAGACCTTGATGACGTCACTATTTTCTTAAAGCGAATATACTATAGGTACCAGTACATAGTACAACGTGAACTCTGTATGTGTACCCACCTTGTGTGAGTTACGTGTCGTGTTAATATCGTTATCGGCAGTTTATCTGAGCGCTAACAGCCGATCGGAATTATAACCAATGTGCTCTATACCGTTGTACAGGAGGTACGAGGAAAATGGATGTGGTATTTAGGTAAAGTTGAAAGGGGTAGGCTGCGTAGAATATATAGATTAAATTGAAGACAGTCTTCTAAAGGCGTGTAGGTAGCGTGAAGAATAAAAGAGCAAGTATGAGAAGGTTAATGGGTGTGAGTGAAGCAAATGAGATTTGTCAGGATCGTTCCAGGTGGTGATCGATAGTTTCTGGACATCCTCTTAGGAAAGTAGAGGCGGAATATTAATATGTATGTAAACTATAAGGTGTTACATGTACCTCTTCCTGATATGAAAGCTTCTGTCATTATTATAGTCTAAATGTAAGTCTAAATGTAGTATAAATGAAGTTAACTAACTGAAAAGCTTATTTTGCTAAGTTTCTGTACACTTCACATGTTTTAATTGATCATGGTTAATTTTTTTTCTTTGGTCTAATAAAACATAAAAAAGCATGATTTTTTTATTAAATATCCCATTCAAACCAATATACCACATCCACCGTCTCACACCTCCGTGCGTTTCCTAAACAGGCTCTTATGGAAGACTTGCTTGAGCGCTTTAACGGCCTCGTGTTATGTTCTACCCGAAACACGTTTGGTGTAACATCGGCTTAAGAGCCTAGATAGATCATACTCTTTATTGAGTAAATATATTAATATTTGTATATTGTTTATTAAGGATTGAATTTAGGGTAGAGGTTTTGTTAGGAATGTTCATTAGCGATTGAATTTAGGTAAGAAATGTTCTCAGGAATGATTTTGTAGTAGGTTAGAAGTATGAACAACTGAATGAAGTGTATAGATATAAATAAAATGAAAGTCGTTTGCCAGGATAGACGAAAAGTCTATAATCTCTGTCTACCGCTCTATGAGTACAAATACATGTAAAATTATTATATTTACACAGTCACATATACAAATATGACTATGGTTTCTTCAATGTTAATACACAATAAACAATATCTGGTATGAATATCCTCAACTTTCTAAATTTTATAAACTAAACACAAGTCTTAGTTTCTTCGAGAAGGTGTATAGATGTCATTGAAACGAAATACGAGTAGGTTTAGCAGGATTGGCAAAAATGATATCTTACTCTATAAGGAGATATTCATCATGTTCATACATACATACAATACATTTTCATTCACTTCCTATAATTCCTATCGCCTCCTACGACTTTTCGGGTAGAACGGCAGCTAGTTAGCGTTTTTTAAGTCATTAACTAGCTCTATTGAAAAAAGGTGACGTTAGGTTTACCTATAACTGCCGAGAGTGTATGAGAAGATGTATGAATGTCAATGAAGCGAAAGTGGTCTGTCAGGATCGGGACAAATGGGGATCCGTGATCTCTGCCTACCCCTCTACAGGGAATCAGGCTTTATGTGTATGTATGTATGTATTAACTAGCTCTAATGTAATGTGTACCCATGTATGTACAAGACGAAACTTGAGCAGAAAATCCTAATGAATTTCCTCTGAAAATCCACGTATACGTAAGACCTATCTATTTCTAGTCATCCTAGGGCGTCTAACTCCGATACTGGATAGCACTAAGTTACTCAGCACTCGCTAGTGTTGATTTAATGCCTGCAGGGTGTGCCTAGTAATTATGTTAGTGATTGCGTACACGCGTTTAGAAGGGAAATGTGAACGACTGGTATTTGAGACCTAGAATTGTATTATATAGTGTACCTATGTACTGTTATAGGTATTTGGGTATTGAATGAGTCAAAATGGTGGGATCATGGTGGGGTTTTAGATAGAATTTGATTTTACGCATGCATAAATGCAAATTTTCTTTATTTTTTAGTAGTTTATATGTGCATTAACGCAATTTTCATACAACTATTTTATTTTGAGTGTAAATATTATTCATTAATACGAGTAACCATTATTTTATGTTGTTCTGAAAATATTATTCATGAATAGATATTACGTAGCTGCGCTTTTGCACTAATTCTAAAAGGCTTCTAAAAACCTAAGGAAAAGAACAAAATTCGTAACTGCATATTAAAAGATGGATAGGGCAAATAGTATCCTAGGTGACGTAATAATTACTGAGAGTTTGAAGTGTACCTACTTATATGAACATTAAGAAAGACAAAGTCAGAACCCATGACGATTAACGGCTCGATATATCTCTGCCTACATTTTTCTTGGAAACAATCATGTCGTTACAATATGTATTGTAATTATATTTTATGTCAATCATATGATGACCTCGTTAGTTTACCTATAAATGACCGAAGAGAAATCAGATCTTCGAGGTTCTGTCCACTCCAAAAAAACTGATGGATGTGAATGTACGTATATAAAAGAAACAGGTTGCCAGCGCGTCTAATATCTAATTAAACCTCTCAGCCTTTTAGCCTTCACAACATTTCATTTACAAAATTTTGCCTGGCTAATCTCCCGACAGACACTCTGTGCTCAGTAAGGTAAACAAAGCTATTCGGCACACCCTTGGGCCGTTACAGCACTTAGCGGCCGCACAGTGGTCCCTTTCGCAAATTGGTTAGAAAAAATCGCCAAAACGCCATTCTTGTAAATGGGAGGAAAAGGTTTGTTAGTGAGTTAGGGAAAATGTGTGCTAAGGTTTGACTTGGTAACTTTTTAAATAGGGCAACAAATAAAACATTTTGCACGAATAACCCTTGTGGAATAGTTAGAGATTTGGCCCTTGTGAGTAATTCTATGACTACCTCAGGCCCACCTGTTAACCAGTCAGTGAGTGCTCAATGTGACAGGTAAGCCGTGTCGCTTACAAGCACTAACTTGATTTGTGGGATAAAGTAAATAGGCTTTCCTGTTTAGCAAAAAAAAAAATTGTATACGTTATGAGTGCTACCTGGATTTTTATGTAACCAAAGCGCTTTTCGTATATTATTATTAAAAGTGATTTTTCTCATAAGATCCTGATTTATTACACATTTCCATATAAATATGTCTCCCTTTTAAACAACAATACAACAGTACATCTTTATTTCAAGTCGAAGTCGAAAATAGTAAGTACCAATAAATTATCAACGAGATTCATCAGCAAAAAGGTGCAAACCAAACTCCGTGCTTATTTCCAGTGCAAGCATGCAAAGAACCGGAGAGGACATCAAAAACCAACTTCAAAGACTAAGATCAGATGGTATTTCAGGTCTTTAGTCATGTGTTATCTTCTGTCGATCTACTTGTCTTTGCAGATTTATTATGTCTCCGCTTCGACCTCATTCGGCACGCCCTCTGCAGTATGAATATAGATCGGAACTAAACTTATTATATCTTAGACATATGATAGTCGTATGTCTTTTAAATATGGGTCTAGAAATTCGACGTAGCTCAGTTGTTTGGGGCTTGGCTCTGTATCAGTGGGTACAGGGTTCAATCCCGCTTGAGCATGTACCAATGGAAATGAATTTTAATGAATTTCTATGTACATTTTCGTAATAAAAACACATTTACGAAATACATCGAATTATACGGTGAAGGAAAACATCGTGAGGAAACCTACCTGTTCGTCGAACAGGTAATAGTTAGTGCTTGTAAATGGCGACATGGCTGACCACCTGTCACATTGAGTTCTAACTATGTTATCTGGTCAGCATGTGGTTTCGAGGTGCCCATAGAATTACTACCTTCGCAATTGCGGAGATGGACACCTGAACCTCTGACTACCCCGCAAGGGTTAATGGTCGTGAATGCGTTTGTTTTGTACATATGATAGTCGTATGTCTTTTAAATATGGGTCTTGAACTGGGATTCCAAAATGGGTCGACGGTAAACGGAAACTGATGAATTTTGAACGAGTTTTGAGGGTGGACGAAGTCTAAAAATCTACTCCTTCTAAACTAACAATAATAATTATTAAAGCTTTTTAAGATAGGCGGGTACTGTATTGTTTATGTTGAGTTAAATATACTAAGAATAATTAATATGTTTGTAGTAGTTTTTTTAATTAAGTGGACTATTATGAACAAGTGGATTGATCTTAAAAGTAGCTAATTTGGCCGTGAGGGATCGGAGGCAATAGTTCATTTTAGGAGTAACCTGTTAACTATTTTGAGGATATCTGGTCTAGAATAAGTTTGTGATTTGGCGTAATTCAGCCGTTGGGCCCTTGATTCTGTATCAATGGGTTCAGGGTTCAAACCCCGAAGTGAATGTCAAATGACCGCCATCTATTCCAATGTATGAAAACTAATTCACAATAATTGATAGAAACACTAATGATCCACATTGTTGCTAAGTTGAATCTACCCTTAATTCACTTTCTTTTTGTTAATTGCCAACAAAATAGTTTTGCTAAGTCCTCATAGATGGTGTGATATAATGTCCTTTTGTATTAATGAGAGATTTTACATACATAGCTGCCAGTTTCCCTTTCGGGTTTATCAGTACCCCAAGTATAATATGTAATGCCCGTGACCAAGGCTATTGCAACGTAGCCGAAACGTCGGGTTAATAATAAAGGTAACTTTATTATATAAAAACTTACGCGATAAGTCCCGTTAGTTATTAATCATGAGTATAAATCGCGAATCTCTTAAAACTATTATTACAATATGTATGTTTAAGTAATCAAAGAAATTTTAAGTTAACGGTTCTGTTCAGCCCAAAAGGATATAGGTAATATACGAAGTTAATACTATCGGGTGGGTTAAAATTCTTGCTTGTTTCACTTCTAATATAAATAATTAATACACTTTTCCCATTGAATGAAAAATTACTTGTTAAGAGGGCACAATTTTCTTTTTCCTTTCACGGCGATGTAATTAAAAATTCTTTAGAAATGTTAATTAATATTAAACGCTCTGTATACAGTTCTGAACCACCGTGGCCTTTTAGAAACCTTTTAGTAAGGGACTTTAAAATTGAGTAATCATCTGCCTTTATTGAAACCCTTAACTACATTTATGTTTTATCTTTACTCAATATTGCTGTACTAGTCTGACTTCTGTGCTAGTCAAGGACGTTAAAAGAATGCAACTAGCTGCCGTTCATCCCGGCATGTAGTAAGAGGCGACTAAGTTACTAGGGGTAGATGGAATCTATTGGGCGGTAGGCTAGCCACCTGTCGCCAATGTTCCATTATTAAAATGATACTTCCAATATTCAGGTTAAAAGTGATGTTATATATCCGAGGTTCTGTCAACCCCGAATTGGATTCAAGGAGGCGAATGTTTATGTATTTTAAATACAACTATATCGTGAGCTTTTATGAAAATACAAAACATAATGGCAAAAAAGTTTCGTTAAAACTTACTAACGTTCTAGCCTGGAACGTAATATAATGCTAACTAGCTGTCTTTCTTCCCGACATGTGATAGACAACTATTCTCTAGCATATTTAAATAAGAATCTACTGGTCAATCGGCTAGCAACCTGTCAATGTTTTATATTAATTCCATCAAATTAGTTATCCCAATATTTACAAAAGTAATGTATGCTCGTTTCTACTCGTCTCAAAAAGGATTTCCCCAATAAGACACGACAGTCAGATAGACGACATATATATGCTTTTAATTATGTATTGATTTTGTAGTAATTATATTCATAGATGGCAGGCGTAGTCCGATCAAAAGCGCCTCCGCTTTGACTCTGGAGCTCAATCTCGTTATTCTAAATAAATTGTAGTGCTGTGAAGTAGAGCGGCACGGATCGACAAAGCGTAGCTACGGTCACTGATAAGGGGTGTATTAGGGTATTTCGATTGATAGGAAGCTCTTTTAAAGAATTTAATTTAAAAAAAACCAAACGCGTTCGTGATTGTTAACCCTTGCGGCGTAGTCAGAGGTTCAGGTGTCCATATCCGCAATTGCGAAGGTAGTAATTTTATGGCCACCTCGAACCCACGAGTTGACTAGATAGTGTTTTTTGTTTTATGATTCACTTTCTTATTTACATAACGAATGATTTAATAAATTCAAGAAAAAAAGTCAAATCCTAAGAAAACATACATATGGATGCTTCACGACTTGTGTATACAGTCTCTTTTTTATTGTAGCAGTGTAGTCGACAGCTGTAATTTTAAATTTACAGTAACTTTCGTTAATTTAGTCTGCTGTTTGGAACTAAGATTTCTGTCACACTGTTTGGAATTGTGATAATATCAATAACTAACCCATCGTTCAATGTAATTCATTCATTCACACTTAGTCCTTTAGTCTTCTCTAACCATCAGGAAGAATTACATCTCTTTAGCATTCTATTTACATACACAACGCAGCATAATACAAATCAATATCGCTAAATAAATTCCCATAAACCATGATACCCATCCAACCGTTCGGTTTAAGTTTTTTTTGCGACCTACATATCCCGATCGAGTCACCTGGTCACTGAAACAACGGGGACCCAACTCTGCGGTCATGTTTCGATTATATTGGACGTAGCCCTCTATTGCTTTTAACGTAAAAAGAAAGAAGAAAATTTGTCTCTATTAAGGCTGTTGATCAAGGTTGTAGTAGGCTGTTCAAAAGTTAATTACTACTACCCCGATTGCGGAGATGGATATCTGAACCTCTGACTACCCCGCCTGGGTTAATGGTCAACGCGTTTGTTGTTTGCTGTTTTTCAATTCATAGATCTCAATTTATGAATATTGTAGGTCTTTTACAAAATTCTATGTATGTTTATCCCTTAATTTGACTTGTTGATAAGAAAGCTTAATATACATTCTGTTTTAGTCACAAAAATAACTATAACACTGTGTTTTTTTTATATAAAATACGCATTTCATTAACGAGCCACCATTAAAATAGTTCTTTCATGTAGCTAATGTAATGTATTCATTATACTAACTTGACCGATAAGTTATAATGTTTTCAAGCTTCTGTCCACCCCTACAAAAATGAGACGAAAGAGTACTGATGTACATATCCTATTTTAAATTTTTATTATTATTATGATTATTTTATTTTTGACATTTTAATTTTATATAATTGCTAATTTTTACGACGATCATTGTAACCTTTGGACATGTATTAACTGTATTTTGTTTTTATGTGGACATTGTTACAGTGTAATAAATAAATCTAAATCTACAGGAACGTGAAGGAATCAGGATGCCTCTCAACAGTTTAGGGATAAAAATCCAGAAGAAAAACCGGGAAAAGTGTCTCGTGATGAATCGTCAGCGCCGAGTATTTGCATATTCAAGTAGGGTGCGAATTGGCGGGGCTTCACTCTGATATTCGGTGAAGATATGGAATATTAGCATTAAATGTTTAGTTATATATACGCCATATAGAAATGGTTGGTAACGATACCCATTTTAACTGATCCTGGTAAATTGCCTAAAGATCACTAAAATTACTAATATACACATCTTTATTTACTGGTCACTTTCTTACCAAAAATATTGAGGTTATGATGTTATATGGAACATTGATGACAGGTCGCTAGCCCATCGCCTAATGAATCTCATTTACCCTTAATCCCTTAGTCACCTTCTACGTCATGGCGTGAACAACGGCAACTAGTAAGCATTCTTTTTACATCCAGACTAACACGGGACTAATATACACACTTCTAATGACACCCTTTTCCTGAAACTCTCTAAACTTGTTTATTACGATTAAAAAAGAATTGTGATCTCTCTCTGCCCTTTATAGATAAATGGGCTTGACAAATGGATGTAGAGTGTAAGCCATCTTTTATTTACTTTTTACTTAATAAAAAGAATATTTTATTATTTTGTAAGCGCTTTTAGATTAATATAAAGTTACAAAATAATTCCGAAGCGCCGACAGAAACGTTCATCGTTTGTATGGCTATACGAGTATCTACGTTTCGGTGAAAAAGTCAGATTTTGTATTCGAGAACTCTCTGTGACTTGCTAATCGTTGTTTGAAAAGGGGACGAATGGGAGTGTTTTTTCTATTTGAGATTCCGCCTCCTATTTTGGCACAGATTCGGGAAGGCGACTTAATTAGACTTTCTTTCTTTTTTCATTCGATGTATTGGTTATATCTTGTTTTACTAGCCATTTGAGGTGATTATATGCTAGTTGAGGTAGTTTCATCATAATAAGTTAATGTAATATGCTAGGTGAAATAGGTTACACAAAATTATATAAATTAACGTCTGTACTTCTCTGTCAGGTTAGGCATATATTGTCAAATATCTCTTGGAACCATTGATTAAAATAAATAAACAGTTGTAAATACTCCTAAGTTGTAATTGAAAGGAATTTTTCAAGAATAGATTTTTTATGTCATGATTTTTAACCTAATAGCCACTATCTCACATTATCCGACGTATACCACATCTAAGAACAAACTAAATGTACTAAACTACTACTTACTAAACTACACTATACTCGAAGCTTAGTGTTTTTAAAAAGATTTCAATCGTGTGTTTGTATGAAACGTTAGTGTATATTAATATTCTTTCAAATATACCCCATATAGTATTCATAAGCCGAGCTTAGTCTCAACTAAACCGCTAGCTTAGCCTCTTTGAAAGTTAGCCACATAAATATTTCTCCTTGATACTAATATGAAGTTTTCAGTGCAGTTAGAAGTTTTCTCGCAATAATACTTTTTCCTTATTTGCGAGATTTTAACTCGAGGGTTATAAATAGTCCGGACGCTGCTTGGTCCGTAGTTTTGAGATGTCTTTTGTTTTATCGTGTTTCGATAAGTGTTGGGTGGGTAATAGGGTGGGGTTTAAACGTCGATGAATTCGATAGTTTGTATTAACGACTAAAATAATACAAAGAATATAATGTACAATGTTATATGTATAGTATAGAACTTTGAGAAGTTATATATTAATAAAGTTAACTATTCCTATTAGAAGGTAAATATTCCATATATACATTTGTTTATACTATGAAAAAAATGCAGCTCAAAATATGCAGGTTCATAAAAACAGCAAGAATCTTTCTAATAAGACAAAAGATTCTAGTAAAGTGAAAAGTTTTACTCTTTTATTTTATCATAGTTTATCCAGTTTATATTCAAAGTTTTCTTCCAAACTATTATATGGCAGACAGACGCCACTGTATGTTTGTCCAACACATTTTATTTTCACTATATTAAACTATTTTGCACCTAGAAAAAGCAGACAAAATACAGTTTCATTATAGCCCTATTATTTAATGTATCTCATCTGAAATATTATTAAATTAATACCAATAAATACGTAACTGAGCCCACTTTCCTTTGTCGATCAATTAACTTGGAGTAGGCAAGGCGAGTGCTCGATTATCTTTGTCGATAGCTTTTCATTGTACCCCGTATCTACTGGAAACGATCGCCGGAGGTAATGAAAAATGCTTCACAACGAACGGTCTCTTGACAAATGTGTCGCCGCCATTTTGGTCCCGTGTGCGAACTACGCGAAGTCGATAACAACTTTTCCCATCACTACTCCCTTGATTGGTGTTCTGAAATTTTGAAAAAGGAACTAATTCGTAGATGTGTATTTGTTTTGTATGCCTTTTTTGAATGGGTGATAGGCTGACTAGTCATCACATACGTAGCTGATTATTTATACAGTTTCCATATGATGTTTCTAAGCTTATGATGAATGAAGTTCCGATTCATCTTATTGTCACATTTAAGCTTGTTATTAGGGACTGATATAAAAGAAATTGAGGCATATCGGTGATTATAACTAGCTTAGGAGTTGAAAAACCTTTAAAACCTAAACCTCTGGTTTTTAGTCACCTCTTAAGACCTGCCCAGAAGATAGCTTCTAAGTACATTCTACTAGAAATCTAGACTGCCATAACCGAAGAAAACATTAATAAACGTGACAATAAGTAATATTTTATTGAATATTTCACTACGTCATGTGCTCCGTTTAAAAAATGGAGTCTAAATTAAAAACTGCAGTTACGTAACGAACGATTTAATCATTTATGACACCTGTCAAAATAAATTAATGTTTCACAATAAATATGGTTTCTCAACTCGTCCAAATAGCGGGTTTCGATACAAAAATAAATAAGGGTGATGGTATATTAAGCGATCAAAATGTCACATAGCTTCTGTGTGAAAATACTTCATCCATTTAGTGTATAATTTTACAGATATACAAACAAACCTCTGATCACATTGCTTTGAATAACATTTATATTCGTATACATGAAGAACGTCAGCTTGTTGGCATTCCTTTTACGTCCCATAGTAGCCCAGGACTAGTAATAAATTAACGTGTTCTATGTTATACTACAAATTAAGCTTCGCGCATTTTTGTAAATAGTTTAATTAAATGAATTCTGCTTTTAAGATATATTTATTTTCAGTCGACAGGTTGAATTACAAACCTAACAAGAGTAGTACAGATGTAAGGTAATAGATTTAAAAGATAATATAACTATGAATGTGTAGTCGCCTTAAGGCCAGTGTTGGGCCAAATATGTGAAGGGCGGTCTAGGAAGTAATAAATAATAATCGGGTGACGCCCCTGCCGTCAGGGGGCGGTTGTGAGGATGTCCAAGATCCACATGACCAATGTTTTATGGAATAAATGATAGGGATGTGGTAATTAAATTTATTATTTAGGACTAATGGTTAACGAGTTGGTCATTGTATGTGTGGGAAGAATTGAACTCGATTTCTTTAACTATGTATATTATAATAATTTGGTTTTATTATTACTTTGTTAGATCGATTGATAGTTTTCTAAGGTACTAAGACCATCTATATATCTTCATAAGATAATTAATTGTACTAAATTCAATTGACATAGGACATTTACTACTATAAACATACAAAAACTCAGTACAGATACATACACATCACGCCTGATTCCCTGTAGAGGGATAGGCAGAGATCATGGAACCCCATCTGTCCCGATCCTGACCTCTGACACATACATTTTCTCATACACACTCGACGGTTACAGGTACTCCTAACCTCACCGATTATTACTTATATTTATTATTATCACTTACAACGATTCTTAAGACTATTATATATGTAGTTTTATTGATGTATTTACCCCCAAGTGCCTTGTTCATCTCTTACGACATAAAGTAAAGACTTTACCTTCTTTATTTCTATTACAGCATTATCATTCACTCATTCACCCTGAGTGAGCGGAATGAGTAATGGTGAATTTGCAACAAAGCTGAGCCGGCTATCGCGGGGTCGTTTCTTCTGTTATTTTTTATTCGCAATGAAAAATAAGATTTTCTAGTTCCACTCGGTTTTTCAGTCCTCTCTCTGAAATGAGATGTAGGGTCAGGGAGGAATGTTGGTTTAGATTTTTAGTTTTAGTTATGGTGTTTTTAGAGTGTTACCAATGTATTTCGATTCTTGTTATAGAGGTATAATTACAGATGGAACTTATGTCTGTTTTATATGGAGATACGAAATTTTATCTATATGTATATTAATGTTTCAATATATATTTATGTATCAATCTAGGTAAGTAGAAAATAGAAGAAACGCACGTCATGACAATGAAATTTTTTATTTGCTTATTCCGTTAACTGACTCATTAATAGGTACCATAATGACTCTGATAATAATTAACTTCTTAATATAGTAATTATTTGTCTGCAGTTCCGGTCCGAAATGGATATAACATTGTATATACCGGCTGTAACCGCTGAATGGCTTCAATGAAATGAAAGTTTTTAGTCAGGATCAGGAAAAATGGGATACGTGATAATCCTAACCCTCTATAGGGAATCGGGCGTGATGCGAAGATGTGTATCTTTATGTATATTCAATATTACTCTCTATCTTCTTATCTAAGTTAAATTCCCTATTTATACAACTATCTCCACTTATTCTTTTCCCATCGCTACGTCCCTTCTCGGGCACCATCCATCTTGCGACATCGTTTGTCACCTCGGGTCGGGACACGCACTGCGGTTAATCTTCAAGATGCTATACCCAGCCATAAGTATACCTGGTGGTAGCAATTGGGTAGACATTTAGGTGCATAGGTTCGTTCGACATTCGTATATTTAAAAAAAATATACGACATAGGCGTTCACGACCATTAACCCTTGCCCCCGCAGTATAGTTAGTTTAGTTAGTTTAAATTCCAATACTATAATCAAATATACGCCAGAAGAGGCAGCCCAGAACGTACGTACGTACGCGCGTTCACGACCATTAACCCCTACGGGGTAGTCAGAGGTTCAGGTGTCCATCTCCGCAATTGCGAAGGTCGTAATTCTATGGCCACCTCGATCCCACGTGTTAACCAGATAGTCAGTACTCAATGTAACAGGTGGTAATGTCGCCATTTATTTACAAGCACTAACTATTACCTGTTCGGGGAACAGGTAGGTTTTGTCACGATGTTTTCCTTCGCCGTAGTATTATTACGTATATTTACTTTCGTTAATTCCCTTTTAAAGAGAATCGGTTTAGAGAATTCAGTTTAGAGGTTAGTTTAAGTGTTGATATCTGGTCTGTAATGGCATTAATGAGGAATTAGTCAATGAGAGGATATGCCAGAATAAAACGCAGTAACTAATTATTACTGATGTGTCGTAGAAAGGAATACGATTGTCATAAACTGAATGAGTGAAGTTTGTCCATGTCTATAAACTAAATGTGACGTGAGGTTACATATTAGACTCTTTAAGATGTAAGTTGTTTATTAATATAGGTGGTCAGACTTCTACAAAATATGGCAAAAACCCTAAATCATTAAGCTCTTATTACATAGCACAGATTAACAAAAAGGAGTCACCATAAAGCTAATAAGCCGCCGACCTATTCAAAGTATATCAGTCGCTTTTTGCCCATGCAGCGTGCACCCAATGAGGGGAAACTTTGTCCATTTATGGCCAGCCTTAACTCGAAATTTGCCGCAAAACGGGCAAAAGAGCCGCTTTCGGGAAAACACATTTGTATGGGGCTTTTAGTTGAAAGCCAAAGTGTTGCCAGCTTTTAATATCGCATACGCCCTGAAAAGAACTACGCGTGAATTGTTTAAAGCTCCAATGCTGGGTTTTATGAAATAGTGTAATATTTTGTGCTGTTTGTAATATAGCAACAGTCGTATGTTGGCCTGGATTGGACTAGAATTAAATTTAACTAGCTTTAAACTTCATATCGTGACGTAGGCAATGAAAAAGAGATTAAGGGTTTCTTTAAGTGACTTTTAGTTATGATTATAGAAATAAGTTGAAGCACTTAAAATATATTTGTATCTGTGATAATATGCTAAATAAATATAATTTTGGGGGATGTAAATATTTTAAAGTTTTACGGCAGGTACATACTTTGTATTTATGTGTTATTATTATATTAGGAAATAATTAAGCGTTTATTATTATGCAATATATCATCTGCCCAACTACAAGTATCTTAGTCGACTCCACTTAAGAGGCAGTTCAATACTGCACTCCCCAACCAATACTTACGCACATTTACCACCAATTAAATACGAATCCCTTTTCACAGCGTGGCCTTAATAACCAACTGGCTAATCTGCAAAAACCAATAGCAATTTACTTTGAGTAGCGTTTCTCATTTGAAAAATTGCCACTTGCAAATGGCTTTTTGAAATTCCACTTTTTATGCGTTCTGTGCTGTGGCAATGCAATGTTTTAGTTCGTTCATTAAGCTGCGAATGAATAAGGGACGAACTGGTAGGGGTAGTGTAATAGTAGTTTAACTCGGATAAATGCAAGTTAGAGTTTTCTTCTCAAGATATATGACATATGACAGTCAGCTAGACGACATATTGAGAAAGGGTGACTTTAGAAGTACCTATAATCACCGAGTGTATCTCCTCAATCCAATTCTAACAAGTTCTATTCTGCTACGTATATAAATACACATCATGCCTGATTCCCTGTAGAGGGGTAGGCAGAGACGGATCTCCATTTGTCGCGATCCTGACGGACCACTCGCTTCATTGACACTCATACACCTCATACGCACTCGGCGGTTAAAAGTACTCCTAACGTCACCTTTTCTCAATATAGCGTGTATCTGACTGTCATATGTATACATACAATATTACCCGTCTTCGCCGTACATGATAGTACACTAATCCGTACGTTTCGATGCGTGTAATTATATCCGCTCTGCTACGCGATTGTGTGTCGTGAAGCGGATCGCTATTGACGAGCGAATCCGGGAGCGGGCGCTAGTTAAAGGATTAGGTGGTCTATTTAAATATACGTAGATAAAACTGCATGACTGTCAGTATAAAGAGGAAGGGTTGATAGGATTTAATATTTTTGGATTGTGTCAAAGAACTTTTGTTTCGTTTATATTTGTAGATTGAAAATAAATATAATATATTAAAAATCTCTGCCTATGACTCTACTGGGAATCAGGCGTATTTGTGTGTAAGTATGTATATATTAAACTAATATTTAAGGTATTTTTTTTAAGATGGGTACAAGTTTAATCTAAAACAATCTTCTTAGTCAATAAAATCACTTAACCAACTACTTTTAAACTATACTACGAGTATTTATATACTTTAATAGTTAACCTACTTGTTATATTTATATATCCATGGTAACCCGATAAAATATCTACCTTTGTACCCAATAGCGTCTATATATAAACGGAATATAAAATTCACCCTTCAATCAAAGTAGACGCTTTTCTGATTTCGCTTCCACTCATAGGCCTTGGGCTATAGTTTTTGCCTTTCATAATCACTTTACTTAGGAATATATAGGTGAACATGTTGTGTTGGTCCGGGAGTTAACAAGGGCTTGTGTTTAATTGTCTACCAACTAAATTCATAAATATGTAGCTTCACAAGAAATCTTATTGCTTGCCTTAACGGTTGTATATTCAAATAGTTAATCGCAAACTATGTTAAAAGTAAAGCAGAAATACTAGTATAATACTGTAGGTATCGATGGAGGGTTGTTGTTCAATAAACAAAAAAATGCGAATATGTGTAATACGAATAGCTAACTAACTATGTATACTATAATATACTATACCAAACACAAAGTAGTTAGTTAGCTGTATAATGCTAATAATGTTATATTATATATATATTAAAATAAAATAATGCTAAAATAATGCTAATTATATAATATAATTTATATACTATTGATTCAGTAGGATACGCTTAAGGACCTCTAATTCTATTGGGCTAATCACAAGTTTCAGTGAAAACCATCGCCTCTAGTCAGTCTTTTAACTCTCAAATCACACCTTACACCTTGTTCCCAAGATAACCATCTAATAGGTAGAAGATAAGGCATGTCATCCCACCTCGCAACACCTTTCTATCATCCTATCTTAAGAATAACCTTCCGAAACACAATTTTGCCTCGCACCTTAGGAAATTGTTGGCAGCAACATGTATTGCTTATTTTACGATGGCCGGGGGAGGCGCCAATATGGAGAGGTGCCGATAGCTTTCCTGATAGGTGGTTTACATATTGGCTGCCCTTGACTTAGAAAACTTTAAATGAATAGTAGTTTAAGGTTCAATATCCATATAAAATACATATATACACTTAGAAACATGCTTATAAAGCATACAAATGAGTAAATATGTACATTGGGCTAGTTGGTAGTTGCCCCATGATATAGTCTGGGACGTAAAAAGAATGCTAACCAGCTGCCGTTCTTCATATGTCGTAGAAGGTGACTAGGGGTCAATGTAATGGGATGGCGATGGGCTAGTAACCTGTCACAATTCACTAATGCTCATATGAAATCACAACCCTTACATTTATGCTAAAAAAATGACCTTGGAAATAGGATCGTCTCCAAAGTTCTGTTCAGCCCAAAAGGCATTCGATATACTTATAAACAGCGTAAAATCTTTAAAATAACACACACTTGCTTATATGCGTCATTAAGGTTGAGATTTCATCTTGAAAGATCTTATAAATCTTCTTTTCTTTACCCATAGACGGATATTACTTATAATCTTATATTTCTAACAAAACTCTTTGTTACGTAAACTCCAATGGAAATTCTTTACTATACTTCCCTTCATGAATCATTCACCCCAGTATTTGTATCGTACAAGTATACACATCTTAAGTTCTTTGATCCTCCATTCAAACCACAAAATAAAATATGCAAACACGTAAATGAATGAATCAAAAAAATGCTCCGCAAAGTACATAGTAAAACAAACCTCGGGCTTCCTACGTGTTTTCTTTGTCCAAATGAAAATTCGAGTTCAATTCGCAAAGAAAATTGTTTCAAATTTAAAACAACGCTCCGGGCCCCCTATATTCACGACCGGGTTCCGAGGGGCAGGCGGGTTGCGAAAAAGGAAGACGATGTCCACAGGCGACTATTTCTACTTGCAATGGTCATACGGGGGCATTTCTGCAGAACTTATTTTTACTATACACACTAATATATATGGAATATATATGAGTGAAGTGGAAGGGCGGTTACGTAGAGGCCGGCCTAATAAGACATATAACAGTCAGACAGATAGACGTTATATTGAAAAAAGGTGACGTTCGGAGTACCTATAACCGCCGAGAGTGTATGTGAGGATGTATGAATGTCAATGAAGCGAAAGTGGTCTGTCAGGATCGGGACAAATGGATCCGTGATCTCTGCCTACCCCTCTACAGGGAATCAGGCGTGATGTGTATGTATGTATGTATGTATGTATGCATGTTATTTTATTAAAAACATTCGTGACTTTAAAAAAGTGAGATGTGATAAAAAAATTAATGGTCTTGGTTGGTAAGAAGTATATGTATCTATTACATTCATGTAATGTCTGTAATTCTCGCAGGACATTTCAGTAGTTGTACTGTAGTTGGTACACAATTGTGTGAAAATCGCAGCTTCAATTGTACTGAGCAAAACTTAACACGGTAAATTTTACTCCTAAAATGGTTTTTTTTCACCAGATAATCAGATATTAAATCTTTAATTATGTATTAATTAACTTTTGTCTTTTTATTTTTCATTAATGTGTAATTTTTTTGTTTCAGGTAAATAAATTGCAATTAAAGAAAATCATCGGTGAAACAAGAATGTACAGCTATCGAAAAGTAATTACTTAATAATATCTATACTTTTGTTAGAGATATGTATAGTGTCTACCTAACTTATATTAGCTGCTTTTGGTACTCAATGCTCAAGTTTCATCAAATAGACAGTTTTCAATGTACATTTCTGAGTTTATCTCCATTTTAGACACAGTTATCTTTCCTCACGACCATCTATATATATAGTGCTTAAATAATAATAATATACGGTACAATTTCAATGCTAAGAGACAACCAGTGTCAGGCAAATGTAGACTTTCAATGAATGTACTATACTTGTGCTTAAGTTGAATAAAAACATTTGGCTTTGACTTTACATACATACATACCTATCACGCCTGATTCCATGTAGAGTGGTAGGCAGAGTTCACGGATCCCCATTTGTCCCGATCCTGACAGACCACTTTCGCTTCATTGACATTCATACATCTTCTCATACACTCTCGGCGGTTATAGGTGACTTTGACTTTAATCTACTATAATATAATACGTTAAAGTACATCTAATCATGCCCTCATGTAAACCGTCCGTCCAAAGTCTCCCATGTCGCAATGTATCAAAATATTGGATCTCTGCCAACTCAATTGTTGAGTTTACTTAAACGTCGTGAATGTATGCAGTGTGGCGATGCTGGCGTGTATGGGACAGGTATGGCTTCGAAGTTTACGTATATTTCACGCCAGTACACTTATATACTTTCTACTTACTTGTATAGTTCAGAAATTTTCTTATATCAGAGTTATTGTTAAATAGAATCGGCCCAATAAGATATATGACAGTCTGAGAGTCGCCATATTGAAAAAGGTTGACGTTAGAAGTACCTGTAACCGCCGAGTGTGTATGAGAAATGTATGAGTCTCAATGAAGCGATAGGAATGTCAATGAAACAGGGAATCAGGAATGTGTATGTATGTATCTAATTTGTTCTACCATAATAGAATTTCCGAAAATAACTACAAGTTTGAGATCACAGAAAACCTAGGTAGCACCCTAAAACTGGTAAACAACGTGATAGGTGCTAAGTCGTATATCCTTTACGGATGCTGAATATTTCCTATCCAACTGGATAGTACGTAATTGTAGGTTTCGTTACGATATCGTCTCTTGTCGAAACTATCATTATGCAGTATAAATATATACAATTATATACGTAGTTTTGCCTTTTTTAAGAATAAGCATGTTAATGTTTACCTAACTTCTGATAATTCCACTCATTTCGCGTCAACAGCTAATTAACTTATATTAACGTTTACATATATTTATGTAAATATTTTGTCGACTTTTCATGTAAACTCATCATAATACCTTTCATCAGGTCCATACTTAATTTAATTCCAAATCTTTGATCTCTTAAAATGAAATCTCTGGCAACGGTAAACACAAAGGTGGATCATAATAAATAAAACGTTATTACAAACGTTTTGTTTGAAATGGGGACGGCAGACATTTTGATTTAGCTGTCATCAGGTAATTACGTCATTTCCGGCGCTCTAGATGTTTCTGGGTGGTCGATGAAAATGTAATGTTTATTGTGATAAGGGATGGCATATCTTCATGTAATGCTTATTTTACTGTATAAAACTTTGATGTATCTATACTAGTACATGTTTAATTTCTCAGAACTATTTTGAAAGAATTTTATATTGTACTTTTTTAGATAGAGTAGTTAAACAAGCTTTCTGATTTCTTATCGTTTTGCATGTCGTAGGAGGCGACTAAGAGACTAGGGTTCAATGGAAAGCAACCTATCACGAATGTTCCTATATGATAACGAAACCCCAATATTCATGGTAAAAAGTGACTTATGAGATGTTATACATCCGAGTTTCTGTCCAACCCGATAGGGATTAAAGGACGTGAATGCATATGCTATCGTTTCGAAGTAACCAGACTCTTCAGTGACCACCTAACATTTACTAAGTTATTTAGCCTACTTTTCACTAGATAGCCAATATCTAACTTGACATATAAAACTATACAGCTGTTAAGTAGGCTCTCTTACAATGCTTTCAATCACTAAATACAATAGTACTCGGAAAACCACTTAAGTAAACACTGACCACGCCAAGTGTTGCTTTAGTTCGGTAATCCAATGAGAATCTATGTTTATGTTGTGTCAGGATGTCAGGATCGTTCTAGGTGGCAATCGATAGTCTCTGCCTATCCCGTAGGAGACGTAGAGGTGTGAACATATGTATCTTTTTATTTACTATGTGAGACCGGGTCGTATCCCGATAAATTAATAAAGATATCTGATTACCTTTATTTACCCGACGTTTCGACCCAGTTGCATAGGCCGTGATCACGGGAAGACTGTATGTATCTATGTTTACATTTACGCAAGTACGACCGCAAGAGTATGATGAAAATACTGAAAAGATGAGTTAAACTCGACCGCAGAATCAACAAAAGCCATTTTAATCCTGTGTTCCTAAAAGGCAACAGTTTTCATGGCTTCAGGGTCCTAAAAAAGAGTACAAGGGAAGCCAGTCCTTTGGCAATTTCGTTCTTTGGTCGCCGTTTCATACATTTTTTGAAATGCCGCACATCGGCTTCGGTTCGCACTGCGTTTGACGCGTGTGAAGACTAGGTTGCCTAAATAGATGCGGCGGTTTGAGGGTATTATTTTTTATGAAGATACTAGTATTTAAAACGGTAGTTAATGTTGTTTTTGAGTGACCTAACATGAATTATATTTATTACTGCATATTTCAACTATTCTCCATCGTCCATTCCGCAATGTAATTTTATTGTTTCAATAATACCATTTCTATCTAATTTCTACTATTGTGATTTAATACTATATTTATTAGCTTTTTTGCATATATTTTATAGATAGAGTTTGTGCTGTTAGCTGTATTATGCAATACGCATTAATATTTATACCTAAATGAATTAAATTCATACGACATATACAGTCTCCTACTACTATTTTACAATAATCAACAACACCTAGTTTACAATAATCAATTTCATACCTTCATTATTTAACCATCTACTAAGTACTAAATAACTAACTATATTCCATCACCTAACTAGTCTATCCGGAACCTACTCTATCCATTGCAGTGAGTGCTCGTCTGACCCATATACCCCCGATATTGCGCCGGACAGTTCAAAGGTATTTCAGCCGCCTATACACAGTAATATTCGGAAACGAATGGGTATCAAATATTCGATCCGACCGCAGAGAATGGCGCGCAATGCCAGTGTAACACGTCCTTAATCGGCAGAGAGAGTTCGGTAGATGTACATTATGTGACTGAAATTTATCTTAGGTATGAACATTTTATGAATTGTATGACTTCGTATGGTAGTCTGAGATACAAAAAAGACAAACGCGTTCACGACCATTAACTCTTGCCCTCGCAAGTCAGAGGTTCAGGTGTCCATCTCCGCAATGCGAAGGTAGTTATTCTATGGCCAACTCGAACCCACGTGTTGACCAGATAGTCAGCTCAATGTGACAGGTGGTAAGCCACTCTTCGGGAACAGGTAGGTTTCCTCACGATGGTTTCCCTCACCGTATCTTATAATAATAGAAATATAACAAACTTCCTTTTTACCTATCATGTTACGTTATTAAGTGATTAGACAATCATTAAAAGTACTGTAAATTAGAGTGAAGTAGCACATTGTCACCAAGAAATACTCTATGTGTATTAATGTCATAAAAACCGTAGTTAGTTACGATAAACGTGAGTAATATATCTATCAGACCCTATATAATACGAAAAGGTGAAACCACGTCACTACATGTAAGTATCCAGTCAATCCAAACCAAAGTACACTCGCCAATAACCACACAAATATACCTTCACTTCCTTTAGTAGAAAATGCTTGCGATTTCTCCAGCATTCGCTGTCTCAAGGGACTGCGTTTTCTAACCAGATCTCTTCGGTCGAAGTAGTATTATGAAGTGGGTTGATCCTTAGGTTTCTTTGTAAGCCAGCCTGGTATTAAAATGGCTGGGCCTTTGAGAAAGAAAATCTTGGAGTAGATATGATATTAATATTCCGGCTGATCTGGAAATGGTTGTATTTGTAATGGTAATTTTGTTATTGTAGATATGAGAAATTATGTAACGTATAAATTCACGTTCTTTATGAGCTTTCGGGGTGGACAGAAATTTAGAAATACGATATTATTTATGTATGGGTTACTTGATAGCATGAATACATGGGTTATAAAGGATATAATAAGGAACGTATAAAATTATCAATAATAATTATATTTTCATATTGTAATTAGCGTAATAATTACTCTAAATATACTGATATACCAGTTAGAAGTCTAATTCTTACAATCAATTAATATGTAGATCTGTCCCGTGCTAGTCTGGGACGTAAAAGCAATGCTAACTAGCTGCCGTTTTTCCAGCCAAAGTTGGAAGGAACTAAGGTTAAACGAAATATATTGGGCAATGGGCTAGCAACCCGCCACCAATGTTTCATATTAAAAAGCGACCTAAGAGATATTATAGTGTCTCCTAAGTTCTGTCCGCCTCCTATATATTGTGTAAGTATAAAACAGATTGATAAAAAGGTATTTTTATGAGTTCATAGGAATCTTACGTAGGAGGTGTAATACTCGAATTGATTACAGACTAAAATAGAATGAAGTGTCATATAAACGTCATTGGGAAGAAGGATGACGTTAGAAGGTTATATCAGTGTTAAGTATGTGTATATGCGGAGGTGTAATTTTATTATTAGAATCGGGAAAAAGGGGGTTAAATACTACCTTAAGGAAGGGGCGTGTCTTCCATAACCGTAGAGTTTGTATGAGTATACTATAGTATAGTATAGTAGGCACTGACTATTACCTATCCTGAGGGATAGGCAGGTTTCCTTACGATGTTTTCCCTCACCGTTAGCGACTGTAAATTATGTACGTAAATTAAAAATACTTATTTAAATTTCATTCATTGGTACATGCCGGAGTCGAGATTCGAACCTAGGATCTTTCTCATACGAAGTCCGAGGTCTTACCCACTGGGCTACAGCCGCTTTTTGTATTAAGTATAAGTATATATGTTCTATGTGTAACCTTTAAAGCTTTAAGATCTCTCCTGCTTATGAATACTTGGCCCCGTCTCATCTGAAGCAATATGGAGGCTTCTTGAAGCTGTCGGGGGTTGGTTTCGGAAGCCGCTTTGTGAGTTGAAGGATATTAAAATAGTCGGGCTCCAGCCAATCTGGTTTGGAGGTGGGAAGTAGTTGGATGTGGTATGTGTTTAATTAAATGAAAATCAGTTTATTTAACATAAGGATCATAAAAACCACTTATTGAACATAAAAAAATTTTTTTTTATATAAAATATGTCATTAACATAAACTAATTCGTAAAATAAAACAAATTGCATTAATGAAACTAATGGCTATGGCTATACTATGAATTTAAGTTAATGTACAGGTGTTTTATTGATGGAAAATCTTTCGAAAGGGTCCAGGTTCAGTGACTATGTTCTACTGAGTATAGCAATAATCTAATAATTAGAAATCAACATTCACTCGTAATTTTTACTATGACACAACTATGTCACTCATTTACGCCTTATAATTTATTTCTGAAAGAATTTTCAAGCTTGTTTAATACATAATAACATACAGTTTATATTAGTAGTTCTCGAAACGCACTTACTTACTTGAAATATGCATATACAAATATACGCATTACAGATTTAAGAAATCATTTAAAACATACAAAATGTCTGCCAATCCTGTAGGATAGTAGTATAGGTATAAAATAATAATAGATATTTGTATAGGTTATAAAATGGTGTACCATTTTATAACCTATACTACAGGACTAACGTTCTTAAGTTCAAATAGCCACATCCATTCCCTTCCCATCCCATGGCCCGAGTACATAGTGTGCCACGGCGTGTCATAATAAACTCTTTATAGAGTGCACGTCGTCAGAAAGGTAAATTTGTTACGCTCTGCGCCGACATGATGAGAAAAAGTGCCCACTCTACACGTTCCTAGGGTTTTATAGTCCATTCGCTTTAAGAAAATAGTGACTTCACAATATACAGATGTTAAACTGACCAATGAGAGGTTAGTAAATCAGTAAAAAAGTAACAATGACCAATCACAGACAACCGTTGTCACGTCTCATTGGTCAAATCGTGGTAATATTTTGACGTCACTATTTTCTTAAAGCGAATATACTATAGTTTAGTTTTAGTTTGACGACCTCCGTGGCGCGATCGGTTAGCCGCCGGAACGCTAATTGTGAGGTCCCGATTTCCGGTGAAGGCAGAGTTGAGAACTACGCTTTTCTACTGCTTTCCAGTCTGGTTTTTGATTATTTATGCTATATATGTATTTATCTATGTATGATATGTAAAAATATCTTAAATATACGTTGACTAGTATCCTTTACACAAGTCTTAAATGAACTTACCAAGGAGCTAGTTCAATTGGTGTAATAATGTCCAAATATTATTATTATTACCTTGCTAAGTACATTTAAGACCTACTAGAAATATAGAAAGAAAGAAAACACTTTATTCACTGCATTAAATAACATTGACACAAACATTAAACATCAAGAATGAAAACTTTGATGCAGTGAAAAGGTGCTAACAAACAAATTATATCCAGTACATCACATAACCATACTTTAATATATTTCATATAATTACATATTAAATCAAACATATATGTATATATATATGGTGGAATGAGATCAATTTCATCCATGCATCGAATGTCTCAAAGCCAATTTATAGGAAGAGAATCTGATTAACTTTTTTTGCCTATATTTCTATTCGAGTAGTAAAAATATAGGATTACGTTGAAGGGATACCAACTTGGTTGTGTTACAGTGTATATCTATGAATTAAATACCCTTTTTAAAGTGGATAACGGGTGCTTATTCATGGTGTATAAACATTGGCGACATGGCTTACCACTTGTCACATTGAGTACTGACTATCTGGTCAACACGTGGGTTCGAGGTGTCTACAGAATCACTACCTTCGCAATTGCGGAGATGGACACCTGAACCTCTGACTACCTCTCAAGGGTCGTGAACGCGTTTGTCTGTTTGTATAAACATTGTATACAAAGATCTTATATTAATGTCTTTTGAACTGTAAGTACTGGATTTGAATAGGTTCTGATTTAGGATCTAAAAGCTTAAGGTATCCGTCTGGATAGACAAAAATCTGTTAGCTTCTACTGTTGATTATTGCCTAAACATTATGGCAAATATCCTCAAAAAGGATGTTAGTATATAGTCAAACTTATGCCCTGAAGAGAGAGATAGGGCGTTAGGATATATTAAATACTTCAATAATTGCTTTATAAAATATTTTAATGGGATGATTATTTCATCGCAGTGTATATGAGAAGGTGTATTTACTATAGGTCAATGAAGCGTAAATGGTAAATCCGTGATTTCTACGTATCCCTAGCTACCGGGAACGAGCTTGATGTATAATTATGTACGTATGCATGTATCTCATCAATTAATGACTGATAGATTACCTAGCCTTTGTTAAAATTCCTCTTTTATTATAAGGTTCTGTTCACCCTGAAGGGGAAGTGTAGTGTATGTATTACACCAAGACAATAGACAACTACTTATACTCTATCTAAGTTCCTTAATAACACAGGTCCTATGTAAAATAAACCTGACAAATTAGGCTCTATATATAGGCTTGGTGAAGAAAAACTTAGGAGCGCTCGTGACGTTATTAAGGCGCTACGACGCCATCCTGAATTTTGAACAGGAACCATCGATTAAGATGAGTTAGCAAGTTTATTGTAATATGAGGATGGGAGTGGAATAGTGGTTTAAGGGTTCCGTTCACTTTATTTAGGTTTACTTATACCACATACATATTTATATTTACGCCCTTTAATCCCTTTCGAGGTGAACAGAACCTCGGAGATACATCTCCCAGGTCAATTTGTAGCATGAATATTGGGATGGCGATCTCATAATGGAACATAGGTTGCTAGCCTATAGCCCAATAGAATCTATTAATCCCTAGTCCCTTTGTCGCTTCCTACGACTTGCTGGGTAGAACGACAGCTAATTAGCATTCTTCTTACAGACCAGCTAGCACGGGACACATGTCGTATGTTGTGTAACATACATACTCGTACATTGCATCTGCATGTTATTATTATGTTATGTTATTATCTTTATATATTATCTTTTGGCTTCTTTGCCATACATTACCCATACATACTCGGCAATGATATCCATTTTAATACACTCCGCATACATACTCTACCTTAATAAACCTTTCTATCCCTATAAACTTTAAGTAACCTTTTCAATCCATTGTTAGTCTGAAGCACCCTAAAATTCCAAAATGGCGGACCCGACTGCCTTATAAATCATTTTGTATGGTGGATCACCTTTAGGACTCAATTAGGTAACATTTATGCCTATATACTTTGTGATGAGGTATTTTGAATGGGTTAGTTTAAAGGTTTATGATCGTTTTTGAACTGTTAGAACTGACATAGTTATAATAATAGTATGTAGGATACTTGTATAGCAATTGAACTAACCCCTTGATAAGTACATTTAAGACTTGTGTTATATATGTAATCTGTTTGTTTGTCGACCTCTGTGGCGCGAACGGTTAACCTCCTGCCTGAGCGTTACTTGTGAGGTCTTGGATTCGATTCCTGGCTGAGGAAGTTTTAAGAACTACTCTTTACGTTACTGTACAACTCCAGTCCGGTCTTAGATGATAACTGCTATATATGTTTTTATCTATCTAACGTAAGATTTTTTTTAATATATACGTTGACTACCCTTAACACAAGTCTCAAATGTATTTAGCAAAGGGCTTGTTTCCTTGATTCAATACAATTCTACAATATTTTTAAAAGTATTACATATTAATTATCGTCATAAATCAATGCCATTACAATAATTATACTCATGCTCAAAGTGATCGAATATACTCGTATGTTGCCTCTAAAATTCTGTCACGCCCGTGTCTCAGCAGAGGTACACAGACTTCACATATCAACATACATTTTTATACTTTTAATTAGACCAGGCAACGTTAGAATAAAATCTTACTCTAAGCCATAGAGGAAGCACATTAAGAAGAGTCGTTCTAGAAACTGGCTTCAGTCGTTTAAGAAAATGTGAAAAAATTTCATTAGGTCGACTTTCATTATTTTCCATGCTAAACTCGGACGTAAGAAGAATGCTAACTAGCTGCCGTTCTTCCCGGCATGTCCTACGAAGGGATTAGGGATAAATAGGATCTATTGGGTGATGGGCTGGCAACCTGTCACCAATGTTCCATATAAGTTACAACTCCAATATTTATTTTAAAAAGTTTTATATCTCCGAGGTCCTGTCCACCCCTAAAGGGATTGTGACGTTAATGTATATGTAAGCTTTAGACTAGCTTATTTTATATGATAGAAAGGCTTTTTTGGTTTACATATCTTGGTTCTCATTACAGAATAAATATGACGAAAGTTATTAAAACAATGAAGAATGGCAATGAAAAAAGTAGTCTGTCTGGATTGGGACAAATGGGGATCCGTGATCTCTGCCTACCCCTCTTTAGGGAATCAGGCGTGAGGTGTATGTATGTAGTTATTAAAACATTTATATTCTTTCAATCCAGGCAAAATCGACGTGTATGTAAGTTTGTATCCCCTATAAAACTAATTTCATCCATCGTTTCCATCCATACAATTTCCAAGTAGCAACCTTAGTCCTTTCTTCAATTATTATGATGTCTATTCGCCTCGTCGTAAGCAGCGTAATGGTCGGGGCCGCCACTCGATGTTATCATTTAAATTGCGCGCACTCTTTCGAGCTCATCGCTCAGAGGTATGATTTGGGTATGATATGGATGTGGTATGTTTGAATACTCGTATAACTGTGTAGGATTATAAGAGTAAAAATAGAAGAAAATGCTTTTTTTTTTGCTTACAACTTAGCTTATTATATAAATATAGTATTTGAAATTACACTACCTATAAAAAACTGGACTTAATGTATATTTGTATGGTTTTAAATTCACATCTCTTGTGTTATTTTTCATTAGACCAAAACCCGTAGTGACTTTAGTCATCTTTTATTTAACTACTGGTTTGATGGCATTGTTATAGAATAATCGCAACAGGCTGCTAGCCGTTGTCTAATTAACACAAAATGCCCCAGTCTCTAGCGTGGGTAATGAAATATATTATTTATCGAAAACTTAATAATATATTTTAACTTAACAAAATTTCACGAACCCTCAAATACCATATCCACACTTCCTAACTCCGAGGATAAGAGAAATGCCTCGCATAATAACAAAGGGAGAAAAAATGTCAGACGAGATTTCGCGACTGCTTATCATATGTCCCACATTTACATAACAGGTAAAGGCGCTGTTTCAGCTTGTATGCGGTGCTTTGTAATGTTGTATTGCAACTGTGTACCTCACTAGCTACCTTTCTTTACAAGATGTAGTGTGGGAGTAAACCTTGAAGCGAATATTAATTCATAAAAAAATACCTACATACGTACATATAAAATATCGTTTACCTACAGAGTGGTAGGCGTAGATCACTGATACCCTATTCTTGTCGATTCTTACCTACCACTGGTGCTTCATTAACATTTATATACCTTCTCATACAAATTAGAAATGAACAGATATTATTATTATACGATTGCTGGATAGAAAATTAGTTTTGTCTGTTTGGAAAAAAATCTTTTTTATAATTGGAAATGATAGTCATAAAGACAAATATTGAAAAAGGGTGGTACTAAACCTACCTATAAATGCCAACCATGTATGAAGAGCTGTATGGATTACCAATGAAACTAAGATGGTTTCTCAGAATAGAGAGAAATGGGATCTCTGTTTAGCCCTCTATTAAGAGACGTATGTGATATGTGTATGTACGTATTCATTAACGATTAACACTGCTAGAATTCATTAAACCTCCAATACCACTAACCAGCTTACCCGGAATTCAATTTCAGGTAATAAGTGCCCAGCTTCAGAGTTGACCGTTAGTTCCTAAGTTTCCAGAGTTGGTCTAAGTTCGCCTAAGTTGACTTTTCCAGCGTGTGGTTAGCTTTGAAGGCTAAGTTAGGTCCTGTTATTGCTGTTTAGGGTTAATTAACAAGTCTAGTTCGGTTTGGTGGGTTGGACGCGACTGGGTGTGTTTTGTAGTGTATGTTAGAGGAGATTTAGGGAGTAGGGAGTAGGGGGTATGTTGTGTAGTTAAAGTATAGAGTGATGGTAAGAATAGCTTTTTGTATTTTTTAAGTAAATTGTCTACCTTGTCAACAAATTCGAAATGATATGCAATAGTAATGTACAATATGTTATCTATTCTACATTTAGTACCTACTGATGCTAAATGCTTTTTGTATGCTAATGCTAAAAGCTTTTTGTATTTTTTAAGTAAATTGTCTACCTTGTCAACAAATTCGAAATGATATGCAATAGTAATGTACAATATGTTATCTATTCTACATTTAGTACCTACTGATGACAGATTACTATCCCATCGCCTAAATTTTAATCACTCTTAGTCATATAAGTAGATATTTATGAAAATTTAAATTCTACATGCATACATATCACGCCTATTTCCCTATATAGGGTAGGCAAATATCATGGATCTCCATTTCTCTTGATCCTTACAAAGCAATTTCGCTTTATTGACTCACACCTCCTCATAAACAGTTGGTGAAACGATTAAATAAACTTCAAACTATAGAAGCTGTATTGTTCTTATATATCTTTTATAATATAGCTGCTTCTATTCAATCAATGTTATTTCTCTTTATCGAGACGACCTGTTATCTCTCCCTAGGGAAATCGGCGTGATGTGTATATATATTTATCTATTTTCAACTAGTAAATCCTTAGCAATAGGCAACAGATCCCCCGTTTAAAGGCAATCCAATATAGGCCGGTATCCGCCCATTGAGGCAGGCCAAGATGTCCCCGAAATGGCAGCCGTCCGTCTAACAAGCCATTAATTACCCTAACGAGATATTGGGTCGTGATACTGCACAAGACTTCGGAATGGTGTAGGGTAGGGGTCGAATAGACTAGGTGAATGAAATTGGGTTATAAAATTAAGTTGGGTTCACTATGTAAATCAAACACTTTTTTTGTTATAACGTGGGTAGAGAGGGCATATAAACTCTCCGCAATTGCGGATTTGAACAGGTGAGCCTCTGACTATGCTGTAAAGGTTTATGGTCGTGAAAGTGCTTTTATTGTCGTTTCGTTACAAGTATTTTGGAGGGTATTTACTATTCCTTTAAGGAAGTATAGATATGAATTGCAGTGTATTTATGGCATTGTATTTACATATACTTCAGCCTATACATATTAGATATTGTTTAAAATGGAAATATTAGGTAAATTGTTCAATAATTTACCATTCACATTTACTGACCATAACCCACCACACAAAAGAATTGTACGAAACTATTTCCCTAGTCTATTAACTCTAAGGTCTATGTCGAATCTATCTTCAGGCATCCTAGATGACCTGTGCTCGGACCTCAGAACGCTATCGGCTCAAAGCCCACTGTATTACGACTGTGATTCACTTAGGGGTGGCAGATGTCACCTCAATCGGAAGTGATTTAAGGTACTAGCTCTGTGTGCATAGTCGTATATGTATTTTATGTGTTAGTATTGAGTTGTATGTTGGGATTTGAATAGAATGTAAATAGCTTATCTTATATGATTATGTATCTTTTGTAGTATCAGATACACATGTATTGGTGAAATGGTAGCCATAATTACAAGTAAACGTCTATACGTCTTCAAGAACTTTCTAAGAAGACTAAAAGGCTAACATTTTTGGTACCTTTTGTTGTTTGGTTAATGGGTGTGAGTGAATCAGGAGAGATTTATCTGGATCGTTCCAGGTGGCGATCGATAGTTTCTGCTTATCCCCTAGGGGACGTAGAGGCGTGAATATGTGTATGTATGTACCTTTACTTCTGTTTACTGTGATCTGATTATGGATGTGATTGTGACATTGTAAAGTCACATTGTGACATTATCATAACACTGCGTAATATGTATCTTTCTTCGGACTTCTGTCCACCTATTAAAAGATTATAGGGATGAGTTATACGTTGCATAGTAGTTTGGTTTCTGTTTACTTTACAAGAGTAGAATCTCAACATTTTCTCCACCAAGTAGGTTGTGAACAAAGGCGGTCTTGTTGATATGCAACCTATTTTGATCCGACCTTTTTGAACTCATCATTGCTATTAGTGAAATTAGCCTCCGTACCTAGAAAACTCTTTTTTAAAGACTGCTTCTTGTAAGGTAAATATCTTATAGCCTGAGAGTATTTAAATTGCTAAATGTCTTTTGTGGAAGTTGTCTGAGTAGAATTTGAGAATAACTTTCTTTTACATTTAATTAGAAGGTGTCTGTGTATATTTTAACCTAATTTTCACGTTGAATATATGATCTTATGTACTCATTGTAATTAGTAAACCAAACGCTACTAATGACGACATTATGGATTAATTTAATGCATATCTATAGTATAGATACTTTACGTAGTACCGTCACAATGGCACGTAGTACTAATTATCTGGTAAAAATAATGGATTCCTGTAGTACACAATCTAACTATATGATGAACAATTTGTTAAATGTCACAACAATCCATAATAATCTTAGGAGATAGTGTCTCAAATGTCTAACCACCCCACATGTAAATTAACTATATAACTATTATAAGTGCACGTATGTATACTAATATATAATAGAACGTTAATACCAAAATGCGGTTACATCGACCCGCAAGCACACGCCCTAACAGAATATTGAATGGAATAGTGCATATCCCACGGATTAAACCGCATCCGACCTCCGATTCGATTTAAATATCGAATTCGATGTTTTGATCTGCGAATCGTGCATCGATAGTAATGCTCGATTCTTAATATTGAATTTGATTTGTCGATGGTGGTAAGGAAATGTTATGTTGGTAAAATATATTGTTGTATTTATATGTTTGTGTTATACAAATGTTTAAGTTTTATAGCTAGAAGGAATTATTATTAATTAAGATATGATGATGATTAGACTATAATTAAGATAAACTTCTTCTTATACTATACATATAACATAACATACGCTTCACTCCTTTTTTATTGTGGCGGAGTAGTCAGAGGGTTGAGTGCCCATCTCCGAAATGTCGAAGGATTTTTAGATATTAGCTACTGAAAGCCGAACTTTCATTAGATAGACGGCACCCAAAGTGATATTTATTTATGTTTTCTTAACTTGTTTAGTGTAGGCAGAACCTGGGTGATAATATCTGTTAGGTCACATTTAGCATTCCTATCGGGGTTTTGATGGCATTAATATTAATACTAGAGAAAGGTAAGGTGTAAGCTTGAATCTTATAGAATCCATTTACCCATAGATAATACGATACATCGGTAAGAACGGCAGCTATTTGACAAGTTAAGGCAATAAAAGTACTTAAATCACCGTAATATATTAAAAATCCCTTTTATCACCCCATTCAAAGATAGAAATCTCATTAAACATTATCACTCTAACTTTGGGCAGGTCATTCGGGAAAACCTCCAGTTGACAACCCTATATCTGTGCGAAATTGAAATAAAATCAAAAGGCCCTTTACAATAGAAATCCGACTTTAATTCTAAGAGATT